>JAMPIV010014049.1:0-600000 GCA_024509875.1 Oreohelix idahoensis | reverse complement strand
CTTCATAATGAGCAAAATGGTCAAGGTGAATGATGACATACAGTGTTTTTGTACTGTCATCTACTAATTACAGGTTTACGGCTTGAATCGCTTTCTGTTAGCACATACAACGCCTAGTGTGCCGATGGTTAAGAAAATATGGACCTAACGCCATATTCCCAATGTGCCTGAATGGGCATGTAATGGGATCCTTTACCTTTTTTTTTTTTATACATGCAACATGTCTTTATTAGGTCATCTAATAATTACAGGTTTGTGGCTTAAATTGTTTTCTGTTAGCAGATAACATTGTCGTAGCAGACATATGTGTTATTGGTAGCGGGTCATCTTTTATATATTTAAAATGACGTCATGAGGATAGCCTCCATGAAATAAGTACAGATAGAATTAGTAGCGAAAATGATGGGGTTCTGGTTTCTTCGTGATCGTAAACAAATCTAAGGAAATAGTGATGCGTGTGGGAGTTACCAATGAAACTAGAGGAACTTAGTTTTGGGTTGATAAAAATAAAGCAGTCTCTTAGATGCCATTGGGCAGGAAGGTCCTATATATCGACACACGCTTGAAGTAAAGATATGAAAATTGAGTAGCTTCTGTATTGACCGAACACTGATAGGAAGATGCAGGTCTGACTGCAAGGTCATTGTTTATAAAGACCTTGTAAAGTTCTGTTATGAACTTCTAAAGGTAAAAGGAAATGAATCTGAATTCAATACTTAATTCAGATCCAGAAAGTGAGTACCGGTTTTCTTCGATAGAATAAGGCTCGTTCAAAATACGTAGCAGAAATATTAGAAGACCTCAAATTACGACAGTTGAGAATTTTGAATTATTGGGGTGAAGACTAACTAGTATGATAATAAATAAAACGTGGACCATTTTCATCCGTGTTGACAACTGATGCACCGAGAATTTACTTGTTCACCCTTACCTTTAGTAACCTTGAATAGAAGAAGGATGACTCTGACATTCTTCCTGAATGAAACAATTTCACCAATGAAAACATCATTCTCATTTTGTTACAAGGAAAGGGAGATCATTGGAAAATAAAGACAAATAAAAATCGAGTTGAAAACTTTATTTTCCAGTGACTTGCAAGTTTGGAATTTATTTGTTGAAGTTTTACTTCTGACTTGTGTCGTTAAGAATTAATTGACACTATTATGGCACCTACACCTTGAGTACGATAGTGTTTAAGCCAGACAGATTATGGGCAGTTGTCAATCTAATCCAGATAATTTTCATGGACACCACTAGTAAAATTCACAAGGCCCTGGCTATGGAGATTTTTCCATCCAGTAAAACAGACTAGTTGGTCTGAGGCAGTTGTTAATCTAATACTGTTTTATCCCATTATAGTATTAGTTTACATTGTTGGCTTTAATTGTCATTACAGGGCACATATCATACAGTTTGAATTTTCTGTACTACAAATATTAGAACTTTGAGTTCAGCTGCTAAAGCAGACTTGTATGCTATGAAATATGGAGAAGTGAAGTACAATAACAACTAAGATGTTAGAGACTTTGATAAATGGTTGCTTGCACAGAATAGAAAGATTAAAATGACATGACACGTTCACTGATGTGGAAAATGATGGAAAGGACCAGACAAGTGTCAGTGGAACAAGAGGTGTCAAAGTAAATGATTATGGTGATCTTTGAATTTAATTGCCATTGACCAGGTATAGATCACACAATTTTCCATCAGTAAGTTCAAGTATCATCTCATCTCATCTCAATCCATAACCCGTCATGGGTCGTAGGGGTGCCATAGTGGAAGCATCAGCAGACAGGGTCCTCCACTGCTTTCTAACCTCAGCAATGCGTACAAGTGTGGAAAAACCGTGCCCTGCCCATTCTTTGATGTTATCAGCCCAGGATTTTCTTTGCCTTCCTCTTCTCCGTTTACCTTTGACTGTTCCCTGGAGGATCGTTTTCGAAAGGGAGTCATGACGACTTACATGCCCAAACCAGGCAAGCTTTCGACGTTTCACTACTGACAAAAGTGGTTCTTGGTGGCCTGCATAGGTGTTTATTTTTTCTCTAGCATATTGGAACATTATATTCAGGAAGTGTATATATATTCATGAAGATGTCCAGTGGACTGTGACAAATAAAGTTTATATGATTGCCATTGACCAGCGTTTGATAGTGAACGGACTGGACAACTACTTATTACTGCATTTGCCTTTTGGCGAGAACTGATTTCATGGAGCTTTGTGTCAAGTATAATAAACTGCATATTTGTGAATTGTGAAGGAGGTGTTTGTCAGCTCACTGCAGTTAGTCTGATTCGTAATGTTGGACTATCCCCTAGTATATACTTTGGCCACGGAGACCTCCGGAAATTTAAATAATACGACACGCATCAGTTTTTGGTGACTTCAAGCCGGGATTATGAACATATAATTTGGAACTGTTTCCAGTATGCTCCAGTATTTTTCCAGTCTGAGGACTAATTTTTCAAGTGAAGAAATTTTCAAGATGGCGGTGCTAATCGGCTGCAAGTTTGAATCCTAAGTCTAACCCTGGTTGCTGTATTTGTATTGAATTGTTGTTTCCCTGAGGCAGAAGTTGGACCCAGGAGGATTTTTTTCTGAAAGACATAAGTAAATTTATTGATTCATGCGACTTGAGTTTTGAAGAATCTCATTTGACAGGGTTCTTTTTTATTATATGTTATGTATATTTGTAGTTACATTTTTGTGTGTTAGGCTGGTTGGTTGGCGAGGGAACCATGAATTTACAATACCAATCCTATTGTCGTGAATTCTTGGTTGTTCTATAGGGTTTGGTGTATGGTTTTCTCAGATAGTAGGGTTGGCATTACAAAGCTGTGTGTTTACTGCTACTACTGAGCTTATCATAACCATTTCTGTTAGCTGTTTTGCCCTGTTTATTTGTAAATTTGTATTTTTTGTCAAGTTAATTGTATTTTATTTGGTTTACTCTCTATTATTGTTTGTGAAATATGTGCACATCATCTTGCTATCATTCATTTATTAGATGTATTATGTGTTGTGAAATTGTGCTTGTAGTGTCATAAGTGTGGTAGAGCCAGTTTTTTTTCATTTTTCTACAGTTTATAAATTTCTGCCCTGGTTTATTCATTAGTATTTTCTTGGGTTGGCTCTTTCTACTGTTCTCCTGTAATCTTGTTTGTATCTATATTTTTTGTGTGCTCCTAATATACCATCTATAGTTCAATGCAGTTGATTGATATTGAGTGGTGAAATAATTATTGCTGATATTGCTCACATATTAAATATATATATTATTTAAATTATTATTGGACAATTTGAAGTCACAATAATAGTTAAATATTTCTACCTTGGATTATTTTGTCAAGGTTGGAAAGGACTTCGGTATGGAGGGTGAAGCTTTAAAAACCTTTGCTCTCAATGAGCATGCAAAGGAAATGAAGAGGTTAGAGGACATAGCAAGAGATGAGAGAATCCTTGCTAGGGATGAAATAAAAAGACAAGTATTAGCTGAGAAGAAAAGACAGGAAGAATTAGCTCTTGAGCAAGAGAATAAAAGAAGAGAACATGAACTTGAGGAGAAAAAATTGGCACATGCACATGCTCAAGCAGAAATAAAGGCACAGCAAGAACTTGAGGAAAAAGAATTGGCACATGCTCAAGTAGAAATAAAGGCACAACAAGAACTTGAGGAGAAAAAATTGGCACATGCACATGCTCAAGCAGAAATAAAAGCACAACAAGAACTTGAGGAGAAAAAATTGGCACATGCTCAAGCAGAAATAAAGGCACAATAAGAACTTTAGAAGAAAAAATTAGCTTATGCGCAAAGAATGGCAGAAATTGAATTGGAAAAATTAAGATTTCAACATAAACAGGTTAATCCAGCAGATGAGGAGGCTGGAAAGAAAGACCATGCCTCTACTTTTAAACTAAATTTGCCCAAATTTAATCCTAATATAGACGATATGTCATGCTTTTTAAATAGATATAAAACATGTTGCCAAGAGTTTAAGATTGATAGAGCTACATGGCCCAGCAGGTTGATGTGTTTATTTGGTTGGTGAGGCTCTTACTTCAGTCTGCACCATGGATGTTCATACTAGAAATGATTATGATGCTGTAGTGTGGACTTGTCAAATAGTACTAATTGTTCTGAATGTAATTCTTAGTTTCAGCTAGAGGGAGTTCCTAGGCTCCTGTGTGGACATCTTTTGCCAGTCATGTCCTCTTATGATGGGACAGGTTCACTAGTATTTAAAGGGGGTTTTGTAAACAACCAGCTTGTTTCAGTGCTCAGGGACACTAGGTGCACTACTGTTGGGGTGCGGAGGTCATTAGTGGACCAATCTGATTACACAGGCAAAGAAGTCAAGTGCATCACATTTGGGGGCACAGTTGAATATTATCCAACTGGGAAGTCTTTTTTAGATACCCCTTATTTTACAGGAAGGACTCTCGTGTGCCTGTTGGACAAACCAATCGCTGGAATAACCCTGGGAAATATCTCTGGACTTCAGGAATGCACTAATGATGATATTTTAAAATGGGAACAGCAACATTTGCTTATGGCAAATGCTGTCACAACCAGAGCTCAGTCTCGTGCAGAGTTGAAAGAACAGGTTCAAATTGAGGAGGTGACTGATGAGAGGGTGACTGAAGAGGTGGTGACTGATGAGGAGATGATTGATAAGGAGGGGATAGAGGAGGGTGATTTCATGTTGAACTTATTGACAAAGAATCATTCATACAGATGCAAAATGAAGATGAGTCATTAAAAAAAAAATTTTCAGGTTGCCAAGTCTGATGATGGGGTGTTTAATGATAATTTGTTACACTTGTATATGTTCAAGAATGGGATCTTGATTCGGAATTTCCAAGATTCAACATCAGTAAAAAAACAAATTATGATGCCTACTAGTTTCCGCCCATTTGTTTTACGGAATGCTCATGATGTTAATTGTGCAGGACATTTAGGGATTGCCAGGACAAAACTGAGGGTTTTGTCTCATTTCTTTTGGCCTGGGGTGACAATTGGCACATGCTCAAGTAGAAATAAAGGCACAACTAGAACTTGAGGAGAAAAAATTGGCACATGCACATGCTCAAGCAGAAATAAAAGCACAACAAGAACTTGAGGAGAAAAAATTGGCACATGCTCAAGCAGAAATAAAGGCACAATAAAAACTTGAGAAATAATTAGCCTATGCACAAAGAATGGCAGAAATTGAATTGGAAAAATTAAGATTTCAACATAAACAGGTTAATCCAGCAGATGAGGAGGCTGGAAAGAAAGACCATGCCTCTACTTTTAAACTAAATTTGCCCAAATTTAATCCTAATATAGACGATATTTCATGCTTTTTAAATAGATATAAAACATGTTGCCAAGAGTTTAAGATTGATAGAGCTACATGGCCCAGCAGGTTGATGTGTTTATTTGGTTGGTGAGGCTCTTACTTCAGTCTGCACCATGGATGTTCATACTAGAAATGATTATGATGCTGTGAAGGCTTTACTACTAAAAAAGTATCAACTGGAGGAAAATGGTTACAGATTGAAACTGAAATCATTGTTGCCTGATTCAGCCAAGGATTTTGCTGAATTTATTTCATAAATTAAGCTTTGCTTTTCCAGATGGGTTGATATGTCAAAAATTGATAAAACTTTTGATGGGCTGGCTGACTAAGTTTTAAGAGACAAGGTGTTGTCTTCAGTCAGTGGTGACTTTTTGTCCTTTTTGCTGTAGAGAAAGCCGGAATCATTATCTGCTGTGGAAAGTCTTGGACAACAATACCAAGTTGCACATCCTGGAAGAAATCTTAGAAGGACTAACATAAAGAATCCATTGCCAGTGGCATCAGCTAGAACTATGATGTCCAATCTACCCAGACAAAGATCAAATAGCATGGACAGAAATTTTCGCTTTAATCGAGATAATAATACTGGATCTTTTAGAGGGAGGTAGAATTTTAACAATAGGTCACAACAACGTCAAAGGAATTTCCATTCATATGATGATGGGTATATACCTCAACAATCCTCCTTCAGACCTAGCAGGGATTGGAACAGAGGTAGATTCAATTTCCAATCAAACAGAGGACACAGGTCATTCTATGGAAACAATGTAAATAATTACAACAACAGGAGTTCTCAACAGAACAATAACTTTCAACGTTCTAGAAATCCTAAATGTTCCAATGCAGTTGTGCTTCAAAGTGACAATAATACAGTTCACAATGTCCAAAATAACAATGTTGCTTCACATGCAAATGCATGTAGTGTGGACTTGTCAAATAGTACTAATTGTTCTGAATGTAATTCTTTGTTTCAGCTAGAGGGAGTTCCTAGGCTCCTGTGTGGACATCCTTTGCCAGTAATGTCCTCTTATGATGGGACAGGTTCACTAGTATTTAAAAGGGGTTTTGTAAACAACCAGCTTGTTTCAGTGCTCAGGGACACTAGATGCACTACTGTTGGGGTGCGGAGGTCATTAGTGGACCAATCTGATTACACAGGCAAAGAAGTCAAGTGCATCACTTTTGGGGGCACAGTTGAATATTATCCAACTGGGAAGTCTTTTTTAGATACCCCTTATTTTACAGGAAGGACTCTCGTGTGCCTGTTGGACAAACCAATCGCTGGAATAACCCTGGGAAATATCTCTGGACTTCAGGAATGCACTAATGATGATATTTTAAAATGGGAACAGCAACATTTGCTTATGGCAAATGCTGTCACAACCAGAGCTCAGTCTCATGCAGAGTTGAAAGAACAGGTTCAAATTGAGGAGGTGACTGATGAGATGACTGATGAGAGGGTGACTGAAGAGGTGGTGACTGATGAGGAGATGATTGATAAGGAGGGGATAGAGGAGGATGATTTCATGTTGAACTTATTGACAAAGAATCATTCATACAGATGCAAAATGAAGATGAGTCATTAAAAAAAAAATTTCAGGTTGCCAAGTCTGATGATGGGGTGTTTAATGATAATTTGTTACACTTGTATATGTTCAAGAATGGGATCTTGATTCGGAATTTCCAAGATTCAACATCAGTAAAAAAAACAAATTATGATGCCTACTAGTTTCCGCCCATTTGTTTTACGGAATGCTCATGATGTTAATTGTGCAGGACATTTAGGGATTGCCAGGACAAAACTGAGGGTTTTGTCTCATTTCTTTTGGCCTGGGGTGACAAGGGATGTAAAAATCTTTTGTCGCACATGCAAAACTTGCCAAGATGTGGCAGAGAAACGCCCCAAGCATAATGCGCCTATCCAGGCATCAGACATATCTTTGCGTCCATTCGCAAAAATGGCAGTCGACCTTATAGGTCCACTACCAGTCACGTCAGCTAGAGGTCATCGTTATGTGCTAACATGCATTGATATGTGCACACGCTGGCCAGAGGCTATTTCTCTGAAAACAATATCTACTACAGATGTTCTGACGCACTATCTTTAATTTTTAAGTCGATTGGGTTTTCCCGAAAACACATTATCAGATCGGGGAACTCAGTTTGTTTCTGATGTTATGACTCAAGTTATGAGAGAGTTTGAGATAGATAGATCTCTCAGTAGTGTCCCTCACCCTATTTCAAACTGGAAAATTGAGATGCTCAATCACTGTCTTAAACAAATGCTAGGCAAAGTAACTGCAAAATACCCGCAGGATTGGGATAGAGTACTCCCAGCGGTATTGTTCGCTTATCGGTAGATACCGAACGAACATACTGGATTTGCGCCATTTGAATTAGTCTTTGGTGCCAAGCCAAGAGGACCTATGTCCATACTGAAACAGTTATTGGTTGGAGCTGACATGCCTGAGGATGTTCAAACCTCCCACCAATATATGGTTAACCTTAGAAAGAAAATTATCAATGCATGCCAGATAGCTGTAGAAGTATCAGAAAAAGCTAAACTTAAGGCAAGATTGTTTGTTAATCAAAACAGAAAACTGTGCCAATTATGGCCAGGTGAACGTCCCTATGTATTGTTATCCAATAAGGACAATAAATTACTTGTATCTTGGAGAGGACCATATACTGTACTTGAAAGATTGTCAGATGTTGACTATATTATATCTATTAAAGGAAAGGAAAAAACCATTCACATCAACAGGCTACAACAATTTCACTCTCGTCTTTCACATCTTAAACCAGGTTTTGAGGCTATCGACGAGTCTATTGATCGCCGCTCTTCCTTAGCTGTCATACAGGAAGAGTTGTCTGAATTGCCTAATAATTCTGAGTCTCTTTTGTCTCTACCTACTTTACCTCTTTCATCTACTGAGACTTGGAGAGATATTTCTATTTCATCCACTCTTGCTCCATATCAGAAAAATCAGATGTCGTTGTTACTACAATCTTTTCCCGACGTGCTCACGGATATTCCTGGGTGTACAAATATCATTGAACATGATATTCTCCTTACTGATTTCAGACCAATCAAACTTAAACCTTATCCTATCCCTGTACATTTTCAATCACAAGTACAAATAGAAATAGAGGATATGATAAAATTAAACATAATTTCTCCTTCTCAATCTCCATACAGTTTTCCTATGGTTTTGATTAGAAAGAAAGTTAAATCCATTCAGATTTGCGTTGATTTCAGGCGTTTGAATGCTTTAACTATCTCAGATGCAGAGCCTCTGCCTTTGTTATTTTTCTTTATTGGATAGACTATCTACAGCTA
The DNA here is from genome assembly GCA_024509875.1 of Oreohelix idahoensis. Taxonomy (NCBI): domain Eukaryota; kingdom Metazoa; phylum Mollusca; class Gastropoda; order Stylommatophora; family Oreohelicidae; genus Oreohelix; species Oreohelix idahoensis. Next base: position 591,317 of record JAMPIV010014049.1, on the reverse strand, counting down.
CCATTTTCAGTAAATTTGATTTATCTAAAGGTTATTGGCAAGTCCCCTTGTCGGACAGAGCAAAACCTTATACTGCTTTTGCTACACCTTTGGGATTGTTCCAATTTAATTTTATGTTTTTTGGTCTCGTCAACGCTCCTGCGACCTTTGTTTGTATGATGCGAAAAATTTTCTCTAGTCGTGATGACATCATCACCTATATTGATGATATCTGCCTTTTTCATCAATCTTGGGAAGAACATGTTCTTGGAATTCAGTCTTTGTTGACTACTCTTCGTCTCCATCATCTTACTGCTAGACCTTTGAAAACTGAAATAGGATTCACTGAAATTTCCTTTCTTGGTCACAATGTAGGTGGCGGTTTTCTTAAGGCTGAGGATTCCACTATCTCCAGGATCTTGAGTCTAGAAATTCCTAAGACACAAAAACAGGTTTGCAGTCTTTTAGGTCTTGTAGGATTCCACAGAAAATTCTTACCTAATGTTTCAGAAATTACTTCAGTTCTGTCTTCATTATTAAGAAAGAACTCTCCAAATAGGATTGTTTGGACGCATTCTTGTAATGAGTCATTAAATTTATTAAAATCGTATTTCTCAAAATCACCAATTTTAAGATTGCCTGATACTCGATTTCCTTTTATCCTTAGAGTCAACGCCTCTGGTTCAGGGATCGGTGGTACGCTTTTGCAGTAATTCGATGATTGTCTACATCCAATTCTGTATGTCAGTCATAAATTGACACCTACGGAAAAGAAATACCTATCGTCGAATGAGAGTTACTCGCTGTGGTGTATTGTTTTGCAAAATTGCAATGCTATCTTATTGGTGCGAAATTCATCTTGGAGACAGATCAGCGTGCCTTGTCCTATTTTAAAACTGCAAAATTTCGTAATGAGAAAGCTGCCAAAGCATCACTTGCGCTCCAGCCCTACGAATATGACATTCGTGCCATCAAAGGCAGTCAGAACGCGGTCGCTGATGTGTTATCACGTTGCGTGAAAGACCCACTGTCAGCTAACAACACTGCAAGTGCAAGTATCGTGTAAAGTGACAGCAAACCTATCAACTGACTTCTCCGCAGGTTGACCAATAGACAGTGTATCATATATGAACATATTTTGCTGACGATGCTTATTATGGCAGGAATTTCCTGATATATTACTACTATGTAAAGATGATATATGAAAATACCATGTGATGAATACTAAGCCTGATGACTATCTTAATTTTTTCATCTAAAATTGAAGGAAATCGCTCAGTGACTCTCTTGACAGTGCTTACAGGTATTGATCATGTTCACTCAGCACATGATGATGATGAATGCTGCGATCGCCAATTTCAAGTTGTACCTCATTTTACTCAGCTCATCACATAGATTTGGACCTTATTAACAGTTTACATACACGGTTTATGCGCAAAAAGACACACATTCATTGATGGTCTAAGAATAATGTGACATTTGAATGCAAAAATTGATTTATTCTATTGTCGGAACAGCGTCTGCATATTAAGGGACTTAACTCAATGATGCCTCTCATGAACAAAGGGACATAACTAGAAAAATCCTGACGTGCGATCATTATTCTGTATCAGGTTGGACATATAAACAGTGATGTTTAATGTGAACTTATAAAGGAACGTATACAAAAATATGGCAGAGAATCATGGACAAGAACTTTGTGCTCGATTATAAATATTTTTGCTGGACTTTAGTTGGTTATTATTCGACTAGTACGGATGACATTATAAACATTGTTACTTTAAATACAGTGCTTTAATTAGCTAGTGATTAGTTTGAATTATCGGGATGAGATTCTGTGTTTGATTTTTAAAAATTGACACCACAATATACTTTTTATGACAAGTACTTAAGATGTACACATGTCTTTAATCTTTTAGCATATGATGTAGCATTCATTCACTTTACTAATATGATTGTCTGCCTAAATTCATCTATTTACGCTGTTAAAAATCTGTGTATTCTATAATGCTTTGCATTAGTGCTGTTGATCAATAAGTTCCCTAATTGACGACTGATACTGGACTTGACAGATAGGTGTTATTGGACAGTGTGAGGTATGTGAGTGCATGTATTGCTACCATAATTTTTTAATGAGTTCGAACTCTTGGTTACGGCGACCTCACATTGCTGTTAAAAGGAATTTGTCCGTAAGTAGACATTGGCTATGGTCTTAAAAACCATGGTCCACACTTTTAGTGTTAAATTGCCTACCCTATGGCAGAAACCTGGATGCTATGCTGATTCTTACTTACAGTGAAATTTGATGTTTCCATATTTCACTCTGGTGATGTTATACTCCGCCTATGCCGGTCCCAAGCCCGGATGAAAAAGGAGGAGGGCGGCCTGCATGGAGGCCGTAAGGAGGCAGCCCCTCCACCATGCAAAGGCACAACAGGCCAATCACCTGTTTGTCTTAAACTATGATTACGAGCAATACAAGAGAGAAAACCGGACTGATTCTAAAGGCGACGAACTGGAACGGACTACGGACTACGACTTATTGAACTTGGAACACAAGAAGTATAAATGGGAAGGAAGAGGAGCTGGTGGAAGAGATGAGGAAAGCAAAACTAGAAATCCTGGCTTTAACGGAAACGAAGAAAAAAGGACAAGGAGTCATGGATCTCGATGGCAACACGTTGCTCTACAGTGGTGTACCCATATCTGAAAGAGCTAAAGGGGGCGTGGGTTGCATTGTGGCCCAAAATCAAAAAGATAGTATCAAGGGATGGAACTTTGTCTCGGAGCGCATTATGGTTGTAAAACTAAAAGAAGGAGAAACCATAGTCAACCTGGTCATAGTGTATGGGCCAAATGAGGATGAGAGAGCAGAGGTCAAGGAGGAATTCTTCGAGCTGCTTCAAAGGACAGTGGATGACTGCCTAGATGAAGTTATCATGCTCGGAGATTTTAATGGATGGGTTTTGAAAAAAAATCGAAAAAAGGTGATTCGTCTTATGAGGACAAGAGACAAAGAAAATAGTCTACGTTACGGCCACAAGGCCTTCGTCAGGAAAAGAAAGACAGTGAAGGCTAGATAGGAGACATAAGAACTGAATATAAGAATAAATATAAAAGAATAAAAAAATAAAAAAATAAATAAAACTTAGGTACTTCCCTGAAGGCGAAGCATTTGAGTCCTATCACGATGGGCTGAAAAGCTTTTCAGCCCAGCGTGATAGGACTCAAATGCTTCGCCTTCAGGGACGTACCTAAGTTTTGTTTATTTTTTTTATTTATTTATTCTTTTATATTTATTCTTATATTCAGTTCTTATGTCTCCTATCTAGCCTTCACTGTCTTTCTTTTCCTGACGAAGGCCTTGTGGCCGTAACGTAGACTATTTTCTTTGTCTCTTGTCCTCGTAAGACGAATCACCTTTTTTCAATTTTTTTTCAAAACCCATCCATTACTCCACGTCTTACCGCAGTTCCCCTCAACTTCCTCGAGATTTTAATGCCAGAGTTGGAAATGACCATGCTAGATGGGGTGGAGTTATCGGAAGATATGGAGAAGATACTCTCAATGACAATGGAAAGCGACTCCTTAGATTCTGCAGTGAGCAGAATCTGATCATTACAAACACAAAGTTCCCCCATAAGCGCATACATGGATACACTAGATGTGAACCAACCAAGAATGAGAAGTCAGTGATCGACTATGCTATTGTTCGGAGAAGCTCATTCAGATATGTCCGAGATGCAAGAGTCTGGAGGGGGCCAGAGATTGGAAGTGATCACTACCTGCTAACAATCAAACGAACAACTGAAAGAGTTGCTCAGCCTAGGAACTGCCCAACATCACGCAAGAAACCAAGTAAATGAGCAGGAGAAATGAGCATTAGGACCTACAAGCTGAGAGAGCCAGAAATTAAGACCAGATATCAGGGGCTTATTGCTACAGCAGTGAGCAACACAGAAGAACGACCTGATGACTTGGAAACCCTCTGGAATAAATTCAAGGATATCATAAAGACAGCTGCTGCAGAAGCATGCGGTGAAGTCCGACTTGGGAACCAGAGAAAGAGGACACCTTGGTGGACAGAGGAAGTCAAAGAGAAAATAAGAGAGAAGAAAATGGCATGGAAACAATACTTAGGAGCTAAAAACACAACAGGACAAATGGAAAAAATATAGAGAATATGTGACACTCAGAACAGAAGCAAAGAACAAAGTGCTAGCAGCAAAACAGAAGTCCTGGGAAGAATTTGGAGAAAAGCTAGAAAAAGATGCACAAGAAAACCAGAAATTGTTCTATAAGACCCTAAAGAACATGAGGAAGGAAAAACAATGCCCTCTCAAATTTATAAAGGACAAGCAAGGCAAATTGCTTACTGCCCCAAAGGAAGTAATGGAAAGATGGAAAGAATATTTCTCAGAACTCCTGGATGGTGAGCATGGTGAAGCATCAGAAATGATAACCACTAGCACAGAAGAGAAAACCAATGATGGTGAAGATGACATAAAGATGGAAGAACTGAGGTCAGCACTAGAGAAAATCAAGATGGGCAAAGCAGCAGGGCATGATGGTATAACACCAGAAATGGTTAAGTACATGGGAGCATCAGGCGACCTATTACTCTTAAAGGTCCTACAGGCAGCATGGTGCAACAAGACCATACCAAAGGATTGGGAGATTGTCATCATAACACCAATTTTCAAAAAGGGTGACAATCGACAATGTGGAAACCATAGAGGCATATCCCTTCTCAGTGTCCCTGGTAAAATCTACTCTAGAATCCTAGAGCAGAGACTCCGATGCCTAGCTGAGCCACAATTGGATGAGGTCCAGTGCGGATTCCGAGCAAACCGAAGTACTCAAGACCTAATCTTCACACTCAGACAGCTGAGTGAAAAGGCCCTTGAGTATAAGAGTGAGATCCATCTATGTTTCATAGATCTGGAAAAGGCGTTTGACAGGGTCCCCTGGAGCAAACTTTGGGACTGTTTGGCAAGGAAGAATATTCCAGCACCTCTGATTCATGCTATACAGAGCTTCTACAAGTCTTGCAGAAATTATGTGAGGACAGCAAACCATAAGTCAGAAGAGTTCAGGACCACCACTGGGGTAAGACAAGGTGATATCCTATCACCTTACCTCTTCATACTCCTTATGGACGATGTCATCAAGGCATGTAAGGAGAGAACAAGAAAGTATTCAGTGGGGTACTGGAAGATGAGACAGGTCTATATTTCGGAGCTGACATTTGCTGATGATGTTGCCCTGATTGCTAAATCAGAGGCACATCTCCAATCCAACCTGCAAGTCTGGAAGGAAGAGCTGGAGAAGAGAGGGATGGTCATAAGCAGCTCTAAAACAAAATCCATGGTGATATCACGAGAAGAAAGAAAACATCAGATTAAGTTGGGAGAACAGGTCCTGGAGCAGGTCGACCACTTTAAATATCTCGGAGCTATTATAGACCGAAAGGGAGGCATCAAAGAAGAGTTGGCCACTCGAAAAGCAGCGGCTGGGAGACTTTTTCAGGCCATAAATCGTGGATTCCTCAGCAAGAAAGAGGTTGGTAAGAAAACAAAGATGGCTGTATACCGCTCCACCTATGTCCCAGTCTTGACATATGGATGCGAGTCGTGGGCAATGACTACAACCCACAAAAGCCAGATCCAAACCTCAGAAATGAGGTATCTGAGGAAAGTAGTTGAAGTAACAAGAAGAGACATGGTCCGCAACCAGACGATCCGTCAAGGCCTAAAATCCCATCCGCTGCAGACCCAAATAGAACAGTCCCAACTAAGATGGTTTGGCCATGTCTGCAGAATGGGAGATCGGCTACCACGACAAGCATGGGAAACAAAGAGCCAGGGATCCAGACCTCCAGGACAACCCAGAGTCCGCTGGGAGGACAACATTAGACAATCTTTGAAGGACCGAGGACTAGAATGGAACCAGGCCAGGAAGAAGACAGCTGATAGAATGGTCTGGCGCTCTCTCTTCCAAACCTCTACACCTCACGGTAGAAGGGGAACGACTAAGTAAGTAAGTAAGTAAGATGTTATACTTACAACACAGAAATAATGAAAACTTTGTGTTCTTTATTATTTTATGCAGGGGGGGCGGGGGGGGGGGGGCTGGGGGGTGATGTTATGATGAAAATTCATAATGATTATGTCGGTATAATAGTTGGCTCGACAGGGCTCCTTTTCTGATAATTTTATACAGACTTACTTATTAATAAAGGAAGTGATGTCATGCTGATATGGTGTAGAGGCAGACGCAAACATTTTTGAAGCAGAAGTGAGTTGATTGTCTGCAAGAAGAGATGCGCCTTGTGTTTGAAAGTGAGCGGACGTATGTGTATTGAGCTCCTGCAGTATACTGTGTTTTTCCTGCATCATTCCATCACCAGGACATCAATATACTTAGTTGAGGTGTCCCTGGTTTATTATATTCAGGAATTGTATATATTTATTCATGAAGATGTCCATTGGACTGTGATAAATAAAGTTTGTATGATTGCCATTGATCAGCGTTTGATAGTGAACAGACTGGACAACTACTTATTACTGCATTTGCCTTTTGGCGAAAACTGATTTCATGGAGCTTTGTGTCAAGTATAATAAACTGCATATTTGTGAATTGTGAAGGAGGTGTTTGTCAGCTCACTGCAGTTAGTCTGATTCGTGTTGTTGGACTATCCCCTAGTATATACTTTGGCCACGGAGACCTTCTCCGGAAATTTAAATAATACGACACGCATCAATGATAGGAAACTCTTTACACTCTAAGGGGGGTGGGCCCACTTGGGTCATGACTCCCAAGCGTCTCAGCCTCCTGTTGTCTTGTATTGAAAATGAACCCATTTCACTTATGGTAGCAACTTTAAAATCCACAACTCCGCCAGCCGTGGAGGCAATTGTGAAAGTAACAAAGAGAAGACAAATTATTCTGTTCGTTCCGTCGCACATCACAACTAAGGACACACACTGACACGCCTGCGTGAAGCCGAAATTCTGTTCCTGACACCCCTTATAATATACACCGCTCCGTTCACTAGTACACCAGAAAACTCAGCGTATTGTGAACTTAGAAAAATTCCTGGTGTTTTCTGAACCGCAGCGTTTATTGTCACGATTTCCATTGCCCATTGCGGTTGTTCCACAGCCAGCATGATGCCTTTTTGGCTTTCACTAAGCCTCTTCATTGCCCTTGTTCTCGATTGTCCCCTCAGCCCCAACAGTTTTAATAAATCATACACTGATGCAGCCACAAGCCCTCTTGCGCCCACTTCAACAGCCATGACCCTTGCAGTGAACCCATCATGTCTCAGATCCGCTGCCAGATCATTATACTTGGCCGCTTTGAACGAATGTTGCTCGTCTAATCTGGATTCAAATGGCACGGTCAGTTCAATCAGTATGACCTGAAGCGTTGCTGAAGAATGAAGCACTATATCCGGCTGTCTCCACGATTTTCTGATACTCTCTGGATATGCCTCTCGTCCAGGTAGGTCTACCGCCATCTCCCAGTCATTTGCACAGTCAAGAAGAGATGGTAAACTGCTACCAGGTTTACTCGGTTTGGGGTGTGCTGACTTTCCTGCCCTCAGAAAGTATGTATTTGCAGTGCTCGGCCTGGGTTTGCTATTTGCCTTCATCCTTGCCAGATCTATTGTCGCAGCAAGCTCATTTAGCACTTTGTTATGGCGCCAAGTGTATCGCCCTTGCCCTAATGACACCTTACACGCTGAGAGCACGTGTTCAAGTGTCTGCCTCCCCTGGCACAGGGGGCACTGCTCATCATCCGACTTTCCCCATTTCACAAGGTTGGTGGCAGACAGAGGGCTACAGATTATAGATTATGTTGGCACTTTGCGACAGTGCAGATATATTATGTCGCCAAAGATTTCCAGCTTCTTCTCCAAAGTTATCAGCTTCAGGTTGTTATCCAACTCTTTTGCCAAGGCTTCGTCCAACTGTTCCCAAAGCTCTTTTGCACTGGCAGGTGGAAACTTGATTGCATCTCTCTTCCCGTCCAAGAAGTGTGTAAGATCATCATCTGGCAGATCAACTTGAATGTACTCAGCACTGTGGATTGACTCCTTACTGCGTTCTTCTAACGTCTTATCTGTTGAGACAGAGCCCTGTTGATCTCCCCGTGATGACCTCCCACACCCCTTTTTCATTCTGTGGATTTTCATTCCTCTCTGAATAGAGAATTCCCTACCACAGGCACATGGAAATTCCAGCCGTTGTTCAGAGCTCGAAGTCCATGTAACGGGTCTGGTTGATTCCAATGAGGCACCTGTGGATTCATCATTCTCCCCCCCCCCCACCCCCTTTCGGTGAATCCTGGGGGCATCTATCATTTTTGGGTCCTGTAGCAATTGAATACAGCTTACGGGGTGCTAACCCAGTCGGCCGGTTTCTAGTCTTTCCCAGTGTCATCTGTCTTTCCAGAAGTCAATCGGTCTTTTCCCGATCGTCACTGGTTTGACCATGCAACTATGATAGGAAACTCTTTACAGAGCGATACAACAGGAAGCAATCTGATCATCAATATATATACTACTGGAGAAAAGTTAAGGGCCGCCATTCAGTTTAGACAAGGTTTATATAATTGATTGGCAAACTGTAAAGACAAGTGAAAATGTCATTAAAACTGAGCTCAGAGAAATGTGTATACATTTCTGTGTGCACTAGGTTAATTTTTTTTAAATGTCCAAAAACTGGGTCACTTTAACCTGCACGTGAAAATTGCCATTGTTGCTGCAAAAACTCATGGTTTTTGCAACACACCCCACTTGTTCAAAAGGTGAAAAAGTGAGTTGAATTTGAATGCACGTGGAAAATGATCATCAGTAAAGAGTGTTCACCGTTGGTATGCAATAAATCAGTATGACAAGTGGTCGAAATGATCACTGCATTAGCCATGCCACCAAGGAGAAGTCTCAGCACTGTAAACCGTGGTCGAGCCATGGCATGGATTCAGGATGGTCAATCTGTTCGTCATGTTGCAAGACATTTAGCAGTGTCCCAGAGACTTCTTGAGAGATTTCAAGCTACCGGACATTTGGAAAATCGACCCTGCTCACGAAGAATTATATAAACCTTGTCTAAACTGAATGGCGGCCCTTAACTTTTGTCCAGTATATATATATATATATATATATATATATATATATATATATATATATATATATATATATATATATATATATATATATATATATATATATATATATATATATATATATATATATATATATATATATATATATATATATATATATTGTATTGATGTTAAAATTGTGTCCTGTAATGCCAAAATCAACTTGTCTTCTGCCAGATTGGCAATGACGACTTCAAAGATGTCAAGCCCAACATTGTACACCAACTGCAAGCCAAAACACAGCAGGCTGACTTAGCACCTGAAGTTCCTGCTGTAAGTATGTTTATGTACTGAAGAGTTCAGACCCCATAACTGAATCTCTTTTTTCTTTTACATTCATTTAAAGAACAAACTTAGATGCTTGAATTTTGAAACTCTCAGTGAAATACTGGAACCATGTGTTTCACATTCACTTTGACTTTTTAATTATTCTCATTCCATTTTCTCAGATCATTACTGGCATGTAAGTTTATAATACTGATGTATTTCCTGGCTTCAGTTAGTGATAAAAACAGACACTATTGTGTGACAGACCAAAGGTCAAGAACAGCAAGATGTCAGCCTGTAAAAATGTATTTCTTGGACCAACAAGTAGTCAACAAGACATGAAAGAGAATATCTCAGACAAACAAGTGGTCAACAAGACAAGAAAGAGAATATCTTAGACAAACAAGCGGTCAACATGACATGAAAGAAAATATCTCAGACACAACAAGTGGTCAACAAGACAAGAAAGAGAATATTTCAAACCAACAAGTAGTCAACAAGACATGAAAGAAAATATCTCAGACAAAAAAGTGGTCAACAAGACAAGAAAGATAATATCTCAGACAGACAAGTGGTCAACAAGACAAGAAAGAGAATCTCAGACAAAGAAGTGGTCAATAAAACAGGAAAGAGAATGTCTCAGACAAACAAGTGTAGATCAATCCAAGATGCCATTCATGAAAGACTAATGTCTTTTAAATGAATGATGTCTATACTGATGTCATTTACAAGGATGCTGTCTACACGGACATCAGCATAGATGCCATGAATGTAGATGACATCAGTGTAGACAGCAGCAGTGTAGATAGCATCATTGTAGATTAAATCTGCATAGATGACATCAGCGTAGATGACATCAGTGTAGATGCCATCAGTGTAGATGGCACCAATGTTGATGGCATCAGTGTAGATGGCATCAGTGTAGACAGCATCAGTGTAGACAGCATCAATGTAGATAACATCAGTGTAGAAAGCATCCTTGTAGATGGCATTAGTGTAGGTGACACCAGTGTAGATAACATCAGTGTGGACATCATTAGTGTAGATGGCATCAGTGTAGACAGCATCAGTGTGGACACCATTAGTGTAGATGACAGTGTATATGACATCAGTGCAAACAGAGAGATAATAATTTACAAGATAATGATTTACTTTCTAGGTGGGGTCTGGTGATGAAAGCAGTGCCTGGGATACCATTGAAGCAGATGTTGTTCCTCAAGTCAGACAAATTATCCAGTCCCAGACTACAGCTCTGCAACACAAAGAAAGTGTAAGCAGCAAGTTGTTTGATAAATGCCATCAGATGACACCCTCTGTATTGATAAACTGAAAGGCTTGACATTATGTGACATTTAGAAATGATTAAATATTTATTCTGTAGTGACCATCTTAGATGTAAATATTATGACCTGCTGCTAGAACTGAAAGCCCCACTTGTGTCTGACTGAAGTCTGAATTTTTTACATGCCCTTGATTATCAGTGATAGTTGCAGAAGTTATGGTTACTGAATTTCAGCTTTACATAATGACTGTATTTAAATTACTCCAAATAAAAATATATCCTCTGTATTTCGTGAAAGGACAAAGTGACATATGTCAAGGTGTTGTCATGTGCTGGCCTTCAAAGCATGTATATACTGCTTATTATGCTGGCTTGGCCATGTCCGCTACATGGAAGATGGTTGCATCCCGAAAGATATCTTCTACGGACAACTGGCAGATGGCAAAAGAACAGCTGGGCAACCGCAGCTGAGGTTCAAAGATGTGCAAGAGAGACATGAGGGCACTGGACATAAAATCCAGCAACCTGGGAGGAAGAAGCTGCAGATCGCACCAAATGGTGATGCTCTCTACGACGCCACCTCAGGTCTGCGAAAAGAGGCTCTCAAGGCAAGCAGGAGCAAACATTGAAAGGAACACCAGGAAAATAAGCAGCTGAGGGCTGTCACATCAGTAGCACATTCCCATAGTTAGTTATGACTGAAGGGGCTATTATATTATTATTATATATATCAGAACTTTCAACAAAATCAAAAAAGTTTGACATCCAGGAAGAAAATAAATAATTGTCTTATTTTTAAAAAATGTTGAGAGATGCTAGCCAAGGTGATACATCTAAAACAAGAACAGAAAATGCACCTCCCCTCAGTATTATCCCCTTGCTGTTCCCGCCTCAGTGTTCTCCTGTCAGTGATTTACCCTTGATGTTCTCCCCTCAGTTCTTTACCCTCGCTGTTCTCCACATATTGTTCTCCCCTCAGTTCTCTTCTTCTTCTTTGATCCTTAGCCGCCGACCATCAAAGCAGTCAGTGGCCATCACGCCTAGTGGCGTCTTGTAGGGCAACAACAAATTGATTCCACTTTGCTCGGTCGGCGGCCATCCTTCGTACAATGCCCCAACTCTGGTTCATTCTTTGCATCTCTGCTTCCACAGTTCTCCGCCAGGTTGTTTTTGGTCGGCCTCTCTTTCGTTTTCCTTCAGGGGTCCAAAGCATAGCTGTTCTTGTGATGGCATCGGGGTCTCTTCTGAGGACATGGCCAACCAAGCTCCAGCGTCTGCTAGCTATGATGGTGTGTGTCACGAAGTGGTTTTAAGTTTATAGAGTGTGCCTGAATGAAAGCAAGACCCTAGTATGAGAAAGTCTGAGAAAATAGAATTTAGATGGAAAATGACATGCCTGTGGACAGACGCGACTATTGGCTCAAGGGATAGAACCAGGATTTGAATCTCCCCTTGCCGCTTCGTGACTTTAGACTGGCTATAGTCTCGCACAAGCACCACTATACAGACAACATAGAGTAAGTATAGTAAAGAATAGAAGCTGATCCAGTAAATAATATATGTATATATTTATTTACATACAAGAAAAACATAAAAATGGCATATTACGTCATCAAGTCAGTCGATAGCGTGCACTGTTGCACGGCCTGAAAAACAAGTAACGATTAAATTGCAAGACCCTCAAAGAAAACCTCAATCACATTCACTCTTCCTGTCACCCTGCTGAGGAACAATAAAAATGGTTAGTGATTAAAACCAAATCTAATTTGGTGGGGCTGTCAACTTTAGCCTCCAACTCTCTACCACTAATAAGATTACTACTGTCTCAGTCCTGGTGACTCTTCCTCAACGAACGGCTACACAGCTTTCTACTAGTTAGGCGATAGGCGCCGATAACTACACCACAAGAAATGCTAAAATAATAGACTTGGTTTTTCGAACGCAGACTCAGTGTCTATCCGTCCAATGGATACTGACCAGACCCTACTGGTCCTGTCTATTTTCTCCCTCCTTCTCTATCTTTCTCTCTTGATCTCAGTGTCTCTCTAACACTCGAGGGCTGATGATGCGGCATCTCCGTTACTCTCTTCTCGATTTCTATCAGGACCTAGGTATGGTAACCCTGTCACCTGTTCCTGAATTTGGTGATGACGATGCTGTTCAGGTATCAAGCCTGAGGTGCTTGATAAACTGTCGACAAAAAAACTTCTCTGCTGCTGAATAGCTTCCCTCTTTTAACCCGCTCCGGAGTTAGAGGAAAAAAACCACCGCCTTGATTTCCGGCTGTACGCAATTGAAACTAGTCTCCCGGCCACCTGCCGTTGCTAGAGACTATAATAGCGATGCTCTCGGCTGTATGATAAATAAACCACGGTCCAGCTGAAGCATAGGGGCTTCACTGCCAGAGACCATAGGTCTGACCCTTAAGCTAGGTCCTGTTGCCGTGGGTAATTTTGCACATGGGCAAATTTACGCTTCCCACTATTCTTGCCGGGACTCGCTGAAATTAAAAAAAGATGCGTCTATTGTATAACAATTCCAACCTAACGCATCTCTAACCTAACTCCCCTTCACTCGTCATTTACAACAATACAAAAAAATAATATTGCCCACGTGGCTCACTCGTCATGTACAACAATACAAAAATTAATATTACCCACATGGCACTTAAATCTCTCTCCTTCTCTCGTTCTTCACACAATACACAAAATACCACTATCCCACGTGGCCTCTTCATCCCCCCCCCTTCTACTAAAATCTGCCAGGTAAAATAAACAAAACCTCCCGACACCGTCTGACACGTTACATGGCCGTTACGCATGGCCCTTGTCCCAACCTTCTTTACAACTAGGGAATTCCTTTGTCCTAAATTCCGGGGTCTCCTTTTTAACATTTACACATGAGGTTTCCCGGCTTGCTCCAAAATTAAATTAAATCTCGCTATAGGAATAGTTTCCTTCCCTAAGCAGTATAATTCCCTTACAACGTAAATCTGAACCCTCCGACAATATTTCTCACATTTTTAAGGCTCAGAAAAATTAACGAACACACCAGGGATTTCCCCATAAATTACATTAGTAAATACACAGAAATAAATGGTGGTTTTACATAACATTCTACAAATATGGGCACACGTGTTTCTCACCCCTTCACACACTCCTATCTGCTGCCAAAATCATAGAAAGAATAAGCACACTGTTGCATTTACGTCGTTCTTAAAAAAAATGATAATGGCTGGCACTATCGTTTATTTTAAAACTGAAAAGTTAATCTTTACCTAAGGGCGAATTTCTGAAAAACCCACTAATAAGTAAAACGATTAATAAAATGTTACATACCAAATTTATCGCGGTTTTTCCCCGCAAAAATGGAGACGATAAAATACGTAGTCGTCCGGCCAGGCAATTATTTCTTCAGAGACAATTGCCCGCAGTTTCCTCTCTCATTATATACAAGAGAAAACACCCACGCGAATTCCTCTCCCACGCCTATCCTAAGTTTTCACTCGGACCAATGGGAGCGCTAGGAAAAATCAATACTATCAACCCACGCAAAATCCCGCGTGCTTAAAATTGCGTCACGTTACCTGACGATACTCGTGCTTCCGGCCGCGTGCTACTGACGCGTCATACAGGAGTGCCCGAAAATATCGATTTTCGTAAATAATGAAATCTACGGGAATCGCGAAAAATCATAAGAAAGTAAAACTGGCCGAGTGAAAAATGAATCTACCGTCGTAAAACGAACCCATGAGGGTCACGCCAGAGGATTTCTTCCTGTCGACTGCAACATGACTGGTCGCCCTTCCTCTTCCCTCTCGTGTGTTTCCTTCGCCCACGAATTTTCCTGGCGGCGCGTGGTAAATAATGATTACCAGATGGTGCGACCTCCCAGTGTTTTGAAACAGTCTGACTGGCTTGGCCAGACATCGCCGTAACAGGGCGTAACTGTTTGCGGTTGACTGTAGAACTGTGTACATGTTCCTTCTTGTCAGTATTTCCCTCCCTTGAGAGATGTAATACCATCGGGGGCCTAATTCCTGACGACAAAGAAGATACTTCCGAAATCAGAGACGTCGCCGCTGTAAAACCTTTAGGCTTACTAGGGCTGACAGGCGAATACGCCTCTGTAATTAACATTCCACTGTCTTTAGAGGCTTCTCTCCTCGTCATAGCAAGACAAGGATGTTTGAGCTCCCGTGGGGCTCCGTGAATTTGGGGCTTTCCCCTTTCACTTCTCTGGCCTGCAGTAGGCCCCCTTGCAGTAGCAAGGATCGGTGTGGTGGGGTTTCCCAAAACTAAGTAAGGGCTTCCCAGGATGAAATCATGTGCTGGCTGTGCCATTACAGCTGCCTTGATTGTGCCAGACACAAACTTGCATTTCACCTCGATATTGGTGACGGGCAACCGTTGTGAGATACCTCTTCTCAAAATGCCACCAATATCAACTATTTCTCCTGTCCATTGCCCTGGTTTCACCAAATGACGAGCGATGATACTGGGGTAAGTAAGCCCGCTGTCAAACAAACACGTAGTGGCCGTCCCATTCACTGCGGCTGGTCCGCTGTTAGAGAACAACTTCTCTGCCTGGACTGGTTCCCATTTATTCCCTTTAGTCCATCTCACCGGTCTTAAACAAGCTGCATGATGAGCTGGTGGTTTGTTCATGCACCGGGATGTCCAGTGGGAAGTGGTTCTACAATTCTGACAATACCTCTCATTATCTCCTCTGTTCCTAGTGGGTTCCTGAGAGGTTGTTGTCGGTGCTCTGTTATGCTGATGGGGCCGCAAGTTATAACCAGAATGAGGCTCCTTGCGAGAAGGCCCAGGTTGCTGATGAGCTGGTGAAGTAGCCGACTGCGATGACGAAGCTCCTTTGTCTGGGGCTGGCAGGTCTGGGTTTTTCCGTTTCTGTCCCAGTACTTCGGCCTGTGCTGTCTGGTACCTTTCCGCAAACATGATAATCTGATTGAGTTGCTGGGCCCCCTGCTCCGCCAGATACCGCCTCAAGTCGGGGGACATGTTTGCCTTGACTTGTTCACACAGAACTAACTCCTCCAACCCTTCAAAAGTTTTTGCCAGTCCTGACAGTTCCCTCCACCGGGTTAAGTAATTCCTCACCCGCTCTGCAAACTGAGCGAAACTCTCTCCCTTTTCCGGTCTGCTCTCCCTGAACATGGTTTGGCATTTGCGGGGTGTTCACTGAAACCTTTGCAACAAAGCGTTTCGCAGTGCCTCGAAGTTGTTCTGGTCATCTATGAGCATCTTGTTGTAAACTTCATACGCATGACCTTTCAAAGATTGCGATAATTTCAGGCACCAAAGACTCTCATCCAACCCGTATGCCTTTGCCATTCTTTGAAATTTCTCCAAGAACACGTCAATCTTTTCATTCCCATTAGGGAACGAGTCAAATGGGAAGCTCATAGCTGCCATCCGGGGCCCTCCGTTTCCTGAGGTGTCTGTCGCTCCTGCTCCGGGTGAATCGCCATTAGCTGAACTGCCTTCCGAAGATCGGTACTGCAGTTCCAGAGAACGCAGGGCAAGTTCATGCTGTCTCTCTGCTGCCTTCTCCCTCTCTTGTGCTTCCCTTTCTTCTTTTGCTGCTTCCAATTTCCGAAGTTCCATCTCTGCTGCGGCTGCCCTCTCTTCTTTTGCTGCTTCTGTGGCGGCTGCCCTTTCCTCCTTCGCTGCTTCGGCGGCGGCTATCCTTTGCCTTTCCTCAATTTCTGCGGCAGCTATCCTTTGCCTTTCCTCAATTTCCCGTTGATTATGCCTATCATTTTCTCTGATCATGTAGGCTTTCGTCTCCTCTTTATCCATTCCCATGTCCTGGGCAGCGTCGCGCCAGGCAGCTCGTAACTTGGCCATATCCGCCATCTTACCTGTAAACTGCTGTAAGTTCACAACTGACAGAAAATGACAGAAAAGGAAAAGAGAAGGAACAACCTGTTACGTAATATAAAATACTCCCTCTATAACCGCTGTTCCAAAAATCCGACCTCAGACTAGCACCAAGTCTGAATAATAACCTGAGAAAAATTTTAGTTAAGAAGCTACCAAAAATGAAATTACCTTCCGGTTATAGAAAAATATGTCGGTATGCCATCAATTACCACTAAGTCATATAAATCAAAAATACCACAAAAATCTACTAGACTGTTAACCTGTGGAAAAACTTATAACTGGATCAGTTCTAATATCTCAAGCCTAGGGGATATTTAAAGAAACTCTATTCTCAGAAAACTTAGTGGTTTTAAGTTTATAGAGTGTGCCTGAATGAAAGCAAGACCCTAGTATGAGAAAGTCTGAGAAAATAGAATTTAGATGGAAAATGACATGCCTGTGGACAGACGCGACTATTGGCTCAAGGGATAGAACCAGGATTTGAATCTCCCCTTGCCGCTTCGTGACTTTAGACTGGCTATAGTCTTGCCCTCCTCTGACTTCCTTTAAATACAAGGAGATAAGGTGTATAAATACGACCACAAACACCACTATACAGACAACATAGAGTAAGTATAGTAAAGAATAGAAGCTGATCCAGTAAATAATATATGTATATATTTATTTACATACAAGAAAAACATAAAAATGGCATATTACATCATCAAGTCAGTCGATAGCATGCACTGTTGCACGGCCTGAAAAACAAGTAACGATTAAATTGCAAGACCCTCAAAGAAAACCTCAATCACATTCACTCTTCCTGTCACCCTGCTGAGGAACAATAAAAATGGTTAGTGATTAAAACCAAATCTAATTTGGTGGGGCTGTCAACTTTAGCCTCCAACTCTCTACCACTAATAAGATTACTACTGTCTCAGTCCTGGTGACTCTTCCTCAACGAACGGCTACACAGCTTTCTACTAGTTAGGCGATAGGCGCCGATAACTACACCACAAGAAATGCTAAAATAATAGACTTGGTTTTTCGAACGCAGACTCAGTGTCTATCCGTCCAATGGATACTGACCAGACCCTACTGGTCCTGTCTATTTTCTCCCTCCTTCTCTATCTTTCTCTCTTGATCTCAGTGTCTCTCTAACACTCGAGGGCTGATGATGCGGCGTCTCCGTTACTCTCTTCTCGATTTCTATCAGGACCTAGGTATGGTAACCCTGTCACCTGTTCCTGAATTTGGTGATGACGATGCTGTTCAGGTATCAAGCCTGAGGTGCTTGATAAACTGTCGACAAAAAAACTTCTCTGCTGCTGAATAGCTTCCCTCTTTTAACCCGCTCCGGAGTTAGAGGAAAAAAACCACCGCCTTGATTTCCGGCTGTACGCAATTGAAACTAGTCTCCCGGCCACCTGCCATTGCTAGAGACTATAATAGCGATGCTCTCGGCTGTATGATAAATAAACCACGGTCCAGCTGAAGCATAGGGGCTTCACTGCCAGAGACCATAGGTCTGACCCTTAAGCTAGGTCCTGTTGCCGTGGGTAATTTTGCACATGGGCAAATTTACGCTTCCCACTATTCTTGCCGGGACTCGCTGAAATTAAAAGAAGATGCGTCTATTGTATAACAATTCCAACCTAACGCATCTCTAACCTAACTCCCCTTCACTCATCATTTACAACAATACAAAAAAATAATATTGCCCACGTGGCTCACTCGTCATGTACAACAATACAAAAATTAATATTACCCACATGGCACTTAAATCTCTCTCCTTCTCTCGTTCTTCACACAATACATAAAATACCACTATCCCACGTGGCCTCTTCATCCCCCCTCCTTCTACTAAAATCTGCCAGGTAAAATAAACAAAACCTCCCGACACCGTCTGACACGTTACATGGCCGTTACGCATGGCCGATCACGTGTCCCAACCTTCTTTACAACTAGGGAATTCCTTTGTCCTACATTCCGGGGTCTCCTTTTTAACATTTACACATGAGGTTTCCCGGCTTGCTCCAAAATTAAATTAAATCTCGCTATAGGAATAGTTTCCTTCCCTAAGCAGTATAATTCCCTTACAACGTAAATCTGAACCCTCCGACAATATTTCTCACATTTTTAAGGCTCAGAAAAATTAACGAACACACCAGGGATTTCCCCATAAATTACATTAGTAAATACACAGAAATAAATGGTGGTTTTACATAACATTCTACAAATATGGGCACACGTGTTTCTCACCCCTTCACACACTCCTATCTACTGCCAAAATCATAGAAAGAATAAGCACACTGTTGCATTTACGTCGTTCTTAAAAAAATGATAATGGCTGGCACTATCGTTTATTTTAAAACTGAAAAGTTAATCTTTACCTAAGGGCGAATTTCTGAAAAACCCACTAATAAGTAAAACGATTAATAAAATGTTACATACCAAATTTATCGCGGTTTTTCCCCGCAAAAATGGAGACGATAAAATACGTAGTCGTCCGGCCAGGCAATTATTTCTTCAGAGACAATTGCCCGCAGTTTCCTCTCTCATTATATACAAGAGAAAACACCCACGCGAATTCCTCTCCCACGCCTATCCTAAGTTTTCACTCGGACCAATGGGAGCGCTAGGAAAAATCAATACTATCAACCCACACAAAATCCCGCGTGCTTAAAATTGCGTCACGTTACCTGATGATACTCGTGCTTCCGGCCGCGTGCTACTGACGCGTCATACAGGAGTGCCCGAAAATATCGATTTTCGTAAATAATGAAATCTACGGGAATCACGAAAAATCATAAGAAAGTAAAACTGGCCGAGTGAAAAATAAATCTACCGTTGTAAAACGAACCCATTTAATTTATCTACTCAAAATTACCAAACACGATATATATTCAAATGAGAAGAACCAAGGCAAACCCATATAATTACAAAGAGAAGAGAAATGGTGAAAACTCGAACTAGAACCACAGAATCGGGCCTGAAATACAAAATAGATGACATAATCGGGCCGGATGAAAGTCAGAATTACAGTGTAGCATTTTTTTAGAGGACTTCCAGATGTTGTTTAGGCTAAAAAAGGCTGTTCTTGCTTTGTTCATTCTGTTGTTGATGTCTTTGCTTGCCCCGTCGTCTGGTGTTACTATGCATCCTAGGTATGTGAAGGTGTCTGTCTGTACCAGTTGCTGATTCCTTACTGATATGGGCTCAGGGTTGCTCACATTGAGCGTCATGACCTCTGACTTCTTTAAATTGATGTTCAAGCCCACCTGCTGGCTAAACTTATTAAGTCTATCCGTTTTTTCCTGGATGTGTTGATGTGAATGTGCTAGTAGTGCAATGTCATCTGCATATTCCAGATCTTCTAATGTAGAAAATGTAGTCCATCTTATTCCTCTTGGACTGCCCTCTGTTGTCTGGCGCATCACCCAGTCTATGACTGTTAAAAATAGAGTGGTTGATAAGGGGCATCCCTGTCGTACTCCTGTCTTCACCTCAAAGGTTAGGTTGCTCTGCCCAACACTACACGTAAAGTTGGCATAGAGGCTTTTTATGATTGACACTATGCAGCTTGGAATTCCATAAGCCCTCAGTATTTTCCATAAACTGTCCCTATGTATGCTGTCAAAATCCTTTTCAAAATCAACGAAGTTAATGTACAGCTGTCTTTGCCATTCTGAGCACTGCTCTATAATGTTCCTGAGAGTGAGTATATGATCTACACATCTTCTGTTCTTTCTAAATCCTGCTTGTTCTTTCCTCAGTTTGTGGTCTACTGCTTTTGAAATTCTCCCTCAGTTCTCTACCCTCGCTGTTTTCCTCTGAGTGTTCTCCCCTCAGCGTGCATCAACATAAGTAAAAGAAGAAAAACATTACAAAACTGAACAGCTTGAAACACCAGCTCAGATGTATTTTTTTTTCTCATAGTTATTTGTAGGAAAACATGTTATTTTCAAGCCCATAAGAACTGGCCATATATTAACAATGGTGCCATCTGATACTTTGTCAGGTATCAGAATGGGACAGTGAGTTAGAAGACATGGTAAATCCTGTTGCCCGACTTACAGCCACAGCTTCTCCTCAGTCCCTATCCATGCCAGTATTTACCAAACAGGTAAGCTCCATGTACACAACTGTTGATGACACAAAGTAAACAACAAAATATTTTTGTCAGTCTGTTTTACAGACACACAATTACAAAACTGTCATGGCTATTTGTGTACAAACCTTATTCAGAATCACAACACACACTAAAGTAACAGAATTAAACATGGAGATTAAAAAACAAATATAAAAATGTTAAAGGAACAATGAATGAAAAATCAGGAGAGTCATGACTTGGCATATATCAGAAAGATGCAGTATGTTATAATTGTGTGTGTGTTGGGTAGTGAAAAGTGGATGCCTGATGAGAGCCGGACAGCCTGATGGAGACAGAAGATAATGAAGAGAAGAGATAACTGGATGAAATTTGAATCACGTGACATAGGC
This sequence comes from Oreohelix idahoensis, assembly GCA_024509875.1. Lineage (NCBI taxonomy): Eukaryota > Metazoa > Mollusca > Gastropoda > Stylommatophora > Oreohelicidae > Oreohelix > Oreohelix idahoensis. Next base: position 570,230 of record JAMPIV010014049.1, on the reverse strand, counting down.
AACAGTAAGCCAGAGAATTTATAAACAGCACTAGAGAGGGAAAATTATGGAGAGACGTATCGGTTAACATGATAGTTAAAGAAGAACAAGATAGTAGCATAGACACAGACCTAGCCTGTCCTAGTAGCATAGACACATACCTAGCTTGTTCTAGTAGCATAGACACAGACCTAGCATGTCCTAGTATCAAAGACACATACCTAGCTTGTTCTAGTTACATAGACACAGACCTACTTGTTTTAGTTAACATAGACACAGACCTAGCATGTTCTAGTTAACATAGACACAGACCTAGCTTGTTATAGTTACATAGATACAGATCTAGCTTGTTCTAGTTACATAGACACAGACTTAGCTTGTTCTAGTTACATAGACACAGACCTAGCTTGTCTTAGTATCATAGACACAGACCTAGCTTGTCCTAGTATCATAGGCACAGACCTAGTTTGTTCTAGTTACATAGACACAGACCTAGCTTGTTCTAGTTGCATAGATATAGATCTAGCTTGTTCTAGTTACATAGACACAGACCTAGCTTGTTCTAGTTACATAGACACAGACCTAGCTTGTTCTAGTTACATAAACACAGACCTAGCTTGTTCTAGTTACATAGACACAGACCTAGCTCGTTCTAGTTACATAGACACAGACCTAGCTTGTTCTAGTTACATATACAAAGACCTAGCTTGTTCTAGTTACATAGACACAGACCTAGCTTATTCTAGTTACATAAACACAGACCTAGCTTGTTACATAGATACAGACCTAGCTTGTTCTAGTTACATAGACACAGACCTAGCTTGTTCTAGTTACATAAACACAGACCTAGCTTGTTCTAGTTACATATACAAAGACCGAGCTTGTTCTAGTTACATAGACACAGACCTAGCTTGTTCTAGTTACATATACAAAGACCTAGCTTGTTCTAGTTACACAGACACAGACCTAGCTTGTTCTTGTTACATAGACACAGACCTAGCTTGTCCTCTTGAGCAGTGCCACTCCTGTCAGGTGTTCTGTACAAACATCACTCTTCTAGAGCTTGCCTTGCTCCATCTGTCTCGCTGACAGCTCTAAAAACTGACATACTGTGTTTTCTCAGATCAAAGCTTTACTGATTGGTTTTATTTCTGACTCTGTACACAGCATTTGCTATTTCATGAATGTTTTTTTTATGTTTTAGGACAAGAAAAGTGATGATGAGTGTGACTCAACAGTTGAGACAACAACTCCTCCAGTCAATGCTAGATTTTATTATTCAGAGGTGACAACATATCTTTCTCTTTCTATTTGTTGTTACATGTGTTTATGTATTTTTCTGTATGAATGTCTATTTATATGCCTGTATCTATCTGTGTATCCATCTGATAATCTATCTGCATGCCTGCCTACAAACCTACTTGTCTGTTATCTATATGTTACAGTTTAAAGTTTGGATACTGTCACGAAGTGGATTTATGTTTAGAGTTTGTCTGAGTACAAAGACAAGACACTAGGTATGAGAAAGTCTGAGAAGATAGATTTTGTATGAGAAATGACAGTGACTGGAAAGATGAGACTTATAGCTTCGAGGGTGAGAACCTAGATTGACTCTCCCTCGCCACTCACGACTTAGTTAAGAGCTAAGGACTCACCACCTCTGACTACCATAAAGGAGATAAGGTTTCACTAAAAGTCCACAGACACAACTATACAGACAAGCATATAAGTACAGTATAGTTATAGAGAACCTGATCCAGTATATATTTTATAGTTTATTTAAACAACAAAATAAATAACACATCAAAATCAATAACGTGCGAGGTCGCACACCTGAAAAGAACCAAAACAATTAAAAAGGACCAACAATATAACCCAACCCTTTCACCCTCTCTTTCAACCTGCATGGGAAAAAGACTTAAGGATTAACCCCACTGTACTTGGTGGGGGTCTGTAAGTACTAGCCACCTCTCCTAACTATCCTATTATTTATTTTAAATCTAATTCACTGTCCGGCTGCAGACGTAACTAAATGTCTACACAAATCTGAATGAACTATCTAATGTCCTACACAGCTAATCGCCAGCACTGATCCACTAACAGACTTCTTCAGTGCAAACTCAGAGGCTGTCCTCTGACTCTGACTATCTGACTCTATAAATTCTGTCTCTCCTCTGTTTCTGCTCAGTATCTCTCTGACACTACTGTCTTCTGCTGAGTGGCGTCTCTGTTACATCTCCTCTCGATAGCATTCAGAAAAGGAATGATGACCCTCTCTCCTGTTCCTGACTACTGCAACTGATGACTTTGGTATCAAGCATGAGGTACTTGACTTGGGATGTATATGCTTCACTGCTGCTGACAATTCTTTAACAGACGATTTAACCCTCTTAGGGTTTAGGGACAAACGACATTATTATGGCCATTTATACATAAAACCAACCTCCAGGCTACACGCCTCTTTGGAGTGGTATAACGAGCTAAGAGCTCCGAATTTTAAAGATAAACCTGTTCCGGCTGAAGCAGGGGCTTCACTGCATGAGAACTGCTTTCTTTTACTGGTGCAGACGTACTTGGCGCCGTTAAATACCGCGTCACCAGTTCTCTTTCACCTCTGGCAATGCCTCGAACCTTCTACTCATGAGAAGGCCAAATACCTTGGCAAGTTGTAAGGCAATTTACAACCCTTCCTGTGTGCCGTGAAATGCTGTAAAACGAAAAAAATAACAACGACTGTACAACAGTTCAACATATTCTCATCCCTAACATATAACCACCTAAATAAATACATCTTCCTTACACAAGGATCAACTAATTTACCATCCCCTTCCCGCCCCAACTTACTATCTGACTGTTTGTTATGTGAACTCCCAGACACAGGCTGACCTAACTCTGTTGCGCGAGTCTTGCCTCAGCCGTCAAAACATTTAGCTTCGATGAAGCGAAACGTTCTCTGGTATAAGTTCCCCGGCCCTACTTTTCTATTAAAGACTGACCCGGGAAAGTTATCACTTAACACACTATTAACACACTGTTGTGGCTCCAACTCAGTAATATTAATTACACCCCTGTCTCCTGACTACACAACAAATTAATACACAATTAAATAAAGTACACAAATACGCTCGCGTATTTACATGGCAAATTATCATAATCAAATTGCGATTTTCACAATTACTACTACATATTACCGCCCGTGTATCTAAGCGCTTATCCTCACACAGTTAATATCTCAAAGCCGCTACACACTCCTAGATACTGCTACTTATCATAGATCAAACAGGGTTCGTAGCGACCTTGAAAAACCTTGAAAAACGAAAAAAAATATTCCAGGCCTTGAAAAGCCTGGAAAAATGGCTAAAAGCCTTGAATTTTCCGCGTCGGACCTGGAAAAAAAATACAAATCGGAAGTCTTACGCTTTTCGTCCATTTTTCTGTTATTGATGGTATTTTTCGTTAAACTTCAGTTACCGTAGAATGTTTACCTCCCTTTGCGCACTAAATCTATTTCCAGACGTTTTCGGGAGTTTGCGTTTTCGGAGGTTTGCGTTTATGACATGTTCGACCGAAAATGGCGGCCAAACCCGTATCGCTGGGAAAAGGACGCAATCGCGATTTTCAAAATTAGCTACAAATACAGTAGCACATATTTGTATGTAAGGTCCTTTTTCCAGCGATACGGGTTTGGTTGCCATTTTCGGTCGAACCTTAGTTGTCGTCACTCTACTATAGGCCTAGCGTCTGTAGTCTGTTCATTTGAATGAAACATCGCCACCTTTTAAAGTCGAGACTTTGACATTTTGACAGCATCCTTCACTCTTCAATTTATTTTTTAGAAACATGCCCGGTTGTAACTTTCAGCATTCATGGCTAGAAATGCCAAGTTATAAAACATGGATAGCGCCTGGAAAAACTGCAAATTACGCAAGTTGCACCATGTGTAAAAAAGAAATATGTTTGACCAGCAATTTGAGAAAGTGCAGTAAAGTCGCATGTTACTGGGAAAAAACACCAACAACTTGTCTCTGCACATTCAAGTTGTATTAAATCGTTTATTTCAACTGAGGTAAGTAATAAATTTATTTATCTCATTTATAAAACATATTTAAATAAGTCCAATTTATAGGCTAGATAGGCCTACTGTATTTGCGTCTTTAATTTACAATATATTTAGGCTACAGTTTTACTTTTAACCATGGCCAAAATTTATAGGCCTGGTGTTTGAATGAAATTTCTTAGTTTACAATTGTTTACGGGAACATCTTTGACACAGTTTAAGATTGTCAGGAATAGAAATTGATGGTGATTCCATATCATATACCCTGTTATCAGCCCCATGTCCCACTGTTCATTCTTTGGAAATAAATATATTTTGAATGATTTTTTTCTTAATGACAGCCTAAAGGGACATATCTCGTTCAACTTCTGAAGGGTTAGGGGCCTATAATTAGGATAGGCCTACATGTTTTCAATTCCAGATAACACGAATAACCGCTGATTCATGAAAGTGCCATAACTTATGTTAAATCACTGTAGGGCCTAATTAGGATGCATGAAAATTAGACTACCAAATTTGTGCATAGTATAGGCCTATGTTATTTTAAAAATAAATAGGTAAATAAGTAAAATTAAATAAAATTTTTTAAAATATCTAAACAAACAAACGAGATAAAACAAAACAAAACCCAACAAAAACACTAAACAAAGATAGTAAAGATGGGGAAGGGGTAAAGACAGGCTGTTTCCAGTTAGATATTTAATTGATTTTCACATATCCCAATTACTATATATTAACTTTTCTTGTTCTGGTTAAATATTGTTTGACTTTATTATTCATGCGTTTAGAACTTTGACTTGGTAAATATACATAGCTTAGGCCTACTCATAAGTTATTTGTGTTCCTTTTTTTTTTTTTTTAAACAGAAAAGAACACAACCCCAAGGAGCAGTTTTTCCCTCAGAAATATCAAAACCATCTAACACTACTCCCTCGGACACTACTTCCTCGGACACGTCAAAAACGTCTAACACTACTAGGAGACCTACAGAGTGACATCATTTGTGACCAAGGAAGAAACTCTCAGAGCTGAGATTATTTGGACTCTTTTTTCAGTGAAAAGTCACCATAGTTTTAATTCAAATACAGGAATTAATAAAATTTTTCAGAAAATGTGTCCTGATAGTTCTATTGCCAGACAGTTTGGTCTATCTGAAAGGAAAACTTTCTACCTGGCCTCTTTTGGACTGGCTCCATATTTCACCTCACTTCTTGTTTGATGAAAGCATGAACAAATCAATGCAGCGAAAGCAAATGGATTTCCATGTTCGTTTCTGGGATGTGAATGTGATAAAAGCACATTATCTAACATCAAAGTTTCTTGGACATGCTAGAGCTCTTGATATGCAGACTGCATTTGATGATGCATGCTCAACATTAAATTTAGGACATTTGCTCCAACTGTCCATGGATGGGCCTAATGTAAATTGGTCTTTTCATGACAAAATTAATGTGCTACTGAACCAGAACTATGGCATAGAACTACTGAATGTTGGAAGCTGTGGGCTGCACAAAGTTCATGGTGCCACAACTGAATATATGTCCATTGATTTGAAGGTTGTGTTGGGGCAACTTTCAGGGTTGTCAAAGATCTTCTTGATGGATAGGCAACATGGGACATATTTTCTTCTGTGGTAGTCTTTACTCAGCCTTCACCTTTATTTCAAGACCTGAAATTCAGATTGGTGCATTTGGAACAGTAGCTGAAAATAGGTAGCATTTTCCTATAGCACTGAAGAAAAAACAACTCAAATTGAAAAAAGACAAATCATCCTGTGTTTTGTGCGACAGAAGATAAGGCATGCCGACAGTCACCTGGCATGATACAAACAGATTTAATCTTATATCTACTGTTCACTCCAATGATAATATAAACAAGAAACTGTCCTGGTCAATGAGCACATAACTACAACACTGCCAACTCTACAAAAAAGATCAAAGCAAAGATCAGGATGTCAGTATAACTCTTATTGAACCTGCTATTCTTCTACGCAATGTGACACCATCAAAACCACAGGTCACAACAACACGACTTACTGAGCACCACTTCATTGATAAATATGAAAGGGCAAGGTACAAACCAGACTGTAAAGTGTGTAAGGCTGCAGGGAACAGAAGCCAGACTTGCATGTACTGCCCAGATTGCAATGTACCTCTATGCCTGATACCCCGCTTCAAGTTATACCACACAGTCAAGGATTATCAATGATCCAGACAAAGACTTGCAGAGACCTACAACTTCAACCCCAGTTAATGAAAAAAGCAGCTCAGACTACAACTAGAGGTACGTAACTACTCAAACATTTAAAAACGCTCATTGTCAGATGCCACAGACGCAGAATACATTCAAAAAAGACGAACACGAAAAATACATTTTTTTTTGCATTTTATTCACAATTTTATTAGCCTTTTATGTTGATATACATGGTTAATTGTTAAATCAATACGTCAATCAAGCTTATTTTATTCATTGCCATCCATGTCACTAACATTTTATTGCGCTGACGTTAAACAAATTCACTAAAAACTTGGAAAAGATGTCTGTTTTTCAATCTTTTATGAATTTTATTTAAAAAAACTTCTTTTTAAAAAAAATCTGCAAACACCCTTGGTAATGGGAGACGGTAATGCTCTGGATTGCTGGTCAGCAAAGTGATAATTATATCTGAGAAAATTAGATGAGGAAAATATTAGAGTTTCCCATCCTTGAAAATTACGTGCTGGACCTGGAAAAACCTGGAAAATGCTTGAAGAAATTTGCTATGAACAAATTATATGCACAACTTACATTTTTATTATTTCTGTAAGATAGCAATTGATGGCACTACAAATTCCTCAAACTTAAATTAACTCCCAGAAGAAAACTTTACTTTAACATGCTAAGATCTATTATGAAACGAACTATCTACTCGCTAATAAGTTATAGACATACCCAATTTATCGAATTTCCCACAAAGAGCAGACGATATGACATTGTTTCTACGACAGTAAATTATAAAACCAGAGAGACCGCTAAGACTACAACGCTGTTATTTATCATAGAAAAACAACGCTATAACCCACGCCACGAGTCATCGCGTGGCGTCCCTCTGGGGCCACCCTGGACCAATAAGATTGCTGCCTTTTAATAAACTCTGACCTCCGCCAATGATATCATAAACTAACTCATGACTCATGTTTATTCTGCTCACGCGCAACTAATTGCGTCACGTCAGATAATCCTACTGACCGTTTTCGTTACTAAAATAAATATGATTGGTTCTCGCGGTGAACCTGGGTCGTTTCTCCCCCCATCCCTTGTTTAAACATAGTAAGTACGGGAGTTACGGAATTTCTCCTAACGTCTAGAGAATTTGCCCCACCTAATAATAACTACGCGCTCAACTGCCTAATAAAATAAAAATGAACGCAATTACTTACAGAGAGAATAGGACTGGGCCAAAATTGAAATTAAAACCCACAGTAACTCCTCATAAATAAACGCAGATAATACATGGGGAAGAAAAATGGGGCCCGTTGAAAATAAAATCACAGTAAATCCTCACAGATACTTGATGATGTTGTTGTTATTGTTGTTGTTGATGTTGTTGTGTTTGTAATCAGTTCATTAAAACAATCAGTACGCTGATCAAGTTTCTTAACTGTCTGCAGTAAATAGTTTCTTGAATTGATTCTGTTGTATCCATGTGCCAAGTTTATCCAGGAATGTGTCTTTCTGTTCTCATTGTTCTCGTGTTACATCATGACCAAAGAACTGGCTGTTCAGCTTGTGGATTTCTCTTGTTATTCTTTGTTTTCTTGAACATTTTATATGTTGGTGTGGTGAGAGAGTTGAAAATCAGCATACAGAATGTTGAGATGCAGGAAGACTGGCAGCATAGTTACCTTCAGCCACTTCCTAAACCTAATAAAGACCCCACACTGCTCAGCAGTTATTGAATTATCACACTACAGAATGTCTATGGTAAGTTTCTTGAAAAGATAGTTGCAAGACAACTAATGAGACACCTTGAAAATGCACACATCCTCCCTTATACCCTGGGTATCTATAAAAAAAAGTTAGTTGCTTATCCTTTACAGGACGTGGCAATCAACCCCAGCTTTTATTGGCTGTTTGTGATTTTTCTAGGCAATTTTTACGTTCAGTAGTTTGCCATTGCTTTCTGAACGGTACGGCGCTTATACCATTGTTAAAAATCCACACAAAGCGATCTGCCACCAAACCGCCTGCAGCAGGTTTCGAACCTGGTATATCTGGATTATGAAACTGCGTTCATATCCATTAGGCCACAGACGCCGACGGGTATCTATAGGCCCATGAAAACAACATGGGGTAACGCTGGAACGTTTGTGTATGCTGTATAAGAGGGGTTCCAGTGTAAATGAGAAATGGCTGCTGTAAACATTGACCTAGAGGATGCATCTAACAGTGTGAACTTTGAAATGTTAACGAACTGTGTAATGGCTTGCAGTGTTAACCCTTGGCTAACAAGATGGATAGCAGCTGCCTTAACTGAGAGATCAGTGGCATTTCAGTTTGGGAACATGGACATCAGAACCAATGCACATTTGCCTGGGACTACCCCAGGGTTCTCCATTATCACCAGTGCTGTTTAACATATATACAGCAAACATAGTTGCAATTCAACCAACAGGTCTGGGGCAAACATTAACTTTTGCTGATGACTTACTCATTTACAGGACTGGCTAAAATAGAGAAAAGAAATGGTCAGAAGCATACATGAGACTCTTCAGATGGTTTCTGAATGGTGCAAGGAAACCTACTCCAAGTTCAATCCTAACAAAGATTGTGTGCTTTAGTGCTTCTTGAACAACTCCATATTGAAAGCAGATCTTCTAGACATTGCTCTCAGTGACAGAATATTGAAAGGCAAGACAAGCTGAAATACCTTGGTCTAACATTCAACCACGGATTGTCCTACAAGTACCATGCTGATCTATTCAAACAGAAGTGCAGTAGGGGTCTGGCAGCCCTGAAAACAATGCCCACAATGCACCTGGAGCAGAGATTACTGTTTCTCCTGTATCATCAGCTAGTCATGTCAGTATTCGAGTATGGGCTGGGAATACTCAAGCTATCAGTATCACAGTGTAAACAATTAGAATGCATTCAAAATGACGGGATGTGTATAGTCTTGAGCTGTACATGAGATACCCCCATTGTGACGATGCGGTACATGCTTGGAGTGCTGTCGTTTAGATCCTGATAAGCCTATAACCAAAATCCTATATGTGAGTAACCCAGAGACAAAGGGCACCCCCTGCAATGGAACATAGCTGACATTAAGGGAGCAAGAATAAAGCGGGAGATGTCATGAATGGCACAGGCAGAGGCAACGATCAAGCAGGTGACCACTGTTGAAAATATATTTAAGGGGGAAGAATGGAGTAAGTCAGGTGAGAACTGGACGAACTACCAGCAAGTCATCATCAGCCTTGGCAGAGAGTGCAGAGCTTGGGGCAGTGGGAAAGCAGAACTGGAAATTAATCAACTTATAAATTATCACGTCAAGGATGATGATGCCATTTTGTACACAGATGGGTCTGCACTCCGTGGTGAGAAATCAGGATGGGGCCTCTTGGCTAGAGTTAATGGCTGAGATCATCGCTGAACATAGCAGGGTTTACATGACAACAACATCCAGCATGAAAATGTAGGTAGAGGTAGCTACTGCAGCCCTAATGTGGTTGTCTGAAACTTTATTAACAAGGGTAGTTATTGTGTTAGACTCTCAGTCCATGATCCGGAAAGTCCAAAATGAATGGCTACGGTGTGAATGGAAAACCTCCATATAAGTCTAAAACCTTCAGGAACTGGTGTGGATGTACTATCCTGGTCATGCAGGGGTACGCTGCAATGAAAGAGCTGACTAGCTTCAAGAGCACCTATATTGGGTGGATTGGATATGGATAAGGGAGTGATAATGAGGACAATTGAAGATCGCCTATTAGAGAATGACACTGCAATAGATTAGTCATCAAGGCTAAAATTGTTTCATTTTGGCATCAAACGTAAGACTTGCAAGGATGGACATATGAGAGGATGCATCCGGCGTGAATATAACCTGCATGTAACTGGAACAATTAGCATTCATACCCTTTGACATTTGCTGAGGGAGACTGAGCACATGTGGGTTTGCCTGGAGTGCAATGATTAACAATAACAATATGTTGATAATCTTTTTGTCCATTGGCCTGACAACTGACTATTGCTGTTTTCATATTAACAGTATTTGTCTAACTTTCTAGTGACCTAGTTGTCAGTGTACCTGTATTCTTCTGCATCATGTAATCTTCTTTGTGAACCTTGACTTGTTCAATATTTGTAGAATTTACGATCTATAGTTCTCATCTCAAGTTATCTTTCATTAAGAATTCTTCATTTCTTTGTTTTCCTTATTAGGTTAATGAACTTATAGTGGACTTCGTAATGCCTCATCAGTTTCCTAAGTGATTCTGTACTTCTTAAATTGTTAAGACCTTTTCATAGTCCAAAAATCCAGTTTATGGTGGTGAATTCATTTTCAGGTTCTGTTCAACTATTAAGTGCAGTGGGGCTACCTACTCTGAACAAGGTTTGTTTTGTTGAAAACCTGCATGTTTGCCTCAAAGTTGTCTATCTGAGAGCACTTTTAACTCATTCATTCCAGAGTTATTTTGCACGCTGTGCCAGACTTTTTTTGTGGGCAGAATTTTATAGAGTGAAGTGTTCATCTTTCAGTCTAAATTTGTTTGTGGATTTTCCTTTGAACATGTACTTATTATATACCAAACTGTAGGGAAATTGATAGAGAATTCAAATATATAATGTCTTTGGTAGTGTTAACACAAGTATGTTCGGTATACTTAAAACATTTTGCATGTAAAATTAAAAAACGCTAAAAAGTTGACTGTAGAATACGATCTTACCAAAGACAAATTACTGTTGTAGACAATAAAACTTTCTTTTTAGTCTTCAAACATCAAGTTAATCCATATACAAGTAAAAAAAAAACATGCTTATGGCCACAATTAGTACATTTAGTGTTATTCACACCAGTTTTTCCGTGGTCCTTTGTAAGAATAATATAAATTATGCAATCGTGCATTACGTAATTTTCAAACAAATAAAGAAGAATAACGTCATATAAAAACTTTTTTACTCTTGTTTAATGTTTTAATTGTATCCCTAGCTTCATCTTCTACCTAGGACTAGTGATTAGATGTTACGGTAGGTCTAGTTTTGTTGCTTTTTGATCAGCAAAAATACGACTACGCCCACTCATCAACTAAACCTAATGTGTCTAGCTTTTCTGCACAGAATCCGTATTTTGACAACAAACTGTGACTACCAAACAATCATCATCAATGTCAGCAATGTTTCAAAGTAGTTTGACACATTTATTTGCTTAGGAGACTTAGAAAATGTAAATATAAAGCGAGACATATTTCTCTAGCAATAACAACGAAAAACGCAAACACGCAAATCTTCACAAAAATTGTGATAATAACATCAAAACACGCACATGTACTGATTAACTACAGTCAAATTAGTTGTTTAGATAGTAGCGGAAGTCATTCTACGAGTTTTAATATATGAACTGCATTAAACGGACGATTTTTAAGGTTTATGCGTGATAAACTAAAAACCACGCTGTGAGCGTTGCTGTGGCACGGCGCGTTGAATTTTGCAACGCTCAGAGCGTTGGTCTGGAGTCAAAGAGTTAATCTCTTAAGAATGATCCTGTTCAATATTTCCCCTGGCACTGATAGTAATATTATTCCTTTATAATTTTTTGCACTCATTAAGATATAATATTAAAACAATCAGTAGTCACAGATAAGTTCTATTTAGAAAGATATAAAGTGCTATTTTAGTATATTTTCTGGTTTAGGAACATGTCAGTGTATTAAAACAGCCGACAGTGACAGATGATGATGGTAAACTCTGTTTTAATTATCTTCTTCTTCAAGTACCATGCCTAGTGGTGTAGGAGATCATGTCTCTCCACAACTTCCGGTCTCCAGTACAATTTATCAATTCTGCTGTTGACTTCTTTCCATGTCACAGTGTCAAACTGTCCAGTATTTGCTCTCTCTGTCTTTCCCTATTTCTTTTCCCTTCAGTCTTACCTGTTGTTACGATATATTCCAGCTTTCCTCTTCTCATAACATGCCCAAAAAAAAAGTGGATTGCTTCTTTCTAACTTGTGAAATAAGTTTCCTTTGTGCATTCGTCTCTTTCAGGACATCCTCATTACTCTTTTTGGCTGTCCATGGTATTTTTAACATTCTTCTGTAAAACCACATCTCTGTTGCCTCTAGTGTCTTCCCTATTTGTTTACTAATTGTCCATGACTCACTACCATATGTCAGGATTGGTTCTATATAACACCTTCCATGTGCCTTCTTACTCTCTTACTTCCATTGACATTAAGGTTAATAAACAACAGATCCCTCATCAGTAACATGTTTTGTCATCTAAAGGTTAATATTGTTAAGCCGTCAGAAATATCAGAGCTTGCTAACAAGGATGCCCTTGTTGTTGATAAAGTAGTGCCCAAGCCTCTAAATGCTGCCACTGTGAGAGGAGGAATGACAGCACCCGAGGATGAGGAGGAAGACTCTGAAAGCAACTGGGACTCTGAGGTAACTATACTCATGGAAAAAAGTAAGTGTGCAACACTTTATAGGGCACTGTGCGTGATTTCATAGACGAAATGAAATAAAAGTTGGTACACAGTGTGGTTGAATATTGAATAAAAGACCAAGTGATCACTTTGATTTTAGTGAAAGTGTCATGAAAGAAAGATAAAAACTAAAGTCAGTGTGGCATCCCCACGAAAAAATGAAATCTTGATTTCAGTACCGTGTATGTCCACCTATTCCGCACTGTTCTGCACGACACAGGTCTTAAACCTGGAATGTTCCTGGCAGTCCATGTTGCCTGAATAAACCTGTTACGCAAGTGCATAAGGCGTATGTAACGGTCTTGTGCAGGGGTGGTAACTCGTGGTCGGTCACTTCTATGGCGATCAGCAGTGGATCCAGTTTGGTGGAAACGAGCTTACGAGCTTAAATGCATGATATAGTGTTCCTGTGAACATTGAAATGTTGTGATACAGCTAATATAATCGCTCCAGCAGCTAACATCCCTATAGCTATTGCTTGCTGTTGTTGGTTCAATCTTGGCATTGTCAAAAAAGATGTTTCTGTTAGACTCTTGGTACTCTCTATTTCAACGATTACGTTTTCACATGCTTGTGATTAGAGCTACACACTTACGTTCCTTTTATCTGTGATAAATTCTCCCCTACGGCACTTTTCACGTGATTTATCTTGCACCGTGATTATCTCCCCATGAATAGTGTGATCCAATTGTAATTGCACGGGTAAGTGAACAACATTCACACAGAAATGTGTGCCAACTTGCATTTGAGTTCACCCAAGAACACACGCACAGTGCCCTGTTGAGTGCTGCACACTTACTTTTTTCCATGAGTATATTTTAAAAGTTCATCTGTTAGTTTTAGTTTTTTTGTGTGCTATGAAGCAATCTGGGGAGAGATACTCCATTTTACTTAGCAGTTAAAGTAAAGACAACTGGCTTATAAGGTCTTGTGCAGCTGGATCCTAGACTGGATTAAACCCTGGTCTTCTATGTAACAGGAGGGGATACTAACCTTATATTGCTAAGGAGTACAGATGTAATGTCTTGTTGTTTGTTCCTCTTGTTGTGTTTGTGAAAGGTTGTTGTATGTAGACACAAAAATCTGCCTGTATTACAGCCACATTGGGATACAGATCCTGGTCACTTAGGTAAACAGAGACATAAGCTTCTGACAGGAAATAAACTGTACTTGCATTAGGGAAAGTAAAGGCAGTGAGGATGTCAAATGGTCACCCCACATCATAAAGCTGGGCCTAGCATAATGATGTCTGTGAGGATGTCAAATGGTCACCCCACATCATAAAGCTGGGCCTAGCATAATGGTGTCTCTAACACTTAACTCCCCTGTGGCAGCTTCTTCTATGGAACTTCTTTACCTTTTTAAATCATGTCAGGTAATTGTCTCTCCCCCCCCCCCCCCCCCCCCCCCCCCCCCCCCCCCCCGTCATATATTTCCGTTGCTTGTTTCTACATTCATTAGTATTTTTAATGTTATTAGTTTTATTTAAAATATGTATTTATTCTTGTTTTAATTTATTCTCTTTAAGCCAGCGTTTTTTTTTAAAATAACTGAAGTGTTGTTACTATCATGATTATTTTGACTATATTGTGTAGCCCTTTCCATCAATGCTTTGATCTGCCTTATTAGTAATTCTGTGTTTTTGTTACTTTAAAAAAAATTAATTTAAAAATTCTGACTTCTGCTTTGGTTTATTATTAGCAGTTAGAATGGCTATTCTTGCTCTTCTACCAGTCAGTGCTATTTGTTTTTCTACTTGATTTCAAATGTCTGTTTATTTAGTTTGCATTGCTGCTTTTAAAAGTTTTTTTTTTTTTCATCGTATATGGTGCTAGTTAATGATTTTTGTGATTATATTTTCAGGCAGAGGGGCTTCCTTCAGATGCTGAAGCTGTTCTTTTGTACGGCCCTATGGTAGGTCAGAGGCTAGGAGCCCCAGCCCAGTATGAGGCCCAGCTTCAAGGTCATGAAAGCCCCAAACCTGCTGTTGACTCAGAGGATGACACAGAAACAATAAGCTCTTGGGAGAAAGAGAGAAAAGTGAGTAAACCTGCCTTTATTTATGGTTATTTAAAGTATGGTAATTATTGATTCGGTTCTTTTAGATGCTTCAGTATGTTCTGTACAGTTGTTAACGTTTTAGATACTTCAGTATGTTCTGTACAGTGATTAACATTTTAGATACTTCAGTATGTTCTGTACACTGGTTAACCTTTTAGATACTTCAGTATGTTCTGTACAGTGGTTAACTTTTTAGATGCTTCAGTATGTTCTGTACAGTGGTTAACCTTTTAGATGCTTCAGTATGTTCTGTACAGTGGTTAACTTTTTAGATGCTTCAGTATGTTCTGTACAGTGGTTAACCTTTTAGATGCTTCAGTATGTTCTGTACAGTAGTTAACCTTTTAGATGCTTCAGTATGTTCTGTACAGTGGTTAACCTTTTAGATGCTTCAGTATGTTCTGTACAGTGGTTAACCTTTTAGATGCTTCAGTATGTTCTGTACAGTGGTTAACCTTTTAGATGCTTCAGTATGTTCTGTACAGTGGTTAACCTTTTAGATGCTTCAGTATGTTCTGTACAGTGGTTAACCTTTTAGATGCTTCAGTATGTTCTGTACAGTGGTTAACCTTTTAGATGCTTCAGTATGTTCTGTACAGTTGTTAACCTTTTAGATGCTTCAGTATGTTCTGTACAGTTGTTAACCTTTTAGATACTTCAGTATGTTCTGTACAGTGGTTAACCTTTTAGATACTTCAGTATGTTCTGTACAGTGGTTAACCTTTTAGATGCTTCAGTATGTTCTGTACAGTGGTTAATCTTTTAGATACTTCAGTATGTTCTGTACAGTGGTTAACCTATTAGATACTTCAGTATGTTCTGTACAGTGGTTAACCTTTTAGATACTTCAGTATGTTCTGTACAGTGGTTAACCTTTTAGATACTTCAGTATGTTCTGTACAGTGGTTAACCTTTTAGATGCTTCAGTATGTTCTGTACAGTGGGTAACCTTTTAGATACTTCAGTATGTTCTGTACAGTGGTTAACCTTTTAGATACTTCAGTATGTTCTGTACAGTGGTTAACCTTTTAGATGCTTCAGTATGTTCTGTACAGTTGTTAACCTTTTAGAGGCTTCAGTATGTTCTGTACAGTTGTTAACCTTTTAGATGCTTCAGTATGTTCTGCACAGTTGTTAATCTTTTAGATACTTCAGTTTGTTCTGTACAGTGGGTAACCTTTTAGATACTTCAGTATGTTCTGTACAGTGCCACGTTGTTTTGTACAGTTGTTAACCTTTTAGATGTTTGGAGGTTGAATTATTGTCTTTTAATTGTGTAGATGTTCTGTATGAAATATCATGCTTTGTAATACTTTTATTCTTGTGAGTTTTGGAAGTAGATTTTATTTCACCTGCATGCACTTTGTTTTTAAAACTTATCACATTTGTATGTACGTGCTGTGCCAGATTTTCTGACAAGACTGGCCATTATTGTTAAGATCACAACAGCTTGTCCTGATAATTACCATCCAGACACTGACCTTGTTGCAGTGATAATGATTGTGAATATTTTTAGTAGCACTTGTAGTGGTCTTCACCTTAGCAGACATCTTTGTCACATTGATGTAGAGGAGGACATGTAACAAACCAGGACCAGTAGATATAGCTACATTCAGAAGACATATAGCACACCAGGCAGCATAATGGAAAGGAGAAATAATAAGCTATACAAGATTTGAACCCAGCCTAACCTTTTGGCAACACTTCTCTCCATACAAGAAAGAGACTTGTTAGGAAATTCTGCCAAAAAAAAAAAAAAAAGAGAGAGAGAATGGTTTAATTGCTAAGGGATTCAGCCAAAAGAGAGTGTTAACACTGCAAGGCTAAAAAAGGTTGTTCTTGCCTTATTCATTCTGATGTTGATGTCTTTGCCTGCCCCGCCGTCTGGTGTTACAATGCATCCTAGGTATGTGAAGGTGTCTGTCTGTACCAGTTGCTGATTCCTTACTGATATGGGCTCAGGGTTGCTCACATTGAGCATCATGACCTCTGACTTCTTTAAATTAATGTTCAAGCCCACCTGCTGGCTATACTTATTAAGTCTATCCGTTTTTCCCTGGATGTGTTGATGTGAATGTGCTAGTAGTGCAGTGTCATCTGCATATTCCAGATCTTCCAAAGTAGAAAATGTAGTCCATCTTATTCCTCTTGGACTGCCCTCTGTTGTCTGGCGCATCACCCAGTCTATGACAGTTAAAAATAGAGTGGTTGATAAGGGGCATCCATGTCGTACTCCTGTCTTCACCTCAAAGGTTAGGTTGCTCTGCCCAACACTACACGTAAAGTTTGCATAGAAGCTTTTTATGATTGACACTATGCAGCTTGGAATTCCATAAGCCCTCAGTATTTTCCATAAACTGTCCCTATGTATGCTGTCAAAAGCCTTTTCAAAATCAACGAAATTGATGTACAGCTGTCTTTGCCATTCTGAGCACTGCTCTATAATGTTCCTGAGAGTGAATATATGATCTACACATCTGTTCTTTCTAAATCCTGCTTGTTCTTTCCTCAGTTTGTGGTCTACTGCTTTTGAAATTCTCTGTATAATTATCCTGCTTAGTATTTTGCTGGGAACTGAGAGAAGAGTGATTCCTCTCCAATTATTGCAGTCTGCAAGATCTCCCTTCTTGGGCAATTTGACAATTATTCCTTTGTTCCACTCTGATGGTGTTGTCCCCGTTTTCCAGACTTGTGCAAATAGTGGTTCTAATAGTTCTGCTGCTAGCTCAGGGTCTGTCTTAAATAGCTCTGCATTCAAGTTATCATGGCCAGGAGCTTTTCCGTTCTTTAACCCTTTGATTGCTGTGATGATTTCTTCTTTTCGTGGAATGTCTGTATTTACATCTAGATCGTTTTCAGCCTCAGGAACATTCAATTGTGTCTCTGGTGGTTCCTTGTTCAGAGTTTCTCTGAAGTGCTCTGCCCATCTTGTTTCCTGTCCCTCTGCTGTCATGATGAGATTTCCTTGCTTATCTCTTACTAATGCCTATAGTTATACTAATACCCTATATCCTTGTCTCACTAAAGATTTCATAGTGAGACAAGGATATAGGGTTTATTTTGATAATTTTTATACATCCATTCAGTTGTTGAAGGACTTGTGGAAGTTAGGGATTGGAGCTTGTGGCACATTTCTTAGAAACTGAAAGGGGTTTCCAGCTGCACTTTCCAATATAAAGAAATTTGAAGAAAAAAAAATTGTATTAGAGGTGCAATGAGGTGGGTTAGAGATGAAGAATTACTAGCACTGCAGTGGCGAGATAACAAAACTGTCCTCTTTTCACACAACATGTCTAAGAAAAATTCTCCGAATCTTTTGGCCGAATACCATCACCAACCAAGATCTGCTTACTTGGAGCAAGCAAGAGGACATGCACACCTTCATAGCTGGCAGACGCTGGAGCTGGGTTGGCCATGTCCTCAGAAGAGACCCCGATGCCATCACAAGAACAGCTATGCTATGGACCCCTGAAGGAAAATGAAAGAGAGGCCAACCAAAAACAACTTGGCAGAGGACTGTAGAGTCTGAGATGCAAAGAATGAACCAGAGTTGGGGCACTGTACGAAGGATGGCCACCGACCGAGCAAAGTGGAATCAATTTGTTGTTGCCCTACAAGATGCCACCAGGCGTAATGGCCACTGACTGCTTTGACGGTCGGCGGCTAAGGATCAAAGAAGACTAAAGATTTCACAATTACAGTATAAGCTAAACCAAATGGTCCATTTGCAGTGCTCCTACCTAAATAAACATCAAAGTCATAGGCGTATCCACTAACAGCATCAGCAAGATCCCATAACTTCATCCCCCATTTGGTTGGCTTGTCTCTAATATACTGTCGAAAAGAATAACACCCTTTATTTCTAACCATTCTTTCATCAACAGAAACATTTTGATTAGGTTGGTATAGCTTTTTGCACTTCATTCTAATATACGTTAACAACATTCTCACCTTACATAGCTTATCAGTCTTTGGATCTGAAACTTTTTAAAAAACTCATAGCCTTGAATCTGTTTCTGAACATAAATGCCTTGGCCCACAGTCCATTGTATAGACTTTTTCTTGACCAGAGGCGATCAATACTTGGGGCTGGTACAAGACCAGCATACATTAGTAACGCACTAAAGCGATAAAACTCCTCTAGAGTAACATCATACCATCCTGTAAAGACAGTAGGCTTGTTAGGTCCTATCTGCTCTGCAAATTGATCTGTAAATTGACTCAGGTAACCAACAATGTCAGCAGTGAAATACAGTTTGAAGAAGTCAATGGGCTTCAAAAACTGCTTTAAATTTGTCTAGACCTTACTTCTGATAGCTGCAGACCAGGAACCCTCTCAGGCAAAAAGGGTGGAGGCTTGGAAGGTGGGCCTTAGTCATTGGCATCATAACCACAACACCTGCAAGAAGAACAATTTAAAATTAATGTTTACAGATCAACAATAGAATTCAAAGTTACAGTTCAGTGTACACAGGAAAATTGACACACATTAAATTTTACTGTACAAATGAATTCTGTCAATCATAAAGTCAAATGATGTAAATAATAATTTTAAAAAGCAGAGACAAAGAGCAAATGAGGTCAGAAAAATCAGCTGTTTCACAGTTTAAGTCTGACCCCATTTATATTTCTTTCCTAGTGCCATAAGTTCTTTGTTAACTGTTTGAATGGTGAAATATTTGTTTCTTTTTTTCAAAAACAAAGCAGCTATACTGATTACAATAGGCCACGAAAACGACTGTTTTACCGCTATTCAAAATCAGCTGTTATCGTTTTGGTAACGAAGTAACATTACCTTTGCATGTATGGCTGGTGATTTGAGTTGTTCTGAGCTGTATTTTCACCATCCGACTCATCAGATGTTTCCAAGTCCTCTGAATAATCATCAGAACAGGAATCTACATCATGAGATGCGTTGTAGTCACTATCAGACTGCATTTTTATTACAATGTGTCAAGTCGAGTTGTTCGCAAAATATCAAAAATGGCGGACGGACAAATGCTGTGTTTACATATTTCTGTGTGTAATTTCAAAGTCAAAATAAGTGAAAGCTGTATATTTTTTAGCACAGATATAATTGTTAACATGTATTCTTAATATAAATCATTGATTTGAAGTCAAAATTAAAAAATAAATGTGCTTTTTTTACTTCAAAAGTCATCATTCCGTTCGGAATGATTTTTTAAATTTCCTGTCCGAAGAGTGGTAATATAACGAGTATACAGATGTGTTTAATATAATCAGTATATGAATATGTTTAATATAACCAGTATATGAATAAGTTTAATATCTTCTTCTTTCTTTGATCCATAACCGCCAACTGCCAAAGCAGTCAGTGGCCATCATGCCTGGTGGCGTCTTGTATGGCAGCAACAAATTGATTCCACTTTGCTCGGTCGGCGGCCATCCTTCGTACAGTGCCCTAACTCTTGTTCATTCTTTGCATCTCGGCTTCCACAGTTCTCCACCAAGTTGTTTTTCGTTGGCCTCTCTTTCGCTTTCCCTCGGGGGTCCATAGCATAGCTGTTCTTGTGATGGTATCAGGGTCCCATCTGAGGACGTGGACAACCCAACTCCAGTGTCTGCCGGCTATGATGGTGTGCATGTCCTCCTGGTTACTCCGAATAAGTAGTTCTTGGTTGCTGATGGTGTTTGGCCAAAAGATTCGGAGAATTTTACTTAGACAGATTGTGTGGAAGGAGGACAGTTTCGACATTTCCTTCTCTGTTACTCTCCAGCATTCCGCACCATTGAGAAGCACAGAAAGTACACAGCTCTCATACAGTCTTAATTTGGTGTTTGTGCTGTACTGGGAAGACTACCGAATGTTGTTGAGACTAGCAAAGGCTGTTCTCACTTTATTCATTCTGTTGTTAATGTCTTTGCTTGTTCCGCTGTCAGGTGTTACTATGCATCCTAGGTAAGTAAATGTGTCTCTCTGTTCTTACTTCTGGTTCCTTACTGTTACTGGCTCAGGATTGCCCACGTTTAGTGTCATGACCTCTGTCTTCTTCAGATTGATGTTCAGGTCAACCTGCTGGCCATACTTATTCATTCTATCAGTTTTTTCTTGAATGTGTTGATGTTAATGCGCGAGTAGTGCAATGTCATCTGCATATTCCAGGAACTATTTTTTTATTTCCTGTCTGAAGAGTGGTAATATAATGAGTATATAGATGTGTTTAATATAATCAGTATATGAATATGTTTAATATAACCAGTATATGAATAAGTTTAATATAACCAGTATATGAAAAAGTTTAATATAACCAGTATATGAATACGTTTAATATAACCAGTATATGGAAAAGTTTAATATAACCAGTAAATGAATATGTTTAATATAACAAGTATATGAATACGTTTAATATAACCAGTATATAAATTTAATACAATCACTATATGAATGTGTTTAATATAACCAGTATATGAATAAGTTTAATATAACCAGTATATGAATATGTTTAATATAACCAGTATAGGAATATGTTTAATATAACCAGTATATGAATGTGTTTAATATAACCAGTATATGAATGTGATTACTATAACCAGTATATGAATTTGTTTAATATAACCAGCAAATGAATGTGTTTAATATAACCAGTATATGAATTTTGTTTAATATGACTAGTATATGAATTTGTTTAATATGACCAGTATATGAATGTGTTTACTATAACCAGTAAATGAATAGGTTTTATATAACCAGTATATTAATGTTTTTAATATGACAAGTATATGAATTTGTTTAATTGTTGTTTGTTAGGGTTAGGGCTTCTGAGCTTCTCGCTCTTTTGCAGCCAATACCACGTTGAAGACTCCTTGGTATTATCTACACTGTAGATCTAGGATTTTTCTATGGCTTTTCTGCTGTTCCAAAATGTGTTGAGTTGAAGTCATGAGCTCCAGTGTCTCTAGCTTGGCTTGCATTTAAAGGATTGTCACATCTGGTCCCAAGCTAGGAGTAAGAAGCGCTTGGCATACTGTGCATTCCCCACCATCCAAGGGGGCTCTCCAACTATGCAGAGCTAAAATACTGTGCTCTGGTTCTGGGCTCACCCAAGGAATTGTCACGTCCTGCACAGAGCCAATTCTCAGCTTCTCCTGCCTATCACTGGGTCCATAGTGAGATCCTCCTGCATGTAGTGAACCAAGTCAAAGCCAAAGAATCACATCTGGGGCTCAAGTGACTCTCCAAGCTTAGTTTGCAATGCTGGGTTCTCAACAAGTTTCACCACATTGAGGAAACCTGTTGATAGCATTACAAGGCAGTCCTTGTTCTGGAATCCCCAGGGAAAGAGAGGCAGAGGTAGACCAAAAAACACATGGAGAAGAGAACTGGATACAGAAGTGAAAATGATGAGGAAAACATGGAAAGACCTTGAGCGGATGGCACAGGACAGGAAGACTTGGCATGTGTTTGTTGAAGGCCTATGCTCCTTGGGGAGCTAAAGGGTATTGAATGAATAGGTTTAATATGACCAGCATATGAATGTGTTTAATATAGCCAGTATACAATGAAGAATAAAACAAAGATGTCTGCTTAATTTCTTTCCCTTTTCCCCCCTACAGGAATCAAAATTAGATGAGAGGATAAGTTTGTCATGCAGTCATCAGAGAATTGTGGAGGATGAGACTAGAAGGAAAGAACAGCAGGAGTTTAAGAATGAAAGTGAGGAGAAGGAGAACAAAAGAGAGAGGGAAGAGAATGAGCATGCAAGGAGGGACGGAGAAATAAGAAAAGAAGCAGAGAGACAAGCAGAACAGAGGATAATATTGGAGAGAGGGGAAGCTGCTAGACAAGATGAGATAGAGAGACATTGGAAGAAGGTGGAGGCTGAAAGACAAAAAGATATTGAGCGACAGTGGGATATGCAAGAAGTACAGACAAGGGAGAGATTGAAAAATGAAGTGGAAGGATTGATTCAGGTGAGAAACAAAATACAAATGTTGTGATGATGAACCATTTTCTCTCCACCATGTGCTACTTTCGTACATCATACATATTTATTGATCAATTTTTAAAAAAAATTTGAAATGTGCCTGTCTTTAGTGTGACATCCTTTTGAACTCAGAAACATGGTCTGTGTGTTACAAAGTTTGTTTGTCTAAAAAATGCTGGACATTTTGGTGTTGACCATCAGACTTATGGTTTCAAAACCAGATGCCAGACAAAATGGGAATATTTGATGAGAGGTCACAGCAACTTGGACTGAAAATACAAGGGGGGGGGGGGAACAAAGATGATGAGAATAAATATGGCACATAGTAACTAGACTACACTACGAGAAAACACCCCTACTAGATGTGGACACATCCATATATATCTTGGCAGCAACATAGACAAAGTTGGAGGAATGGACAGTGATATCAAAATAAGGATACAGAAGGCAAGAGGAACTTTCATTGCATTGGGAAATATTTTGTTGAAATCAAGTCAAGCACAAACAATTTTTTTTTAAATTTTAGATTTTAAAATACTTCTTTGTATAGCTTGTAAAACATAGAGGACAACAAAAATGGTGGCCACAATATAACAGACTTTTATAAATGAGTACCAGCACAGGCTAGAAGGTTTAAAGTGGTGGCCACAATATAACAGACTTTTATAAATGAGTACCGGCACAGGCTAGAAGGTTTAAAGTGGTGGCCACAATATAACAGACTTTTATAAATGAGTACCAGCACAGGCTAGAAGGTTTAAAATGGTGGCCACAATATAACAGACTTTTATAAATGAGTACCAGCACACACAGGCTATAGAAGGTTTAAAGTGGTGGCCACAATATAACAGACTTTTATAAATGAGTACCAGCACAGGCTAGAAGGTTTAAAGTGGTGGCCACAATATAACAGACTTTTATAAATGAGTACCAGCACAGGCTAGAAGGTTTAAAATGGTGGCCACAATATAACAGACTTTTATAAATGAGTACCAGCACAGGCTAGAAGGTTTAAAATGGTGGCCACAATATAACAGACTTTTATAAATGAGTACCGGCACAGGCTAGAAGGTTTAAAGTGGTGGCCACAATATAACAGACTTTTATAAATGAGTACCAGCACAGGCTAGAAGGTTTAAAGTGGTGGCCACAATATAACAGACTTTTATAAATGAGTACCAGCACAGGCTAGAAGGTTTAAAATGGTGGCCACAATATAACAGACTTTTATAAATGAGTACCAGCACAGGCTAGAAGGTTTAAAATGGTGGCCACAATATAACAGACTTTTATAAATGAGTACCAGCACAGGCTAGAAGGGGTTTAAAATGGTGGCCACAATATAACAGACTTTTATAAATGAGTACCAGCACAGTCTAGAAGGTTTAAAATGGTGGCCACAATATAACAGACTTTTATAAATGAGTACCGGCACAGGCTAGAAGGTTTAAAATGGTGGCCACAATATAACAGACTTTTATAAATGAGTACCAGCACAGGCTAGAAGGTTTAAAATGGTGGCCACAATATAACAGACTTTTATAAATGAGTACCAGCACAGGCTAGAAGGTTTAAAGCGGTGCCCACAATATAACAGACTTTTATAAATGAGAACCGGCACAGTCTAGAAGGTTTAAAATGGCCACAATATAACAGACTTTTATAAACAGACTTTTATAAATGAGTACCGGCACAGTCTAGAAGGTTTAAAATGGTGGCCACAATATAACAGACTTTTATAAATGAGTACTGGCACAGGCTAGAAGGTTTAAAGTGGTGGCCACAATATAACAGACTTTTATAAATGAGTGCCGGCACAGTCTAGAAGGTTTAAAATGGTGGCCACAATATAACAGACTTTTATAAATGAGTACTGGCACAGGCTAGAAGGTTTAAAGTGGTGGCCACAATATAACAGACTTTTATAAATGAGTACCAGCACAGGCTAGAAGGTTTAAAATGGTGGCCACAATATAACAGACTTTTATAAATGAGTACCAGCACAGGCTAGAAGGTTTAAAGCGGTGCCCACAATATAACAGACTTTTATAAATGAGAACCGGCACAGTCTAGAAGGTTTAAAATGGCCACAATATAACAGACTTTTATAAACAGACTTTTATAAATGAGTACCGGCACAGTCTAGAAGGTTTAAAATGGTGGCCACAATATAACAGACTTTTATAAATGAGTACTGGCACAGGCTAGAAGGTTTAAAGTGGTGGCCACAATATAACAGACTTTTATAAATGAGTGCCGGCACAGGCTAGAAGGTTTAAAGTGGTGGCCACAATATAACAGACTTTTATAAATGAGTACCGGCACAGGCTAGAAGGTTTAAAATGGTGGCCACAATATAACAGACTTTTATAAATGAGTACCAGCACAGGCTAGAAGGTTTAAAGTGGTGGCCACAATATAACAGACTTTTATAAATGAGTACCAGCACAGGCTAGAAGGTTTAAAGTGGTGGCCACAATATAACAGACTTTTATAAATGAGTACCGGCACAGGCTAGAAGGTTTAAAATGGTGGCCACAATATAACAGACTTTTATAAATGAGTACCGGCACAGTCTAGAAGGTTTAAAATGGTGGCCACAATATAACAGACTTTTATAAATGAGTACCGGCACAGGCTAGAAGGTTTAAAATGGTGGCCTTAATATAACAGACTTTTATAAATGAGTACCGGCACAGTCTAGAAGGTTTAAAGTGGTGGCCACAATATAACAGACTTTTATAAATGAGTACCGGCACAGGCTAGAAGGTTTAAACTGGTGGTCACAATATAACAGACTTTTATAAATGAGTACCGGCACAGTCTAGAAGGTTTAAAATGGTGGCCACAATATAACAGACTTTTATAAATGAGTACCGGCACAGTCTAGAAGGTTTAAAATGGTGGCCACAATATAACAGACTTTTGTAAATGAGTACCGGCACAGTCTAGAAGGTTTAAAATGGTGGCCACAATATAACAGACTTTTATAAATGAGTACCGGCACAGTCTAGAAGGTTTAAAATGGTGGCCATGATATAACAGACTTTTATAAATGAGTACCGGCACAGGCTAGAAGGTTTAAAATGGTGGCTTTAATATAACAGACTTTTATACATGAGTACCGGCACAGTCTAGAAGGTTTAAAATGGTGGCCACAATATAACAGACTTTTGTAAATGAGTACCGGCACAGTCTAGAAGGTTTAAAATGGTGGCCACAATATAACAGACTTTTGTAAATGAGTACCGGCACAGTCTAGAAGGTTTAAAATGGTGGCCACAATATAACAGACTTTTATAAATGAGTACCGGCACAGTCTAGAAGGTTTAAAATGGTGGCCATGATATAACAGACTTTTATAAATGAGTACCGGCACAGGCTAGAAGGTTTAAAATGGTGGCTTTAATATAACAGACTTTTATAAATGAGTACCGGCACAGTCTAGAAGGTTTAAAATGGTGGCCACAATATAACAGACTTTTATAAATGAGTACCGGCACAGTCTAGAAGGTTTAAAATGGTGGCCTTAATATAACAGACTTTTATAAATGAGTACTGGCACAGTCTAGAAGGTTTAAAGTGGTGGCCACAATATAACAGACTTTTATAAATGAGTACCGGCACAGTCTAGAAGGTTTAAAATGGTGGCCACAATATAACAGACTTTTATAAATGAGTACTGGCACAGGCTAGAAGGTTTGAAATGGTGGCCACAATATAACAGACTTTTATAAATGAGTACCGGCACAGTCTAGAAGGTTTAAAATGGTGGCCACAATATAACAGACTTTTATAAATGAGTACCGGCACAGGCTAGAAGGTTTAAAGTGGTGGCCACAATATAACAGACTTTTATAAATGAGTACCAGCACAGGCTAGAAGGGGTTTAAAATGGTGGCCACAATATAACAGACTTTTATAAATGAGTACCAGCACAGGCTAGAAGGTTTAAAGTGGTGGCCACAATATAACAGACTTTTATAAATGAGTACCAGCACAGGCTAGAAGGTTTAAAATGGTGGCCACAATATAACAGACTTTTATAAATGAGTACCGGCACAGGCTAGAAGGTTTAAAGTGGTGGCCACAATATAACAGACTTTTATAAATGAGTACCAGCACAGGCTAGAAGGTTTAAAATGGTGGCCACAATATAACAGACTTTTATAAATGAGTACCAGCACAGTCTAGAAGGTTTAAAATGGTGGCCACAATATAACAGACTTTTATAAATGAGTACCAGCACAGGCTAGAAGGGGTTTAAAATGGTGGCCACAATATAACAGACTTTTATAAATGAGTACCAGCACAGGCTAGAAGGTTTAAAGTGGTGGCCACAATATAACAGACTTTTATAAATGAGTACCAGCACAGGCTAGAAGGTTTAAAATGGTGGCCACAATATAACAGACTTTTATAAATGAGTACCGGCACAGGCTAGAAGGTTTAAAGTGGTGGCCACAATATAACAGACTTTTATAAATGAGTACCGGCACAGGCTAGAAGGTTTAAAGTGGTGGCCACAATATAACAGACTTTTATAAATGAGTACCGGCACAGGCTAGAAGGTTTTAAATGGTGGACACAATATAACAGACTTTTATAAATGGGTACCAGCACAGGCTAGAAGGTTTAAAGTGGTGGCCACAATATAACAGACTGTTATAAATGAGTACCGGCACAGGCTAGAAGGTTTAAAATGGTGGCCACAATATAACAGACTTTTATAAATGAGTACCGGCACAGGCTAGAAGGTTTAAAATGGTGGCCACAATATAACAGACTTTTATAAATGAGTACCGGCACAGTCTAGAAGGTTTAAAATGGTGGCCACAATATAACAGACTTTTATAAATGAGTACCGGCACAGGCTAGAAGGTTTAAAATGGTGGCCACAATATAACAGACTTTTATAAATGAGTACCGGCACAGGCTAGAAGGTTTAAAATGGTGGCCACAATATAACAGACTTTTATAAATGAGTACCGGCACAGGCTAGAAGGTTTAAAATGGTGGCCACAATATAACAGACTTTTATAAATGAGTACCGGCACAGGCTAGAAGGTTTAAAATGGTGGCCACAATATAACAGACTTTTATAAATGAGTACCGGCACAGGCTAGAAGGTTTAAAATGGTGGCCACAATATAACAGACTTTTATAAATGAGTACCGGCACAGGCTAGAAGGTTTAAAATGATGGCCACAATATAACAGACTTTTATAAATGAGTACCGGCACAGGCTAGAAGGTTTAAAATGGTGGCCACAATATAACAGACTTTTATAAATGAGTACCGGCACAGGCTAGAAGGTTTAAAATGGTGGCCTTAATATAACAGACTTTTATAAATGAGTACCGGCACAGGCTAGAAGGTTTAAAGTGGTGTGATAAGATCCAAAAAAAATATGTATATTATGTCAAGGGAGATGAGGGGAGCTGCGGTAAGTACAACTGATGGGCATGACAAAAAATTGATTCGTCTTACGAGGACAAAAGACAAAGAAAATAGCCAATGTTGCGGCCACAAGGCCTTCGTAAGGGAAAGGAAAGAAAGAAAGTGAGGGCTAGATAGGACACATAAGAATCTAATTAAATATAAATAAAACCTGGGTTCTTCCCTAAAGGCAGCTGAGACCTAGCCCGCCTGCCAAAGAGTACTGCTCCATCGCGACAATGCCAGACCACATACGGCTCGATTAACCCAGGAGAAAATTGAACAACTAGGGTCGCAACTTCTTGAACATCCGCCTTACAGCCCCGACTTAGCCCCGAGCGATTTCCACCTGTTTGGTCCACTAAAAACTCAACCTTGGCGGCAAACGTTTCGCGGATGACAAAGAGGTTGAACGTGAGGTGCGATTGTGGCTGCGGCAGCAGACCAAAGACTTCTATGCTGCAGGTTTTGAGGCACTAATAAAGCGATGGGATAAGTGTATCAATGTTGGTGGAGATTATGTTGAGAAATAAGGGGAAATGTAAGTGCAATAATAAATGGTTTTTAAGTTTGTATCTCATTTAGTTTTTTTTAAATAGCCATTTATGACCTATTTACTGATGTGCCCTCGTATAATAAATGCTTATTACCTGTATCCAATTTTCAGATGGAGGAAACTGAGACAGCTCATGGTTATAACACGGTAAGTTCTCCTCCCTTATTTCATTTCAATACACCTCCTATAGTAGTTACTTGTTCCTTTATTTATTTATTTTTTTTTAAGTTCTATCTATACTGTCTGTCCATCTTCTTTGAGGTTTTTCAAGCTTTGACATCTGAAACTGGTCATGAAGGAAGAAATGCTTAAGACATTGTGTCCCAACTTGTTGCCCCATTGTGTCCCAACTTGTTGTGCCATTGTGTCCCAGTGTAATGTGAAATTTTATCCCAACTTGTTGTGATATTGTGTCCCAGTGTAATGTGACATTTTGTCCCAACTTGTTGTGCCATTGTATCCCAGTATTTTGTGACATTTTGTCCCAACTTTTTGTGCCACTGTGTCTCAGTGTTTTGTGACATTTTGTCCCATTGTGTCTCAACTTGTTACACTATTGTGTCTCAACTTGTTGTCCCATTGTGTCCCAACTAGTTGTGCCTCTGTGTCCCAACATGTTGTCCTATTGTGTCCCAACTTATTGTCCCATTTGTGTCTCAACCTGTTGTCCCATTTGTGTCTGAACTTGTGTCCTATTGTGTCAACTTGTTGTCCTATTGTGTCGCAACTTGTTGTCCCATTGTGTCCCAACTTGTTGCACAGTTGTGTCTCAACTAATTGTGCCATTGTGTCCCAACTGGTTGTGTCAGTGTGTCCCAACTTGTTGTGCCATTGTGTGTCAAATTGTTACACCATTGTGTCCCAACTTGTTGTGCCATTGTGACCCAACTTGTATTGTCATTGTGTCACAAATTGTTGCACCATTGTCTCCAAACTTGTTACACAGTTGTGTCTCAACTTGTTGTGCCATTGTGTCCCAACTTGTGTCCCAATATGTTGTGTCCAATTACGTCTCAACTTGTTGTGCCATTGTGTCCCAACTTGTTGTGTCCCATTGTGTCCCAACTTGTTGTGCCATTGTGTCCCAACTTGTGACATTGTTTCCCAACTTGTTGTGTCCCAGTATTGTGTTAAATTGTTACACCAGTGTCTCCAAACATGTGCCATTGTGTCCCAACTTGTTGCACAGTTGTTTCCCAACTTGTCATGTCCCAACTTGTTGTGCCATTGTGTCCCAACTTGATGTGTCCCATTGTGTCTCAACTTGTTGTCCCATTGTGTCTCAACTTGTTGCATCATTGTGTCTCAACTTGTTGTCCTATTGTGTCCTAACTTGTTGTCCCATTTACGTCTCAACTTGTGTCCTATTGTGTCCCAACTTGTTGTCCAATTGTGTCTCAACTTTTTGTCCCATTGTGTCTCAACTTGTTGCACCATTGTGTATCAACTTGTTGTCCCATTGTTTCTCAACATATCCCAATGGCTCTTAACTTGTTGTCCCATTGTCTCAACTTGTTGTCCCATTGTGTCTCAACCTGTTGCACCATTGTATCTCAACTTGTTGTCCCATTGTGTCTCAACTTGTTGTCCCATTGTGTCTCAACTTGTTGTCCCATTGTGTCTCAACTTGTTGTCCCATTGTGTCTCAACTTGTTACACCATTGTGCCACAACTTGTTGTGCCATTGTGTCTCAACTTGTTGCACCACTGTGTCTCAACTTGTTGTCCCATTGTGTGTCATTGTTGCACCATTGCATCTCAACTGGTCCCATTGTGTCTCAACTTGTTGTCCCGTTGTATCTCAATGTGTTGCACCATTGTATCTCAACTTGTCGTCCCATTGTGTCTCAACCTGTTGTCCCATTGTGTTTCATTATTGCACCATTGCGTCTCAACTGGTTGTCCCATTGTGTCTCAACATTTTGCACCATTGTGTCTCAACTTGTTGTCCCACTGTGTCTCAACTTGTTGTCCCATTGTGTCTCATTGTTGCACCATTGCATCTCAACTTGTTGTCCCATTGTGTCTCAACATGTTGTCCCATTGTGTCTCAACATGTGCCCCATGTGTCTTAACTTGTTGTCCCATTGTGTCCCAACTTACTGTCCCATTGTGTCCCACCTTGTTGTCCTATTGTGTCCCAACTTGTTGTCCTATCATGTCCCATTGTGTCTCAACTTGTTCACATTGTGTCCCAACTTGTTGTCCCATCATGTCCCATTGTGTCTTAACTTGTTGTCCCATTGCATCCCAACTTGTTGTCCCATTGTGTCTCAACTTGTCCCATTCTGTCTCAACTTGTTGTCCCATTGTGTCTCAACTTGTTGTCCCATTGTATCTCAACTTGTTGCACCATTGTATCTCAACTTGTTGTCCCATTGTGTTTAAACTTTTTTTCCCATTGTGTCTCATTGTTACACCATTGCATCTCAACTGGTTGTCCCATTGTGTCTGAATGTGTTGCCCCATTGTGTCTCAACATGTGCACCATTGTGTCTCAACTTGTTGTCCCATTGTGTCTCAACTTGTTGTCCCATTGTGTCTCAACTTGTTGTCCCATTGTGTCTCAACTTGTTGTCCCATTATGTCTTAACTTCTTGTCCCATTGTGTCTTAACTTGTTGTCCCATTGTGTCCCAACTTGTTGTCCAATTGTGTCCCAACTTGTCCTATTGTGTCCCAACCTGCTGTCCCATTGTGTCTCACCTTGTTGTCCCATTGTGTCTCAACCTGTTGTCTCATCATGTCCTATTGTGTCTCATCTTGTTGTCCCATTTTGTCTCAACTTGTTGTCCCATTGTGTCTTAACATGTTGTCCCATTGCACCCCAACTTGTTGTTCCATTGTGTCCCATTGTGTCTCAACTTGTTGTCCCATTGTGTCTCAACTTGTTGTCCCATTGTGTCTCAACTTGTTGTCCCATCATGTCCCATTGTGTCCCAACTTGTTATGTCATCATGTCCCATTGTGTCCCAACTTGTCCCATTGTGTCTCAACTTGTCCCATCATGTCCAGTTGTGTCTCAACTTGTCCCATTGTGTCCCTGTTGCGGTCATTTTTGATGGAGTTTCAAACATCGATCTATTGGTTGTAGGTTTTTTACCCTGGTCAAAGTTTAGTAACTATGTCTTGACTTTGCTGTGTCAGGTTGATTAGGGGTTATCTCCCTTGTTTGTTCATTCATTGTGTTTGACCTTTTGGGTCAAAGGTAAAACAGTTCTGGGCTATATGCGATGCGCAGTGGAGATCGCGAAATTAGACTTCCGGCTTGTTGAGTTGCTATCTGGCTTCTGTGGGACGATGTATGTCCATTGTACTCTGGGGAAGGAAAATCTTCGAAGTGACTGCGTTGGCAGTTTTCCTCCCAGTGATTTTCTGTGCTTCAGGAAGGACGACAGTGTTATTATTGTGTTCTGAGGATTCGTTTCAAGGTAACACCGACTTTGCCATTATTATGTATTCGGTGACAGAATTTGGTAAAGGCTTACCTAGCTGTGAGAACAGTTCATGATTCCTGTAAAGCAGAACTTATATTTGCGCTCAAGGTAGCTATTCAAGACTATTTGTCTTATATGATCAGAAGTCCAGTGATGAAGTTATATATGGTGGAAACTGCAGGTTGGCGGTATATCTACACAAACATTAAAGCATGATTCATGCAACCTGCTTAATGAAGAATGCACAGCTGACGTCATCGTCAGGTCTGTGTAATGACAACTATTCTATGGCATGTACCGACATGATTGGCGTGTCATGCCAAGGTGTACAACGGCCCTAGTAATAGGATTACTTGAGTGAAGGGCTCGTCTTTTGTATGACGGAGTTAATAAGGTATCTGACGCGTTCAGTCAGAGATACCAAAAGCGGCATTATGAACAGTACATGAAAAGAACATAACACTATTGACATGCATCCATATATGAATGTTTACAAGCCTTTTGAATGCCTGATGTATACCAAACGATTTCCTGTTATCATGACCATGTTTACACTGACTGTTCCTGTTGATGCTACTGTGTGTTTCCGTCAATAAATGTTTTGAAACGTGCCAGCAGTGTCCAAGCATCCTTGACTACTGCATGTGAGTGTATGGGTTGCATTGTCTACATATATACGAGCCTAAACACATTCGCGCCTCCATCCGCTCCCACACTCAGCACATCATCTTACAAGTACCACACATCTAACAACATGATGTTTACTGTCTTGTGCAAGTGATCACCTCAAGAACGAAAAAAGACAGTTACAGTCCCATCTTGTTGTGCCATCATGTCCCATTGTGTCTCAACCTGTTGCACCATTGCATCCCAACATGTTTTCACATTTGTCGCAACTTGTTGCACCATTGCATCCCAAAATATTGTCCCATTGTGTCCCTACTTAATTGTGCCCCATTGTGTCCCAACATGTTGTCCCATTGTGTCCCAACTTGTTGCACAGTTGTGTCCCAACTTATTGTGCCATTGTGTCCCAACTTGTTGTGTCAGTGTGTCCCAACTTGTTGTGCCATTGTGTGTCAAATTGTTACACCATTGTCTTCCTACTTGTTGCACAGTTGTGTCCCAACTTGTTGTGTCATTGTGTCACAACTTATTGTGCCATTATGTCCTAACTTGTTGCACCATTGTCTCCAAACTTGTTACACAGTTGTATTCCAACTTGTTGTGCCATTGTGTCCCAACTTGTTGTGTCCCATTGCATCCCAACATGTTGTGTCCCATTATGTCCCAACTTGTGCCATTTATTCCCAACTTGTGTCCCATTGTGTCCCAACTTGTTGTCCCATTGTGTCCCAACTTGTTGTGCCATTGTATCCCAACTTGTTGTGCCATTGTGTCCCAAATTATTGTCCCATTGTGACCCAACTTGTTGTGCCATTGTGTCCCAACTTGTGTTCCATTATGTTGTGCCATTGTGTCCCAACTTGTGCCATTGTGTCCAAACTTGTTGTGCCATTGTGTCCCAACTTATTGTGCCATTGTGTCCCAACTTATTGTGCCATTGTGTCCCAACGTATTGTGCCATTGTGTCCCAATGTGTTGCACTATTGTGTCTCAACATGTTGTGCCATTGTGTCCCAACTTGTTGTGCCGTTGTGTCCCAACTTAAAAATTTTGGACTAGATCAGAAAATGGTTCAGTACATTTTATATTATATTTATTACTTTGAATGAGACCTGGCGCTGTTGGCAACCAATGGCCACAATGGAGAAACTCCCAAGACTATGACGGCGACCTGCTGTAGTTAATGTGTTGTGAATAATTTTCACAATGAGAAATAAAAACAACATTATAGAAATATTTACACACAAAAGATTGGTGGCTGACAGATGTGTCTGTGAATGTAATGTGTCTGTGAATGTAATGTGTCTGTGAATGTGTCTGTGAATGTGTAAAGTTGTGGAATTCCTTTTTTTCTTTTTTCTTTTTTTAGAGTCATGGTGACCCAATGGACACAGTGGACAGTGTCATGTATCAACAGTATGTATTTCATTATTTGTTTATATCTGCAGTACTAACAGTGCATGTTTTATTCTGTTGTTCACTTCTACCATATAATGTATTTTGTCATCAGTTCACTTCTACTGTATCAGCAGTATGTATTTAATTCTTCACTTCACATCTGCTGTATCATCATTATATATTTTGTCCTTCCGTTCACTTCTACTGTATCAGCAGAATGTATTTTCTCATTCAGTTTACTTTTACTGTATCAGCAGAATGTATTTTGTCCTTCAGATCACTTCTACTGTATCAGCAGTATATATTTTGTTCTTATGTATGATCAGGAAGCATCATTTGTAACAGTGGAGCAGACAAGAAATGTGAGCATTGATAGCACAAGTTTGTGGTATATTTTGCCGTAAATTAATATAATCTATAAATGCTCAGATGAATGAGATTCGATGGACTAAATGAATGAATGTTGCATGCTAGCAACTGAATTAATAATATATTATTGAGTGGAGTGATTATGTCGTAATTGTTCAGACAAGATGCTACAAATTAAAGTTTTGAAGTCGTCAGATCCAGGCTTTGTTAGGTTTATCCGTGGACTGTTTGAAAGTAAACCCTAGACTACTTACGCCAGCTGGGGAGGCCTATGACCTATAACATTTGATGATGGCCAAGTATTTCTAACATTGCAAGACAAATGCATCCTACATTATATATATATATATTCATTCATTCATAACCCTCCACTCCCAAAGGAGCATAGGCCTTCAACAAACACATGCCAAGTCCTCCTGTCACGTGCCATCATCTCAAGTTCTTTCCATGTTCTCCTCATCATTTTCACCTCTGTTTCCAACTCTCTTCTCCATGTACTTCTTGGTCTTCCTCTGCCTCTCTTGCCCTGTGGGTTCCAGAACAAGGACTGCCTTGTAATGCTATCAACAGGTTTCCTCAGTGTGTGTCCTATCCATCGCCATCGTCTTCTTCTCATCTCTTGTTCCACTGGCACTTGTCTAGTTCTTGTCATCAGTTCTACGTTGGTAACCTTGTCATACCATTTTAATCCCTCTATTCTACGCAAGCACCCATTTATGAAAGTCTGTAGCTTTTTGGTTGTTGTCTTTGTTGTTCTCCATGTCTCAGAGCCATACAATAGGACTGACTTCACATTTGAGTTGAAGATTCTTATTTTCGTGTTGGATCCTATTTCTCTTGATCTCCATATATTTCCCAATGCAATGAAAGCTCCTCTTGCCTTTTGTATTCTTATTTTGATATCGCTGTCTGTCCCTCCAACTTTGTCTATATTACTGCCAAGATACGTATATGATTCTACATCTTGTATTGGTGTTTCTTCAAGTTCAACCCTATTATCATTACCTGCATTTATTCTCATTATTTTTGTCTTTTCCCCGTGTATTTTCAGACCCAATTGCTGTGACCTCTCATCGAGTGTTTTCAATTTGTCCTGCATCTGATTACGGTTATGGGACAGAAGAGCCAAGTCATCAGCAAAATCCAGATCATCCAACTGCTTAGTCAGAGTCCACTGGATTCCATTTCTGTTGTGTGTTGTCGATGATCTCATAACCCAATCTATTGCCAGCAAGAAAAGAAATGAAATGGAGACAAGAGGCATCCCTGTCGCACTCCTGTTCTTATCCCAAATGGTTCTGTAAGCTGTCCTTCATGAAGAACTCTGCATGTCATGTCTTCATATGTTTTCTTTATTAAATTAATAATCTTCAGGGGAACTCCATAATGCCTCATCAATTTCCAAAGTGATTCTCTGTCTACACTGTCAAATGCCTTTTCATAGTCCACAAATCCGATGTATAGTGGTGAATTCCATTCCAGACTTTGTTCAACTATTATTCTCAAAGTGGCTATCTGGTCTGTACATGATCTGTTTTGTCGAAAACCTGCTTGTTCATCTCTCAATTTCTTGTCTATCGACTCTTTTAATCTCTCAAGGATAATCCTGTTTAATACTTTTCCTGGCACTGATAGTAACATTATTCCTCTATAATTTGTGCACTCTTGTAAATTTCCCTTCTTAGGCAACTTAACCAGATATCCTTCCTTCCATTCTGCTGGTATCTCTTCCTTTTCCCAGACTTTACCAAGTAATTTATATAACATCTCTGTAGCCGTGTCGATATCTGCTTTGATGGCCTCTGCTGGAATGCCATCAGGTCCAGACGCTTTTTCATCTCTTAGAAGCTTTATGGCTTTCTTTTTTTCTTCCTTCGTTGGTCTTTCACCGTTAATTTGTAGCTCTTCTTCTGCTGGCTGGATGTCCAGCGGGTTTTGTGGAGCTGGTCTATTGAGAAGGTCCCCAAAATATTCTGTCCACCTCTTCATTTGCTCTTGTATATTGCTGAGCAGTTTCCCATTCTTGTCTTTTATGAGACAACTTGTTTGCTTGTATTTCCCTGTTAACTTCTTTGTGCTGCTATACAGTTCTCTCATATTTCCTTTGGCTGCAGCATCTTCTGCCTCTCTTGCCAACTCCTCAATATACTTCCTCTTGTCTCTTTTGATACTTCTTTTTACTT
This sequence comes from Oreohelix idahoensis, assembly GCA_024509875.1. Taxonomy (NCBI): domain Eukaryota; kingdom Metazoa; phylum Mollusca; class Gastropoda; order Stylommatophora; family Oreohelicidae; genus Oreohelix; species Oreohelix idahoensis. The sequence goes on along the minus strand of JAMPIV010014049.1, from coordinate 533,490 downwards.
CTTTGTTTGCTTCTGTGTACACTTCTTGAGCCTTGGCTTTGGAACTTCTGGTTTTGCTTGTGTTTAACTCTGCTTTCTTGTTTTTCCTGTCTTTTATCTTATTGATGGTTTCTGTTGTTATCCATGCTTTTTGTTGTCTTTCCCTTTTCCCCAGTATTTCTTCACATGTCTCCTTCCATACCGTTTTGACCTGCTGCCAATAGTCTTCTGTATTCTCTACATCTTCCAGCTGTTGTAGCACTTGGAATTTGTTGGATACTGTGACCGCAAATTTGTCTCTTGTTTCTTGATTTCTTAGCTGTCCTACATTAAACTGTTGTCTATAATTTTGCATTGTTGCATATCTCTTGAGTTTCATTTTTATTTTGGCTATCAGAAGATGGTGATCTGATGCCACATCTGCTCCTCTATATACCTTTACATCCTGCAATGATGATCTAAACTTCTTCTTTATGCATATATGATCGATCTGATTTTCTGTTCTATGGTCTGGTGATATCCATGTTGCCTTGTGTATTCTCTTATGTGGAAACATGCTTCCTCCTATAGCCAGTTGATTTGAAGCACAGAAGTTTGCGAATAGTTCTCCATTTTCATTCATTACTCCTAGCCCATGTTTTCCCATGACTTCTTCAAATCCGGTGTTGACTGTACCTATCTTTGCATTCATGTCACCCATCAAAATTGTGATGTCTCTTCTTTTTACTTTATCCATAATTTCCTGTAGTTTAGTATAAAATGCTTCTTTCACAGACTCTTCTTTGTCATTAGTTGGTGCATAACATTGGATGACATTTACATGAATTTTCTTTTTAGCTGTTTTGAAAGTAGCTGTTATTATTCTGGGTCCAACAGCTTCCCATTCAATGAGTGCTTTCTGTGCTTCTTTAGATAACATAAGAGCTACCCCTTCACTGTGGTGTGAAGTTTCGTCTTCATGTCCTGAGGACAGCACCAATTCACCTGTGATGAGTTTCTTCCTGTCTACCCCCTTCCACTTTGTTTCACACATTCCCAGAACCTTGATTTTGTATTCCCTCATTTCTGCTGCTACTTGCGCCACTTTCCCTTGTTCGTTTAATGTCCGAACATTCCAGGTGCCAAATCTGGAAGTTCTCCTAGAAGAAAGAAGGTTAGTCAGCAACACAGACTCCTTTCGGCTTTCTCTGTGTTGCATCATACGCCTCCCCGCGAGAGGACCTTCCCCTGTCTTGGATGGCTGTGTTGTATTTCCTTTATTTGACTTGTCCATATTTGTTGAAGTTTTTTGTGGTTTAAATTTTTTTTTACAGGATGGGGTAACCGGCCCCATGCCCAACCCTCCTTAGTCGCCTTCTACGACATGCCTGGCAGGGGACAGTGTTACTATTCTTTGCTCCCCTTTCAGGCCCCGGTGACACACGGGTGATATATATATATATATAATATATTATATACATACAATATATACATAAATGATATCTTCTACGGACACCTGGCAGATGGCAAAAAAACATTTGGGCGACTGAGACATGAGGGCACTGGACATCAATCCAGCAACCTGATAGGATGAAGCTGCCGATCGCACCATATGGTGATGCTGTCTTCAGCACCACCTAAGATTTGGTAAAAAGAAGCTCTCAGCCAGCAGAAGAGAGGAGAAATGTAGAAAGGACCATAAAGAAAAAAATCAACTGAGTGATATCACCTCAGAGACGCATTCCCATAGTCAGTTATGACTGAAGGGGCTATTATTATATTATTTATTTTATATATATAATTTGTCTGGGCTATCCTGCCATACAATTATCATCTTACCCCAACATCAGGTCAACAAAGCTTGGCATGAAGGCCTATATGTGTCAGGGAGTTGAAAGATAATAATGATGATAATATATGTCTGGAGGCAGATGGGAAATGGGGTTTAAAAAAAAGATATGGAAAGAGCTTGAGTGGATGACAGGCCAAGAAGGTTTGACATGATGATATATGTCTGGAGGCAGATGGGAAATGGGGTTAAAAAAGATATGGAAAGAGCTTGAGTGGATGACACAGGTCAAGAAGGTTTGACATGATGATATATGTCTGCAGACAGATGGGAAATGGGGTTTAAAAAGATATGGAAAGAGCTTGAGTGGATGACACAGGCCAAGAAGGTTTGACATGATGATATATGTCTGGAGGCAGATGGAAAATGGGGTTAAAAAAGATATGGAAAGAGCTTGAGTGGATGACACAGGTCAAGAAGGTTTGACATGATGATATATGTCTGCAGACAGATGGGAAATGGGGTTAAAAAAGATATGGAAAGAGCTTGAGTGGATGACACAGGTCAAGAAGGTTTGACATGATGATATATGTCTGGAGGCAGATGGGAAATGGGGTTAAAAAAGATATGGAAAGAGCTTGAGTGGATGACACAGGTCAAGAAGGTTTGACATGATGATATATGTCTGGAGACAGATGGGAAATGGGGTTAAAAAAGATATGGAAAGAGCTTGAGTGGATGACACAGGCCAAGAAGGTTTGACATGATGATATATGTCTGGAGGCAGATGGGAAATGGGGTTAAAAAAGATATGGAAAGAGCTTGAGTGGATGACACAGGTCAAGAAGGTTTGACATGATGATATATGTCTGGAGGCAGATGGGAAATGGGGTTAAAAAAGATATGGAAAGAGCTTGAGTGGATGACACAGGCCAAGAAGGTTTGACATGATGATATATGTCTGGAGGCAGATGGGAAATGGGGTTAAAAAAGATATGGAAAGAGCTTGAGTGGATGACACAGGTCAAGAAGGTTTGACATGATGATATATGTCTGGAGGCAGATGGGAAATGGGGTTAAAAAAGATATGGAAAGAGCTTGAGTGGATGACACAGGCCAAGAAGGTTTGACATGATGATATATGTCTGGAGGCAGATGGGAAATGGGGTTAAAAAAGATATGGAAAGAGCTTGAGTGGATGACACAGGTCAAGAAGGTTTGACATGATGATATATGTCTGCAGACAGATGGGAAATGGGGTTAAAAAAGATATGGAAAGAGCTTGAGTGGATGACACAGGCCAAGAAGGTTTGACATGATGATATATGTCTGGAGGCAGATGGGAAATGGGGTTAAAAAAGATATGGAAAGAGCTTGAGTGGATGACACAGGTCAAGAAGGTTTGACATGATGATATATGTCTGGAGACAGATGGGAAATGGGGTTAAAAAAGATATGGAAAGAGCTTGAGTGGATGACACAGGCCAAGAAGGTTTGACATGATGATATATGTCTGGAGGCAGATGGGAAATGGGGTTAAAAAAGATATGGAAAGAGCTTGAGTGGATGACACAGGTCAAGAAGGTTTGACATGATGATATATGTCTGCAGACAGATGGGAAATGGGGTTAAAAAAGATATGGAAAGAGCTTGAGTGGATGACACAGGCCAAGAAGGTTTGACATGATGATGATATATGTCTGGAGGCAGATGGGAAATGGGGTTAAAAAAGATATGGAAAGAGCTTGAGTGGATGACACAGGCCAAGAAGGTTTGACATGATGATATATGTCTGGAGGCAGATGGGAAATGGGGTTAAAAAAGATATGGAAAGAGCTTGAGTGGATGACACAGGTCAAGAAGGTTTGACATGATGATATATGTCTGCAGACAGATGGGAAATGGGGTTAAAAAAGATATGGAAAGAGCTTGAGTGGATGACACAGGCCAAGAAGGTTTGACATGATGATATATGTCTGGAGGCAGATGGGAAATGGGGTTAAAAAAGATATGGAAAGAGCTGGAGTGGATGACACAGGTCAAGAAGGTTTGACATGATGATATATGTCTGGAGGCAGATGGGAAATGGGGTTAAAAAAGATATGGAAAGAGCTGGAGTGAATGACACAGGCCAAGAAGGGTTGACATGACTTTGTTTATGGCCTATGTTCCTTATAGAGCTAATGGGTAATAATGAATTATACGTAAGAGAGTATTATCTCATTTATAATATATTTAATATCTGTTTGAAGTTGTTCATGTGACCTCTACACCAGACGGTAGAAGGGGAACGACTAAGTAAGTAAGTTGAAGTTGTTCAAGTGACCTCTACACCTGACGGTAGAAGGGGAACGACTAAGTAAGTAAGTTGAAGTTGTTCAAGTGACCTCTACACCTGACGGTAGAAGGGGAACGACTAAGTAAGTAAGTTGAAGTTGTTCAAGTGACCTCTACACCTGACGGTAGAAGGGGAATGACTAAGTAAGTAAAGTATAAATGATCATGACCTCTACACCTGACGGTAGAAGGGGAATGACTAAGTAAGTAAAGTATAAATGATCATGACCTCTACACCTGACGGTAGAAGGGGAATGACTAAGTAAGTAAAGTATAAATGATCATGACCTCTACACCTGACGGTAGAAGGGGAATGACTAAGTAAGTAAGTTGAAGTTGTTCAAGTGACCTCTACACCTGACGGTAGAAGGGGAACGACTAAGTAAGTAAGTTGAAGTTGTTCATATGTCATATCTTCTTCTTCTTCTTTCAAACTCCATGGATTTGAGTTTTCACTCTTCATCCTTGTTGCATTAGGGGATTGGTTTTTAGGCTTTCTTGCAACCCCAGAAGACTTCTTCAGCTCACTGGGTTCAGCATTGGTGGAGGTCACACCAGACCCACTAATTGCCGAGTGATGCAATGCCACAAGTTGCATGGCGTACCCTAGAGGGGGCTGTATGTGTATATACACCCATACCTCGACTTTCGTCGCTTCGAGTTTCGTCGCTTCGCTCTTTCGTCGGTTTTCAATTATAACCACGTTTCCAAATTTCGTCGCTCGCTTCGCTCTTTCGTCGCATTTCGTCACCACCATGCGCCATCTTGTTTCTTTCGTCATTCAGTCTTTGAATAGAAGTTGTTCGGTGTGCACTGTTTTTTAAATTGTCCGCATTGAATCTCTTATATTTGTGATTAAACATATTAATACTACTTATTTTTGTGATTAAAATAACAAAACTATTTATACTATATTATTTTTGTGATTATACTGTAAACAGTTCATAGTTATTTTAGTGATAACAGTCTAATGACAGTGTTCGTATCGTGATTATAAGACACGTGTACAGTTTTCATACTGTACTTTTTTGTGTCTAGGGGCTAATGCAGCTGGTGACTGCAAGCTAAAGCCTCTGCTCACTTATCATTCACTTATCATTCTGAGAATCCTAGGGCCCTGAAAAATTATTTAAAGTCTTCCCTTCCAGTTCATTTCAAGTCCAATAAAAAAGCCTGGATGACTGGTGAATTATTTACAACTTGGTTCACTGATAATTTCAAGCCGGCAGTTGAGGATTATTGCAAACAACAGAATATTCCCTTTAAAATCCTACTGCTCTTGGATAATGCTCCAAGCCACCCAAGAATTGTGCTTGAGGCTCACAAAGAAATTAAAGTTGTGTTTCTGCCTCCAAACACAACTTCTTTGCTGCAGCCTATGGACCAAGGAGTAATTTCATCATTTAAATCTTACTATATCAGACAGACGTTTGCCAAGGCTATAGCTGCACAAGATGCTGATGTTGATGAGGGGCCTAAACAAAATAAATTAAAAGCATTTTGGAAAGGATTCAATATTCTGGATTCCATCAAAACTATCAGAGATGCATGGGCCGATGTTAAAGAATCCAATCTGAAAGGCGCTTGGAAAAAGTTGATTCCTTCCCTAATGGACGTCTTTGAAGGGTTTGAAGAAACAGTGGAGGCCATCACTTCAAATGTCGTGGAAATGGCCCAGCAGCTGGAACTGGAAGTAGAGGCTGAAGATGTTAGAGAGCTGCTTGAGTCTCATGATCAGCCCCTAAGTGATGAGGATCTACTGGCGATGGAAGAACAAAGAAAACTGTTGAATGAACAGGAAGCCATGCCTGAAGATACAGCTCAGCCTAAGGAGATGACCACCAAAGAACTGGTGGTTGGAATCGCCAAAATAGAGGACGCAATTGCATATTGGGTTAGAACACCAAATAGCCTGTTACAGAGAACTTCTTAGGGAAAGGAAGAAGACATCAATGAGACAAACGTCATTGCTCTCCTTTTTCAAGACGCAACCGCCACAACCAACTTCAGTCACCCCTCCCTCTAACCCTTCAGATTCTGAGCCATCAACATCATCCCCAGCCCCTGTTAGATCTCCTTCAAAGTGCCCTTCTCCTAAAAGAATTAGATTGAAATCCTCCAGTTCTGAAGATGAGCCTCCTATTTTTCTCCATCTGATTTTCTACGTCTAGAATCCCCCTAAATTACCAACATTCAAAAATTGTACATACTGTACTTGTATATATTCATCGTCTACTTGCTCAAGAATGATTTTAAGGTAAGATGTTATTTACGTATTTTTTATTTATTACTGTATTTTCTTTATTCTTATGTTTATTTCTGTTTATCTAGGTGTTGCACGCATTCGCAAGTGTTATATAGTTAGTTATTTACGTTTTTTGGCTGCCCTAATGCATTTGTAAGCTAAATAAAGGCTATGCACTTTCGTCGATTTTCGACTTTCGTCATAGCTCTGGTCCCTAACCTGTTGAAAGAGTGAGGTATGGGTGTATTTATCTGTGTCTGTGTGTGTGAGTATATGCATAAGTATGTGACTATCAGCCATTTAGCTAAGATCAAAGTGTAGTATATATTTATTTACATTGTCATCTCTAGGCAGGAACTCGAACGTATTGATGAACAGTTTCAGAGAGAGAGGGCTGAACGAGAGAAGAGAGAAGAAGAGCAGCGCAGAAAAGAACAAGAAGAGGAAGCAAGGAAACTTAGAGAACAAGAAGAGAAGAACAGTACAAAATATTCAGAGAGCTCATCTACCATGTCGAAATCAGCTCCACCAATCTTATCCCCCAAACCTACTTTGCAAATAAAAACCCAGGTAATTAGAAAAACACAGGTAAGTGTCTCAGCCACTGGACACACACACACATAATTAAAGTCAAGATTTGTTTGTTAATTCTCAGACTGGCAACTAACAATTCTAATTGAGTTTTTTATGTTAAAACTTAAAAAAAGTTGCCCCAGGAAACACTATGATCTTATTAATTGCTATAATGTTTCAGAATTTTTGATTGTTCACCTTTAAGTTTTTGCTCAGAGATTTATCATATAATTAATTTCTAGGGCTGTGACCACTTTGACATTCCTTGGACAATTATGACTATTGTCTTATTTTGTTGTATTATTGTCATTTTTCCAGTCATCTAACATCTCTGGGGTGTACGCTAACACTGGAAGCTCAGCCGTGCAGGAGATCAGACAAAGGTTGCAAGTGATACCTTCTCATCCAGCACCTCTAGCGCCCCCTACTGGGCTCTTCTATTCTGATGGCGATGGTTTTGATGATGATGAATCAGACACACCAGGGGATGAGAGGTGTGTACTTGATGTTTGTCTTGTTTATGTCAGTCTATTTTTAGTTTCCCCTCCAGATATCAAATGTGTTGGACACTTGATCCCTTTTGATTTTTCCTATATTTTCTGATGCAGTGAAGCCTTTCAACATCATCAAAGAAAGAAGCAAACATTTACTTGTATTAACAACTAATTTATTCACACAGACCCAGCATGCCGAAGTTCTACCATCCAGGACTTTTCGGTGCTCATGGTCTGTTCAAGCCACATGACCCACTTGATGATGATGCCCTAAGCTACACATCTACAGAGTTTGAGGACCCTGTTCTCAGCACGCCATCATATGGCAAGGACAGAGACGTACTGGCAAACATTAATATTTCAGGTACATGTTTGAATAAATGAATACATCAGCTTTATTTGTCACACAGGCCTGTGTAATGTTTTAGCTTTCTCTCTCTCGTCTGTTATAATCTATCATTATTTCTTCTTCTTCTTTGATCCTTACCTGCCAACTGTCAAAGCAGTCAGTGGCCATTACATCTGATAGTGTCTTTTAGGGCAGCAACAAACTGCTTCCACTTTGCGCTGTCGGTGACCATCCTTCGGGCAGTGCCCCAGCTCTGGTTCATTCTTTACATCTCAGCCTCCACAGTTCTCCACCAGGTTTTTTGGTCGGCCTCTCTTTCACTTTCCTTCAGGAGACCACAGCATAGCTGTTCTTGTGATGGCATTGGGGTCTCTTCTGAGGACGTGGCAAACCCAACTCCAGCATCTGCCAGCTGTGATGGTGTGCATGTCCTCTTGGTTGCTCCGAGTAAGCAGTTCTTGTTTGGTTATGGTACTTGGCCCAAACAAATTTGAGAATTTTCCTTAGACAGATTGTGTGGAAAGAGGACAATCTCGATATTTCCTTCTCTGTTACTCTCCAGCATTCCGCACCATAGAGAAGCACAGAAAGTACGCAGCTCTCATATAATCTTAATTTGGTGTTTGTGCTGTACTGAGAGGACGTCCAGATGTTGTTTAGACTAGCAAAGGCTGTTCTCACTTTATTCATTCTATTATTGATGTCTTTGCTTGTTCCACCACCTAATGTTACTATGCATCCTAGATATGTAAATGTGTCTGTCTGTTCCAGCTTCTGGTTCCTTATTGTTATGGGCTCAGGATTGTCCACAGTGAGTGTCATGACCTCTGTCTTCTTTAGATTGATGTTCAGACACACCTGCTGGCTATACTTATTCAGCCTATATGTTTTTTTTAATGTGTTGATGGGAATGTGCGAGTAGTGCAATGCCACCTGCATATTCCAGATCTTCCAGTGTAGAAAATGCCTTTCTTATTCCTCTTGGACTGCCCTCTGATGTCTGGTGCATCATCCAGTCTATGACTGTCAAAAATAAAGTGGTTGATAAGGGTCATTCCTGTCGTACTCATGTTTTCACCTCAAAAATTAGGTTGTTCTGCCCAAAACTACATGTAAAGTTAGCATAGAGGCTTTTTATGACGGAAACAATGCAGCTAGAAATTCCATAAGCCCTCAGTATTTTCCATTGGCTGTCCTTGTCAAAAGCCTTTTCAAAATCAACAAAGTTAATGTATAGCTGTCTCTGCCATTCTGAGCACTGATCTGTAATGTTCCTGATGGTGAATATATGATCTGCACATCTTCTGTTCTTTCTAAATCCAGCTTGCTCTTTCCTCAGATTATGGTTACTGCTTTTGAAATTCTCTGGATTATTATCCTGTCAGCATTTTACTGGGAGCTGAAAGGAGAGTAAGTCCTCTCCAGTTGTTGCAGTCTGCAAGGTCGCCCTTCTTGGGCAATTTGACAGTTATTCTTTTATTCCACTTCATTGGTGTTGTCTCTGTTTCCCAGACTTGTGCAAATAGTGGTTCTAATAGTTCTGCTGCTAGTTCAGGATCTGCCTTGAATAACTTGGCATTCCATTCTTTAACCCTTTAATTGCTGTGATGATTTCTTCTCTTTGTGGAATGTCTGTATTTATGTCTATGTCACTTTCAGCCTCAGGAACATTCAGCTGTGTCTCTGGTGGTTCCTAATTCAGTGTTTCTCTGAAGTGCTCTGCCCATCTTGTTTCCTGCCCCTGTGCTGTGGTGATGAGATTTCCTTGTTTGTCTCTTCTTCTTCTTTGATCCTTAGCCGCCGACCGTTTGTCTCTTATTAACATAATATTGTTTGCACTCTGTTTTCCGCTGATGGTTTTAGTTATTTTATATACAATGCTTTGTTCATTTCTCAGTGCTGCCTCTTCTGCCTGTCTTGCAAGATCGACTAGGAATTTTGTTTTGTTGGCTCGAGTTTGACGTTTTAATTCCTTGTCCAGCTGACTGTACTGTTCGCTATATATTTCCTTTAACCTGGGGAGCTTTGCTTCTATTTTCTTTCTTTTCATTTCTTTTCTCATCGCTTTGGTGTTTAATGTTTCTGGTGTTATCAAATCTTGTTTCTTCCCCTCCTGGAATCCCAAGCATGATTTGCTGCTTTCCTTATATATTGTTGAAATGGTGTTGAATTTCTAGTCAACATCATCAGTCACTGTCTTTTCCTGGCTCTTGGCAATTTGATATTGTCTCTTTATATCAACCACAAAAGCTTTTCTGGTTAAGGGGGTCCTTCAGTTTGATGATGTCATACCTTTTCTGTTTAGTTACAATTAATCCAGCAGTTCTGAGTTTCACCTTCAGTCTTGCTACTACTAAGTGGTGGTCACTTCCTACATCTGCACCTCTTCTTACTTTCAAATCTTGTAATGAATGCTTCCGTCTACCATTGATCATTATGTGATCTATCTGGTTTCTGTCCTGGCCGTTTGGTGATTCCCATGTTAATTTGTGAATTTCTTTGTGTGAAAAAAGTGTTTCTCCAATGACCAAGTTGTTAATGCTGCAGAGCAGAAACTTATTAGTTTATCCCCATTCTCGTTTGCTGTTCCGCTGCCACATTTCCCCATTACTCTTTCATTATATGTATTGTGTGTTCCAACTTTCACATTGACGTCTCCTATTACTGTATGTAATAAGATCATATCTAGGTGCCATTTCCATTTCTTTTTGTAGCTGTTGATAGGATTTGTCTTTAACCTCTTCATCGCTGTCATTTTTTGGTGCATAGCTTTGTATTGTTGTGGTGTTGATGAATCTCCCTCTCATTATTGTTCTTATCAGTCTGTTGTTGATAGGTTTCCATTCCATTAAAGGCATCCACTACAGTGAAAACTAACTTTTGTTCTAATAACATTTTCACACCTTTTATATACTCAAAGGACACAATGTATGTCCATGAACCAAATTCTACAGTTTATTTTGTTAAAAAAATGTGGTTACCATCATCATCATAACCCTCCACTCCCAAAGGAGCCTAGACCTTCAACAAACACATGCCAAGTCCTCCTGTCACGTGCCATCATCTCAAGTTCTTTCCACGTTCTCCTCATCATTTTCACCTCTGTTTCCAGCTCTCTTCTCCATGTGCTTCTTGGTCTACCTCTGCCTCTCTTGCCCTCGGGGTTCCAGAACAAGGACTGCCTTGTAATGCTAACAACAGGTTTCCTCAGTGTGTGTCCTATCCATCGCCATCGTCTTCTTTTCATCTCTTGTTCCACTGGCACTTGTCTAGTTCTTGTCATCAGTTCCATGTTGGTAACCTGGTCATACCATTTTAATCCCTCTATTCTATGCAAGCACCCATTTATGAAAGTCTGTAGCTTTTTGGTTGTTGTCTTTGTTGTTCTCCATGTCTCAGAGCCATACAATAGGACTGACTTCACATTTGAGTTGAAGATTCTTATTTTCGTGTTGGATCCGATTTCTCTTGATCTCCATATATTTCCCAATGCAATGAAAGCTCCTCTTGCCTTTTTATATTCTTATTTTGATATCGCTGTCTGTCCCTCCAACTTTATCTATATTACTGCCAAGATATGTGTACGATTCTTCATCTTGTATTGGTGTTTCTTCAAGTTCAACCCTGTTATCATTACCTGCATTTATTCTCATTATTTTTGTCTTTTCCCCGTGTATTTTCAGACCCAATTGCTGTGACCTCTCATCCAGTGTTTTCAATTTGTCCTGCATCTGATTACAGTTATGGGACAAAAGAGCCAAGTCGTCAGCAAAATCCAGATCATCCAACTTCTTAGAGTCCACTGGATTCCATTTCTGTTGTGTGTTGTCGATGATCTCATAACCCAGTCTATTGCTAGTAAGAAAAGAAATAGAGACAAGAGGCATCCCTGTCGCACTCCTGTTCTTATCCCAAACGGTTCTGTAAGCTGTCCTTCGTGAAGAACTCTGCATGTCATGTCTTCATATGTTTTCTTTATTAAATTAATGATCTTCAGGGGAACTCCATAATGCCTCATCAATTTCCAAAGTGATTCTCTGTCTACACTATCAAATGCCTTTTCGTAGTCCACAAATCTGATGTATAGTGGTGAATTCCATTCCAGACTTTGTTCAACTTTTTTTTTTTTTTTTTTTTTTTTTTTTTTTTTTTTTTTTTGCGTTCGCCCGCTAATACTCGAGGCGAAATCTCAGGTTATCATTTATGTCTAACCTGACATTGATTTTACGTGAGTATCCCTTTATTTCTTGTACAGAGACAAATGTCCCTCGCCATTCAGGCAAATACTCGCCGATTTCGGAGGTACCCATTGCAGCTGGGTCGGCTCAGGAGCCGCCAGTCCCTGGTCGACGACACTCCTTCAAATGTCCTCGCCAGGTCTCGAGTTAATCCAGTCCAAATCCCGGTCGACGAAAAATCCTCAATTGCCGTCGCCCGGGTTTGATCCTGTATCACCCGGTCGCCAGAGCGGTGTTGTAACCACTACGCTAGCGCGGCTCCCTGTTCAACTATTATTCTCAAAGTGGCTATCTGGTCTGTACATGATCTGTTTTGTTACCATGGTAACCAAAAAAAAAAACATCCGTCATATTGGATTTTTAAACAAATTTTTAAGAGACCATATTCTGTTGTCCAAAGTTTATCAAATTGCATATACATGTAGTGACTGACAATTTTAAAAAATTTGTCATAAGCTTATTTTGATAAGTTTAAAATTCTATTTTTAATGATTTTAAAAAAAATCATGTTGAGGACACACCCACTATATTTGTATTTAAAAAAAATACCTAAAATATCACAATTCTCTTTTGACAACATAAAGATATATGTATGTGTACTACATACATGCCAAATTTGATAATGATTTGTCAGATAGGTTTTGAGATATGTGTAGCAGTGTACACCATGCTCCTCCTGCATCTTTAATGTATACGTTACAGATACTCCACCTGGAGCGCTATTCTCATACAAGACAGTGTTTAATGTATACGTTACAATTTACAATTAAACTTATGATAGCTTGATAATGAACAACGTTTTCACTTCTCACAGTTTAATCTCATGCAAATAAAAACATTGCCCACTACCTTTCATGCGAAGCATAAACAATATGTGATTATGGATGTGAAATTTTATAGAATTGGTTCTCACACCTCAAGGTCGTTTGTGGACAAATATAACACTGACTAACAAAAAAAAACTTTTTTTTTCTTTCTCTAACATTTCTATGTTTTTCTGGTCAATTTTAATGCGCTGTTTTTAAATCTGCAAACCGTTTTTCTCTATCAGGTCGGGATCTCTAGAAATACGCAATTGAAGTTTTTTAACAACGCATACAGTATTACAACATCATTTGTACACGAAGTATAATAGTTATGTAGGCTTGAATTTCTTTGCAGTCGACTTTCGTCGGTGAATGGCATGTGGTACATCGCGATGACGCATGGTCACACTCCACTGTCCTTGATAACGTGACTCCATTACGGCGATATCTTGATGGAATCGTTCTCCATGTTCATCGCTGACTTCGCCAAGGTTGTCAGGGAAAAAGTCAAGATGCGAATCGAGCAAATGGATTTTGAGGGACATGTTACAACCCATAATTCTGTATGCATCTATGCACTGCTTAACAATATGCAACATAGTCAACAGATTTGTGATTTCCCAGAAAGTTATCGACGATCGATTTGAATGCCATCCATGCTCGAAGTTCACTACCATGTAACAAGTTCTCGAATTGTTTGTCTGCAATAACTTTCCTAATCTGAGGTCCTACAAAGATACCTTCCTTTATCTTTGCATCGCTAACTTGCGGAAACTTTTCTCGAAGATAAGTGAAAGCTTTGCTCGTTTTATCTAACGCTTTTACAAAATTCTTCATGAGCCCCAACTTTATATGTAACAGTGGTAAAATGAAGCTGTCTTTGTTAACTAATGGCTCGTGTATTACATTTTTATGCCCGAGCTGCATACGATCCCGGATAGGCCACACCTTTCTTGCATCCACAAATCCGCCATTGGTAGTCATTGTACTTTATTTTTTCCAAACGTATAGCCATATTGTCATAAGTTTCTTTCATGTGAACAGAGTAGGCGACTGGAATTGATGAAAATAAATTTCTGTTATGCAATAACACGGCTTTTAGACTAGTCTTGGAAGAATCGATGAAAAATCGCCATTCGTTGACTATGTGCTCATGACCGTTTACATCTTTGCAATAGCAAATGTCATCATCTATCTCAAAGTATTGAACAAGTTCTCTGTGTCTATGATGAAATTTAGATATCGGAGTATTGGGCGCTAAAAGATTCCATTCTTTGAGTCGCGAACCGAGTAATTCCGCTTGTCCTTTGGTAAGAGCGAGATCACGTATTAGATCTGAAAGTTCTGAATGGTTAATTAAGTAAACACCATCATTCACCGGTATGTAATCTGAGTCAGAATTAGTTTCTAAAGCAGGTAAACTATCACTTTCTGATGGTTCATTCACGTCCAACAGATATTGTTCTGGTGGTACTTGGATCGGACACGTGATTGGATCATGAGGCACTGGTTTCGAAACCGATTCAATATTTGGATAAACCACAGACTTTCTAGTTTTAAAAGTGAAACCATGGATATTTGTCAAGCAGAAGTAACAATCAGTAGTGTGATTTGTATGTTCACGCCATATTACTGGCACTCCAAAAGGCATCGACTTATGCTTCGGCGATTTTTGTAACCAACCTGCCAATGTATCGAACAAACTGCATTTGGCTTCCAAGATTTATTTGCATCATCAACTTTCGAATCGAAATAAAGTTCATATGCTTTCTTTAGTAATGGTGTAAAGTTTTTCTGGTCAACACGATCGGTAAAATATCCGCACACGTAACAGAACAGATCAGCCGAATTTCTACAACTTCTAGAAGCCATATTTTGCTCAGAATTATTTCAAAATACAGTAACTATTTGAAAAATCGCGTAACATATGTCATGCATCTTTTAGCAGTATAAAAAGTAGAATTATGTTGCTTTTTATTAATTTTTAATAAGTTATATAGTAAAAATGAAACGGAGCAAATAACGGTTTCCCAAAAATATATTAATTAGCAGAACCCGATGTGTCAGATTTGAAATCAGCGCAACTGAGAAAGGAATGTAATGTTGATTGATGTTAATTGCATTTAGGAAAAGGAATTTGATTTTAACCATAAGTACCGAATATCTGTGCATGTGAATGGGACATTGTATATGTAGAAACATTTTGATTAATTGTTTTGTATTTTTTGTTTATGAGAATATTTGTAGAAGTGCAGTAGTGTCGCATATCTGGGACGTGAGAAAGAGTCATTAAATTTAACAAAACAGGCTGAAGTCAGCATTTGCTCTGTCAGCAGTGATGACAGAATCATGAACTCCTGACTCTTTCCCATGGAAGAGCAGAGGAAACAGGTGCCGGGTGTAAAATGGTAGAAAAATAAATACCTACGCTCATACAGATAAGAACACACTAGGACAGAGAGCTTAGAGATTTTAGACAGACAACTTAATATTTAAGACAACAAAAAATGTATGAAGTTTGTTATAGGTCCATGTGCTGG
The DNA here is from genome assembly GCA_024509875.1 of Oreohelix idahoensis. NCBI lineage: Eukaryota > Metazoa > Mollusca > Gastropoda > Stylommatophora > Oreohelicidae > Oreohelix > Oreohelix idahoensis. The sequence continues at coordinate 518,161 of JAMPIV010014049.1, read as the reverse complement.
ATTAGCCAGTACATGGACAAATGATAACTTAGGAAAGAAGTCTAGATTTGTATAGATAATGTTTTTGTAGAGAATAACTATAATAATAATAAATATTAAGAAGAGCATTTCTAGATAATCTCGGCTAGTGTTAGAATAACTTGTCTTTTAAGTACAGATAACTGGAGAGAGTATTTCATCGAGCTTTAGAGTTTTGGGTTTGACTCTGTAGTGGTACGATATACTTTGGGGTTTGCATTGGTAGGATGGATCGTTTGTTGAGTAGTAGAGTTTGGGGAGGGCTCTGATTATTCTGAATAACTCCGAGGATTGTAACGAAGTAAGAAAGAGAGATAGTGGTTTTCAAGCTGTTAATCAATGATCTTTATCCGCTAAGGTGAATAGTGATTCACAAACGGCTCTTGGGCCATTGGAAAATATTATTTCTGCATATATTGAATATTTATACCTTAATGCCGTTGGTGGAGCGGTTGTAGTGAAGCAGTAATGTGGGATCCTGTAGACTGGCAAGCAATAGATAAATAAATAGTGGTGAATTTATTGCCTTTGATGCCACTTGTAAGTATACATCATGAGAACCACTGACTCAATACTCAGTTTTAGTTACTGTAAAACGTAATAAGAAATGTTCATTGAATATTAAGGAAGGTGATAATATTACTGTATACGAGATTTTGAGAATCAGTGTAACTTGTGAGTTGATACAGTTTTTCATGTAATGAAGAGAACAATGGCTCTCAGGTTTTTGTCCTTATGGGGACCATAGTATATTAATTGAGAAGAATGAGAACAGAGGTTCCCAACTTATTAGATGATGATAGGATTAGTAAGTGTAGTACAAAAGTAATAAAAATGATAAATATTATATTGGTGTACAGTGCATGCTTTAATATTATTATATTCATATTTTATTTGGTGGAGATAAATTTTAGTAATCTTAATAAATAATATTAATTTTGGAGTAGTTGTTGTCAGTGAAGTACTTTATTGTTGTTCAAAGATTCTGTTAGTTATCGTTGAAGATTATGTTCATGAAATAGTGAATTTTCGTGGTGACTTTGTTAAGTGTCGTTAATGACTCATGGGTTACTGCAAGATGAACTGTGTCAACAAACTAAAGGTGAGAGATGACATTATGTTAAAAGCAATATCACGTGCCAAGAAACACCAACATGTAGCTGCATTCTCATCCGGAAGAACCTACCTGACTTGAACAAGGTTGTACACAATTCTAGAGACTGGTGGTAATCAACATCTAGGGCGTGTAGCCTTTCTAACCACTGAACACTTACATGAACACTTTTATTAACATAACAGGTGCCTCGTGTTTATACGGTGCAACCTGATCTGATCTGAACTTTGCACAATGGACAAATCAACAAACTTATTTACAAACAGCATGTGCGCTGTTACATATAACTTTATTTGGTGCAGTGACCCTTAGCCATCTCACATATGTATTTTGTGTACATTAAAATTGACTTTTGAGAAAAATGCATTTTACTCACAGAGTACCTTGTCTCGTAGAATATACTCCATTCTGGGGAGCCAAATGTCTCTAAAATTGTCCAGCACCATATTCTGCACCTCCTTCAGCTTCCTGCAGCTCCTCCTCTCGCCTTTGTCTTGCCTTTTGCCTAATTTTTCTTCTTTTTACAAGTTTGTCAGCCTCATATTTCTGGCTGTTGGCCAGATAATTCCTTAGTCGCACCTGTCCAAGGCATTTAGAATTTGTTCCAGGTACTTGGCCATACAGCTTTTTTATTTCTGCACTGGCTGATGGACCAAAGTTGAACTCTCCAATTTCCACAAGGACACTGAATTTGACCTTTTATATGGACACAAATTTCTGCTTGCTGCAACGACTCCATATAGCATTGTGGAGGCTTTCATTTGGATTTTGAGTTGCATCTAGCTCACACTGCTTGAGCAAATGCTGATCAGTAAGATGCTCATAAATAGGGGCTAAGTGCTTATGGAGCATGCTGTAGTCTAGCGGAGTGTGAACTAGGGTCTCATGGGGTCCATCCAGGAACTTCTTGTTTGGTTATGGAAGCCTGATAGAAACACCAGGAGTTTTTGCCTGGCGGGCAAAAATTATGTCAGGGTTTGTCGTTTGTTGAAAACCCATGGTAGAGAGAAGCCATGGTGGCTTGTTTCATCTCTGGGGCTGTACTATGCTGGCAGATGGCCCTGGTGTAGTAAACACCCTGTTTCCTTATGTCATTTTGGGTGAGATGACCATGGCCATTTCCTCCAAGGGTGACTTTTTGTGTTTCCTGCAGTCAGTAATGAGTGTCCTCAGCGCAGTGCCTAATCGCTTAGCGACATGGTTGATGCTCTTCTCTTTGATTATGTCAACTTCTGGACCATATAGTTTGATGTCGCAGAGTCTGTTGTAGGCCTTAGAATCGCCATCTGAAAGCAAAACAGTGTAGCTTAGCTTGTGATTTGCCACTGAACGAAGCCAGAGAACTTCACACGCTTTTACCTCCATCATTCCAGCTGACACTTTGTAATTACAGCAGCAGTCCTTCAGATGCTCTGCTTTCCATTGTTCGAATCTATGAGGCTGTTTTTTCAGTTGCCACTGTCCAGTCATTTTGCAGGTGTGGCAGAAGGAAGACATAACATGCCTTACGATGACCATGCCAGTCAAGATGTCGATAACACTGCCAACACCTATGAGAGACTTATGACCTCTAGTTAGCCAAGTTCCACCAAAGCTGACAGCAATGTCAACGACTTCTTTTTTATTGATAGTGCAATGCTGAATCTTAGCATGTTCAGCTCAGACGATGCTGACGGCACATTGAAATACTGTAGAGTTGTGCATTGTATCCAAATTATCAAAAATGTGATCTACATATTTATGAAATGTTTTCTTGTGCAGGCCAGGGAGGTCCAGTTCTAACAGAAGAGATTGAACGTAGATGGGCCCATTCCAGACGTGAGGGCACCAAGAACAGCAGATTTGTTGATTGTGTGTCCCTGTGGGCCGCAGCCATCTGGTTCCCTCTCGGATTTGTATGTTCCAGAAATTGCTTTTTCACATGTGTGGCGCACAGCTTCCAGGAAGAGAGAGAAACCCTTTGACTTGGTGTTGTCAGTTCTTGTGTGCAGTGTGCTCTGCTTGCACACGTTGCATCACATGTTGATGAGCAGGTTGTTGATGAAAGAAATGTCCACAATGGTTCTTTATGTAGGTTTAGGTTGGGCACAGTGTTAGGAGGAGCACCATTCTTGCTTGTGCTCAAGTTCATTTTTATATGAGATTGACTTGGGCCAGAGGTAAAAGGCACTACTGTGTCAGCGGATAGACCTATAGGCCTATCACATACTGGAATGCAGAAATTTGTTGATGATAAGCCTACATCAGTTTGGTTATCATTCACCGTTCACATCAGTGCTGGAAATTAGACATTGCCAACGTGTTCTAGCAGCAGCAAGTTGTTCTAGCCTTGCTTTCATACCTTTTCTTCCCATTTTAAAGTAATAGAACACAATTTGGTGAGATTTAGACTATAATCAAGAGAGAACTGTTGATGAAGAAACATCACTTCTACTGAACTAAGATTTATTTTGTTTATGGCAGACGTTGTTGTTATCTTCCGAAATAGCACTGGACAATCAGCGCGTTGTTATGACCAATCAAAAAGAGCAACATGAAAAAGTACTGTTTCTCCTTTCGCCTATTTCTGCTTTTATTCTCCCTGTCGAGGTCCATTTACTCTCACTTAATTCCAGGATATGCAATCTGTAGTTCTTCATTTTTGTTGTGATCTGCCTCAGTTTTCCTGCCTCATTCGTAGTTCTGATGTTCCAGAATCCAATTCTGGTTTCATGTTTTGTCATCAGTGCCAATGGCTTCATTTCAGCTTTCACCACTAATGTGAAGTAGGGAATAGCCAAGTTGAGTGACGAATGGTCTGGAATATCCTATAAAACCATTAAAGTAACCATGATGGCTGACTCATAACACATTGCAAGTACTGGTTAAAGAGGCCTGTGAAACTACATCTGGCCCAGCAAGCTAGCAGATGGTAGCAATGTGAAGTAGGGAATAGGCAAGTCAGGCGACGAATAGTCTGGAATATTCTACAAGACCATAAAAGTAACCATGATGGCTGACTCAGAACACTTTGCAAGTACTGGTTAAAGAGGCCTGTGAAACTACATCTGTTCCAGCAAGCTAGCACATGTTTTTTAAATTTCTCAGAATGAAACAGATGAAGAATAAACAGATGGATATAACTGGCTTTAGACATTAAAACATTACCAAAGTGCTGGTACAACAACTAACAAACAGTTGACAGAATTTATATATATATTAAGATCAACATATTAAACAAGAAGATCAACATATTAAACAAGAGGATCAACATATTAAACAAGAGGATCAACATATTAAACAAGAGGATCAATATCTCAGTACAGTGGAAGCTATAGAGCAGAAGGTCAACAAGTTCATGAGAAAATGGCTAGAGGTACCACCAGGTCTGTATGTTCTGTACTGCAAAAAGTCAAAACTTCTGCTTCCCTTCAAGTCAGTTGTTGAAGAGTACAAAGTTGGAAAGGCAAGGCTTGCAATGATGCTACGTGAGTCGGCTGATGACGTGGTTAAGTCCATTCAGCCCACACTGAAAACGGGAAGGAAGTGGAGAGTGGAAGAAGCTGTTGATGCTACCCAAGAGTAAGAGTCACTCAAACTGAGGGAGGCAATCGGATACACACAAACGAATAGACGGGGATTTGGTCATGGAGACATCCGCTGATGTTGGTCCAAGGCATCAAGCAGGGAGCGCAGAGACAATGTAGTTCAGGAGATACGAGGAGCTGAGAATGATAAGAGGTTGCAAAAAGCAGTGCAGCAGGTCCAACAAGGCCAATGGACTACATGGGAAGGAGCCCTGCAGAGGTCCTTGACATGGAATGATATATGGCATATGGCACCTCTTAGGCTCAGCTTCGTTGTTAGATCAGTGTATGACCTGCTGCTGTCGGCCATCAACCTTGTGAAATGGGGAAAGTCGGATGATGAGCAGTGCCAGGGGAGGCAGACACTTGAACACGTACTCTGATGATCAGATTGCTTCCTGTTGTATCGCTCTGTAAAGAGTTTCCTATCATATCAACAAGAGGATCAACTTATTAAACAAGGAGATCAACATATTAAACAAGATGATCAGTATACTAAACAAGAAGATCAATATATTAAACAAGGAGATCAACATATTAAACAAGGAGATCAACTTATTAAACAAGAAGATCAACATATTAAACAAGAAGATCAATATACTAAACAAGAAGATCAACATATTAAACAAGAAGATCAATATACTAAACAAGAAGATCAACATATTAAACAAGGAGATCAATATATTAAACAAGGAGATCAACATATTAAACAAGGAGATCAACATATTAAACAAGGAGATCAACATATTAAACAAGGAGATCAACTTATTAAACAAGAAGATCAATATACTAAACAAGGAGATCAACATATTAAACAAGAAGATCAATATACTAAACAAGAAGATCAACATATTAAACAAGGAGATCAATATATTAAACAAGGAGATCAACATATTAAACAAGGAGATCAACATATTAAACAAGGAGATCAACATATTAAACAAGAAGATCAACATATTAAACAAGAAGATCAATATACTAAACAAGGAGATCAACATATTAAACAAGAAGATCAATATACTAAACAAGAAGATCAACATATTAAACAAGGAGATCAATATATTAAACAAGGAGATCAACATATTAAACAAGGAGATCAACATATTAAACAAGGAGATCAACTTATTAAACAAGGAGATCAACATATTAAACAAGGAGATCAACTTATTAAACAAGAAGATCAACATATTAAACAAGAAGATCAATATACTAAACAAGAAGATCAACATATTAAACAAGTTGATCAGTATATTAAACAAGAAAATCAACTTATTAAACAAGGAGATCAATATATTAAACAAGAAGATCAATATATTGAACAAGGAGATCAGCATATTAAACAAGAAGATCACAATATTAAATAAGAAGATCAACATATTAAACAAGGTGATCAATGTAGTAAATAAGAGGATCAGTATATTAAACAAGAAGATCAATGCATCCTCTCATACGTTCATCCCTGCTGGTCTTACGCTTAATGCCAAACTCCAGTAATCTTAGCCTTGATGATTCATCGATTGCAGTGCCATACTCTAATAAGCGATCATTAATTGTCCTCAGTATCTCTCCCTTGTCCATATCCACTGCAGCGTGACAGCTGATAAATAGAATGTTCATAACAATTGCTAGCTGTCAGTGTCAAACATGACCCAGGTCTACAGCACAGGAGAGGAAGATCACAACATGTGATATGAGATTCCTGAGAGAGTCTGCTGATGTCACCGTAGGAGAGAGAGAGAATGAGAAATATGGAGATCAGTAAGTTGGTGGGAACAGCACCATGGTCCAGGTACATAGACAGACAATAAAATGGTATGGACACTTCATCAAGCTATATCAGTTACTGTCCCAAACCTTCAGTAGTAGAATATCTGGCTGCAGGTTAACAGGGTGCACCCAGTAGGAAGGTTGATACAAATGTGTTAGAGAAATCAGATATCACTACAGGTCAGGGGTGCACCCAGTAGGAAGGTTGATACAAATGTGTTAGAGAAATCAGATATCACTACAGGTCAAGGGTGCACCCAGTAGGAAGGTTGATACAAATGTGTTAGAGAAATCAGATATCGCTACAGGTCAAGGGGGTACCCAAGAAGAAGTTAGTTAGACGGTGTTGCAGAAATCCTGAAGAAACTTGAGATTGTCTAAACCTGCAGTCAGCAACCTAGAAGCTATGGAGGTCTGCTTCAGAGCCTCTGAGCTCTCTAAAGACCTACCCTGATAAAATCATGTTAGTTTTCAGGTTTCAGAGAATTTAGAATTTGGAATAAGTGCAGCCTTGTTGTAACTTTGATCTCAGTCAGACAATCTACTTCACACAGTTACATGGACAGAAGTGGTGGACATTATAAAACTAAATGATATTTTACAGAATGTTAACTTTACTTCAAACTAAAGATGGCTTCCTGTCTTATGTAGTTCATGAAAAAAGTTAATTTTAGTAAGCTAGCTCATGGGTTTTTTTTTGGCTGTGATTATTAAAAAGGTAGATTGTCAGCATGCCTTTGTGTCTTAATTGTGTGACCTCTCGCAATTGTATACAAACTAATAAGAGGACAATGTCATGAAAGTGTAGTTAATATACTGTGACAGGTATCATTATGAAGAGCATCACAACTGTGACAGGTGTCATTATGAAGAGCATCACAACTGTGACAGGTCTCATTATGAAGAGCATCACAACTGTGACAGGTGTTATTATGAAGAGCATCACAACTGTGACAGGTGTCATGAAGAGCATCACAACTGTGACAGGTGTTATTATGAAGAGCATCACAACTGTGACAGATGTCATTATAAAAAGCATCACAACTGTGACAGATGTCGTTATAAAAGGCATCACAACTGTGACAGGTGTCATTATAAAAAGCATCACAACTGTGACAGGTGTCATTATGAAGAACATCACAACCATGACAGGTGTTGTTATAAAAAGCATTACAACTGTGACAAGTGTCGTGATAAAAAACACCACAACTGTAAACACATTTGGGAAACTGACCAAAACATGCTGAAATTTCAATAACTAAAAGATATGCGAGGTCTTTCCTTGTGGTACAGTTTGAAATACCCCTTCTAAGACAAGAATCCATGGCTGTGTCATAGTTGTAGAGCTGCTATATTGATTTCTTTGATTCTGTTGTCTTCAAACAGATCCCAGCTCATTATTGAAGGTACAAGAGTATGTGAGAGAGACCAGAAGCAGTCTGGAGCAGGAGAGAAATCAAAGAGTTGTGCTGGAGAACAAACTCAAACTGTCCAACAAGGAGAAGACTGAAATTGTCAAGTAAGTCTTGACACTCAATTAAAACTCATAATTTTGTATTTCAGAGTGTAGTTTGTTTGCAATGTCAGTTATTAACTGGTGGTTATAAATTCAAACATTAGTTCTAAGCTGGATTGCTCAAATTTTTTTTTTTCAGGCGGTTTTGATCACAATATATAATATGATATATGTTGTCTGTACTACAAGTTAACAGTCAGTGGTATATAATAATATATGTTATCTGTACTACAAGTTAACAGTCAGTGGTATATAATAATATATGTTGTCTCTACTACAAGTTAACAGTCAGTGGTATATAATAATATATGTTGTCTCTACTACAAGTTAACAGCCAACAGTGTAATATACAGGCATACCTCGGAGATATTGCGGGTTCGGTTCCATACCACTGCAATAAAGCGAACATCACAATAAAGTGGGTCACACCCATTTTTTTGGCTTCCCAGTGCATATAAAAGCCTAAAATCATGTTTACACTATGTCTATTAACACATTAACTACCGAATTGAAAAACACACTGTGGCCGAATAAATTTTTTTTCCCATTTTCATGCTGTATGTGTTTGCACAAAGTAAGCTGTAGTTTTCATAATTGTTTACAGATTTTTTGAATTACACGTCATTTTAAAGATAAATGAATGTACTACAACAATAAGCACCATTTGTAACTCTAATAGAGGTTGTTGCTATTTAACAGCTGTCCGATGGCCGAGGACTTGCAATATTTTTACAATTATAACTGCTTGCGCCCCATCTCTATCAAAATCACTATTTCAATCAATGTGCACACCATTTTCACTCTTGTCCTCATCGCTAGATCTATCAGTCAATTGTTGAAATACGTTTCTAGCCTATTCAGCCGTTAGACGAGATGTACAAGCATTTTTTGTGGTCCTATCACTAGTTGCCACGGTAAACAGTTTTACATGATTTGGTAACTAACCCAAAACGCTGAAAAATATGAACATAATATCAATTTTCCAGTGTTCTACAACAACCATGCTTTGGAAATTTGTTTTCCGGTGGCAACTTAAAATCTCGAACCAGATCAGAAAGTGTTTCAGTACATTTTTCATTCATTTTATTACTAAAATTAGATCGACGCTCTGAGCGGCTCGCGGTCCAAATGATAGGATTTCAAAAGCCGGTCCCTCCGGCTCGCGGTATCACGTAAACATTTGAAAAAAAGGTGCAAATGCAATAATAAAGCGAGGTATGCCTGTATGTTGTCTGTACTACAAGTTATCAGTTAGGGTATATAATAATATATGTTGTCTGTACAAGTTAACAGTCAGCCTTGATAAATGAGAAGAACATTGGATGAAGAAAGATTTTTAAACTGAGAACATTTCAGACGTTTTTCTTGTTTGAAATGATTTGAGCAGAGAAACAGGGTTCTAGACAGAACATAATGTTGACATTCATATATAGATGTGTAAGAATAATCTTGATTTTTTTTTTCCTGGAGAGAGTAGAGGGAGATTCAGAAACACATACAGAAGACAACTGAAGAGAGATATAAGAAGGATAAAGAAGACATATAAAGAATTTGAACAGAACAGGAGAGGAGAGGAGAGGAAGGCTTAGCATGAACTAATTGAAAGCCTTTGTTTTACATGGAGAAGAAAGTAGAAATGATGACTAATGTTAGGACACAAGAAGTGGACGAGAAAACATAGAAGTAACTAACCTCAAATACTGACAGGGAACCTGCAGGAAGAGAGGAATATCAGAAGACAAAGAGCACTTTAAGAATGGACATGAAAGTGCTGAAGGATGGGGTATACTTGGATTTAATGATAGAATAAGAGACAGAGAGATCAGATAAATGGAAATAATTTATCACAGACCTGTACACCAGAGGGAGCTGAAGAATGGGATACATGGGGAAGAGTGGTAGAATAAGTGACAGAGCGATCATGGAATGGAAATATTTGATCACAGACCATTATACCAGAGGGAGCAGATGGCAGTGAATGTCATATTTTGTGCATAGCAGCAACTGTCGTCTTCTTCATGCCGACTGTTATATGAATCATTTGTCTCCACAACTTCTGCTCCCCTGTGCTGTTATTACATTCTGTTGTTCAGGATTTTGTTTGGTATGATGTTAAACTGTCCAACATAATCTCTCTTTGTTGTTTTCTCTCACTTTTTTTCTGTCAAATTGTCAGTGACCTTTAACTTGCCTCATACCAGTAAATGGGGACTGCCTCTTTCTGATGTATGTAATAAACTTCCCTTTGTACACTGACCTCTTTGTCCAGTTTTTTTAGCATACCATGGCATTTTAAACATTTTCTGTAAGACACATCGCTGTGGCCTGCGGTGATCTCATTATTTCTTTATTGAATGTACCTGATTAAATTCCTTGTGTAAGAATTACACAAATTGTGAAGAACTCTGTTCCTTTAATAAAGGTTTACTGCATAGAATGCTATTTATTCTCTGAAATGATGTTTTTTGCTTGGGAAGAGACCAGATGCAGTATATTTCATAATTTATTTCCCCTTTTTTGTTGTTGTTTGTTACAGGAAGCTTGAGAGTGTGGCCCAACAGAAGTCAGCATTAGAACAAACTAAACTTGACCTTGAAGCCAAGATAAGATCCCTTGAGTAAGTTGCCTACATCTACAAACATTCTGACACACAAAAACCTTGAGTAAGTTGCCTACATCTACAAACATTCTGACACACAAAAACCTTGAGTAAGTTGCCTACATCTACAAACATTCTGACACACAAAAACCTTGAGTAAGTTGCCTACATCTACAAACATTCTGACACACAAAAACCTTGAGTAAGTTGCCTACATCTACAAACATTCTGACACACAAAAACCTTGAGTAAGTTGCCTACATCTACAAACATTCTGACACACAAAAACCTTGAGTAAGTTGCCTACATCTACAAACATTCTGACACACAAAAACCTTGATAATTGCAGATTATAGTCCAACCACTCTTATGAGAGTTCAAACTAAGGTGCCTCCAGTTCATGTTGATCCATAAACTGCTATGACCACTGCTTATATATGAAATAAGCACAATTACGGTGGAAGCTATAGAGAGAAAGATCAACAAGTTCATAAGGAAATGGTTAGTAGTGCCACCAGGTCTGTCAGACATCACTGTACTGCATGTAGACAAAGCTTGTTCTCCCTTTGAAGTCAGTTGATGGAGAATACAAAGTTTGAAAGGCAAGGCTTGCAATAATGCTGTTGAATCAGCAGATGAAATAGTCAAGACTTATTAGCCCACACTGAAAGCTGGAAGGAATTGGAAAGTGAATGAAGCTGTAGGTGCTGCTCAAGAACCTCAAGCTAAAGAAGGTAATAGGATACATCCAGACTAATAGACTGAAACAAATGGAGGAGGAGATGAAGGCTTGATATGAACTTATTATAAGCCTAAGTTTCACAGGGAAGTCACAAGTAAAAAAAAAAGAGGGTAGAAATGATGACTGACAGAACCAAACAAGAAGCCATTAAAGAAATGGACAAGAAAACATAGACATAACTAGCCTCAGATATTGACAGAGAAGTGAAAGGTGAAGAAGTAGAAATGATGACTCATCTTGCTGGACACATTATGCTTACAGCTGCAGTAACATAATTAGAGGTGACTTAAGTTGAAGCTGTGGTCAGATCTAGCTGTCTCATCCTGCTAAATAAATTATGCTTGCTCCATGACATAAGAGGTGGTACTCCAATGACATCAGAGGTGATCTTCCATGACACAAGAGGTGATCTTCCATGACATAAGAGGTGATCTTCCTTAGCATAAGAGGTGATTCTCCATGACATAAAAGGTGACAAGTTGAGGCTGTGCTCATATCTAGCAGTCTCATTCTGCTAAATAAATTATGCTTCCTCCTTGACATAAGAGGTGATCCTCCGTGACATAAGAGATGATTTTCCATGACATAAGAGGTGATCCTCCATGACATAAGAGGTGATCCTGCATGACATAAGAGGTGATCCTCTATGACAAGGTGATCTTCCATGACATAATAGGCTGTGGTCAGATGTAGCAGTCTCATCTTGCTAAATAAATTATGCTTCCTCCATGACATAAGAGGTGATCCTCAATGACAAAAGTAATGATCCTTCATGACATAAGAGGTGATCCTCCATGACAAAAGGGATGATCCTTCATGACAAAAGAGGTGATCCTCCATGACATATGCGGTGACTTAAGTTGAGGCTGCAGTCAGATCTAGCAGTCTTGTCTTGCTAAATAAATTATACTTCCTCCAGCCATGATGTACGAGGCGACTTGTGTTGAGGCTGTGGTCAGATCTAGCAGTCTTGTCTTGCTAAAAAAAGTATCCTTCCTCTAGCCATGACGTACAAAGTGACTAAGTTGAGGCTGTGGTCAGATCTAACAGTCTTGACTTGCTAAATAAATTATGCTTTCTCTAGCCATGACGTATGAGGTGACAAGTTGAGGCTGTGGTCAGACTTAGCAGTCTTGTCTTGCTAAATAAATTATGCTTCCTCTAGCCATGACGTACAAAGTGACTAAGTTGAGGCTGTGATCAGATCAAGCAGTCTCATCTTGTTAAATAAATTATACTTCCTCCAACCCTGACGTATGAGGTGACAAGTTGAGGCTGTAGTCAGATCTAGCAGTCTTGTCTTGCTAAATAAATTATGCTTCCTCTAGCCATGACGTACAAAGTGACTAAGTTGATGCTGTGATCAGATTTAGCGGTCTCATCTTGCTAAATAAATTCTTAAGGAGCAAAATGAGAACATTTATTTATTCTTTACCAAGAGACATTAGTACAGTCATGTGACAGAAACTCATGTAATACTTGTTTTATTCCAGGTATAACATATCTGAAGAAACAGAAAAACGAAAAAATTCAGAGATTCTGCTAAGTAAAACCAGAGAGCAACTTGCCAGAAAAGAGCAACAGTTCTCTAGGTAGGCTACACAGTGAATGTACCAATTCATGTAAAAAGTTTTTGTTTTGAAAATTAATTAGCTTTTCTGGTCCTAACATTAGCGCCATAGGTAACATGCTCATTGACATATGAGAAAGACCAGGTTCAGTTTCAGCGAGGAATTTGGCCCCAACAGACCTGGCCAGTTACCAGTTTAACATGGCTCAAGTAGGCTCAAGTAAAGTGGAGCAAATCTTACCACTACACTCAACAACAAAATATTGAAGATACTTGACTTGACTTGTGATGTTTGATAGACATGCATTGTTATTCATGAGCATGCCCGTAAGAGTGTGAAATAGAGCGTTGGAGATTTTTATTAATTAAATGGACATATCTCTAAGAGTATGAAAGAATGTTGGAAGTTAACTGTTAAATGGACATTTCTCTAAGAGTGTGAAAGAGTGTTGGAAGTTAACTATTAAATGGAGGACATATCTCTAAGAGTGTGAAAGGGTGTTGGAAATTAACTATTACATGGACATATCTCTAAGAGTGTGAAAGAGTGTTTGAAGTTAACTATTAAAGAGAAGACATATCTCAAAGAGTGTGAAAGAGTGTTGGAAATTAACTGTTAAATGGACATATCTCTAAGAGTGTTGAAAGTTAACTGTTAAATGGACATATCTCTAAGATTGTGAAAGAGTGTTGGAAATTAACTATTAAATGAACATATTTCTAAGAGTGTGAAAGAGTGTTGGAAGTTAACTATTAAATGGACATATCTCCGATAGTGTGAAACGGAGTGCTGGAAGTTACCTGTTAAATAGACATCACTCTAAGCATGTGAAAGAGGGTGTTGGAAGTTACCACCACATTCCTGTCAGCAGTACATTACATTTACACAAATTTTGGAAGAACGATTGTGAAAGGTCACAGTTTTACTGTTGGTTGTCGATGATGGCACAGTTATAGCTGCAGCTGGAGCCATGCAATAGAAGTGGTTCAGACCAGGACTGTCAGTCTGTAAATGTGGTTCAGACCAGGACTGTCAGTCTGTAAATGAAGCCCTCTGAACTCAGTCATTTTTCTCACTATGTACAAATGGAATTTATATTTTTTTGTTAATGAAAAACAAAAAAACGATGTAGTTTTGGTTTTTAAGGTTTATTTGATGAGTTTTAAGTATAATTATTTATAACATCTTGGTATTATTTATAAACTGAAAACCAGTATTTATGTTTGTAATACTTTTTTATTTTTAAATTTCACTTGAAAAATCATAAATTTTGGTCTGTTAAATTTTCCAAAGTGTTGGCCATGTTATTTTTATCTTTTCAAATGTCAGTGAACTGGAAGCCAAACAAAAAGCAGAACTGGAACTGCGAAACTTTCAGATTGAAATGAGAACAGCAGCCAACACCATTCAAGAGGTAAACTTTGGTTTGTGGAATGAACGAGCAAACCTTATTTTCAAAGGGTTAAGAATTGGGCGCGCAGGTCCGTCTAACATTCTGCCCTTCCACTCTCACTTATCTTGCATACTATACCCTTTCATTCTCACATGTTACTTTAAGCATTAAATTAAAGGCATACAACATTATAAAGGTTATATAACAGCATACAATGACATTACCCAATCATAATTAGAATAAAATAATTTTTTTTAAACAAACAAAAACGTAATAAAAAAAAAAGCAAACAAACAAATAAACAAATCCAAAACATCTATACAGTAAATCAGACAATAATTTGAGTATGATCACATTAGGGTAGTATAGAATCGGAACTCCTGAAATATTTGAACACCTATTGAGTGAGTAGGAACTCCGTGTTTTTCTTTGCTCTCCCTAACTCAAGAGCAGAATCAGATCGAACGAATGTACGAACTTTATCTTCAAATTGTTTAGAATTGGGCACTTAGGCCTGTCTAACATTCTGCCTATCCTTTCTCCCGTCTGCCATACTGAATTCATTTATCCCACACATGCATTTTCAATATTATTTAAAAAAATAAAAATAAACTAAATGCAATAAAACAAAGTAAAATCCCAACATTGTAAAAGTAACAGTTACACACATTTACAGGACTTTATCATAATCAATAATGAACAGGGCAGAATAATCCTTCAAAAATACACGTGACATTAGAAAATGATTTGAAAAAAAAAATGGAAGATGAAATAAGATATGTAGAATAAAAGAGCAGAGCTTTTTTCTCTATTAACTTTTTCCTTTAAATAAAAATGATCACTTGTGTTCCAGAACTCAATTTTTCTACATGTTTTTTTGGTTTTTTTTTTTTTTTAACTTTGCTGTGTTTTTTGCACTGTCTCCAGTTTCTACAGTTGGATGTAAATCTTAACAAGTGTGAGACTTATTTAGTAAGAGAAATACATAATACAAAAATATATAGACTTATAGACAGGCAAATGGATGCTAGGAACAACCAAATGCAGTTCACAATTATTTATTGACTAGCAATAACCGTCAATAATGACGGAAGTAAATCAAAAACTGTAATATATTTTTAAGATATTTTTTTATTCAATATAAAAGTTATTTGATGACAACATTTTTTGTGAAAGTGCATGGATTTGTTTCAAAGAATGTTCCCTGATAAAAAGTGTTTTTAACAAAAACTTTCAAGTTTTCATGATTTGTTCCTCGGGTGAGAGCGACATAGAGCTGGCTGTGTCCGAAAACAGGTTCAGGAAGGAAAACTCCTACGTGATCAAAAGAATGTCCTTGCGCCTCATGGATCGTCATTGCAAGTGCTAAAATCACTGGTAATTGACAACTTCGCATCCTAAATGGCAAACTGCGCTTGCTCAGTTCTAAGTCAATGCAAGGAGTTAAGACTCGTTCTCCTTTATTACTGCCAGTGATAATTTCTGCATCAATGGAATTCCGATGCAAGACTTTTATGACCAAACGCGTGCCATTCTGTCGTGAGTTAGTCTGTTTCACCACACGGCCTTCTGTATAATTCTGAGTAACTCTGACCACACCGCGCGCCATACATTGTAAGAACTGTATGATACATTGGCCAATGGAAAGACTTCCTTATTCGTGTGTTTACTGAAACGTACTAGGCTTAACATGGAGTCTCAATCCGTGCAACCAAGTGAAGGATGCCATTTAATTACATAAGTAGGAAAGAAGTACCACCGGGAAGAGGTTTATAATTCAACAACAGGAATGTTACTTTAGAGGTAGGTGTAAAGACTTCCTCGAAAAGTAGTTTATTAAGGGGAGGAGCTACACTGAAATGCTATTTTCGTTATTAATTGCTAGATTTCAATGAAAATGCACAGACTTAACCTATATCAATACTAGATACGAAAAATGAAGAGTTTTATGGCACTGCACTACTGGTTGCCATAGAAACGGCGGCCATATTGGATTCTATTGTTCTATTTCAATTTGCTAAGGCTTTTTTATTTATTAAGCTATGAATACCAAATATGAACACAATGTTTATCATTATATTTTAAAACTTTTCAGTTGGTGGATTTTTGATAACTTTAATACAAAAAAAGTTGTAGGACTTTGAATATAGTGTCTTAAAAAAGTAACAAATTTTGATAAATTTTACATTACTTTTTGCAATAAATCAAAAGTTTGATCAGATACTCAAAATCCAGCAATATGAAAGTTTTAAAAGATTATGGGCAACATATGTGCCAATTTTTATGTCAATTAACACATAAGTGTGGAAGTTTTAAGGAAATTAGGATGAGAAAATTAGATTTTGAGAAAATCGCATTTTTCTCCTTAATTAGACTACAATTAAATAAGTCTGTAATATTGCCCCTGAAAAATTGCTTACTTGTCATTTAGAACATACTGGTAGCATAGCCAGCTTCCTCTGCAGCTTCCTATCTGGCTTTCTGTTGAAATTTGTGCCTAATTTCCTTCCTTGTCTTAGCGCAGTTTTCTGCCGTTTTAGAGCTGAGCAATATTGGATTCTTTGTTCTATTTCAATTTGCTAAGGCTTTTTTATTTATTAAGCTATGAATACCAAATATGAACACAACGTTTATCATTATATGTTAAAACTTTTCCAGTAATGGATTTTTGATAACTTTAATACAAAAAAAGTTGTAGGACTTTGAAAATAGTGTCTAAAAATAGTAACAAATTTTACTAAATTTTACATTACTTTTGTCAATTAACCAAAAGTTTGATCAGATACTTAAAATCCATCACATAAAAAGTTTTAAAAGATTATGGGCAATATATGTTCCTATTCTTGTCAATTAATACATAAGTGTGGAAGTTATAAGAAAATTAGTATGAGAATAATGATTTCTTTAAAATCACATTTTTCAATATAATTAGAATATAATTAAATAAGTATGTGATACTGCAGCAAAATAAAATAACTTACTAGTCATGCAGAACATATCGGCAGCATATCCAGCTTCCTCTGCAGTTTCTTGTCTGGCTTTCTGTTGAGATTTGTGCTAAATGTCCTTCATTTTCTTAGTGCAGTTTTCTGCCATTTTAGAGCTGAGCACCAGACGTTTAACGCTTTCTTGCTCCTGCCAGTCGACAAGCCTCTTTTTCCACTGTTCAGACCCAGGACTTTCTTGAAAAATATAGCAGCCTCAGATCCTTGATTAAATTCAGCAATATTAGGGCTATATGGTTTAATTGCTATGATCTGATTGAATGCTTTGCTATCACAATCACTTTACACGGTGTAGCGAAATTTATGTCGCGTCAGAGAACAGCTTCACAAATCACTACCTGCCTCAGCTTCCATGACACTTGAACTTCCTAGAAAGAGGCAAATGTTTACATTAGTAAAATTTCAAATAAAGATGTAAACAAGCATTAATAAACTGTGTCTTAAAGTACAATGGAAGCAAAACAATACATGTAAGTAATGAAATATGTTTCTAAACTTGATATTTATGGAGATCAAAATAAATTACATGAATGTCTATGCTTAGGCAAGGGGAAACATAAAGTAAGTTTCAAAAGTAAATACCTTCAAAATGTATATGACAGCCTTGCTTCACTTTCCATTTGATGAAGTTTTCAATCTTTCTTCTGGTACCAAGAACCAGCTGTTGCACATGTCTGGCAGGCATTTTTTAAATAACACATAAGCATCTGTGACAAGACATGTCAATAAAAATACACAAGAAACAAACATTAAATTGAGGAAACAAATATGCACTATGCTTACAAGAATCATGATAATGTACTGAATTCTGAGAAGTCACCCGTTATTCTGTAAACTCAGGAAAACGTGATGATTTTTAATTGACTGTCTACTACTCGTAATAGCTAGTTCATGTAACTCCCTGGTGGTTGAAATGAAGCACAGTGGGCCGCCTTCTTTGATGTCATTCCAGTAAGTAGCCAACGTCGTAAGGTTTAGGGTTAGGTTAAGATTCTTAAACCTGGTTGAAATGAGTCACTGTGGGCCGTCTTCTTAGATGTCATCCCAGTAAGTCACCAACGTCGTTAGGGTTAGGTTTAGGATACATTTACGTAACCATTAGCCCTGTTTACTGCGTCTCTGAATTCTAATCTAAGGAACTATCGTACAGATGGTCCTGTCTGCTTCATTTCAACCACTAAGCCTAACCCTTACTCCTGTTTACTGCGTCTCTAAATTCTTGTCAAAGGCCACATCGAACAAACGGTTCGCTGTGTTTTTTTTCAACCCTCCTTGCCTGAGTACTAATGTCCCAGTTTTTACCATTACATCGTCACAATAAGTACGTTTTACCTCCAGTGTAGGCTAAGTCTTGCTTCCATCTCTAACTCTGGCCTATTCCAGTTGGAGATAACGAGAGCATCTCGTTTTTATAGGCATTGTCACAACTATTACTAAACAAAACTGAAATTTCGAACCTTAATGTAAACACGCGGCCATATTGTCGTTGCCGGTCACGTGAACGCGCACAGCCAATTAAAAATTTAGAATCGAGGGGAAACCCTTATTGTTGACTTGGAAATTATAAATTTCCAATCTGGCATTTGGAATCCCGAAATAAGTGACCTGCTTACAGTAAAGTGCAGATTTGGACGAATCCAACGATGTATAATATGTAGGGGTGCAGGCTTGGTTGCTATGGGAAAAACTAGGTCCAATTAGGCTTATTTTCTCGAGTTTGAGAAAATCTCTTTGTACCATACCTTTTTCAAAGTCAAAATACATATTGTTAGAGTGCATTTTGACATTTAATTCTGTTATATTTAGATTCAGGAGATGTTAAAGTATCAGAAAATGGACTAATCCAAAAATCCATCATTTTTGTATTTTGACGTTAATTTCATGACCGCTCCTGGCCTTAAGAGAGAAAATTGAGTTGAACGGCCTCGACACATCAGGTTAGTCCCTAATTTAGCTGTTTAAAGTATGCATAAAATAAAATGCACTTAGGAGACTAAAAGATTATTAGATAGATAGATAAAGAATAATTCAGGGTATAATTTAAGCTGTGGATGAATAAAATCGCTCCAGAAATAAGAAAGATAATTGGGAAAATAGTTTTTCATAATTGAACAGAGAGACAAATTATGCCTCATTTTGAGATTCAAAATACCCCGTAAGCCCCCTGCTTTCTGATATGCCGGATGTGCTAGTATAAATAGACCTTGCCCTTGCTAAATTGGGGCCATAAGATTTGAAAAACACAGCGAGCAGAAAGAAGCGGTAACTTGTAAATGAAGACTGCCTTTGCCAGTTGTACCTGAGAGCAGATCAAGTTTGCCATTAACAGCTCGTCTGTGTGTGCCTGAGGGTAAGAAAGAATATATATATATATATGTATATAATTATATGTATTTCTATTAATTCACTACAGTGTTTGATAGGGAGTGTGTAGATGTGTTTCTGCAACCATTGTGTAATTTCTGAAGGACTTACCAGACTGTATATTCAAAATAAATTGCGAATGATGGCAAAAGTGTGTCTGTAGGTTTGGAAAAGCATTTAAAGAATTATTTCTTGTTGGAATGGGACACATACCAGGAACATAAGGAAGGATGACAGAAATTGTTTTAATGTATTGATCAAGGTATTACTTAGTATTTTATATTAGACCAAATCATTGTATGGAGGCGTAGCATGGACAAATGGATCTAACTAAGGATTTAGAAGGAAAGTGTAGTCACAGTGAACTGGCTGTGGGTAATACTAGTATAAATTGTCCTGTGCATCTGCTAGCACATTGTCTGACACTGTCTATCATCTTCATCTTGTGTAATAAGGGAATAGTGAAAGACCATATAGGGGTTACGTTTATTTTTGTTTCAGGTTTTATCCTGAAAACGACACCAACTTTAAAGAGTCATCCACCTCTGTTGGACTCTGTGGTGCGAGTGCTCTTGTGGTCAACAGAGCCAGATACCCAGCTTCCACTGCCTGGAGGAATTCATGATACTTGTTCGTCCGTGGCAGGAGTGTGAACGATCTCTAAACACCAGATAAGTGGCAAAACAAAGCCACTAGTCATCGTATCCAGATTATACCCCGACATTAACAAACAAGATACTAATAAAGACAGCCTACAGTGTATGATGAAAAGTGTGGACATAAATTTACCCATTACTAGCTTCACAGTCAAGAAATAGGGACAAAACTAATTAGTATCATATAAATGTTCTTTAAAAGGATATGATTAACCCAGGTCATAACCTTCACCAAGTGAATGACTTTTTAAGATTGTTAATTATTTTCAATGTTTATTGATTTATTGTTGTAAATAAATTTGATTTCATTTCAAACTTTCCAGACTGAAAAGAGAAATGGTATAGGCTAAATAAATTGTAAATATTTACCAGCAGACTTACTTACTTATTAAAGTTGAGTTTATGTTCTTGTTGGAAATAATTTTGTTAATATCCCCTAGCAGAGTCAACAATAATAAAAATAATATAATAATCAAGGGAGGATCTTGAGAGGGCGACCATAGGGATCTAGGATAATACAATAACATCATACCTGGAAACTTATACAGCTTGACCCTACCTTTGATATCCATACACCCTTACTCTTTTCAGAGAAGGGGGTATTACTTATATGACCAGACTCTTATCTGGCACTATCCTGGTATCACCTGATACAACTTTTTGTCCAGGATATCTTATATTTAAATAACATCTCAACCCTCTCGTGACACATTCAATAATCCGGTTTTTTTGCGTTCAGATTTCGCAGTAGCATGATACATGCAGCAATCTTTAATTTCAGCAAATGCAGTGGCATTCCTGATGGGGACTGTTCGTTAAGGAACTCGTAGGGGAAATCAACTGCGTCGTTGGGATCATCGGAAATTGTCACGAAATGGATTTAGGACTAGAGACTGTCTACCTATAGTGACAAGACACTAGTGAGAAGGAAGACTGGAAAATTAGATTCAGATAGAAATATAGTGCAAACTGTGAAAGTTGAGACCATTGGCTCCGAGGTTGA
This sequence comes from Oreohelix idahoensis, assembly GCA_024509875.1. Lineage (NCBI taxonomy): Eukaryota > Metazoa > Mollusca > Gastropoda > Stylommatophora > Oreohelicidae > Oreohelix > Oreohelix idahoensis. The sequence goes on along the minus strand of JAMPIV010014049.1, from coordinate 496,847 downwards.
GAACCGAGGTTGATTCTTTCCTCGCCACTTCGGACGTTTAAATTGCTATGGCCTCGAACCACCTCTAACTACCCTATGGGGATAAGGTTCAATTAAGATTCACAAACACAAGGTACAGACAACATATAGCTACTGTACTAAAGGAAATGACTGATGCCAGCTACAATTTATACAAGTTTATTATACACCTATACACAAACTCATATACATGTCAAAATACATGAAGTGCGAGGATGCACACCTGAAACAAAATCAAGCACAGTTAAAAATGCATCAACCCCAACCCTTCTCCCACAATTGCAACCTGTATGGAGAAAGAAGGTAAGGTTAACTGAAATGAACTACACTGCACTTGATGTCGCCTACACTCCAAACTAGCTGTTCTAAATTCTAACTCTAAGTCCACTGATAGCTGGAACGACGGCGAAGTGACTACACAATCTCTGCACAGACTTCGGTTCTACACAGCCTATCCTGGAATCTCCTGAACACAACTAACTGCACCTCTAAACTTCAGCAGCTGTCCTCTGCTATGATTCACCAAAACTAACAGTTCTGCCTATCTGTGCTGACTTCAGTAGAGAGAATGTTTACCCTATCTCTCTCCACTACTCTGGATTTGACTGAGGTTTAACAGAACCCCCCCCCTGGATTCTGGACTGGAACTGTAGCTGACTTCTACCACTCTGAAATTACCTGCCCGAGTATCTATAACTGGGCCGTCGGCTTTATTATGGCCGTGAAGAAATGAACACAAAATTACCACAACGCTGGCAGCCTGCCAAATCTGCGTGTGTAACGAGCGTCAGAGCTCAGGATTTATCCACAAAAATCCTATTCGCTGGAAAATGTCTTCCCCTGGCTGGGAAAACGTATTTTCTTCCTCTCCTTCCACTACTGGCAACTAACGTAAAACCCTTGCGGTTCTGCGAATGCCCCAACTTTGCCGTGGGAGAAATTTTGTGGTCTCAAAATTCCGCTCTCATTCCCACAAAGCCGGTACCTGCTGTTTTAGACAAAACAAAACAACAGCTAAACAAACCATAATAATACATTTCAAATAACAATTAACTTCCTTACTCTTCACCACGTAACTCCCCTCTCTACCTGAGCCTACAAAGTAAACATTGGCTAACCCAGATCGCTTGTTCTGCCTGACTAACTCCGAGCAACAATAATATTTTCAATGGCCCGTCTGGGCAGACGTACTGTGGCCTACTTCTTACGCTGACACTAATGCCGTAAGGATTAATAAAAATTAAAACTAGTCCTCTCTAGGAATTCCTAAAATTCCCGTCAGTATGATTAATCACCTCAAAATTGAAATAAAATATTATTCCCTTAACATAAATAAATTTCATCTCCATCTTCTGAATACACAGAATAACAAAGCACAATCAATAACCTATAACCCTGTTTACGCTAGCATCTACATGCCGTCAAAAGTTATACATAATGGTTATCAATTAAATCTCAGTAGTTACAAACACGTGGTTACAATTTTATGACCACGTGCTTCTCTCCCCCTCGTCCCTCTGAACATCGTATCAATAAAGATACCGTAACCACGCGCTCACGTGCTTCAATTAATACCTCTATCACTTCCGTCCACAGATATATGCGTAACTATATAAATAGCGAGCATCAAGACTCTCAATAAAATCACAAATGAAAATACACATTACACACGCTCCCGACTATTCTGTAAATACATATGATTCGCAGATGCGAGTTTCTCTCCCGACCGACTTTGCAATAATACAAAGCGGTGATATCTCAACTTTTAAACCATGCCGCTATTCTTTCAACAAGGAATGAAATGGACCTATAAATTTTCAAGTCTATCACTAAGATCGTATTGATGGCTCTGGAGTTAAGAATTAAATTAAACTAAACTGCCCAAAGAAACTTAAATGATCGGCTAGGACTAGAAAAATTAAATAAAGTCCTCACGCAAAAATTCATGCTTACCAAATCTCGAATGTCCAACTGAAGGCAATCGACAATTTGCTTCTGGCACCCGGCTTTGGCAAATTTTCATTAAAAGAGAAAGAAGCTTATGAAATATAGGCCTTTTATAATCAAGACCCCCACGCGCCGACTTCATGACGTCATATGCGCGGCGTGGTTCTAAAGCCAATCGGAGCTCGGCATTTCAACTGCAGTTAGCTCTCAGCCAATCCGAACCTTAGATCTTTCTGATGCAACCAGTTTCTGCTAGACAAAGAACCGGGAATTGGTCCTAGCCCTATACTGCGGAAATGAAGCAAAAATGGCCGCAAATAATTTAACTCCCGAAAAATGCGTATATGGCCACGCAATATCTTTAAAAAAAAGACAATCTGGTGCCAATCCTGATCTAGCATCTATAATCTTTCTTCTAGAAAAATACTGTCTAATTCCCTACACCCCCATTCTAAACACATAAAGAAGAACCATAAAGCAGATGAGATCAAACTCCCTCGTGATCTCATCTTTGAAAAAACGTAAATAATAGAAGGAGAAGAAACATGGAGAAGGATTTCCTGTAATCCCTCCTAAAAATAGTGAACAAAATGCAAGGAGAAAAAGACATGGGCCATTTGAAAGACAGAATCTCAGTACTTTCGTCACAGAAATCATGGTATCTATGCCCCAATAAACCGTTTCATTTCCAGCAAGTAGCTCCAACAATAAGTCTGCAATACTTTAAATTAAAATTTTGTCTTGAAGAAACAACCAAAAACTTAAATTTTAAGGTTATTTTTAACAAAATGATGAGTTAAATCCGTTTCCAGAATGAAATTGGGTTCTACAATCAAAAACTTACATTTTATTCATATATCACTGTCACTCTTTTTGTGTTGCACAATTCACCAACTTTTCTTCATTGAGTGTTAATATTTTCGGGAGAGTACATTTAAGGGAAAAAAAATACAATTAATGTCTAACTTTCAACCACTTTTGTATCCCTTAGATGTGACCGACATAATTCCGAGAATTATGGAGTTTGATAATAATAGTAGAATATATGCTTTAGCATTGACAACTATATCATTGTCTTATCTGGAAATCATGGACTGTTAACTTGTAAGATTTTATTGCCCTGAAAATGACAGGTATTTGCGTGGAATAAATAAAATATTATTTCTGCTTCCTGTAGTTTTATAAGGTGTGGTATCTTTCAAAGTAGTCAGCATTGGCTATAATTTCTGAGAGTTCATACAGAACATTTTTTTTTTTTTTTTTTTTTTTTGCATATGCCAGCTATTACTCAAGGCGAAATCTCAGGTTAGTATGTCTAACCTGAGACTGATATTTACGTGAGCATCCCTTTTTTTCTTGTACAGAGACAGGTGTCCCTCACCATTTAGGCAGATACTCGCCGATTTTGGAGGTACCCATTAGAGCTGGGTCTGCTCAGGAGCCGCCAGTCCCTGTTCGATGACACTCCTTCAAATGTCCTCGCCAGGGCTCGAGTTAATCCAGTCCAAATCCCGGTCAACGAAAAATCTTCAAATGTCCTCGCCCGGGTTTGATCCTGGGTCACCCTGTCGCCAGCGCAGTTTGGTAACCACTACACCAGCGTGGCTCCCTATACAGAACTGATTTTCTCCTACAAAATCCTGACCTCTGACTAGTCTTTCTCAACATATATCAATGTGGCATTCCAGTCATCTGATACAACTTGAGTAACTACCACATGGGTTTCATATTCCCAATTGTTAGTGAGACAAGCATTTCTTCCATGAGAGCATTCCAAATAAATCTCAGTCCATACGTGCTGATGTAGCAAACTGTGGCACACATTTGACCAGAAAACCATACTTTAGAATATTACATCATTTGTGATTTCTTGATGTTGTTGCTAGTGATACTTTAGAATAATACATCATTTCTTCTTCTTCTTCGTTCACGAATAATACATCATTTGACATTTCTTGATGTTGCTGCTAATGATACCTCAGAAGCCCACTAGATGGAGAGCAGCACAACAGGACTTAAGTTTCCAACTTCAGAAGGGAAACATCCTGTCATTCATGTTTTTAGTTCTTTGACACTCAGACAGGCCACTTAAGCCATTTCTTAGGTCACTTCCTGGATTCATTTCTTGCAGGTTTCATCTTCCTTTTGTTTATGTGTGTTTGAGATGTAGAGCTGGTTTAACTCCTGTTTGCTTCTTGTGATCCAGTCTTTTCGGCTTCCTTTGTGGCATTGTCATTAGCCAGATCTGCTTAAGCTCCCCCTGTATGGGCATTCAGTTCAAGTTTTACCTCATCTTACTTATTTTTCTGTCATCAGTTTCTTTAACGTGTAGATAATAAGGTCAAAGTAAACCTGGACCAGCACTACATTCAAGTGGTTTAATTATAGAGTTTGTAAAGTTGCTGTGCTTGTTGTGATGTCATAATGGTGAAGGAACATCTGCTGAATTCCTAATAAATGAAAATGTATAATCTCTTGGTCATCTCATGTAATTGTCCTCAGCTTGAAGAAGAAAAAGAAGAACTTCAGAGACAGCTGACCCATGCTAACAATGCCCGCATTCTTCAAGAGCAGATAAATGATGACCAGCAGAAGTTACTGCTACAGCAACAGCAGCAGACATCAAAAGTGAGTACTCTAATTATGTGGTTATACAAAAATGTTGAGAATCTGGTCATCTGCTGAGCAGGCTAACAAAAATGTCCTGAAGAAGGCCATTTGCAAAGTTTATTCATTGCATAAATTAGAGACGTTCCAAGTTCATTGGGCATATTTCGACTGGACAGTTGGCAATTTATCCAAAGAAAAAAAGAGTCTACTTCAGAAAAGACAAATAACACCAGTTTTGGAGGGCCATGCTAGCATTGATTTCTTCTTTTTTTTTTCTTCTTTTCGTGGAATGTCTGTATTAACAAGAAGAAGAAATCATCACAGCAATCAAAGGATTAAAGAATGGAAAAGCTCCTGGCCATGATAACTTAAATGCAGAGCTATTTAAAACAGACCCTGAGCTAGCAGCAGAACTATTAGAACCACTATTTGCACAAGTCTGGAAAACGGACAACACCAACGGAGTGGAACAAAGGAATAATTGTCAAATTGCCCAAGAAGGGAGATCTTGCAGACTGCAATAATTGGAGAGGAATCACTCTTCTCTCAGTTCCCAGCAAAATACTAGGCAGATAACTATACAGAGAATTTCAAAAGCAGTAGACCACAAACTGAGGAAAGAACAAGCAGGATTTAAAAAGAATAGAAGATGTGTAGATCATATATTTACCCTCAGGAACATTATAGAGCAGTGCTCAGAATGGCAAAGACAGCTGTACATTAATTTCGTTGATTTTGAAAAGGCTTTTGACAGTATACATAGGGACAGTTTATGGAAAATACTGAGGGCTTATGGAATTCCAAGCTGTATAGTGTCAATCATAAAAAGCCTCAATGCAGACTTTACGTGTAGCGTTGGGCAGAGCAACCTAACTTTTGAGGTGAAGACAGGAGTACGACAGGGATGTCCCTTATCAACCACTCTATTTTTAACAGTCATAGACTGGATGATGCGCCAGACAACAGAGAGCAGTCCAAGAGGAATAAGATGGACTACATTTTCTACATTAGAAGATCTGGAATATGCAGATGACATTGCACTGTTAGCACATTCACATCAATACATCCAGGAAAAAACGGATAGACTTAATAAGTATAGCCAGCAGGTGGACTTGAAGTCAGAGGTCATGACGCTCAATGTGAGCAACCCTGAGCCCATATCAGTAAGGAATCAGCAACTGGAACAGACAGACACTTTCACATACCTAGGATGCATAGTAACACCAGACGGCGGAGAAAGCAAAGACATCAACAACAGAATGAACAAAGCAAGAACAGCCTTTTTTAGTCTAAACATCATCTGGAAGTCCTCTCAGTACAGCACAATGACAAAATTAAGATTATATCAGAGCTGCGTGCTTTCTGTTCTTCTCTATGGTGCGGAATGCTGGAGAGTTACAGAGAAGGAAATGTTGAAATTGTCATCTTTTCACACAACATGCCTAAGAAAAATTCATGGAATCTTTTGGCTGAATACCATTACCAACCAAGATCTGCTTACTCGGAGCAAGCAAGAGGACATGCACACCATCATAGCTGGCAGACGCTGGAGCTGGGTTGGCCATGTCCTCAGAAGAGACTCCAATGCCATCACAAGAACAGCTATGCTATGGACCCCTGAAGGAAAACGAAAGAGAGGCCGATCAAAAACAACTTGGCGGAGGACTGTGGAGGCTGAGATGCAAAGAATGAACCAGAGTTGGGGCACTGTACGAAGGATGGCCACCGACCGAGCAAAGAGGAATCAATTTGTTGTTGCCCTACAAGACGCCACCAGGCGTGATGGCCACTGACTGCTTTGACGGTCGGCAGCTAAGGATCAAAAGAAAGAATGCTAGCATTGATGACGAAGAATTAGTTTCTGTTTTGAGAAATAATTTGATCTTATTTTATGACGTTTATTTTTGTTGGTGCCAACAAATGTTACAGGTTGTTATTTTTATGGCTGGAAGTTGCCCCATCATAAAAAGCTACTTGTGTGGCCTTATAAAACTGGGGACTTTAATGATTGTTGTTATTATCTCATGTGTGATAAATATGAAAAAATGTGCTACATGACTTGTTCTTACATTTAGCAATTTAAAAAAATTTACTGACATTATTTTCATCTAAGAAAATGTTCTTAGTGAACAGTGCCTTGTGTTTCTGTCACAGGATGATGATTACTTAGATTCATCGCTTGAGTTTAGTGGAGACTCCAACAAGCTCAAGACAGAACTCTATGCGCTGAAGGTAAACTCTATCTTTGGTTGGTAGCATTCATGTCCTTAAGGTCAGTTCTGATTGCCTTATAATAAATGTCCTGGTTCTGCAGTCATTATGACCATCTCCTACAGCCAAGGTATGGTAGCCTCCTTCAGTCATAACTGACTATGGGAATGTGCCAAGGTCGAAGTTCAGCTTGTTGTTACATTTCATGTCTCAGAGTCATTATTCATTGTTACAGCAATTCACATCAACCAAACATATTGCCTACATCAACAAAACTATTGCCGACATCAACCAAACATGTTGCTTACATCAACAAAAATATTGCCTACGTACAACCAAAACTATTGCCTACATCAACCAAACTGTTGCCTACATCATCAAAATTATTGCCTACATCAACAAAACATGTTGCCTACATCAACTAAAACTATTGCCTATGTCAACAAAACTATTGCCTACATCAACAAAAATATTACCTACATCAACCATACATATCGCTTACATCAGCAAAACTATTGCTTACATCAACCAAACTTGTTGCCTACATCAACAAAACAATTGCCTACATCAGTCAAACTGTTGCCTACATTAACAAAACTATTACCTACATCCACCAAATTATTGCCTACATCAACAAAACTATTGCATATGTCAACAAAACTATTGCAAATGTCAACAAAATGATTGCATATGTCAACAAAACTGTTGCATATGTCAACAAAACTATTGCATACATCAACCAAACTATTGCCTACATCAACTATACATGTTCCTGACACAGAAGAAGTGTTTGTCATAATCCAGTGTCTGTCACTAACAAGTCATGACTAATGTTTGCTTGAGTAACCACATTTCTCTTTTACTATTTATCAAACCTTCATCCATGTAAAAAAAAAAAGAAATATTGTATGTTTTAATTGTAAAAATTCTTCGTGCTGCTTCAAAGTACAGTGGACGACTGCCTAGATGAAATTATACTGCTCAGAGACTTCAGTGCCAGAGTTGGAAATGACCATGCTAGATGGGGTGGAGTTATCGGAAGATATGGAGAAGATACTCTTAATGACAATGGAAAGCGACTCCTTAGATTCTGCAGTGAGCAAAATCTGATCATTACAAACACAAAGAGAAATGAGCATTAAGACCTACAAGCTGAGAGAGCCAGAAGTTAAGATCAGATATCAAGGGCTTGTTGCTACAGCAATGAGAAACACAGAAGAACAGCCTGATGACCTGGAAACCGTCTGGCTTAAATTCAAGGACATCATAAAGACAACTGCAGCAGAAGGATGTGGTGAAGTCCAACTAGGAAAGAAGAGAAAGAGGACACCTTGGTGGACAGAGGAATAGTGAAAATAAGAGAGAAGGAAAAGGCGTGGAAATAATACTTAGGAGCTAAAAAACAGCAGGAAAAACAGAGAAATATAAAGAATATGTGATACTCAGAACATAAGCAAAGAACAAGGTGCTAGCAGCAAAACAGAAGTCCTGGGAAGAATTTGGAGAAAATATAGAAAAAGATGCTCAAGAAAACCAGAAATTGTTCAACAAGATCCTAAAGAACATGAGGAAGGAAAAACAGTGCCATTTATAAAGGACAAGCAAGGCAAACTGCTTACTGCCCCAAAGGTAGTAATGGAAAGATGGAAAGAATATTTCTCTGAACTCCTTGATGGTGAGCAAAGTCAAGCATCAGAAATGATAACCACTAGCACAGAAGAGGAAACCAATGGTGGTGAAGATGGCATAAAGATGGAAGAACTGAAGGCAGCACTCAAGAAAATCAAGATGGGCAAAGCAGCAGGGCATGATGGTATAACACCAGAAATGGTTAAGTACATGGGAGCAGCAGGTGACTGATTACTCCTGATGGTCCTACAGGCAGCTTGGTGCAACAAGACCATACCAAAGGACTGGGAGATTGCCATCATAACACCGATTTTCAACAAAGGTGATGACCGACAATTTGGAAACCATAGAGGCATATCCCTTCTCAGTGTCACTGGTAAAATCTACTCTAGAATCCTGGAGCAGAGACTCAGACGCCTAGCTGAGCCACAAATGGATGAGGTCCAATGTGGCTTCCGAGCAAACCGAAGTACTCAAGACCTAATCTTCACACTCAGACAGCTGAGTGAAAAGGCCCTTGAGTATAAATGTGAGATGCATCTTTGTTTCTTAGATCTGGAAAAGGCATTTGACAAGGTCCACTAGGGGGAAACTTTGGGACTGTTTGGCAAGGAAGAACATTCCAGCACCTCTGATTCATGCTATACAGAGCTTCTACAAGTCTTGCAGAAATTATGTGAAGATGGCAAACCATAAGTCAGAAGAGTTCAGGACCACCACTGATGTAAGACAAGGAGATAGCCTGTCACCTTATCTTTTCATACTCCTTATGGATGATGTCAACAAGGCATGTGGGGAGAGGGCAAGAAAATATTCAGTGGGGTCCTGGAAGATGAGACAGATTTGTATTACAGAGCTGGCATTTGCTGATGATGTTGCCCTGATTGCTAAATCAGAGGCACATCTTCAATCCAACCTGCAAGTCTGGAAGAAAGAGCTGGAGAAGAGAGGGATGGTCATCAGCAGCTCTAAAACAAAAAACATGGTGATATCATGAGAGGAAAGAAGACATCAGATTAAGCTGGGAGAACAGGTCCTGGAGCAGGTCAACCACTTTAAATACCTCAGTGCTGTCTTAGACCAAAAAGGAGGCATCAAAGAAGAGTAGGCAATAATAGAATAAATAGAAGAGCAGCAGCTGGAAGACTTTTTCAAGCCATAAATCGAGGATTCCTCCGCAAAAGAGGAGTTGGCAAGAAGACGAAGATGGCTGTATACCGCTCCACCTATGTCCCAGTCTTTTAACGTATGGATGCGAGTCATGGGCAATAATTACAACCCACAAAAGCCAGATCCAAACCTCAGAAATGAAGTATCTGAAGAAGGTGATTGAATTAACAGGAATAGACATGGTCCGCAACCAGACAATACTTCAAGGCCTAAAAACCCAACCCCTGCAGACCAAAGTAGAACAATCCCAACTAAGATGGTTTGGACATGTCTGCAGAATGGGAGAAGATCGGCTATAGCACGTTTCACTAGCTTTGCCCAACTTCAAATGTAATTATCTGATTAACCGTCGAACGTATTAATGCCATTTTTCGCATACGATGTTATATTGCGTTAGACCCAACAAATATATACTTTATATCTGTGCATCTTGTCCAGTTCCCATAAACGGATGAAATCCTTTGATCTTTGTCGGCATACTAATTATTGTGTATCGAGAAAAGAAATTTTACCACTTCAGTCACAGATTCTGTGAATTGAATAGGCATAGGCGTGTCTACTATTACAATAATGTGGCCATCACGTTTGCATATGAATACCTGTTGAAGATGATTTCTTAAATGATCTGCATGGGAGATACTCGTGACATTGTTTGTCATTGACATTTAATGCGCTATCAAACTGGACCTTCATTGATCTAATTATTTCAATAGGTATCACCACTTTGCGGTTCATAAATATCATAATGGAACGTTGCTCCTCTAATGTGTTTTTAAATAACGGTAAGGTCATCTTTAAAGAAATTAAATTTCATCCGAATCATAATCAGATGTCTCTGAGAAATTGATAATCAATCTCGGCTGAATGAAGGACAAACCATCATTCTTCCAATATTCCCCTTCCTCTTGTAACACATGGTTCTCACATTTCTTCCAATAATCCCTGGCTATATTGGAGATGGCGGCTTTTGTAAGTATTTCAACATCTTTTAATTTGAGCGTTCTATTTTCTGTTGCTACCTGTTCCTTAATTTTAGCCCAGTCTAATTCTATTGGGTTTAAGTGAGAATGGTAAGGATGCAATCTTAAACATCTATGACCATGTTCATGGATTGCCTTGTCTATGAGAAATATCTTTGTATGCTGTGTCTTTTTTACAATTCCAATTAATTCAGGCTTCAGGGACATTTCGTTGAATGGAATGTCGTTTTTGGTCAGCCAAATCTTTATTACATCTTTAGTACTTGATGAATTAGGAACTTTATCTTCTGGTGCCACAACGTTGTGATATGAAGCATTGTCCATTATCAAACACGACGGTCTATCCAAGGAAGGAAGTACATGATTCACAATCCAATCTTGAAATATCTTGCCATTCATCTCTGTATGATAATCCCTATTATCTGTGGATTTTGAAACACATGTGAGTTCAGTATTATTTAGAAGCCCATGATGGCTGCTTCCTGCATGTGCAATTATTAGTCGCTGTCCTTTGCTGCTTGGTACTAGTCTCTTAGTTGTCCCATCAGATGATTGTCATTCTCGTTCATTACTGTGGTGTGCATTGATCCAAGTTTCAGCTAAATACACAAAATCATAACAATCTCTTCTCATTTCTCTGACCTCACGTAAATATTTGCTTCTCATTGCAACTATATGAGGCTTCTCACAAATAAGGTTTCTGCCACCAACTTATTTTCTAAAATTGAATCCCAAACTCCTAATAGTCCTCCATGGCGTAGATTTGGAAATATCAATGTCGTTATTCTTTCTTAACCAAATTTTCAATTTCCTTAAAGTCACTGCCTCATTATTGAGAAACATATTGCACATTTCTCTGCGGATCAATTCTCTGTCAAAATTATCCACCACTCTTGGCCTATTTTTCGTGTGTAAAACACTGGAATTACAAATTTCAGATGTCGCTATCCAGCGGTGCAATGATCGTTTGCTTATCCCCAAGGCATGAATAGTCCTCTTTTGTGGGTTTGAAATAGAATGATATAGTTTTCCTTGAGTAGCTTCATTGCAGAAATACTTAAAAATCCTATCTGTGATTTGCTGTAATGTCATAACATGTATTCGCAGACTCATTTTTCCTACTTAGCCACACAATACTTTTTGTAGACACGCCACTGATTGACAATGTGTGCGTAAAACCGGAAATAAACTGTTTTATGTTCAAGAAGTGCAATTTCACGCAAAAATCATGCCAATTGCTTGATAAACCAAAAATGTGCAAATGAGGTCGTATAATTTACTATAGACATTTCAATATGTGTCTGTGTGATGTGTGCTGGAAAGTAGGATTTTATATTATATCGCAAAGAAACAAAAATTGAAACCAATGGCTGCATTTTAATGAAAAATTTAATTCATAGGGTCTATGCCATTTCAAATTCACACACAAAATTTCACTTATATGCATTATATATTCGCTGAGATATAGCATTTTGAAGTTGGGCAAAGCTAGTGAAACGTGCTATACCACGACAAGCATGGGAAACTAAGAACCAGGGATCCAGATCTCCAGGACGACCCAGAGTCTGATGGGAGGACAACATCAGACAATCTTTGAAGGACTGAGGATGTCACAGATTGTCTCCCCTTGCTTTGCAGTGGTGGTCCACTAATGGTCACAACACATGCGTATCTAAAAGTAGGTCGTCCAAGGTATCTATTTTTGCGCAAGATTACTCTTGGCAAAGATGTAGATAGAAGATGAATGTCGTTTCTACCTTGGGGGAGCCTTCACAAGAAATTCCCAGAAGTCAAGAACAAATGCTGCTTAAGGGCTGAGCAAATTTGTTAACTTATTATCTGGTCCATCGCCTTTTGTGAAGGGGTTAGGCAATGATTCTGGTCCATCAAGCCCCCAGTTGGAGTAATCCAACGAATGCCCTCATAAGTAATGGCTCTATATTTATATATATGTATTTATCAAGAAGAACTGGCTCATACGTTTGCTTTCCCACATATAAACTGAATCAACTATTATTGTTTAGTTTAAAATAACATACAACAAATTTAATAGTCAATTAGTCTTTAACATGGGAAAATAAATATGGAAAATTTGGTGAAAATTGAAATTAAAGTTTCCTCACTGAAGTTTTGGTAGGGCGTTAATAATAATAATGTCCGTATTTTTGCTGTAGCCTGTTTATACACAACTTAACTCCAGATGAGTCCTGCAGCTGTGGTTTCCATCACTTCTTTTTGGTGATGAGTACACTTCTCCACATAATTCGTCCACTGTAGGCGGTTGGTGGTGATACTCATCTCTCACACTAGTGGCGTAGGAACTTCAGTACTTAAGTCTGATGTCTTGTAACCACGAACTGTGACAAATTAGAAATAAACAAATGCCTCAGTACATTTGTTCTCCGCAAACTAACAGGCCCTATTTTCATGCGCTCCACCCACGAATGTTAACCTCTCAGAAGAATTAAATTCCTGAGCACACAATGTAACTCAGGGAATATGATGAAAATTCACCAATTACCTTCTGAGTGTCAACTAGGAAATTGCGTCTGGAGTGCGTGAATAATGATCTGCCTGAATTACAATTAAAACAAAGTGTATAAATCTCACAACATGATTCTATACACTTTAGGCACAGGTGATGTAATCATCACTCATTACTCATCCTTACACTCGTCTGAGTTCTGGGGTCATCTCTGCTGTCGGATTTCCCACACGACTAGTCAGAAACAATCACCATCTCTTGCAGTAGTGGCTCATGCATATACTATTTTCATATGTAGAGGTTGCCAGCCTCATATATATATAAAACCACTCAGCAAGAAACCTGTAAAATTTACATTAGTAAATAAATTGTTTACACTTACCCCAAAATTTTGGGAATACACACTTCTCCTGGCACAGATTAGAATGGACCCACAGCCCTGTATTTATGCTGTTCGAATCACTCAAGTCTGAGAAATTCCTCTTATGACGGGTGAAACACTTAGTCTGGAAATCTATAATTCCTCTTATGACGGGTGAGACACTTGGTCTGGAAATCAATAATTCCTCTTATGACGGGTGAAACATTTGATCTGGAAATCTATAATTCCTTTTATGGCGGGTGAAACACTTCCCAAGTTTCCAGTCTTGTATTAAAATTGCAGGTTTACTTGTACTTCCAAAGTTGCCCAATGCTCAATCAGGTACTTATAGTTGTGGAATGATAAAGTCCTATCCTCTTTCCTCTGTCTTGTAGGAGATGTTTAGTTGCTGCTGCGATGCAGTCTGTCTGTGTGCTGTGACTCCGAGTTTGTTAGATTATATCTCACAATCCTTAGTTTCAAATCCCAGCTGTGTTTCCGCCGAAAGTTTCAATCAAATCATTGTAGATTCTGGCGAACCAATCCAATCTATCTAGCACTGTTTGGGTGGGGAAGTTTATCATTACTCATCCCACTCGTATTTAAAATATTAATTTTAATATACACGCGTGGCCTCTTACCACAGTGATGTCAAATCGTTACATAAGACATCCGGCGCACCTCTGTTTATCACCTTTATCTGTGTGCCTCCGCTGGACAGATGTCTTCTTTCATCGTATCACAACACCGGCTTGTGTATGGTCTTCTTTCATCGTATCACAACACCGGCTTGTGTCAACATGATCAACAACTTTCCAATGGGGTCAAATGTTTGACCGCCCCGTTTCCACAGGTGGTCAGACAGATTAGGCGATAAAATATTATTGCTGGCTGGGTCACCAAACCTGGTGAATCATAACAACAGTCTGGGAGTGGAGTGGGAAACAATAAGATACGCATTACTCCTGTAGCAAAAACCGCCATAGAGAATTCACCTTGCTATGTCCAGCATAGAGCAAAATAGTGAAAATAACAATGAAAAGGCATGATTTATGCCAAATAAAAGCGATGTGAGAAAAATGAAGAAAAAGAAAGGACACTGCCAGAGGGCTGAAGGTGTGAGAGATCACACAAAAGAGCATGGTCAGACGTTTTGTCACAGATGACTAGAATGGAACCAGGCCAAGAGGAAGACAGCCAATAGGATAGTATGGCGCTCTCTCTTCCAAACCTCTACACCTCACAGTAGAAGAGGAATGACTAAGTAAGTTATTTGTAAAAAAAGACTTTTGCATATTTTTGTGTGAGGTCTCACAGATTTTTTCAATGAATTTGTGTGCTTTCATTTATAAAATATTTACAGTTGGAAATGGACCGGCAAAGGTCAAGATTCAAGGATGAAATTTCACTGATGGGTGCTGAGAATGAAGAGTTAATGACCAGAGTTGAGGAGCTTAGAAATGATATTGTGAGTAGGAGGCCTAGTAGAATCTAGGAATACTGTAAGAGTTAATGGCTAGAATTGAGGAGCTTAGAAATGATATTGTGAGTAGGGGTCCCAGTAGAATCTCAGAATACTGTAAGAGTTAATGACCAGAGTTGAAGAGCTTAGAAATGATGTTGTGAGTAGGAGGCCTAGTAGAATCTAGGAATACTGTAAGAGTTAATGGCTAGAATTGAGGAGCTTAGAAATGATATTGTGAGTAGGAGTTCCAGTAGAATCTCAGAATAATGTAAGAGTTAATGACCAGAGTTGAAGAGCTTAGAAAGAATATTGGGAGTAGCAGGCCCAGTAGAATCTTTGACAACAAACAGATTAAATTCTTGTCTATATAAATCTCTAATTATGGCCATTATTTGTTTGTGCATGCATGATAAAGAAAAATAACACTTTGAAGCTTGCAAAAAAATTGATTTCTTGTCTTGTGACAGCCCATATGTTATATGGTGGCCATACTTGTCCTTATTTAGTGAAATTTTGTTCTTGTTGTAACTGCTTGTACATGAAATGTAAAACTCGTGTCTTATTACATGCTAACTCAGTGACTCATGTTGGGACATCAAAACTGTCCAAACTGCTGTCAGGTAAATAAAGATGACCAGTTGTATCCATATTGTCCCTGCAGAAACTGAATGAAGAAGCCCTGGCACATGCTACTATGCAGTACAACATCCAGGTGACATCTTTAAGAGCTGACATAAGCACAGCCAACTCTGTGACAGAGAGGGAGAGAGCGGCTAAAGAGAAACTAGAAGCTGAGGTAAGCTGCTGTTCAGTAATTAAAGTGCTGAGAAGTCAGAGAAATGTGTGGTTATAGAAATTTTATCATGGCTTAAGAGTAAGCATCTCATGGACAGAGATGAAAACAGACAGCTCAAAACAGAAAATGACTTGGATAAGACCAGCAGAAGATATAACAACTGAGATAGCATGGGCAGAGATGAAAACAAACAGCTCAAAACAGAAAATGTGTAGCCATGAATGTATACAGCCCTAAGAAGATAGAGTACTAGAACCATCACTGCAGGCCATAGGCACAGTAAACTATAATTGTAACTCTAAAACTAAACATAATACAGATATCATGTTTGGTCTTTAATTGTTTACGAAAACGAGACGAGAAGAACAAGACATAAAGGAATATTGTAAGTTCATGCTGTTAGAAGATATTGACCATTTTAGGTATTGAGTTTGAAATAGCAAAACATTAACCTTGACTGGCCCAATCTTCTCTTCATTTAATTTATGAGACACCATTGTTTTTCCTTTCATCTTCAATGCATGATCGAAAAGCCGGTAAAAATACGTGGCAAATTTCTCTTGTTGGTGGATATTCTCCTAGCGTCAGGTACTATTTTTAGATTAACGGCATCATTCTTAAACCTACCTCAGTGGCCTGAAACCGGTTATGAATTAGGGCAGACTATTTTAGACTCAAAATTGTCCTCTTTTCACACAACATGCCTAAGAAAAATTCTCAGAATATCATCACCAACCAAGATGTGCTTACTCGGAGCAAGCAAGAGGACATGCACACCATCATAGCTGGCAGACGCTGGAGCTGGGTTGGCCATGTCCTCAGAAGAGACCCCGATGCCATCACAAGAACAGCTATGCTATGGACCCCTGAAGGAAAACGAAAGAGAGGCCGACCAAAAACAACTTGGCGGAGGACTGTGGAGGCTGAGATGCAAAGAATGAACCAGAGTTGGGGCACTGTACGAAGGATGGCCGCCGACCGAGCAAAGTGGAATCAATTTGTTGTTGCCCTACAAGACGCCACCAGGCGTAATGGCCACTGACTGCTTTGACGGTCGGCGGCTAAGGATCAAAGAAAGAAGAAGAAGATTTTAGACTCAGCTAGAACCAGTCTAAACCCACTCTAGGAAACCCTCGTGTGACTTTTAACGTTATTGATTGGAGCATCTATCGGATGCCAAAGTCACATGACCCACTTTCAATGTCACGCGCCTAAGCGGAAATAATGCACTAAAAGTTTGCGCCCAGCGAGGCAAAATTACTGGCATCCAGGGAGCCGAAGGGGCCAGACCTAATCGAAGACCGCTGCTAATTCACGCGTAAAAGCACTGTAAAGCCACGTGTCTAAATTGCTGATTAGAGTCCAATCTCTGATCTATGAGGGAGCCTTGCACGACAGTCCAATCGCAGACGAAGAATACGGAGTTGAGCAGAGTGAAGGCAGATCCAAACCATTAGAGACCCACCCGATGCAACGTCATAAGGAGACAGGTCAACCAACCACACTTCACTATCAGCCAGGAGCTGAAAAGATAAGTTCCCTGTTTCAAAGGGAACTCACCATATCAATGTATCCACACTAGCCAGTAGATGATGAAAACACTTGAATTGTAAGACTTATCACATACAGCATACACACAATTTCCATCAACAATACCATAATTCATCATCAGTTAATTTTATTAAACCAATTGGGTGTATATATTGTACCCCTGCCTTGTTCATTCTATTAGATGTTACATATTGTCTGATGTTTATCTTCCTTTATATGGGGGGGGGGGGGGGGGGCGGGGGGGGGGTGGGGGGGGGGGGGGGGGGGGTGGGGGGGGGGGGGGGGGGGGGGTGGGGGGGGGGGGGGGGGGGGGGGGGGGGGGGGGGGCGCCTCGTAAAATATAATAAATCATAATCCCAGTAATAGATAAGGATAATAATAATAATAGATAACTGAGAAGGGGACTAAGGTAGCGAGAGACCAAATATCTCCTAACAAACTTTTCCAGACCTTGTCTAAGTTAGGAGAATTTACACTCTTGTCTCCCTTCAGCCGGTGGAGAAACCCAACAGGACTTCTTGAGCCAGGCAAAACTTCACTTCATTTATATCTATTATTTCTAAACTACTATAAGTTTCTTATCCTTCCTACGCTACGCCACAACAGACAAATAAATAACGCTATTTTGGCACAAAAATAGGATCAAAATAGCATGATGCAATTCTCGCCGCGTAGCTCAATCGAGCTTATTACAAAACTTCTTCTTCTTTCTTCTTCCGTCCTTAGCCACCGACCGTCAAAGCAGTCAGTGGCCATTACGCCTAGTGGCGTCTTAGGGCAACAGCAGATAGGTTTTCTTTGCCACTGTTTCCCATCACGCCTATTGGCGTCTTTAGGGCAATGGCAAATCAATCCACCTGCTGTTGTTTCCGTAATCGAAGTGACTGGCAAACGGGTGATCAGCCCGTTGGTTTATTACAAAACAGATGGTTATAATTATGAAACGTAGAAATTGATTGGATATTTGTTTGGACTGCGACCAATCCAGGTGCATGATTTGGTTGGAAAAAATTGAACTCACCAAGCACTCGATTTTTCCCTGGCAGACTTGTGCAAGATGTAGAAGTGTTAGGACGCACGCGGTCGGCAAGTTATTCACGGTGCAGAGATTTTCTATGACTATGAGTAGAACTATGGAGCAGACTGTTAGAAGGTGTAGAAGTGATTAGACGTATATGGGCAACGAGGTATTCTTAGAGCAGAGATTGTCTGCAGGCCCAAACATAATCCAAACTGTGAGTACAACTAAGAACTCTGACTATTAGTAGAACTATGGGACAGACTGTTAGAAGGTGTAGAAGTGATTAGACGTATATGGGCAACGAGGTATTCTTAGAGTTGAGATTGTCTGCAGGCCCAAACATAATCTAAACTGTGAGCACAACTAAGAACTCTGACTATGAATAGAACTATGGGGCAGACTGTTAGAAGATGTAGAAGAGTTAAGACGTACGTGTCCAATGAGTTATTCATGGTGCAGAATTTGTCTGTAGGCCTAAGAACTCTGACTATGAGTAGAACTATGATATAGACCATTAGAAGAAGTAGACGTACCAAGACGTAATTTGATAGTGTGATTCGAGGAGCAGAAAATCGTCTGTAAGTTTTTGTAGAACGTAGACCTTGTGCAGAATTCAGGAAAAGTTTATACATTTTAAAGTACTAAAGGAATTGTTTTAACAACAAAGCGAGAAACTATTGTGAAGAAAGTCTCTGTATGACACCTGATTCGTGAAGTTATGGAACAGTCTATTATGGAACAGAAATCAAATTGCCTTCTGTGTGTGCTGGTCAAGATTCCCATGAACATTGTGTGTGTTGATTCATGATTTTCAGTAAGTTGAACATTTTGATCAACCTGTGAAATATTGCAGTTAAGAGATGGTATCATAATCTAAGACAACACTGCCATGATCTATAAGAAGGAGCACACTGTACAATTCTACCAATTATTAGACTGCCTCTCATTGTACAAGTCAGACATTGCTGTAGTGTGCATTGAAAAAGAATGATGGAACCAAATAAATGTTTGTGACGTTTAATCGACCAGATATTTGAGTGCCTTATATTCACTATCATGTCCTCGTTCGTGCAACAGAGAAGAAGAATGAAAGATTATAAAAATGAAGCAAAGAGTTATCAATAACCAACAAGAAGCCCAGAAGCCTTCACCTGGAGTCTGAGGTTGAAAAAGGTACCCCACTAGATCACGAGCAAACTACTAAAATAATGTATACATATATACCCTTCAAAAGAAGTTAAGAACCATTTTTATTAAGGGTGCAAAGTGAAATGAAAATGAAAAATAAAAACACAGCACTTCAAAATATAACATGACAAGCTTATCAGTGACAATCAACACTATTTTCATGACGGTTGCATTAACGTGTGTAAAATGACAGCACAGCAATCAATACAACCCTCATTTTCAAAATTAATGAGAATAACACCAAAGATCAACATTGTCAGTAGCGTGTGTGTCCTCCATTATTGGCGATACTTTCAAGGCATTGCTGTCGCATGGAAATGATGAAGCTTGCGAATGAAGCATTGGGGCACTGCCTGCCACTGATGCTGAAGTACCAGAAGCAGTTCATGCAGAGTTGCAAGAGATGGCTGATGTTGCTTAACTCGTCGCCCAAGCTCGTCCCAAAGATGTTCTATGGGATTCAAATCAGGACTGTTTGCAGGCCAATCCATTCTATTAACACCCGCTTCTTGTAGGAGAGCATTTACTGCATGTGAACGGTGTGGTCTTGCATTATCATCTTGAAGGACTGCATTGTGCCCAATAACTTGCAGGGCTGGGATGGCAAGAAGCTGTAGAATCTCGTCACGGAAGTGGTCACCATTCAGATTCCCAATCACATGATAGAGGGGGGTTCTGTGGAGTAAACTAATGCCTCCCCACATCATCACTGATCCAGCACCATATCGGTTACATTCGATGACTGCAGCATCACTAAAGCGTTCACCACGATGCCTCCATACTCTGATTTGTCCATCTGTAGGCTCCAAGACAAATCGGGACTCATCCGTGAACATAACGTTAGCCAACTGTGCACGTCGCCACTGCACATGCTGCATACACCATGCTAAACGAGCTGCTCTGTGGGCAGCAGTCAAGTGTGGTCAAATGGCTGGACGACAAGCACGAAGGTTGGCATCGTGAAGGTGGTTCCGAATAGTCTGATCACTGACTACAGTGTTGGTAGCATCTCTGAGGAACTGTCTGATAACATTTGCACTTGCAGTTCTTCATTGCAGTGCTTGCCTCTGAATTAAGCGATCTTCTCGAGGTGTAGTGACTTTAGGACGACCTGTGCGTTGCCGTTCCTCGACGATTCCAGTCTGGGCAAAGTGCTGCTGCAGTCTGACAATAACTGAATGAGATACTGCAAGCCTCTGAGCGACATTTCGGACAGTAAGACCTTCCTGCAACCACGCAATGGCTCTTCCTTTATCCACAACACTCAGCTTTCATCGTTGAGGCATATTGTTGTGCAATGGTTATGCAGCACTTGTGTTGCTTATAAAGACAATTTTGTGAGTACAGCTCAAGACCAACACTATAGTCTCCCACATGCATCTCGCATTTTTGGAATAGCAGGTATTTTTTTCATGCTCAGACATCATTAAAAACACCCAAATTTTTGCATCTCAGCAGCATTTTTTCAGCGTGCTTGCTGAGCTGAACACTAGCCACACGGTATGCTGGTGGCCCATGCAGCACGTGTTGAATGTTAGTCGTTCGAGAAAAATCAATGTCAGATTAATTGCTTATGAAATATAATTTTTATTATTTTTGGGTCATTTTCACCTAATGTTCCTTAACTTCTTTTGAAGGGTATATATACCCTTTGATCTCAACACCTCAAGCGGTAGCTTGTAATTCGAAGTCTTCTTCCTCGTTCGTCCTGAAAAGGACAGTGGTTGCGTTGTGTCTGTTTACGCCTAAGCTGTGATATCTGCACCTTTCGGTCAACACATCCGACTTCTGCACGGCATTTTTTGGGACCAGGTTTGCCTTCCCTCTTCGATCCGTGCTCGCTCAGCCAGACTGCACTGCTGCAGACTGTTTCCAGGACCACCACGTGGAGGTGGAGTGCGGTCTTGACCAGCTCTGGCTCACTGGTCCTGACGCAAGCAGTCAAGCTATGAGTCGCTGACTGCGGTCTCTATTGCTGCGTCTTTGGGTATATCGTTGATAATTAAGTACAGTAAACATTGACTGGTCTCATTCAGTATCAACAGCCAGCCAAATACGACCAGATATATGTACTACTACAACAAATGACTTGGATAAGACCAGCAGAAGATATGACAACTGAGATCTCATGGACAGAGATGAAAACATACAGCTCAAAACAGAAACTGACCTGGATAC
This sequence comes from Oreohelix idahoensis, assembly GCA_024509875.1. NCBI lineage: Eukaryota > Metazoa > Mollusca > Gastropoda > Stylommatophora > Oreohelicidae > Oreohelix > Oreohelix idahoensis. Next base: position 475,237 of record JAMPIV010014049.1, on the reverse strand, counting down.
TTGGATAGATACACAGGCAAGTTCCCCAGGCCCCAAGCTTCTGTCAACAATTTCTGCATCCATTTTCTGCTGCATTCTGGCAGTCAGTGTTTAATACACATGGAACATGTCACAAAAAGCCTGCATCACCTGCCTGTCTATGGAAGTTTGTTGGGTACTCAACATGTGTTCACAAAAAGCCTGCATCACCTGCCTTTCTGTGGATGTTTGTCAGGTACTCAACACTGGTTCACAAAAGTAACCACAGGCCTATCAGGCCGGCTGCTCTGGCAAAATTTAAAAATTAGAAACCTACCAACCACAAAAATATTTAGAGAATGTGTGATTTCTATTCACACACATTGGGATTCATGCCAGTGCACTGTGCTGAGATCCTCCTTGTGTGATCTAAGGGAGGAGATCGGAGCTCTGATTGAGTCGTCTGTTTGCAATGAAGATAGTCCTTCAAACCAAACCAAACCAAACCAGATGCCTTTAAAACATTGCAGGCATCTTTTTTCTCATCTCTAGCTTCATTGGTATTTGTCAAGTTCTTTCCTTCTGTTCCACATTGGTGATGTAACATGATACATACCAGACATGAACATTCTCTAGCTACCACATCAAACAGAAACTGCAAGGAAAAAATCAGAGAATTAAACTATAAAGTTACAGGGACAAGAAAAATAATTGAAAACAAAGTCAGCATCCATAGCATGAACATAAATAAGGTACTGTAAGTAAAATTGAAAGAGTTAAACAGAGGAGCGATACATGCCAAACAATACTGCCCCCTGTAAAGTGTTTATGTGACCACAGCTAATGTGACCACAGCTGATTTAGCCACAGCTGTTTTAATATCTGCTGATATAACCACAGCTAATGTGACCACAGCTGATGTAACCAAAGATGATGTGACCACAGCTGATGTGACCAAAGATGATGTGACCACAGCTGATGTAACCACAGCTGATGTGACCACAGCTATTGTAACCACAGCTGATGTGACTACAGCTGATGTGACCAAAGATGATGTGACCACAGCTGATGTAACCACAGCTGATATGACCACAGCTGATGTGACCAAAGATGATGTGACCACATCTAATATAACCACAGCTGATGTGACCACAGCTGATGTAACTACGGCTTCTGGAGAATTGAGACTACTCTCAGTTGTTGTAGCAAACATTGACAGACCTGAGTTGTGATGTTATAATAAAAAATGGGCATAATTGTGTTGTGTTATTATAATTGTTAAAATATACACATCGTTGAGTTTTTATGTGAAAGAAAAGGCAGAATTCAGTTGTGATAATTAATCAAGAGTGGATATTATTGAGTTATTTTAAAGCATGGGCATAAGCAATTTGTGATATTATTAAAAATAAATATAGTTGAGTTCTCTGTCTAAACTCGCAAAAGCCTCCTCATAGTCCACTGACCCGATATAAAGTGGTGAGTTCAACCATTCTATGCTCTCTTCTATTGTAAGCAGTGTGATGATCTGGTCTGTATGGGATCTACTGTGTTTGTTTAAAAAACAAATTACTTAATTTTTATTTTGATTGCATACTCTAAATGTATGCTGTTATATTACCTTTATAATGTTGCATGCCTTTAACTCTTTCAGTCCCAAGCAAAAAAGTGGATTTGGCCCAAACAAAAATGGCCACCCCAGTATGTTTTTATTGTTGTTTGGAAATAATTTTTTTTAAATGTTCATATGCATAAATAACTTTGTTGTTGTATATGAAACTGAAGGTAAATGGATGTACTTTATTCTAGTGCTACAAGTATAAAAGCATTCATTGAAAAATTATTAGTTATCCAAGGTAAAATGGAGGCTGGAAGAATAAGCCGGTGAAAAATTAGAGCAAAGGTATTCAATCAAATTCTTTAGAATTGTTCCCCAGGAGAATATCCAAGGGTAAAGTTTCAAAATGTCACAAACAGAAGTATTCTAACAATCAGTTTTTAGTCAATAAACACTCAGGAAATTGTTAATTTCACAGATTATGACAACAGGTCACATGGTTGTAAAAAAGAGGAAATTATATATTCTTACCTTGCTGAGCTGCTCCTCTTCTCAAGATGATGTTTAATGCATAGGAAATCACAAATATATTTACACTAGGCCTATGTATAAACATTACTTTATCATGACATGGGAGCTGCGGTAGCATAGTGGTTAGTGCACTGGCTTCCTAGCTCAGTGGTCTATGGTTCGATCCCCAGATGAGGTGGGATTTTTTTAGGCCGCAAACGGCTCCTGGGTCGACCCAGCCCCCAATTGGGTACCAGAGCAACTCTGGGAAGGTTAAGGCGGCCGGCGTGATGCTGACCACATTACCCCTAGTGTGCCGATGGTCAAGAAAATATGGGCCTAACACCATATTCCCAATATGCCTCAATGGGCGTGTAACGGGATCCTTTACCTTTTTTTTTTTATCATGACATATTATATGAGCTTATTACAGTCTGATTACGTGCTCCTGTATCCATAACTTCATTATCGACATCAGACCTTCCATTATCATCCTCGGTTTCCGAGGACTCGATATCAGTCTCCTCCTGAAAATCTGAGTCGTCTTCGCTATCCTGTGAGTAAATACTATAATCTGAATTATTATCACTATCTCGAACTCAAATAGCTTTCTAGCTTGCTCTGAAGTTAATTCAGAGATCTACCAGAAGCAGTGGGCATGGCCATTTGATCTTATACAATATGCGCTTAAAAGTTATAAATTAATATCAAACCACAAAAACACGTTCTCTCTTAAACACACGAGGTATTTACTAGAAAGGTCTTCCTGTCAGAAATGACGTTTTGGGTTGTTAAAATTGGTAAGCAGCTCTAGAAAGGAGCAAAAGATACGAAATACGATATAACGATCAGGTCGAACCGAAAAACCGATATAACGTTGATCAGGACTTAAAGAGTTAAATTAATGCTTAAAGGATATATACTACTGGACAAAAGTTAAGGGCCGCCATTCAGTTTAGACAAGGTTTATATAATTCTTCGTGAGCAGGGTCGATTTTCCAAATGTCCAGTAGCTTGAAATCTCTCAAGAAGTCTCTGAATGGTAGAGTGGGACACTGCTAAACGTCTTGCAACGTGACGAACAGATTGACCATCCTGAATCCATGCCATGGCTCGACCACGGTCTACAGTGCTGAAACTTCTCCTTGGTGGCATGGCTAATGCAGTGATCATTTCAACCACTTGTCATACTGATTTATTGCATACCAACGGTGAACACTCTTTACCAATGATCATTTTCCACGTGCATTCAAATTCAACTCACTTTTTCACCTTTTGAACTAGTGGGGCGTGTTGCAAAAACCACGAGTTTTTGCAGCAACAATGGCAATTTTCACGTGCGGGTTAAAGTGACCCAGTTTTTGGAGATTTAAAAAAAATGAACCTAGTGCACACAGAAAAGTATACACATTTCTCTGAGCTCAGTTTTAATGACATTTTCACTTGTCTTTACAGTTTGCCAATCAATTATATAAACCTTGTCTAAACGGAATGGTGGCCCTTACTTTTGTCCAGTAGTATAGTATGCAAGATAAATGAGAGTGGAAGGGCAGAATGTTAGACGGGCCTGTACGCCCAGTTCTTAACCCTTTGAAAATAAAGTTTGTTTGTTCATTTGTCCATTCATTCATTCGTTTGTCTGTTTGTTCATTCATTTGTCCGTTCATTCATTCGTTTGTCCGTTCATTCATTCATTTGTTCATTCGTTAGTCACATTCTGTGACATGCATGGTAGGATACAGTGTTACTGTTGTTTGCTTCCCTTTCGGCCTCAGTAAAACACTTAATACCAGTGGAACAAGAGGTGAGAAGAAGATGCTGGCCTTAGATAGGACACAGACTGAAGAAACATGTTGATAGCACTACAAGGATGTTCTTAGATAGGACACACACACACTGAAGAAACCTGTTGATAGCACTACAAGGATGTTCTTAGATAGGACACACACACTGAGGAAACCTGTTGATAGCACTACAAGGATGTTCTTAGATAGGACACACACACTGAGGAAACCTGTTGATAGCATTACAAGGATGTTCTTAGATAGGACACACACACTGAAGAAACCTGTTGATAGCACTACAAGGATCTTCTTAGATAGGACACACACACTGAGGAAACCTGTTGATAGCACTACAAGGATGTTCTTAGATAGGACACACACACTGAGGAAACCTGTTGATAGCACTACAAGGATGTTCTTAGATAGGACACACACACACTGAGGAAACCTGTTGATAGCACTACAAGGATGTTCTTAGATAGGACACACACACACTGAGGAAACCTGTTGATAGCACTACAAAGATGTTCTTAGATAGGACACACACACTGAGGAAACCTGTTGATAGCACTACAAGGATGTTCTTAGATAGGACACACACACTGAGGAAACCTGTTGATAGCATTACAAGGATGTTCTTAGATAGGACACACACACTGAGGAAACCTGTTGATAGCACTACAAGGATGTTCTTAGATAGGACACACACACTGAGGAAACCTGTTGATAGCACTACAAGGATGTTCTTAGATAGGACACACACACTGAGGAAACCTGTTGATAGCATTACAAGGATGTTCTTAGATAGGACACACACACTGAGGAAACCTGTTGATAGCACTACAAGGATGTTCTTAGATAGGACACACACACTGAAGAAACCTGTTGATAGCATTATATGGTAGTCCTTCTTCTGGAATACCTAGGGTCAAAGAGGTAGAAAGAGACAACTCATGGACAAGGGAGACAAACAGATGGTACAGGACAGGAAGTCTTGGCATACATTTGTTGAAGACCTAGGCTTCCTTAAGGAGCAGGAGGGTGATAGTACCACCATTGTGAAATTGATGGAGAGAATTGACACAAATACCAGTGGAAAAAAAAAAATAGAGAAAAGCTGAGTTAAAAAAAAAATTATTATTAAAGAATAGACACAGCTAATTTGTTACATTATTATAGAATAGATCTGAGTTGTTACATTATTATGGAATAGATCTGAGTTGTTACATTATTATAGAATAGATCTGAGTTGTTACATTATTATAGAATAGATCTGAGTTGTTATACTATTATAGAATAGATCTGAGTTGTTATACCATACCTGTCAACCTGTACGAATTTTTCGTACAAAGTACGTATTTTTGATACTTTGAGCAGTGTACGGCCGTACAGACTCGTTGTACGGATATCTCCCCCCCCCCCCAACCACAAAAAAAAAAACGGAAAATTTAATTTTTTTTTAATTCTAAAAATATTTTCCAACCCACGTTTTTTAAATCAGAAAATATTATCTAGCCCAGGTTTTTTTAAACCAATTTTTTAAAATTTTTGATTTCGGGAATCTCGGCATCTGTTTTTAAACTGAGGTCTCTCCCAGCAACCAATCAAATCCTTTGTGACAGGGGAGAGAAGTTTTGATCTCAAATGGCCATTAGATAACATTCATAAATCATATGTCACCATTTTGTATTATGAGACTGGTGGTTAGGTTTTGGTGATAGTTATGAAGAATCTCTCGAGTGTAACTGGTTACCACCAGAGCTGTTGTTACCCGAAGAAAAGATTGTTTCAACCCAAGTTCTTAGTACTCACAGCAGGCTGTCACGTTATCTACTTCTCCTTTGTACCTTCAACTCCAAAGTACATATCAAGTAAGTCCCTTGGTTTTATAAAACCATTTTATTTATGAGTCCAACTGGACTAAAAGGTTCATGTAAGTGACACAACTTAATAACCTGACTACTGACGGTCAGAGCGTTCAAATCCAAAAATAGAGCATTGTTCCTTTATACAACACAACTACATTAATGAAACACTGCCCAGAAATCATTTGTAAACACTGGTATGCTTCTACTGATACTTCACTATATAACTTCATGGTTAAGGTTATCATAATGTTCCTAAATCGTATCGAGATGTACAAACCTTGATTTCAGTAGTCGTAAAAATGAATCCCCCTAACATAATATATCTTGACTTAGTCGTGTGAAAAGGTTCCACTTGCAGAAAGGGATAGTTCTCAACTTCTAACAAGGAAAACTCACTGATCTGCAAGACTGATGTGTCTCGCTCAGAAGCTAGTTCTCAACTCAACTTATAAAAGTACTCAGCCCGTGCCAAGCTTTTGGTACACACTCACTCAAGTGTCAACAATGCCTAGGTCTTCGCCTATTAATTAAGGGGAGCTAACTATAATTTCTAAGAGTTATCTTATCTTGACAAGTGCTTATACTTGCTAGTCTTGTTCAAGTACGTCGGTCTGTTAGACTTTATTTCTAATACTAACGTGTAAACTTGCGTTAGTGTTGGCCGTACTGTCACACCTTTTATACCCAACAATTCGGCAAAAACTTTAAATTCGGCCTCAAATGCTTTCGGTTTTCAGCGTGACATGACGTATTTTTAAAGTTACCTGTTATCAACGACCACGCTTGTTTGCCACCACACTTCAACGCCATTTTGTTAAAAAAAAGCTAATTACTTATAACTTGGTTAAATATTGCTGTTGTTTTCTTTGTTGCAATTTAATCGCTGTCTTAATCTTTTCAGTTATATCTTGCCCTTCAATTTATTTCCGATAAATTGTCATAATATTCTGTGTAGGCCCTTCATAACTAGAAAAACAAAGTTTGTTTGCGTTGAGTAGGCCTACTTTATTCCAGCGCTCGAGATTTGCTGCTTTATTTTTTAATAAAGTGGTAATCTGTTACCACTGGTCTAGGCTACCAACTCTTAAATAATATTTTGTAAATTTTTGGTGGTACGTTTTTTCTTCCTAGATTTGATATTCTGTTCATAATTTGGTTAATTTTTGTGTGTGTGTGCTGTTAGCAGTTTGCTTTGCTTCATTGTATTTTTTAATCATTCTCTTCGTCTACAAAGATTATTAGTTGAAATATTTCATCCACTGAATGATGGCTGAGCCTAATTCAAAGAAACAAAAGCTTGCAAGTCATGGTAAGTTTCAGGTCGAATGGGTTAAACTCTTCCCTGGCATTGTAGATGCATCCAAGTTAGGATCAACCCATGCTTTTTGTAGATTATGAAGCAAAGATATTAAAGTAGTAGCTTCATGATTATATGATCTGAAAGTACATTTTAAATCGAAATTGCATGAACAAATGTTTGCAATGAAGAAGGGAGCATCTATTAAGACCTTTTTGCTCAGCCAAAGCAGGAAGAGGGTGGCATTACAAGGGCTGAAGTTTTATTTGCCAATTTCATTGCCCAGTATAACGTAACTGTATCTGTTGCTGATCACTTTTGTGACTTGGCGCCTGTAATGTTTCCTGACAGTGATATTGCCAGAAAGTTCCAGTCGAAGAGGACCAAGACAACACTTATCATTAAAAACTGCCTGTCTCCATCTGCAACAGAACCAGTGATAAAGCCATGCAGGGAAACACCCTTCTCATTAATGGTTGATGAATCAAATGACAAGAAAACAGAGAAGCGGTTAGCTATTATGGTGAGAGTTTTTTAAGAAGGATTGGGACCAAGAACGAGATTGTTGGACATGCCTGTATGCAGTGGTGGAACCAGTGAGGCGATATTCAGTGATGTTGATAATCTGTTCACAAAATTTATATTCCGTGGAAAAATTGCATCGGCTTTGCTAGTGACAACTGCAATGTTATGGTGGGGAAATCAAACTCATTACTTACCAGGATCAAGCAGAGGAACCCTTATGTTTTTAGTATTGGGTGCATTTGCCACCTTGCAAATTTATGTGCACAAGATGGAATCAAACAGTTGACTGTGCCAGTAGAAGACCTTTTGTTAGACATGTACTATCATTTTGAGCACAGCTCACAACGACGAAAGGCTTATAAGGAGTTCCAACTATTCACAGAAGCAGATGACCTGAATACTCTTAAACATTGCCAGATTCGCTGGCTGTCATTGCAGAAAGTAGTGGATAGAATTATTAACCATTATACAGCTCTCTCATCTTATTTTGAAAGCCACAATGATGTTGAAAAGCCTGGCAGAGTCCAAAACATCCATAAACTTTTAAAAGCACCACTAACCCAGCTGACCCTTCGTTTTCTGAGTTTCATTCTGCCACTGTCAAATGAGTTTAATAAACTCTTTCAAACAGATGAGTCGCAGATTGGTGGAATGCCATGGAGGAGATGGACAGATTGCTTAGAAAATTTTTAGTTAAATTTGTGGAGATGAAGTATGTTAAACAGGTTGTTGACTTGAGGCATATCAAATTTAGTGATCGTGGGGTGCAGCATGATGACAGCATACTGGCAATTGGCTCCTCGAACAGAGCATTTATCGAAGAAATGGAGTTTGATAGTGGAGTAAAGAGTTCATTTTTTGAGGATGTCAGAAATTGTTACACATCAGTGGTTAAAAAAATTACTGACAAATTTCCCTTTGACAACCAGGTTCTAACAGACTTAAAAGTGCTAGATCCAAGCACTAAAGATAATCTCAGGTATCCAAACATCTGCAGATTGGCAGATACCTTTGCCCAAGATCTTGATCAGGAAGCACTGAAAGATGAGTTCGATGACTACTGTATGTTGTCTGATGTGTGTGTGCCTCTACTGACAGATAGTGGTCAGAAAAAGAGCTTCTGTAGCTATTGGCTGGAAGTTGTTGACCAGAAAACTAGAGTAGTACTGGTGCCATCCGCTTCCCTAATTTGAAAGTCATCTTTCAGCGACTGCTGATACTCCCTCACAGCAATGCTGACTGCGAAAGATCATTTTCAATGATGAAAAAACTCCACACAGACTGCAGGAGGTCCATGAATGCGGACACACTCACTTCTTTTTTACAGTGTAAGATTAACATTGATACATGCTGTGCAGACTTTAAGTCCACAAATGCAATTCTGCAAAGTGCTGTGTTGATTATAATACAAAACACTGTACATCATGATCACTAAGTTTGTTATATGTAAAGAACAGCATGAGACTATTAGCATGTTTTATATCACAATAATTCAAATGCTAATAGATTTGTATATGTCATTTCTCATTTTAAAACTGTATTGTGTATACTTTATTAATATTTTTTTGCGTAAGGATTTTTGGGTGTTTGTAAGGATTTTTTTGGTCCGTCGTACAGGTTTTTGTCTCAGAAGGTTGACAGGTATGTTATACTATTATAGAATAGACACAGCCGAGTTGTTATACTATTATAGAATAGATCTGAGTTGTTACATTATTATAGAATAGGTCTGAGTGGTTATACTGTTATAGAATAGATCTGAATTGTTACATTATTATAGAATAGATCTGAGTTGTTATACTATTATAGAATAGACACATCCAAGTTGTTATACTATTATAGAATAGACACATCCGAGTTGTTATACTGTTATAGAATAGATCTGAGTTGTTACATTATTAAAGAATAGATCTGAGTTGTTATACTATTATAGAATAGATCTGAGTTGTTACATTATTATAGAATAGATCTGAGTTCTTACATTATTATAGAATGGACACATCCGAGTTGTTATACTATTATAGAGTAAAAACATCCGAGTTGTTATACTATTATAGAATAGACACATCCGAGTTGTTATACTATTATAGAATAGACACATCCCAGTTGTTATACTATTATAGAGTAAAAACATCCGAGTTGTTATACTATTATAGAATAGACACATCTGAGTTGTTATACTATTATAGAATAGACACATCCAAGTTGTTATACTATTATAGAATAGATCTGAGTTGTTATACTATTATAGATAGATCTGAGTTAATATACTATTATAGAATTGTCACGAGAGGTTCAGATGTTATTAAAAAATATGAAGATATCCTGGACATAAAGGTGTATCAAATGATACCAGGATAGTGCCAGATAAGAGTCTGGTCTTATCAGTAATACCCCCTTCTCTGAAGAGAGTAAGGGTGTATAGACACAAAGGTAGGGTCAAGCTATGTAAGTTCCCAGAGAAGATGGTGATGTAGTCCCTAACTGCTACCTCTCCTGATCCGCCTCTGTGATTATGGTACTTAATAGTGTTTCTGACTCTGCTAGGGGTAATTTATTTAACTAAATTCACCAACAAGAACTGTAATTCAACTTAAAGAATCTAAGAAAGTCTGCTGGTGAATATTTACAATTTAATTGAACAGTTACTCTTTTCTGTTTGAAAAGTATTAATATCAAATATTTTACATTAAATAAATAAGAACAATTCAACAAAAATGTCTTTCTCTTGGGTTACAATGTCTATCATCTTGTAGACAAAATTGCTGGCTTGATCATTCACTTGAAGAATTATTATTATGATTATTACAAGTTTATTGATACTCTATAATTGTTATCGTTATCACAAACTGGATGCGTATATGTCTTTGGTGAGTATGGATAAGCTGCACAGTTGCCTTAAGCAACTTATCTGAGTCACTGCAGATGGCTCCCTTAGATGCTGGATAGAATCTTCAGATGAAATCTCCAGCAGTTACATACATTATGACTGGCCTGCTATCACAGACTGGCACTGCATTCGTTGCAACGTTAGTAAGAGAAGCCTCTTCTTATTTGGAGACTTTTAGTTAAAGGATTAAACCTGCAATGAATTCAAATGCAATCCCTGTATTTGTCTATCCATATCCCTCTTATGACACTGATGGGGATGATAGACAGTTTCAGATAAGCATGCTAGCAGATGCACAAGGTATAGTATAGTATCAACAATCATTTTAATTCAAGGTGATCACAATTTACTTCTACCTTCTTAATTATCAATAGTTTCCCATGATTCACCTCCATACAATAATTTGGGTGTGGGTAAAACTATTAAGTAATGTGTCAAACGATACTGTAAATCAATCCCTTTCATTCTTCTTTATGATCCTGGTAAGTGTCTCATTCTATTCAAGAAATACTCCTTCAAATACTTTAACAAACCTACAGTCGTACTTTGGCCATCATTCTCAATATTATACACATTTCACAATGCTGGCTTTTCCACTAAAGGTTAACACATGCTTGTATTTCAGCCGGCAACACACTCGTCCTGAAATATTTTCTTTACACACTTTCTAACGCACTGATGGATTAATCAATATAATTACACATAAATATATACATATATATATATATATATAGATTCGTTCTTACCCTCAAGCATACACAGACAGGCCCTCAATGGTTGATTAAGGTCTGCTAACAAGTGCAGAAGGCAAATGCTGGCATTAATATATGCTCTGCTTTTCCCCGCTCTCTGTGTATTTTCAAATCGTGACTGACCGGAGTTTGTTAGGCAAGTCTATTTATAGTCTGACCTCAGACGGAAGAGATGGAATCCCCGAGGAATGCAATAACTATCATAAAATATGTGTATTGTTTTGCCATTTGTAAAATGTAGGAAAACTACTTTTTTAATTATCTTCGTTATTCCTGATGCGAATTTAGTCAATTAAAGCTTACATTATACTTGGAATTAGGCTTTACATATCTATGTAATAAGCTTTTTGGTTACAACTTGCATTTTCTGTTATGCATAGTTTAAACAGCTAAACCTAGGCCAACCTGAAGCTTCGAATGCATTTAACCTAAGATTTCTCCCGTCCTATAATAGTATTAGTAAAAGTATTACTACTTACGGGTAGAGTAACATCCCTAATATTGTTTTGATAACTTCTGCCAAGTGGTACTTCTTCTATAATGCTGTAGTAAAATTCCGAAGTTAATCATGTTACACAAATAGGGTCTTGCCATCTTTATTTTCCCAGCAGTTGTAAACACAAGACCAAAAAGGCGTTTTCATTGGTCATTGTATTTTATCTTTCTACAATGTATGGTGCTCTGTATGGTCAGAATATTTAGAATTCGTGATGTGAGACAGACGTCATTTCACGACAAGAATACATCTGAGTTGTTATATTATTATAGAATAGACACATCCGAGTTGTTATACTATTAACTCTTAGTATACGAGCTCAAAAACCACGTTTTTACGAGCTAATTTCAGAGAGTACATTTTTAGACATGACTATATTTACAGATTTTGCATTAAAAAATTTATTTATAAAGATAACATAAAGTGTTATATATCAAAAGGTGAAGAAATAAAACTCCTATATCATGCACTTAACTAAATTGTTCAGTTGTTTTAAACATGCATTCACCATATACAGTAATGAGTGCAGAAAATTTTTAAAATTTAAAATCAAATTGTACTTATTAACATGTGTAATTAATTCTGGTAAACTTCAACTCCTAAAACTACTTTTATTGTAAACTACATCCATTTTCACATAATGTAGGAAAGTTGCAGTCGTTTCTGAGCACAAATAAAGTTTTTATAACAATTTGAAATTTTGTGGTGTATTTAGAAAAAGCGCACAAATATTTTAATTCTAAATTTACAGACATGACTACCATTACTGATTTTGCATTAAATACTTTATTTATAATGATAAAATCAAGTGTTATATATCAAAATGTAGAGAAATGAAACTCCTTTGACATGCACCTAATTGAATGGTTCAGTGGTTTTAAACATGCATGCAACATATAGATTAATGAATGAAAAAAACTTTTTAATGTAAAAAAATGAAAAACAATTTGTACTTATCACTATGTGTAATTAATTCTGGTAAACTTACACCCATAAAACTACTTTTATTTTAAACTAAATCCATTTGCACATAATGTAGTAATGTTGCAGTTGTTTCTGAGCACAAATAAAGTTTTTATAACAATTTGAAATTGTTTGGTAATTTAGACAATGCGCACAAATATTTTAATCCTATATTTACAGATATGACTACCAGTACTGATTTTGCATTAAATACTTTATTTATAATGATAACATCAAGTTTTATATATCAGAATGTAGAGAAATGAAACTCCTTTGACATGCACCTAATTGAATGGTTCAGTGGTTTTAAACATGCATGCAACATATAGATTAATGAATGAAAAAAACTTTTTTATGTAAAAAAATGAAAAACAATTTGTACTTATCACTATGGTTAATTAATTCTGGTAAACTTCAACCCATAAAATTACTTTTATTTTAAACTGCATTCATTTGCACATAATGTGGTAAAGTTGCAGTTGTTTCTGAGCACAAATAAAGTTTTTATAACAATTTGAAATTTTTTGGTAATTTAGACAAAGCGCACAAATATTTTAATCCTGTATTTACAGACATGACTACCAGTACTGATTTTGCATTAAATACTTTATTTATAATGATAACATCAAGTGTTATATATCAAAATGTAGAGAAATGAAACTCCTTTGACATGCACCTAACTGATCGGTTCAGTAGTTTTAAACATGCATGCAACATATAGATTAATGAATGAAAAAAAACTTTTTTATGTAAATAAAATGAAAAACAATTTGTACTTATCACTATGTGTAATTACTTCTGGTAAACTTCAACCCATAAAACTACTTTTATTTTAAACTGCATTCATTTGCACATAATGTAGTAAAGTTGCAGTTGTTTCTGAGCACAAATAAAGTTTTTATAACAATTTGAAATTTTTTGGTAATTTAGACAAAGCGCACAAATATTTTAATCCTATATTTACAGACATGACTACCAGTACTGATTTTGCATTAAATACTTTATTTATAATGATAACATCAAGTGTTATATATCAGAATGTAGAGAAATGAAACTCCTTTGACATGCACCTAATTGAATGGTTCAGTGGTTTTAAACATGCATGCAACATATAGATTAATGAATGAAAAAAAAACTTTTTTATGTAAAAAAATGAAAAACAATTTGTACTTATCACTATGGTTAATTAATTCTGGTAAACTTCAACCCATAAAACTACTTTTATTTTAAACTGCATCCATTTGCACATAATGTGGTAAAGTTGCAGTTGTTTCTGAGCACAAATAAAGTTTTTATAACAATTTGAAATTTTTTGGTAATTTAGACAAAGCGCACAAATATTTTAATCATATATTTACAGACATGACTACCAGTACTGATTTTGCATTAAATACTTTATTTATAATGATAATATCAAGTGTCATATATCAAAATGTAGAAAAATGAAACTCCTTTGACATGCACCTAACTGATCGGTTCAGTAGTTTTAAACATGCATGCAACATATAGATTAATGAATGAAAAAAAACTTTTTTATGTAAATAAAATGAAAAACAATTTGTACTTATCACTATGTGTAATTACTTCTGGTAAACTTCAACCCATAAAACTACTTTTATTTTAAACTACAGTCATTTTCACATAATGTAGGAAAGTTGCAGTTGTTTTTGAGCACAAATAAAGTTTTTATAACAATCTGAACTTTTTTGGTATATTCAGACACAGCGCAAAAATATTTTAGCCTATATTTAGACATGACTACCGTTACTGAATTTGCATTAAATAATTTATTTATAATGATAACATAAAATGTTATGTATTACAATGTGGAGAAAAGAAACCCTTTTGACATGCACCTAACTGAAATGTTGAATGATTTTAAACATGCAACATGCCTATACAGTACAGAGTGCAGGAAAAGAGTTGTACTTACCCACAAAAATAATCCAATTTGAAGCCAGAAACTCCTAAAACTACTTCCATTTGAAAGTACACTCACACAATGTAGAAAAGTTTCAGCTGCTCCTCCTTTTTATAAATACTATTTTTATTACAATTGAAAATTTGTTGGCACATTTTGAAGATGCACTCCAAATCTGAAAGTTTACTATATACAATGTAAATTTTCCCTTCATTCTTAAAATTAAACTACTTTGCCTCATGGTATTTGGCAAAGCAGTCATTTGGGTGAAGGTGTGGATGATCTGTGCACCCATCACAATAAAAATATGTTCTCACTCTAACTTGAGGGGTGCTACAAATGACGCACCTGCGCAGAAATGTCGATTTTTTTACAATGTGTCTGGTTCCACACAGATGGTTCAACGGACTGTTGTGTTGATTTGCATGAGGTACTCTGTGTGGGATATTCTGGATAATATCAGAAGCAATACGACTAAGTTCTGTAATTAACTCATTCTTGAACTGCAGTAGGGTCTGCTTCTTTGAATTATCTGATCTGCTGAGTGCAAACAATGCAAAAGCATTCAACTGGGAAACTTCAAAAATCCAAAAGAATATTTTCTTCCACCACTTTCTGGTTCTTCTGTTGAATGTTCCATAGGTTGTTACACACTGGTCAACCTTGTCACATCCATTCATTCGTTGGTTGTAGTCATCAATCATAGCAGGTTTGTGCTTTCTTTCGCCGAAACGATTTGTGATTTCTTTGGTTTCCACAGTTGCAGAACTTGACACTAGAATGCATGACTTTTTTGCCTTTTTATCTCTAAACATTACACAAAGAAATTTACTTTCTAGATCGAGAAACCATTTCATCTGGAGATGCATCAGTTGTGTAGTCTTCAACGCCTTTGGAAAATTTTTACGATTTATATTTACAGTTCCAGTAAAATACTGATTGTTGTCGGTAAGATATGTTGCTGCTTTTGACTGACAGAGGTGATCAGCATAATCATTGACAGACACAACAAGTTGTTCCAATATTTCCTCTGTAAAAAGGGCTTTGAGGCAAAAAAGTGCTGGTGAGTCTTCAGGGACAATATCTGGATTCACACCAGGAGTCCTACCCTGAGGTGGAGCAAAGCGAAATGCATTATGAGTTGAACCCTTATCAACTTCATTCCATTCAACCTCCTGTTCAATAATATTGTTGTTCTGAAGCTCTGCATTACCAGATTCAGTAATTACCGATCTCAGCTGCGATCTAGATCTATCTTCTCTTTCGTTTTTAGGGCATTTACCTTTCCTTTTTAGCAATCCCCTACCAGTTCTATAACTAGGTCCACCTAAGGGACACGCCCCCTTGTCCTCAGAATCTGCTAATGTTTCGCTAAATTCAGCGTCATCTGAACTATCAGTAGGCTGGCTACTCGAAGATTCATCGCTGTCATTATCAATCCATGATTTAATAAGCTGTGATGCGTGTTCAGCTGATAATCTTTTCGAACGACCGTTCGAACACGAAGCCATTCTCAGAAAGACCAAAAAAAATTTTTTTGGAGTAATGAACCGTACTAAATGTAATCAAACTTGATCAATATTTAACACAATTTTCAGTTTTCAAACACGTTGTGTACCGGAAATGGCACTAGAACTCTTTTTGGGAAGAAAAGTATGTAAATAATGTTAAATCTTTGGCTATTGACACGGAAACCGTCTAAACTGACTACGATCGCTCTAGAAGGCCAGCCGTAAAATGGCGAAAGTCCATCGGCCTCCTGAGAAGGCCAGCTGGATACTAAGAGTTAAAGAATAGACACATCCGAGTTTTAATATTATTATAGAATAGATCTGAGTTGTTATGTTGAGCAAGAACAGATAAAACAGAGTTATGTTATTATTAAGAACAGACTTTGCTGAGTTGTATTTTGATTGAGAAATGTGTGGAGATCAAGAGAAATCAAGTCTAACACAGAAATTGGAATCTTCAACTCAAATGTCAAGTCGATTCTATTGTATGGTTCTGAAACATTTCTACTTCTGTATTTCTCATGTGCCTGAAACATACCTTTATGTGTTTAAAATTTATTTATTTTCTGAAACATGGAGAACAGCAAAAACAACCAAAAAACTACAGACTTTCATAAATGGGCGCTTGCGTGGAGTAAAGAGATTAAAATGGTGTGACAGGATCACTGGTGTGGAGCTGATGATGGGAACCAAATGGGTGCCAGTGGGACATGAGGTGGGGAGCGGATACTGGCAACGGATGGGACATGCATTGAGGAAACCTGAGGATAGCATTGCAGGACAGTTCTTGTTCTGGAACCCCCTGTGTTAGAGAGGCAGACGTAGAAGACAGCTGGAGATAGAAGTGAAAATGATGAGGAAAACGTGGAAAGATCTTGAGCTGATGACACGTGACAGGAGAACTTGAGCTGATGGCACATGACAGGAGGACTTGAGCTGATGGCACATGACTGGAGGACTTGAGCTGATGGCACATGACTGGAGAACTTGAGCTGATGGCACATGACAGGAGGACTTGAGCTGATGGCACATGACAGGAAGACTTGAGCTGATGGCACATGACAGGAGAACTTGAGCTAATGGCACATGACAGGAGAACTTGAGCTGATGGCACGTGACAGGAGAACTTGAGCTGATGGCACATGACTGGAGAACTTGAGCTGATGGCACATGACAGGAGAACTTGAGCTGATGACACATGACAGGAGAACTTGAGCTGATGGCACATGACTGGAGAACTTGAGCTGATAGCACATGACAGGAGGACTTGAGCTGATGCCACATGACAGGAGGACTTTAGCTGATGGCACATAACAGGAGAACTTGAGCTGATGGCACATGACAGGAGAACTTGAGCTGATGGCACATGACAGGAGGACTTGAGCTGATGGCACATGACAAGAGGACTTAAGCTGATGGCATGTGACAGGAGAACTTGAGCTAATGGCACATGACTGGAGAACTTGAGCTGATGGCACATGACAGGAGAACTTGAGCTGATGACACATGACAGGAGAGCTTGAGCTGATGGCACATGACTGGAGAACTTGAGCTGATGGCACATGACTGGAGAACTTGAGCTGATGGCACATGACAGGAGGACGTGAGCTGATGGCACATGACTGGAGAACTTGAGCTGATGGCACATGACTGAGAACTTGAGCTGATGGCACATGACTGGAGAACTTGAGCTGATGGCACATGACTGGAGAACTTGAGCTGATGGCACATGACAGGAGGACTTGAGCTGATGGCACATGACAGGAGGACTTGAGCTGATGGCACATGACAGGAGGACTTGAGCTGATGGCACATGACAGGAGGACTTGAACTGATGGCACATGACAGGAGGACTGAGCTGATGGCACATGACTGGAGAACTTGAGCTGATGGCACATGACAGGAGGACTTGAGCTGATGGCACATGACAGGAGGATTTGGCAAGTGTTTGTTGACGGCCTGTGCTCCTTGGGGAGCTAAAGTGTACTGATTGATTGATTGAGTTGTTGTATTACTTGACAGCTTGAATCCCTGAAATCAAGACATGTTGTATTACTTGATAGTTTGAATCTCTCTCAAGTCAAAACTTGTTGAATTACTTGACAACTTGAATCTCTGAAGTCAAGACTTATTGTTGTATTATTTGACAGTTTAAATCTCTAAAGTCAAGACTTGTTGTATTACTTGACAGTTTGAATCTCTCAAGTCAAGACTTGTTGTATTACTTGACAGTTTAAATCTCTAAAGTCAAGATTTGTTGTTGTATTACTTGACAGTTTGAATCTCTCAAGTCAAGACTTGTTGTTGTATTACTTGACAGTTTAAATCTCTAAAGTCAAGACTTGTTGTATTACCTGACAGTTTGAATCTCTCAAGTCAAGACTTGAAAGTGCCAATCAAGAAATGGATAAAACAATCAGGGCTCGAAATGAGATTGAGAGGTATGTTTTGTTTTACATGTAGATTATTGAATTTCTGTGTATTCATGTGTGAAAATCTGCATGCCAAAAGTGTTTCTGTAATGGTTATATCAACGGTCATTATCATCATTATATTTTTCATATTTTCTGGATTTTGACTTTCAAGATATGTGCTGTCTTTTTTTCTCTTTTCAGATTACCTGAACATTGTCTGTGGTTTTGTCCTCTATGTTCAATTTAGTAACCAGCTCATGGTTTTCTTTATCTGTGTTGCCATTTAATCCTACCCATTCCATTTTTTTAAATCAACTGATGACTTTCTTTGTGTATTTCATTCGTAGTGTTATCTTATCCAACCCATTGATTTGCTACATTATAGATGTCTATATCTTTTATAGTTTCATGTTCTCAGTTCCAGTATTTTGCTACCTAATGGATTTCTCTTTCTACATTATTTACAGTTGCATCCTATCCATTCCAGTATTCTCCCCTGTGTGGTTTCCTAGAGGTTCATCAATATTAGACTCATAGGGAACAGTGTGTGACAGTTACTGTAATGTATGAGAATGCAAGGGACATAATCCAGAGAAATACAGAATCTAAAGTTAAAATATTAGTGATGCAGTGGTTCATAGGTCAATATAATAGATATGACATTATGGAGGTTGCATGGTAAAAGGTTACGGGTGACCTATATAAACAGCCAGCATAGTTCTTTCGCTGTCTTCCATTGCAAGTTTGGCTAAGTGTTAGAAGTATTAACGTGGGACACCGGACACATGGGTCCACTTCCTGTAGTTCACAGATGAGAATGAGAAACCTTGAAGAAAGAATTATTCACCATTCTTAGCAAAGTCTATAGTTATAGTAACAATCAAAGGTAATCTGCTGACAATTAAAGCATTGAACCTACATTGAGAAGTAGACGTGAAAATCGTCAAAGTTAATTCTTCGTGAGACAGAAGAAATTGTCAGTATTTGTTAAGAACTTGCCACGAGGTGACTTGACTCATAGGATAGCCATCTTGAAGTCAGTTCATTAGGTCAAGTATCTAGAGATTGTCCAGCTTATTGAAAAAAAAAGTTTATCACGTTGTTTCTTTTTTCTAATGGAGTTTAAGAGCATTCTAAGAGCCAGTTTAGTAGCAGTTAATTCTTCAATATTTTGTATTGGACAAGTGTCAGTGCTGAAGAGACCCTTATTTCCTTAACCAAACATTCAGTACCTGGAAGTAGCCAGTAAGAGATATAACAAAGAAGGGACAAAAATGAGAAATAGTTTATCAAATAAGAAAAACAAGAAAAACCATCATATAATTGTTAGAGAAATGCAGACAACCCGAGAATTTTCTAAGTCCAAGCTAGGATGTTGTTTTCTTCTATAGAGAAACAGAGGAAATAGTTGAGAACTAGAAACAGTCGCTGTTTTGTATGTAGATGTTTTAGTCTGATTGACCAAGCCAATGATGTGATCACATACATTCTGTTATCTATGTGATATGCGTAAATATGTTCTACAGAAAATGTGATTGAAACCATCCTTGTTGAGCGATCACATAGAGAGGAGAATAAGAGAAGTGGTTGATGAATGATAGATAGACAAACATTAGAAGAAGGTACAAGAAAGTAATTGATAAACAGAAGGTTTACTCACAAGAAATTGAACCAGGGACCCTATAACGATCATTCAGTGTCACTCTGCCACAAACCCCAGTTGGTGCAGCGTTGAGCCACAAACGATTACAAGTGTGTATCGTTAATAAGACTTTATGGAATGACCTGGGAGAGCACAACCATGCCTGGATGGAATCCAGTTACCTTGATGAAATACTGGAAATCCCTAGGATGAGCTGAGTTGCCCAATACATTCAATTCTGTAGCACCATCGTGAATAGAACAAGCAGAAGCAGATGGGAGCTGATAGAGTGGAAGTAACACCTTGGAACAAAGTTATGTAACCCAGGCTGACTTTGATCGTTGATGTTGGACTGAATTGTCTGTGATGAAAACTAGTGTTTTTAGGGCATAGCTATGGCACCAGGTACAACGATCCTAGTGCAGTGACATCCTTCATGTAGACAGAGCAATCTGCAGTATCTGCTCACACCAGACATAGAGGACAAGTTAAGTCTTTTCTTGGAAGTTCCACAATTTTGTTTTTGTTCTTGATGGCAGAACATCATTAACAGCATGTGTCCGGAAGATGAGGTGGAACATGTTTCATCTGCCAAACATCATGCAAGGTTACTGACTGTTGTAGGAGGCTTTCCCAGCATGTCCATTCACCTTGCTGAGTTTGTTGGGCAAATTGCAGACACTGTGTATCCCTAGAATCACATATTATCAAAACAATTTTTTCAGGTTGTTAAACATAGTTCCATTGAAAAATGTCTTGCTACCTATGCCGGACTCTAATTTGCATTCTTGAAGTAGCTGTCAACACTAAATTTTTGACTAACCAGTGATGCCCCATGTTTAAGGCTGGTGCCAAATTGTGCATGCAATAATCTTGTGGGTCATGAAGTATCATAGACACTTTCCTGGTCTAAAACTTTTCTGTCGCTTATTTAAAGGGACAGTGAAGCTTAGGTTGTTTACAGTAAAAGATGATATCTGTCAGGCAAGGAGGAAGGGAAAGTGACAATAAAAGATGATATCTGTCAGGCAAGGAGGAAGAGATAGCCACAGTAAAAGATGATATCTGTCAGGCAAGGAGGAAGAGATAGCCACAATAAAAGATGATATCTGTCAGGCAAGGAGGAAGAGATAGCCACAATAAAAGATGATATCTGTCAGGCAAGGAGGAAGGGAAAGTGACAATAAAAGATGATATCTGTCAGGCAAGGAGGAAGAGATAGCCACAATAAAAGATGATATCTGTCAGGCACGGAGGAAGGGAAAGTGACAATAAAAGATGATATCTGTCAGGCAAGGAGGAAGAGATAGCCACAGTAAAAGATGATATCTGTCAGGCAAGGAGGAAGAGATAGCCATAATAAAAGATGATATCTGTCAGGCAAGGAGGAAGAGATAGCCATAATAAAAGATGATATCTGTCAGGCAAGGAGGAAGGAACAGCCATTTCCCAGTGAACTTATTTATCCTCATCTCTGATCTCAACAATACTAATAGACACAACTAAAATAGCACGGGCCAGAGTAAGTTGGGAAGCTATGGAGATGGAAGGCACACCACCTGGAACTTTCCTTGAAGTTTATGCTTGTCTGCTCAACGTTAAGTTCTCTTAGTAGCAGCTGTGTCTTATAGATAAGCGCCGTATACCCGGACTAAATCTGTGTACATTCCACACTTGTTATCAGATATGCTCTGGACCAGTTGAGCAAATAATGTCACAGACATCTTCAAATAATAAACTTCTTCATTCAGTCTGCTTGAAGTGCATTAATCAGTCAGTTAATTCAAGTTTGTGTAATGTGCCATAGACGTGGTCAGAACAGTGATGTCGCCTATCAATGCTCGCAATGACATGTCATTGGGCCAAAAGAGCTGGAAAGCTCGAGTGCCGCTGGTTAGAAAAAAAAAACGAAAAAAAAAATCAACGCTGATAGAAATATCCACTACCCAAAAATGGAACCTGTCACTGTGCTCATCGCCACCAATAAAAATATTTTCCCAGTCATGACAAATAAGATTGGGTGGTGAAGTTTTTGCAACTCATAACTGTGCCAGCATTTAGCTGTGAAAGCTGTAAGGGAGCAACATTTAGAAGCTTCCAGAATACATGTGTAGGATGTGTAAAACCTTCTGAGGCACATGAATCATTTCCAAAGCAAGCCACAAAAGCAGTAGAGAATGTAGCTAAACATGTATTAATCATTTTTATGGTTTTCATATTGAGCCACAATTAAAATTTGCTTTATTTTGTCTGAGCTGCAGTAGCACTGCGTGGTTAGTGCACTGGCTTCCTAGCTCTGTGGTCCATGGTTCGATCCTCAGTTGAGGTGGGATATTTTAGACCGCAAACATCTCCGGGTCGACCCAGCCTCATGAATTGGGTACCAGAGCAACTCTGGGAAGGTTAAGGCGGTCGGCATGATGCTGATCACATCACCCCTGGTGTGCCGATGGTCAAGAAAATATGGGCCTAACACCATATTCCCAATATGCCTCAATGGGCATGTAACGGGATCCTTTACCTTTTTACCTTTTATATTGTCAGTAACTTGTAAGACATAAAGATGGAGAAAATAACTGCACAGTAATCATTTATTTGGTCCTATTGTTGTGTGAATACAGAGAACTTCAGAGAGAAAAAGAAGCTTGGAGTCGGGAGATAGACAGAAAGGAAACTGAGGTTTCTGCATTGAAAGACAATGTTCAGGTTAGTTCATACATAATTTAATATTCATAAGTATGAATTATTATCTGTGTTAATGAGAACACCCTCACATGTCAGTAATGATTGCTGATATTAACTTGTATGTCTTCCATAAATTTTTTGGGACAACTCCAGTGTGCCTCATGACTAGTTTTCATCACGAGTAAAATTACATGCAGGTCTAAAAATATGATGATGTTAAAAACTGCTTATGATAAATTGATCAATCTATCTGCTGCATCAGCCGTGGGAATCAGGATGAGCTTTCTGTAAAAGAGCAAGTAGCAAACATAGTTTTTTTTTTTTTTTTTTTTTTTAAAGGTGAGATAATAAGGAAGAAAGAAATAAACATATTTTTACAATTTTCATTACTCATCCTTGAGTCAGAATTAAAAAACTCAGAAGATGAGCTTCCAACATCAGGTTCTTGCTGTATTGTATCAGATTAATAAAAGTCTTTTATTGGCAGGTCAGAAGCAAATTCTGATGTGCGAAAACAAAAATTAGTAATGGAAAGGTATTGCCAGCTTGTCAGGTTGACTAATGTGAGCTGAGAAAAAAATCACTTCAGTACTGCATGTTACAGAGGCTTTAGATTATGGGGAGATTGTTCATTTTCCTGTATGATTATAATTATAATTATAATTTTTGTTGCCTTGGAAATAGATGTTATTTAAATTACAACATTTAAAAATAGAAGTAACGTTGTTAAACGGTGCTGACAAGTTTAAGTTCATCAAGCCACTGGAACTGGCTTGGAGGAGATAAAGAGTTAATGAGCAAACAATAGAACCACTATATGCTACTAAACAATGATCTAGATTTTGCTGATGATTTGGCTCTTCTGCCCCATAACAATAATCAGATGCCAGACGGAGTGTAAATACTTTATAAGAGGTCACAACAAGTGGGTCTGAAAATACACAGGGAAAAGACAAAGATAATGATATGTAAATGCAAGAAATGATAACAAGGTTGAACTTGAAGAAACACCACTACAATATGTGGAATCTTACATACATCTTGGCAGCAATGTAGACAAAGTTGGAAGGACAGACAATGATATCAAAATAAAAAAGCAAGAGGAGCTTTCATTGCATTGGGAAACATATGGAGAACAAGAGAAATCAAGTCCAACACAAAAATAAGAATCTTCAACTCAAATGTCAAGTCAGTCCTATTGTATGGCTCTGAGACATGGAGAACAACAAAAACAACAACCAAAAAGCTACAGACTTTTATAAACGGGTGCTTGCGTAGAATAGAAGGACTGAAATGGTATGACAAGGTCACCAATGTAGAACTGATGACAAGAACCAGACAAGTGCCAGTGGAACAAGAGATGAGAAGAAGATGCTGGCGATGGATAGGACACACATTGAGGAAACCTCAATTAAAAAGCAGTCCTTGTTCTGGAATCCCCAGGATAAGAGAGGCGGAGGTAGATCAAGAAACACACAGAGAAGAGAACTGGAGAAAATTATGAGGAAAATGTGGAAAGAACGGATGGCACATGATAGGAGGATTTGGCATGTGTTTGTTGAAGACCTATGCTCCTTGGGGAGCATCCACAGGAAGAGCTCATAAAGTGCAGGCTTTCTTCGTTGATCCCATCTTTGGTGCAGGCTTTCTTCATTGATCTCATCTTTGGTGCAGGCTTTCTTCATTGATCCCATCTTTGGTGCAGGCTTTCTTCATTGATCCCATCTTTGGTGCAGGCTTTCTTCATTGATCCCATCTTTGGTGCAGGCTTTCTTCATTGATCCCATCATTGGTGCAGGCTTTCTTCATTGGTCCCATCTTTGATGCAGGCTTTCTTCATTGATCCCATCTTTGGTGCAGGCTTTCTTCATTGATCCCATCTTTGGTGCAGGCTTTCTTCATTGATCCCATCTTTGGTGCAGGCTTTCTTCATTGATCTCATCTTTGGTGCAGGCTTTCTTCATTGATCCCATCTTTGGTGCAGGCTTTCTTCATTGATCCCACCTTTGGGGCAGGCTTTCTTCATTGATCCCACCTTTGGTGCAGGCTTTCTTCATTGATCCCATCTTTGGTGCAGGCTTTCTTCATTGATCCCATCTTTGGTGCAGGCTTTCTTCATTGATCCCACCTTTGGGGCAGGCTTTCTTCATTGATCCCATCTTTGGTGCAGGCTTTCTTCATTGATCCCATCTTTGGTGCAGGCTTTCTTCATTGATCCCACCTTTGGTGCAGGCTTTCTTCATTGATCCCATCTTTGGTGCAGGCTTTCTTCATTGGTCCCATCTTTGGTGCAGGCTTTCTTCATTGATCCCACCTTTGGTGCAGGCTTTCTTCATTGATCCCACCTTTGGTGCAGGCTTTCTTCATTGATCCCATCTTTGGTGTAGGCTTTCTTTATTGATCCCATCTTTGGTGCAGGCTTTCTTCATTGATCCCATCTTTGGTGCAGGCTTTCTTCATTGATCCCATCAAACTAAGGAGCAAAAACAGGGTTAATAAGAAGTGAGAAAATAATGAGATCCATAGAAGATGTACTGGAAATGGTTGTTTAGAGAACCTGTATAAACAGCGTGTAGTAACTAATTGACCCGTATGTTACTGAGGCCAGAAAAGTTAGCAAAGAATAGTAACATTTTACCCTACCAGGCATTTCGTAAAAAGTTACTAGGCAGCGTTGGGCATGAGGCTGGTTATCCCATCCTTTGAAAAATGTTACCACAAAATACTTCAACAAACACGATGGATAAGTCAAATACAAAATATAAGTCAATACAGCTGTCCAAGAAAGAAGAAAGTCCTCAGCAAAAAAAGGCTCATGAAGCATCTCAGAGAAAGCCGAAAAGAGTCTGGGTTGCCGACTAATCATCTAGTAAAATCTCCAGGATTGGCACCTGGAATGTTCGCACTCAAAACGAACAAGGTAAAAACTGCACAGGTGACAACAGAAATATTACAAGGTAAAAACTGCACAGGTGACAACAGAAATATTACAAGGTAAAAACTGCACAGGCGACAACAGAAATATTACAAGGTAAAAACTGCACAGGCGACAACAGAAATATTACAAGGTAAAAACTGCACAGGTGACAACAGAAATATTACAAGGTAAAAACTGCACAGGTGACAACAGAAATATTACAAGGTAAAAACTGCACAGGCGACAACAGAAATATTACAAGGTAAAAACTGCACAGGCGACAACAGAAATATTACAAGGTAAAAACTGCACAGGTGACAACAGAAATATTACTAGGTAAAAACTGCACAGGTGACAACAGAAATATTACAAGGTAAAAACTGCACAGGTGACAACAGAAATATTACAAGTTAAAAACTGCACAGGTGACAACAGAAATATTACAAGTTAAAAACTGTACAGGTGACAACAGAAATATTACAAGATAAAAACTGCACAGGTGACAACAGAAATATTACAAGGTAAAAACTGCACAGGCGACAACAGAAATATTACAAGGTAAAAACTGCACAGGTGACAACAGAAATATTACAAGGTAAAAACTGCACAGGTGACAACAGAAATATTACAAGGTAAAAACTGCACAGGTGACAACAGAAATATTACAAGGTAAAAACTGCACAGGCGACAACAGAAATATTACAAGGTAAAAACTGCACAGGTGACAACAGAAATATTACTAGGTAAAAACTGCACAGGTGACAACAGAAATATTACAAGGTAAAAACTGCACAGGTGACAACATAAATATTACAAGGTAAAAACTGCACAGGTGACAACAGAAATATTACAAGGTAAAAACTGCACAGGTGACAACAGATATATTACAAGGTAAAAACTGCACAGGTGACAACATAAATATTACAAGGTAAAAACTGCACAGGTGACAACAGAAATATTACAAGGTAAAAACTGCACAGGTGACAACAGAAATATTACAAGGTAAAAACTGCACAGGTGACAACATAAATATTACAAGGTAAAAACAGCACAGGTGACAACAGAAATATTACAAGGTAAAAACTGCACAGGTGACAACAGAAATATTACAAGGTAAAAACTGCACAGGTGACAACAGAAATATTACAAGGTAAAAACTGCACAGGTGACAACATAAATATTACAAAGTAAAAACAGCACAGGTGACAACAGAAATATTACAAGGTAAAAACTGCACAGGTGACAACAGAAATATTACAAGTTAAAAACTGCACAGGTGACAACAGAAATATTACAAGTTAAAAACTGCACAGGTGACAACAGAAATATTACAAGATAAAAACTGCACAGGTGACAACAGAAATATTACAAGGTAAAAACTGCACAGGCGACAACAGAAATATTACAAGGTAAAAACTGCACAGGTGACAACAGAAATATTACAAGGTAAAAACTGCACAGGTGACAACAGAAATATTACAAGGTAAAAACTGCACAGGTGACAACAGAAATATTACAAGGTAAAAACAGCACAGGTGACAACAGAAATATTACAAGGTAAAAACTGCACAGGTGACAACAGAAATATTACAAGGTAAAAACTGCACAGGTGACAACAGAAATATTACAAGGTAAAAACTGCACAGGTGACAACAGAAATATTACAAGGTAAAAACTGCACAGGAGACAACAGAAATATTACAAGGTAAAAACTGCACAGGTGACAGAAATATTACAAGGTAAAAACTGCACAGGTGACCACAGAAATATTACAAGGTAAAAACTGCACAGGTGACAACAGAAATATTACAAGGCAGTTCTTGCTCTGGAATCCCCAGGGAAACCCTCGTTTTAATTAAAAAAAAAACATTTGGAGATGATGAGGAAGATATGACAGGAGGACTTGAGGTAATGACACGTGACAGGAGGACTTGAGGTAATGACATGTGACAGGAGGACTTGAGGTAATGATAGTATATAACAATAAATGAGGACATGTTTGGCTAACAATAAATGAGGAGGCTACTGTAAAACTGGTAAGGAAACAAATATATAAAGTAAAAAAATGAAAGTCATAACAAAGGCCAGCAAGTACAGAGGAAAGTCATTGATTGAGTAAACAATGAACAAAGTACTATCATGAGATCTATAGAAGATATGCTGGGAATGTTGGCCGGAGAACATGTGTGAGCTATTGACACGACTGTCATAATGGGAGGAAAAAAGTTGTGGAAGCAGATGGGAAGAACATTAGATGCAGCAAGGGTGTGAGTCTTCACAGAGACAAGAAAGATTCTGAATCACCAGAAAACCAAATGGTAAAGTACCAAATGGTTAAAACCAAATGGTAAAGTACCAAATGGTAAAGTACCAAATGGTAAAGTAAAGTACCAAATGGTAAAGTACCAAATGGTAAAGTACCAAATGGTAAAGTACCAAATGAAGAAGTACCAAATGGTAAAGTACCAAATGAGGAATAGAAGCAATCCACAGTTAGCCAACAATATAAGGCACAGACAGTCCAAGTTATAGAATATTATAACAGCTGGTAAGTTTAACTTAGAAAAAAGTTATAAAAGTCCGGGTGGGGGATACGTCTAGAATTGAATTACGTGACATTTTACGATACAGACAATACAGGCGATTCGAGGTAACAAACACCGCAGCAAATGGAGGAACATTATCACAAAATCCATTCGGTCAACACTTGATGATGATGAATGAGAGAGATCAACTTGGTGTGAATATAGGTCAAGGACAGATGTACATGAATATAAGTACAAGATAGTGTATAAAATGATTACTTATATACAAGAACAGCAACAACTAGCAGTAAATAATATATGCAAATAAAGTAGCAAGTTCTGTTTATGTCATTCTCATATGTCATGTCCGTGGCAAAGACCATCTGGTCGTGACATAGACACTGTTGGACTTCTGCTAAAGGAAGTCTGTCTTGACCTATTTGTGCAACACTCACAGTTGGTATTGAATTCTGCTGCTTCTGCTTATTGCTAGAAAAATCGAGATAAAAATACTCATCCTTCATTAAGTGAAAATAAAGAACTTTTGCATCAACAGAAGTAATAGTCATCTTGAAGACAAGAATGCATTGAAGTTAGTGATGATATAGATATAATTTTTTTAAATACAAATATTGGATAAACTGCAGCAAGGTAGTATGTGTGAGATTAGTGTGGCTTAAGCAAAAGTGATGTGCAAAAACAAATGAAGTTAAATCATGTTGTCCAGTAAGTACAGAGGAAAGTCATGACAAAGCCAGTAAATACAGAGGAAAGTCATGAGAAAGGCCAGTAAGTACAGAGGAAAGTCATGACAATGGCCAGTAAGTACAGAGGAAAGTCATGAGAAGGGCCAGTAAGTACAGAGGAAAGTTATGACACGTCCAGTAAGTGCAGAGGAAAGTCATGACAAAGGCCAGTAAGTACAGAGGAAAGTCATGACAGAGGTGAGTAAGAAAGAAGCGGTCCACTTTAAATATTGATGTTTTGAAGAGAAGAAAGTTAGAACAGACTGATAACTTATAACATTGGTGGAAAGAGAGAGAAAAGATAGTAGACAGTTAAATAGCATGACATGGAAGAAAATCAATGCGAGAATTATTAGAGAAAACCACGGCCTGGCTTTTTTGGATAGTCATGATTCTCTTGTGTCATTAGGACAATATTTTATCAAGATCAAATTTTAAAAAAAAAATACTTGTATGGCTATAATGATGAAATATTTGCTTTATGTTTTTGCTTGTATGTAAGAAATGTCTTATAAAATTAGCACTCTTGAAATTCTAACCTGAGGTTGAATTATTTTGTGCAGCATTTGAACCAGCGTCTCTCCGACACCAATGCCAAGCTTAGCACAGTGGAGAATGAGGTGAGCAACTCATTTACGAAAATCTTGTTCTTATTTGTAAAACACTAGCCAAGGGTCACTCTGATATGGGCGTTGGGAATAGTGATAAGCAAACTGACATTTGTTTTCAAAGTCAAGTCCAGAAAATTAATATTGACTCTTGTCAGATCAATGAACAGTCTAGAAAAATAATGTTAAAAATATGTATCTTTTAAAAAAAATTTTAAGCTTTAAAATTTCAGCTCACTTAAACAAAAACTGATTCCCAGCGGATAGTGAAACTTTTGAAATGTTGTTATTGTTGATAATGGACACCTAATCTATAAGCTTATTATTGTTTGTAATTTCTTATGCATCTGCGGAAAATGTGTCAGAAGAACGTTTCAAGTCTGCTTCCCTTTGTGTGTGTGTATGTGGGTATCTGTTACAGATATTCAGGCACAAGCCATATTTGTTTTATTTTTAAAAAAATGAATAGGTCTACAGAAAGGCCATGATCAACTGTCTGGTGAATATGTAAGTCTCCTGGGACAAAAAATCAAGTAATGTAAGTCTAATTGGGACAAAAAAATCTGGTGAATGTGTGAGTCTGCTGGGACAAAAACTTTAAGGTATATGTAAATCTGCTGGGACAAAAAATCTGGTGAATATGTAAGTTTTCTGGGACAACAAATCTGGTGAATATGTAAGTCTGCTGGGACAAAAAAATCTGATGAATATGTAAGTCTGCTACGACAATAAATCTGGTGAATATGTAAGACTGCTGGGACAAAAAATCTGGTAATATGTAAGTCTGTTGGGACAAAAAATCTGGTGAATATGTGCTGGGACAAAAGATCTGGTGAATATGTAAGTCTGCTGGGACAAAAAATCTGGTGAATATATAAGTCTGCTGGGACAAAAAATAAAGTTATGTAAGTCTTATTGGGACAAAGAGGTGAATGAAATCCGGTAATGTAAGTCTTACTGGGACAAAGAGGTGAATGAAATCAGGTAATGTATGTCTTACTGGGACAAAGAGGTAACTAACAACAGGTAGTGTAAATCATTCGGGGATGAAGAGGTGAATGAAAATAGGTAATGTAAGTTGTACTGGGACAAGGTTGTGAGTGGAAACAGTTAATGTAAGTTGTACTGGGACAAGGTTGTGAGTGAAAACAGTTAATGTAAGTTGTACTGGGACAAGGTTGTGAGTGGAAACAGTTAATGTAAGTTGTACTGGGACAAGGTTGTGAGTGGAAACAGTTAATGTAAGTTGTACTGGGACAAGGTTGTGAGTGGAAACAGTTAATGTAAGTTGTACTGGGACAAGGTTGTGAGTGAAAACAGTTAATGTAAGTTGTACTGGGACAAGGTTGTGAGTGAAAACAGTTAATGTAAGTTGTACTGGGACAAGGTTGTGAGTGAAAACAGTTAATGTAAGTTGTACTGGGACAAGGTTGTGAGTGGAAACAGTTAATGTAAGTTGTACTGGGACAAGGTTGTGAGTGAAAACAGTTAATGTAAGTTGTACTGGGACAAGGTTGTGAGTGAAAACAGTTAATGTAAGTTGTACTGGGACAAGGTTGTGAGTGGAAACAGTTAATATAAGTTGTACTGGGACAAGGTTGTGAGTGAAAACAGTTAATGTAAGTTGTACTGGGACAAGGTTGTGAGTGGAAACAGTTAATGTAAGTTGTACTGGGACAAGGTTGTGAGTGAAAACAGTTAATGTAAGTTGTACTGGGACAAGGTTGTGAGTGAAAACAGTTAATGTAAGTTGTACTGGGACAAGGTTGTGAGTGAAAACAGTTAATGTAAGTTGTACTGGGACAAGGTTGTGAGTGAAAACAGTTAATGTAAGTTGTACTGGGACAAGGTTGTGAGTGAAAACAATTAATGTAAGTTGTACTGGGACAAGGTTGTGAGTGAAAACAGTTAATGTAAGTTGTACTGGGACAAGGTTGTGAGTGAAAACAGTTAATATAAGTTGTACTGGGACAAGGTTGTGAGTGAAAACAGTTAATGTAAGTTGTACTGGGACAAGGTTGTGAGTGGAAACAGTTAATGTAAGTTGTACTGGGACAAGGTTGTGAGTGAAAACAGTTAATGTAAGTACACAACATGAAGGAAGACTGTTATTGTCACCCTTGTACATCTATGTCACTGTGAGAACACTCCATTGCGTCCTTTCTCTTTTGTCTTTTCTAAGCTGTTTTTTATGTGTGTGTTTGTCCCTGATAAAGATATTATGAGTGTATCTTTGTTTTTGTTCCAGTCAGACGTGCATGTCTTATTTTATTTGATGAGACCACCTATTATATATTTTTGTTGCAGCTTCATGTCTCAAACACTTCCCTCATGGAGAGAACATCTCACCTTCAGCAACTTCAGCAAGAGCTTGAGAGATACAAGACTTCTCACAATTCACTGGATCAGAGCTACAGGCTAGAAAAGGTTTGTGAAGCTCACCAAAATCACAGTCTATAAACACAAACAGTGTCAGAAGCACACAGTTAAAACATTTGCCAAATAGTTGAGAACACAGAGTACATCTTCTTCTTCTTCTTCCGTCCTTAGCCACCGACCGTCAAAGCCTTGAAAAATCCTGGGAAAATGGCTAAAAACCTGGAATTTTCCGCATTAGACACGGGAAAGACTAATGGAAACACAGATGCTTTATTTGTTAAGCATTGTCTGTTACCGTAGACTGTTTACTTTATTTTGCACACTAAATCCATTTCCTGAAGTTTTTTGGGAGTTTTCGTAAACGATTTTTAGCAGTAGCATCTGTTTATTTTATTACCACATTGAAAGATGTGTTAAGACTTCTTGAAAACGTGCTTCACTCTTCGAATAGGAAAATTAGAATTTAGAAACCATGCCTGGTAGTCGATTTAAACGTAAATGGCTAGAAATGCCAACGGATATCGCCCGATAAAAAATTACGTAAAATGTGGCGTATGCAAAAAAGATCTATTTGATGAGCATGGGAGAAAGTGCAATAAAAACGCAAGCATCGGGAAAGAAACATCAAGAACCTGCTTCTGCGCATTTGATCATTATTAAATTATTCATTTTAACTGAGGTATGTAATGAATTAAATACAACAGTAAGTCTGCCATTCTGCCCGAACGCTATTGAAACGGACGCGTAACTGTATCGCTTGGCAACTCTTCACACTTTTCTTTTCTTTCTTTCTTTTTTTTAAAATGAAGGAAAAATATCCCATTTAAAATCTCATAGGTTACATTTAAAATATATAATGCCTCTCGTTTCTAATTTCATAATAAATTGTGCTTGTGACAGTTTCTGTTATGTGCAAAAACACGAAGTCAAAATGACTCTGCACAGAGACACATGACCTAATTTATCGACTGATGTCCAAAACCTACACCCAAAACTCTAAAGATTTTTGTTCCCAATGGAAATGCAGACATAGACCTAACATTACCCCTGCTCCACCCCATTATTTTCTTGTGGTGCCTAACCAAAATTAACTGAATATTTATTTCAAGTATCAGTGATTACATTTCTATCTTTTTGATTTGACTTTGTAGCTGAAACAAAAATAAAGGAATTGAGACAAGGCAAGAAAGTTAGTGACCTCCAGATTCTTGCTTTCAGAAATGATTGCAAGAAGACACTGACCAGGTTTATAGAAAATGTATTTAGCAAAATGTGCATTACATCATGTCCTAGAGAAAGACTTGTCTTGTTTGGATCCTTGTACAATAATGGCATATAAAACTCATGCTGTAGTCTTGCTAAAAAGAGATTTGCTTATTCTTGTAAAGTCAAGAAAATGTAATACCTCTGACTGTGACTCTGTCATGTCAGAATACTCATGCTTTAATGATGCAGCTGTCACAGGTGGATCATTGTCTGCTTTCTTGAGAGATGCAGATCATCTTGACACATTTTTTCATGGAACATTTTTGAAGTAAAAATATTTGGAAAGTGATGCAACTATTACTGATTCTCTCACATGGGCAGGCAAATGTCGAAATAGAGTTTTTAGTTAACAAAGAGATGGAAGATTGCAACATGGCAGAAAGAACCTTAATTTTTAGAAGAATCATTGTAGTCAGAAGTATGGGAGGAGTCGAAAATATCTAAATTACTCATAAAATGCTAGCTAGTTGCAGTAGTGCCTTAGCAGATATATGATTTATCTTGACAGCCAGAAGCATAACATTGCATAAGAGAAACATAATAATAAAATAAAAATTCTTGATGGTGAGATAGAGCAACTGAATAGAAAAAAAATTGCTTTAGACCAAGAATATCCAGTCCCTGACTGCTGCTACAGATGACAATGCTTCTCAGGCAGAAACACTGCACAGGATATCACTTACTGCTGTATCAATTAGCTTGCAGACACAAAAAAGAGAAAAGGTAGAGGATAGTGAAACTGTTGACAGACAAAATTGTTGAAGCTGAAAAGAAAAGACTTCTAAAAGTGGAAAGAATATTTCACTATAATGAACGAACGAACGAACGAACTTTATTTTCAAAGGGTTAAGAATTGGGCACGCAGGCCCGTCTGACATTCTGCCCTTCCTCTCTCTCTCATCATGTATACTGTATCCTTCCATCCTCACATTTACTTTAAGCATTATTAAGGCATTTATCATTATAAAAGTAATATAACATCAAACATTTGCAATAATAATCATAATTAAAGTTTGTTTTTAAAATAAATAAAGACAGACAGACAGACAGACAGACAGACAGACAGACAGACAGACAGACAGACAGACAGACAGACAGACAGACAGACAGACAGACAGACAGACAGACAGACAGACAGACAGACAGACAGACAGACAGACAGACAGACAGACAGACAGACAGACAGACAGACAGACAGACAGACAGACAGACAGACATACAGGCAGGCAGACAGACAGGCAAACGTTCGACGGACAGACAGACAGAGACAGACGGACAGAGACAGACAGACAGACAGACAGACAGACAGACAGACAGACAGACAGACAGACAGACAGACAGACAGACAGACAGACAGACAGATAACGAACGAATGAACGAACGAACGAACGAACAAACTATGCAGATCATCTTGACACATTTTTTCATGGAACATTTTTGAAGTAAAAATATTTGGAAAGTGATGCAACTATTACTGATTCTCTCACATGGGCAGGCAAATGTCGAAATAGAGTTTTTAGTTAACAAAGAGATGGAAGATTGCAACATGGCAGAAAGAACCTTAATTTTTAGAAGAATCATTGTAGTCAGAAGTATGGGAGGAATGTAAATAAACAGTATATTATTTAAAGTGGTTCAGATTATAAAGTGGTCTGTATATGAAGTGTACAGTGAGCTTTAAGATGCTTCACAAAGCAGGAAAGGCAAGGCTCGCAATGATGCTGTGTGAGTCAGCAGATGACTAAGTGAAGTCCATTCAGCCCACACTGAAAACTGGAATGAAGTGGAAAGTGGATGAAACTGTTGGGGCTGCCCAAGAGTCGCTAAAGCTGAGGGAGGTAATCAGATATACACAGACAAATAGATGGGGATTTAGCCATGGTGACATTTGCTGGTGGTCCAAGGCATCAAACAGGGAACACAGAGACATTGTAATTCAGGAGATACGGGGAGCTGAGAATGATAAGAGGATACACAAAGCGGTGAGCAAGCCCAACAAGGTCAATGGACTACATGGGAAGGAGCCCTACAAAGGTCCTTGACCTTGACATGGAATGATATATGGCATATGGCACCTCATACTCAGCTTCATTTTAAAATCAAACTATGACCTCCTGCTATCATCCACAAACCTTATGAGATGGGGAAAGTCTAATGATGCTCAGTGCCATGAGAGGCAGACAACTTGAACATGTGCTCTCAGCTACAAGGTGTCATAAGGGCAAGGGCAATACTCATGGCGCCACAACAGAGTACTAAATGAGCTGGCTGCTACAGCCAGACCTGGCAAGGGTGAAGGTGAACAGCAAAATCAGACCGACCACTGCAAATACATACTTTCTGAGAGCTGGAAAGTCAGCACGTCCCAAACCAAGTAAATCAAGTAGCAGTTTACCATCTCTTCTTAACTGTGCAAATGACTTAGAGATGGCAGTAGACCTACCAAGGCTAGGGGCATATACAGAGAGTATCCGAAGATCTCGACGATGGCCAGATATAGTGCTCCATTCCTCATCACCACACCAGATTATAATTATTGAGCTGGCCATGCCATTTGAATCCAGATTGGACGAGCAACAATTGTTAAAAGTGAATAAATAATGGAGGAAACCTTGAGTCCTGTGAACAGTCAATAAATTAGTAAATCAATAAATAGAGGTAATTAACAGGTACTCGTTGGACATAAAGGATGACACTAGACAACAGAAAAGAAAATATAAGTGATAGGCTTACCGGGAATCGAACCTAGGACCAGCCAAATGGCGCCATCGCCTTGCTGTGACAGTACATCGTGAAAGGACGCTCAGCCAATACAGCAAGGTGATGGCGCAGTTTGGTTGGTCCTAGGTTTGATTTCCCGGTAAGCCTATCACTTATATTGTCTGTTCTGTTGCCTAGTGTCATCCTTTATGTCCAACAAGTACCTGTTAATTACCTTTATTTATTAATTGTTAAAAGTGGCCAAGTATAATGATCTGGCCACGGACTTGAGACATGATGGGTTCACTGCAAAGGTCATGGCTGTTGAGGTGGGTGCAAGAGGTCTCGTGGCTGCCTCAGTGTATGATCTACTGAAACTGTTGGGGTTGAGGGGATAGTCAAGAACAAGGGCACTTAAGAGGCTCAGCAAAACTGCGGAAGGGGCATTGTGCTAGCTGTGGAACAACCACAATGGGCTATGGAACACGGGACAGTAATTTTTTTTCAACTTAGGGGTTACTTTCACAATTGCCTCCAACTGACAGAAAATAGGAGTGAAGTTGAAAGCTGCAATCAAGGTGGAGTGGGTTCAATTCTCTGCTCAAGACAACAGGAGGCTGACAGTTGGGAGTCATTACACAAGTGCCCCCTCTCCCCCACCCCCAGAGTGTAAAGGAGATTAAGGGGCCGAAACACTTGATCAACAGGGGGACTCTTCTGATGATCAGATTGCTCTGTATAGAGTTTTCTATCATTATGCTTCTATTTAAATATGAGAGTTTGATTTAGACTCTAGAAATACATAAGTCTTTTTTCTCAATGCATTTAAGGAGATTGATAAGAAATCCAGTGTAGTGGAGTAATATTTGTTAGGCCTAGATTTGTTAATTTTTCAGCATAATTTTGTTCTTGTATTAATGTTTGGCGTAATAGTTTTCACAGTGTTGTTGTTGCTGGTGGATTTTTTAAAAAAAATGTGTTCATCACTGTTCGAGTGTGTTGCTCCTATCCTTGCAAATCATATGCTCAAACCTTGAAAATGCTTGGACCTGGAAAATTTATGAGACATGCTCTGTCACTCCCTCACTGACTGCTCGTTTGTTCCATGTCTTTTGGCAACTTAACATTACCACCAGTTTCTGTTTTAAATTATCTTCTTTTTTTTTTAATTCTACATCACAGTACTATCTACAAATTCTTTTATCCAGTCATCACTCTGGTCAGAATGTTTCTATCTAAAGCTTCTGTTATCCAATCTTACTTCATCACTCTGGTCAGCCTCTTTTATCCAGTCTTACATCATCACTCTGGTCAGCCTCTTTTATCCAGTCTTACATCATCACTCTGGTCAGCCTCTTTTATCCAGTCTTACATCATCACTCTATATCACCACGGCAAGCATTCGGATGCAGCAAGCCTTAACATCATTGGAGGAGTGGGCCAAGGCATGGCTAGTAAAGATAAATGAAGGAAAAACATCATACACGGTGTTTTCTCTCTCAAACCACAGAGCTCCAAACTGGTGCTAAATCGGGAAAAAAATCTACATCTGGATGAAAACCCAAACTACCTAGGCATTACTTTTGATCACAGCTTGACTTGGAAAACCCAAATTGAAAGAAACAGGACAAGAGCAAGGCAGAGAATGGCAATCATGAAAAAACTTGCTGGCATGGGCTGGGGAGCAGACGAGAGAGTACTAAAGAAGCTATATACTGGGTGAGTGAAACCAGTCTTAGAATATGGCATTGCAGCATGGTCAACGGCAGCTAAGTCGAACTTTGACAAAATAAACAGAACCCAAAACCAAGCATTGAGAATCATAACAGGGGGCATGAAGTCAACACCCATTAAAGACTTGGAAAAGATTACTCACCTCCAGCTCTATGGAGGATAGAAGAGATAGATGAGCCCAGCAACAAGCCGAGAAATTCAGGAGGCTGATAGACCACCCAATGCACCAGAGAATAAATGGACTTGGAATGGGAAGACTGAAGCGAAGCAACTTTGTAGAGACAGTCAAAACAAAGATGAGACAGACCCCATAAATGCAATATCAACAGCTACGCCAATATGTACTGCACACAAGCTACCAATTTGGAAACAACAGTGCTTCCCTGAAATGATAGAAAACATTCCTGGTATTGAGAGAAAGAACAGCCAAAATGAAACAAAAAGGAGAGTCGTAACCACAAAATATATAGAGAAACATTACCCAAGCAACACCTGGATCCATGCATACACAGATGGATCAGCAACTAATGCAACAGAAGTTTGGGGTGGAGGAGTCTTCCTGAGCTTAAGCAATGGTACACAAAAAAAGATAGCAGTTGCAACAGGGAAATTTTCAAGTAACTTCAGAGCAGAGGCAGAGGCCTTAAAAACTGCATCAGAAATTCTAATGACAGAAGAAAGCTCAGAGAGACCAGTAGCTATCTTCTCAGATGCGCTGTCAGTAATTACAACGCTGAAAAGTCAAAATAATGCTGAACTGGATGACCTAAGAGTAACACTTCACAGACTATGTCAACAATATAAAAGAGTCGTGATACAGTGGATCCCTTCTCACTGCAACATCCCTGGAAATGAAGAGGCTGACAGATTGGCAAAGAAAAGGGGAAAGCTTCCTCAACCTGACACAGATATAACTTATGAGGAGGCCAAGAGTTTCATCAAGCGCAGATACAGACGCAAATGGGAAGCAGAGCATCCAGGCCATCAAAAAAATGATACATATTACAAGCTCAGCAGAAGTGAACAAGTGGTAATCTTCAGACTTCGCACAGGTCATAACAGATTGAGATACCATCTATTCAACAAATTAAAGATAGGAACTACTGATGAGTGTGACTGTAGCACCGATAAAATGACTGCCGAACATCTGCTTCAAAGGTGCTCAACATATGAGGAACAGAGAAAACGTGTATGGCCATCACCAGTACCATTCCTGGAAAAAATCTATGGACATATCAACAGCCTTGGGCTGACCACTGCTTTCTTTGAACTTATTCAAGTTGACATCTGAGGGTGAACAGAGACGAAGACATCATCACTGTGGTCAGAATGTTTCTGTCTAAAGCCTCTGTTATCCAGTCTTACATCATCACTGTGGTCAGCTTCTTTTATCCAGTCTTATGTCATCACTCTGGTCAGAATGTTTCTGTCTAAAGCTTCTTTTATCTAGTCTTATGTCATCACTCTGGTCAGAATGTTTCTGTCTAAAGCTTCTTTTATCTAGTCTTATGTCATCACTCTGGTCAGAATGTTTCTGTCTAAAGCTTCTTTTATCTAGTCTTACATAATCACTCTGGTCAGAATGTTTCTGTCTAAAGCTTCTTTTATCTAGTCTTACATAATCACTCTGGTCAGAATGTTTCTGTCTAAAGCTTTTATCTAGTCTTACATAATCACTCTGGTCAGAATGTTTCTGTCTAAAGCTTCTTTTATCTAGTCTTACATAATCACTCTGGTCAGAATGTTTCTGTCTAAAGCTTCTTTTATCTAGTCTTACATAATCACTCTGGTCAGAATGTTTCTGTCTAAAGCTTCTTTTATCTAGTCTTACTTCATCACTCTGGTTAGCTTCTTTTATCCAGTCTTACTTCATCACTCTGGTTAGCTTCTTTTATCCAGTCTTACAACATCACTCTGGTTAGCTTCTTTTATCCAGTCTTACAACATCACTCTGGTTAGAATGTTTCTATCTAAAGCTTCTTTTATCCAGTCTTGAATCACTTGGTCAGAATTGTTATTACCTCTGCCAGATATTTTATACCTTGTCAGTGGCTGCATACATTCAGGCTGCTTTTCTTGGGTGGTTTAATAATGTGCTATTCCTTCCATCTCTTCAGGCCAGCCTCTTATTTCAAAATTTTCTTACTATTTGTTTGACGTGTTTTTCTCTTTAATTTAGAAGTTTCTGTATGTTCACTGTCAATCATTCTTTTTTGCTCCTTATTCTTGTTGCCAAGAACCTCTTCATGTGTGTTCTAAAAGGTATCTTGGATTAAGCACCATTGATTGTTTCCTCCATGAGGTTCCCCAATGCATCAGGTCTGTTTCCCAAATTCAGTTTAATCTTGTCCCTTATGTCTTTATTTGTTAGGCATTATATTTTAAGAAGATTTGTTATGCATATGAGAAGAACATATTAAAGAAAGTTTGCCAACTGTTACATAGTTGCCTTGTAAAGGTCTGTGAAACAGAACTACAGAATAGGAAATGTCTAATGAATCAGAACTAAAGGCTAGCACGGATTTGTCAGTCATATCAGAGCCACATTAGAGAGCTATAAAATTGTGACCAAATAGCAGAGCCAAAAACAATAACAATTGTGATAAATGTTGTATAAGCAAGCTGAAAAATGTTTGCCAAATATCTGAAATACAAATGTACACAAATACTGCAAAATATTTGAACTGCAAGCTGCAGACTTTTTGGCAGACTTGCTCACTGAACAGAAATCACACTTCACACATCTCATTTTTACAAGGAATTTTGAATGACATATGGCACCTTTAAGACCCAGCTTCAGTATCTGATAAGTGTAGGATTTACCAGCAGCCACAGACCTTGTAAAATGGGGATAGTCTCAATGCTCCATGTGCCCAAAAACATAAATTGAACATTTGTTCTCAGCATGCAGGGGGTCATTCATCATGCAGGGGGTCATTCATCATGCAGGGTATCATATGGAAAAGGGTGAAATACATAGCAACATCACACAGTACTTAATGTGCCAGCTGCTACAACCAACTTGACAATGTTGATGGCAACCAGTAAAACCAGGTCTAAAATTAAAAGTACATGCTGCCTGAGAGCATGACAGTCAGCACATCCAAAACAAATGAATATTAGCTTAGTATTCTTGATGGTGCTAACAAATGAGAAATGGCAGTGGACCTATGTGGGCAAACAACATGCTATTAAGCCATTAGAAAGTCTCAGAAACTACCAGATATCATACTGTACTTCCCTGTCATCTTACCAGCTTATAATGATTTTACTAACACTGTTACTTGAATCCAGATTAGATGAACAGCATACTTTTAAAACTGGCCAGATATTATGACTTGGTCATGGATTTAAACTTAAGGATTTCACAGCAGAAGCCATAGTTGTAAAAATAGGCATAAAGGACTGGTGGCCATCTCAGTATATGATGTACAGAAACAACTGGGCCTGAAGGGACAGTCAAGGACAAGGGTGCTTAAAAGTTTGGGAAAACCTTTTGTTCTGATAACTGATGGAGGTAAGTAGTCATTATGATGTAGCAGATGTATCAAGTCAGTTCATAGAAATGTCCACAGAGGGGTTGATAGCCTACTGTAATCCTAGTCCTGTTATTTCTGTCAACAGGAACAAAGTACAAAGCAACAAGCCAAAGTTGAGAGCCTGCAAGAAAAGTCAGTATTTGTTTCTGTTTTGTTCTAATGTTTACACTGTTTTTATTTGTTTTGGATTAAAAGTATCAGTGTTGATGTATTGACATCACAGAAATACCTAATCCTATATAAGTTAAATTGATTTTTATCACTTAGAGTGATTCATCTATTGATATTAATTTCCTCTAAACCCAAACATTAGTGGTTTGTTAAGACTGTTGGATTTTATGTTTGTACTGATGCTAGTAGACCTAAATTAAATGCATTAACAAACATATGTAACCAGTAGGTACATCACTGAACACATAATGAACAATTTTTGCTAACATTTAATTTATTCTACTACTGATCTATGTGCTATATCTGTTAACTGAAAAAAGTAAGATTATTTGTTTTAAGTGTGACCTTCATACATTCACTAATCCCCAGGCCACCATCATTAGAGTATTGTTGTTGTTATTGTTGATCAGAAATAACATCACTGCACTCCAGGCAAACCTGTAGGTGCTCAGTCTCCCTCAGCATATGTCGAAGGGTATGAATGCTGACTGTTCCTGTTCCACACAGGTTGTATACATGCCAGATGCATCCTGTTATACATCCATTCCTGCTTGTCTTACGTTTGATGCCAAGTTCCAGCAACCTTAGCCTGGATGATGTCACTCTTTAATAGGCAATCATTAATTGTCCTCGGTATCTCTCACTGACCAAACAACAACACACAAAGTTTACCAGTTAGCTATGATCACACATTTCCTAGATGAGGAGACACGGAAAATGTTCTATATATCCCAAATACAAACACATCTAGACTATTGTTCCACAATCTGGGATGGCTGCTCCATGTCCAACACTAAGAGACTCTGTTCATTACAAAAATGTGCAGTGTGCATAGTTTCAGACAAAAACCTCACACAGTGTGTAGACCCATATAAATATCTTAACATATTACCACTAAGAAAGCACTTGTCTCTTCAACAAAGCCAAATTCATTCACAAAATCCTATCACAGAATGCTCTAACGCATCTGTGACCTATTTTCAAATACAATGGAAGATGCAGCCAACGCTTAAAAAAATTACACATGCCCAAGCCTAGGCTCGACTTATTCAAGAAAAGTTTATCTTTTTCTGCTGTTTACTTTCTTTTGCACACTAAATCCATTTCCTGAAGTTTTTGGGAGTTTTCGTAAACGATTTGAAACCATAATTCTATTTTTAGCGATAGCGTCTATTTATTTTATTGCCACATTGACAGATATGTTAAGACTTCTTGAAAATGTGCTTCACTCTTTGAATAGGAAAATTAGAATTTAGAAACCATGCCTGGTAGTTGATTTAAACATAAATGGCTAGAAATGCCAACTTATAAAACTTGGATATCGCCCAAAAATTATGTTGTTATGTTGATATGATAGATCCCTTGTAATGTTGATAGGATAGATCACTTGTGGGTATATTCTTACTAGGAAGACTTTATGCTGATATTATAGATCCCTTGTGGGTATATTGATGTTCTTACTAGGTAGACTTTATGCTGATAAGATAGATCCCTTGTTATGTTGATAAGATAGATCTCATGTTATGTTGATGAGATAGATCCCTTGTGGGTATATTGATATTCTTACTAGGTAGACTTTATGCTGATAAGATAGATCCCGTATGTGTATATTGATGTTCTTACTAGGTAGACTTTATGTTGATAAGGTAGATACCTTGTGGGTATATTGATGTTCTTACT
The DNA here is from genome assembly GCA_024509875.1 of Oreohelix idahoensis. NCBI lineage: Eukaryota > Metazoa > Mollusca > Gastropoda > Stylommatophora > Oreohelicidae > Oreohelix > Oreohelix idahoensis. Next base: position 432,198 of record JAMPIV010014049.1, on the reverse strand, counting down.
AAGTAGACTTTATGCTGATAAGATAGATACCTTGTGGGTATATTGATGTTCTTACTAGGTAGACTTTATGTTAATAAGATAGATCCCTTGTTATATTGATAAGATAGATCCCTTATTATGTTGATTAGATCCCTTGTTATGTTGATAAGATAGATCCCTTGTTATGTTGATAAGATAGATTCCTTGTGGGTATATTGATGTTCTTATTAGGTAGACTTTATGTTGATAAGATAGATCCCTTGTTATGTTGATAAGATAGATCCCTTGTTATGTTGATAAGATAGATCCCTTGTTATGTTGATAAGATAGATCCCTTGTTATGTTGATAAGATAGATCCCTTATTATGTTGATGAGAAAGATTCCTTGTGGGTATATGGATGTTCTTACTAGGTAGACTTTATGTTGATAAGGTAGATACCCTGTGGGCACATTGATGTTCTTACTAGGTAGACTTTATACTGATAAGATAGATCCTTGTTATGTTGATAAGATAGATCCCTTGTTATGTTGATAAGATAGATCCCTTGTTATGTTGATAAGATAGATCCCTTATTATGTTGATGAGAAAGATTCCTTGTGGGTATATGGATGTTCTTACTAGGTAGACTTTATGTTGATAAGATAGATCCCTTGTGGGTATATTGATGTTGTTCTTACTAGGTAGACTTTATGTTGATAAGATAGATCCTCTGTTATGTTGATAAGATAGATCCCTTGTTATGTTGATAAGATAGATGCCTTGTTATGTTGATAAGATAGATCCCTTGTTATGTTGATAAGATAGATCCCTTGTTATGTTAATAAGATAGATCCCTTGTTATGTTGATAAGATAGATTCCTTGTGGGTATATTGATGTTCTTACTTGGTAGACTTTATGTATGATAGATCCCTTGTGGGTATATTGATGTTCTTACTTGGACCAAGACTTTATGTTGACAAGATAGATCTCTTGTGAGACCATGTTTTGTATTCCTCATTACCTGTGAGACCATGTTTTGTACCCCTCATTGTGCGACCATGTTTCTAATATTATCTGTAGCCGTTAAGTGCCAGCTCTTTAATTCTTAGATTGAGTCAGCAGCAGCATGAAAATCTGTCCTTGCGTCAACAAGTGGACAGTCTCAAGCTGAATGCAGGAAGTCAGTCAGGCTCTGATGCCAATGAGAAGCTCAACAACATTCTCACCAACTTAAGAGCTGACAGTGATCGTGTAAGTTTTTGTGTGTTCAAGAAGCACTTAGGGTTTCTTAGATCTCTTGATGATGATGATGGAATGTCCTTATTTGTTCCTTAAGGAGCATGTAGCAACTGCTGCATGTAGCAACTGCTGCATGTAGCAACTGCTGCATGTAGGAACTGCTGCATGTAGCAACTGCTGCATGTAGCAACTGCTGCATGTAGGAACTGCTGCATGTAGGAACTGCTGCATGTAGCAACTGCTGCGTGTAGCAACTGCTGCATGTAGGAACTGCTGCATGTAGGAACTGCTGCATGTAGGAACTGCTGCATGTAGCAACTGCTGCGTGTAGCAACTGCTGCATGTAGGAACTGCTGCATGTAGGAACTGCTGCATGTAGGAACTGCTGCATGTAGGAACTGCTGCATGTAGGAAACACTTCATGTGCTCTTGCTGTAGTAGTTTATGTAGCAAGTTATGCTGAGGTTACTAGTCCCACTGATATCTGTTTTATATGCTGAGGTTACTAGTCCCACTGATATCTGTTTTATATGCTGAGGTTACTAGTCCCACTGATATCTGTTTTATATGCTGAGGTTACTAGTCCCACTGATATCTGTTTTATATGCTGAGGTTACTAGTCCCACTGATATCTGTTTTATATGCTGAGGTTACTAGTCCCACTGATATCTGTTTTATATGCTGAGGTTACTAGTCCCACTGATATCTGTTTTATATGCTGAGGTTACTAGTCCCACTGATATCTGTTTTATATGCTGAGGTTACTAGTCCCACGGATATCTGTTTTATATGCTGAGGTTACTAGTCCCACTGATATCTGTTTTATATGCTGAGGTTACTAGTCCCACTGATATCTGTTTTATATGCTGAGGTTACTAGTCCCACTGATATCTGTTTTATATGCTGAGGTTACTAGTCCCACGGATATCTGTTTTATATGCTGAGGTTACTAGTCCCACTGATATCTGTTTTATATGCTGAGGTTACTAGTCCCACGGATATCTGTTTTATATGCTGAGGTTACTATTCCCACTGATATCTGTTTTATATGCTGAGGTTACTAGTCCCACTGATATCTGTTTTATATGCTGAGGTTACTAGTCCCACTGATATCTGTTTTATATGCTGAGGTTACTAGTCCCACTGATATCTGTTTTATATGCTGAGGTTACTAGTCCCACTGATATCTGTTTTATATGCTGAGGTTACTAGTCCCACTGATATCTGTTTTATATGCTGAGGTTACTAGTCCCACTGATATCTGTTTTATATGCTGAGGTTACTAGTCCCACTGATATCTGTTTTATATGCTGAGGTTACTAGTCCCACTGATATCTGTTTTATTATATGCTGAGGTTACTAGTCCCACTGATATCTGTTTTATATATGCTGAGGTTACTAGTCCCACTGATATCTGTTTTATATGCTGAGGTTACTAGTCCCACTGATATCTGTTTTATATGCTGAGGTTACTAGTCCCACTGATATCTGTTTTATATGCTGAGGTTACTAGTCCCACTGATATCTGTTTTTATATGCTGAGGTTACTAGTCCCACTGATATCTGTTTTATATGCTGAGGTTACTAGTCCCACTGATATCTGTTTTATATGCTGAGGTTACTAGTCCCACTGATATCTGTTTTATATGCTGAGGTTACTAGTCCCACTGATATCTGTTTTATATGCTGAGGTTACTAGTCCCACTGATATCTGTTTTATATATGCTGAGGTTACTAGTCCCACTGATATCTGTTTTATATGCTGAGGTTACTAGTCCCACTGATATCTGTTTTATATGCTGAGGTTACTAGTCCCACTGATATCTGTTTTATATGCTGAGGTTACTAGTCCCACTGATATCTGTTTTATATATGCTGAGGTTACTAGTCCCACTGATATCTGTTTTATATGCTGAGGTTACTAGTCCCACTGATATCTGTTTTATATGCTGAGGTTACTAGTCCCACTGATATCTGTTTTATATGCTGAGGTTACTAGTCCCACTGATATCTGTTTTATATGCTGAGGTTACTAGTCCCACTGATATCTGTTTTATATGCTGAGGTTACTAGTCCCACTGATATCTGTTTTATATGCTGAGGTTACTAGTCCCACTGATATCTGTTTTATATGCTGAGGTTACTAGTCCCACTGATATCTGTTTTATATGCTGAGGTTACTAGTCCCACTGATATCTGTTTTATATGCTGAGGTTACTAGTCCCACTGATATCTGTTTTATATGCTGAGGTTACTAGTCCCACTGATATCTGTTTTATATGCTGAGGTTACTAGTCCCACTGATATCTGTTTTATATGCTGAGGTTACTAGTCCCACTGATATCTGTTTTATATGCTGAGGTTACTAGTCCCACTGATATCTGTTTTATATGCTGAGGTTACTAGTCCCACTGATATCTGTTTTATATGCTGAGGTTACTAGTCCCACTGATATCTGTTTTTTATATGCTGAGGTTACTAGTCCCACTGATATCTGTTTTATATGCTGAGGTTACTAGTCCCACTGATATCTGTTTTATATGCTGAGGTTACTAGTCCCACTGATATCTGTTTTATATGCTGAGGTTACTAGTCCCACTGATATCTGTTTTATATGCTGAGGTTACTAGTCCCACTGATATCTGTTTTATATGCTGAGGTTACTAGTCCCACTGATATCTGTTTTATATGCTGAGGTTACTAGTCCCACTGATATCTGTTTTATATGCTGAGGTTACTAGTCCCACTGTTTTATATGCTGAGGTTACTAGTCCCACTGATATCTGTTTTATATGCTGAGGTTACTAGTCCCACTGATATCTGTTTTATATGCTGAGGTTACTAGTCCCACTGATATCTGTTTTATATGCTGAGGTTACTAGTCCCACTGATATCTGTTTTATATGCTGAGGTTACTAGTCCCACTGATTTATGTTTTATATGCTGAGGTTACTAGTCCCACTGATATCTGTTTTATATGCTGAGGTTACTAGTCCCACTGATATCTGTTTTATATGCTGAGGTTACTAGTCCATCAACAAAGTACTTTGATCAGCATATATGCCGAGGTTACTAGTCCCATGGATATCTATTTTATATGCTGAGGTTACTAGTTACACGGATATCTTCACCTTAGTCACATTTTACAAGTTTGGCAGCACAGATGTAGTAATACAAATAATGTCTTTGTTATGTGATGTCTTTGCACACAGGCGTATGCCCATTATTTTCAGCTGTATACATTGACAATTTGGTATGATAATGCACGCATAGTGAACGGCGTAGCCTTTATTAATAATATGACGTAATTGTAACTATGCGACATAAGCATCGTCTGCTGTTAGAGGTCAACCATTACTTTTCTTTGCCTTTCTCTAATGTTCGTTGATCTGAGAGGACGTTTTATGTATATGCTCCCACATGGTGGAGACTTTCAAGTATTTCTACAGTGGCTATGTTATTCGAGATTGGTCACCACTTTGATATGCAACTGCCATGATGGTTTGCAGCTTTAATGATAAGTAGTGCAACCAATTTATGTAATATTTGTGAAGACGCCGTCAGTTTTATTGCCACAGTACTTTGGTCCAGTCGTGTTCGGACTGACCTTAAGTTGTAGCTGCCAGAATTGAATATATATATGCATGTTATGCCTTTGACACTAGACAGACATATAACTGAAGATTATGCATCCAACTATTAAAATACTTCTATGGCACGCGCCTCAAACAGCCTCTGACAACCAAGTCCAGCTCCCGGCCTTCACGTGTGGCTCAATTTGAGCCCGGCGGAACTGTTTCCACTGACGGGAGAAGGGGCAAAGGCGAGCGACTGGCGCCTTAAAACCAGCAGCTTCGGGCAGATAGGGCTCGTGATCCTTGGTTGGCAGCTTATCTAAGAGAAGGAACTCTGAATTCAAACCACCGCTGCCTTGCGGGAATATCCATTTGTGGAATTGGCTTCGGGAGTAAACCCTGAGGATAAATCCGGAGTCGGAGTCCCTAAGGCAGTCTAATGTCGATTCGACATTATTCTGGCAACTCCTGCGACATGGCTGGTACCAAACTGTATCGGCTACTGCCGTTCCTTTGGATCTACCGGCTGTGTGGAGAGGGGGAACATGCTGCATGAGCAACAGCTTGATCTCCATATAACTGTGCCCAAGCTCGTGCCCTGGAGAGGACACTCCAGCTTCACCCTATAGGTGTCGGCAAAACACGGGAAGTAGCAGTTACCGGTTATAAGCATTTTGCCCAATTGGCGTAGGGCATGGCGCCAGGGGCTACTTCCGACAGTGGGAGAGGTTCTAGGATCTCACTGGACAGCTACCGCCCGCTTCAAGCTGAGCAGCCCCCAGTCAATAAGGTGTCCCGCCACTGTCTGCTTTCCCCATTGGGTGCATGGGGATTAGGGTCAAACCCGAACTGTGGACAGAAAATTTTGCACCAAGCAATTATCGAAAAAATAGAAATAAGCAAACTCTCAGATTGGGATGCTGGAACGTCCGGACTATGTTGACTGGACTATCCGAAAACCTACAGGATGTAAACGATGTAAGGAAGACAGCCATAATTAATGATGAGCTTAAACGACTTCAGGTGGATATAGCTGCACTTCAGGAAACGCGCCTGGCGGGCTCTGGAATGGTGAGCGAGAAGGACTACACATTTTATTGGCAAGGGAAAGATCTTGATAAAGCTAGAGAACACGGAGTAGGTTTTGCGGTCAAAAAATCGCTAACTAACATGGTTGAACCAGGCGAGAATGGATCAGAACGCCTGTTAACGCTCCGCCTGCAAACTAGCACAGGTCCCATCACCCTTGTCAGTGTGTATGCTCCTACTCTGTACTCTGCCTCAGAAGCTAAAGATGAGTTCTACGAGAATCTAGCAGCAGTAATCAAAAGCATACCTAGGCAAGAACAGCTTGTTCTCCTTGGTGACTTTAACGCTAGAGTGGGTGCCGATAATGTTTCATGGCCTTCATGTCTGGGCAGGTTTGGTATTGGCAAGATGAATGAAAATGGACAACGGCTCTTAGAGTTGTGCGTCCACCATGACCTCTGCGTGACCAACACCTACTTTCAGACAAAACCCCAGCATAAGGTGTCATGGAGACACCCACGATCCAAGCACTGGCACCAACTTGACCTGATTCTCGTCAGAAGGCCACTCCTCAGGTCTGTGCTCTCCACGCGCTCGTACCATAGTGCAGACTGTGACACAGATCACTCCTTGGTTTGCTGCAAAATCAGAGCACAACCAAGAAAACTCTATCGTGTCAGACATGAAGGGAAACCACGCGTTGATACCAGCAAGATGTCAGACCCTTTCATGATCGCTCAATTCACTGCGACCTTCAAGAAAGTGCTCAGTAGCCCTCAGCATGGTGATACTATTACAGAAAACTGGGAGCATCTACGGAACACCATTCAAAGTACTGCACTTGCCACCTTTGGTAAGAAAACAGCAAAGTCAAATGAATTTTTATTTGATGAATCGCTTCACCAAAGCATGCAAGGACTTTGGCCTCACAATAAGTCTAAAGAAAACGAATGTGCTGAGTCAGGATGTAGGTGCTGCACCAGTTATCACTATCGATAACTATGAATTGGCAGTGGTGCACCACTTCACATACCTAGGGTCTACCATCAATGACAAACTCTCACTGGATACAGAAATCGACAGCCGCATTGGCAAAGCTGCAGCTACCTTTGCCCGCCTCACATCGCGTGTTTGGGGAAACTCTAAACTCACAATGAAGACCAAAGCTGCGGTATATAATGCCTGCGTCACCAGCACACTCCTATATGGCAGCGAGACCTGGACGACCTATGCTAAGCAAGAAAGAAGGCTCAATACCTTCCATTTGCGGTGTCTACGCCGCATCCTCGGCATCTCGTGGAAAGATAAAGTGACAAATGTCGAGGTGTTGTCACGTGCTGGCCTTCAAAGTATGTATACGCTGCTTAGACAGCGCAGACTTCGCTGGCTTGGCCATGTTCGCCGCATGGAAGATGGTCGCATCCCAAAAGATATCTTCTACGGACAATTAGCAGATGGCAAGAGAACAGTTGGGCGACCACAGCTGAGGTTCAAAGATGTGTGCAAGAGAGATATGAGGGCACTGGACATGGATCCAGCAACATGGGAGGATGAAGCTGCCGATCGCACTAAGTGGCGATGCTATTTGCGGCACCACCTCAGATTGGGCGAAGAGAGGCTCACACAAGAAGCAGAGGTGAGGAGAAAACGTCGAAAGGAGCACCAGGAAAATAAGCAGCTGAGGGCTGCCACCTCAGGGGCGCATTCCCATAGTCAGTTATGACTGAAGGGGCTATTATTACTATTATTATTATGCATTTCATGGAAGATATGGAGTATGTTTAATAAATATTGTAAACTGTGGACAAGTCTCCGACTGCACTTTGATTTTCACCATAAGTGTTATGGTGTATCGGTTGGACTTAGTCTATCTTGAATACCAGAACCAAAGACATTCGTGTTGTCAGTATGATTGCTGTTACTAATCTACAACATCAGTCCTTAAAAGCTGAAACACCTCCTTAACAGTCTTGTTACATCATTTCCCCTTATGATAAAATATACATGACACTGTTTACTTTGATCTTGTATGCCCCCTTACTCTAGACCCCTGGGATATTCTGCCCCTCCCTTGCTAATGCTCTGTTTTGACAGGCCCCTGTGGCGCTATTCTTTCATCTGTTTGTTGAGACATCCCAGGAAACTACATGGGCAATATACGTACCGATGTTTGTTTAAGATTTAATGCAGAAAAAGTGGAGCATGCCAGATCAAGAGAACAATGATGTAAAAGATAGATAAACAGCATAACTGTTAGGTCGACAGGATTCACCAACAGAGAGGGTTGCTACAGTAAAACTTTGTAGAAATTATAAACGTTCATGTGGACATGCCTTCTGCATTTGTTGTAAAAATCACATCTCATCTCATAATCGAAACCTCTTCTACCCCGTGAAACGAGGTGTAGAGGGGACCCAAGTGCACAAGGCCCATGGGCGGACATGTAATCTAAGTGACATGGCAAACAGGTGATTAGCCCATTGTGCCCGAACTTGCCCTCATGTGTACTCATTTTCGCTATAAAACCACCGAACCACCGAGACGTCATTCCAGCCAAAATGGACAGAACCTCATATACCCGAAGGTTTCGAGGAATGTAAAAATCACAACAACATAAAATGTACAGTAGATGTCAGGAAAGATAATACAGTATATCAGTCAGGAAAGATAACTGTGGTAAAATAAATAAGAACATGGCAAATGGACATTGTGTACAAGAAATGGCTACACATCTGTCATCATTATTATGTAAAGGAGATGGGTACACATCAGTCATCATTGTGTACAAGTAATGACTACACTTCAGGCATCATCAACATTGTGTACAGGAGATGGTTACATATCAATCATCATTGTGAACAGGAAAGGGCTAAACTTTAGGCATCATCATCATCATTGTGTAAGGAGATGGCTACACATCAATCAATATTGTGTACAGAAAGTGGCTACACATCAATCATCATTGTGTAAGGAAGTGGCTACACATCAATCATCATTGTGTAAGGAAGTGGCTATACATCAGTCATCATTGTGTAAGGAAGTAGCTACACATCAATCATCATTGTGTACAGGAAGTGGCTACACATCCTTCATCAATGTGTACAGGAAGTGGCAACACGTCCATCATCAATGTGTACAGGAAGTGGCTACACATCAGTCATCATCATCATCATTACATTTCAGCTCCTTGTAGAGCACAGAGCTTAACAAATGCACTGCTAACCTTCCTGCCCTGTGCTGTCTATTCAAAGTCCTTCCATGTCTTCTGTCATATGTCTCCAGTTCTTTTCACTGTGTGCATGTTTTGGTCTTCCCCATTTTTTCTTAAACTTGAGATTCAGAACAGGGATTGCCTTGTAATGATATCAGCTGAATTTCTCAATGTCTTGACATCTTGTTCCAGTGGGTTTTGTCTGATTCTTTCCATCATTTCCACACTGGCAATCATGCCATACAGTAGTACTGACTTGACACTAACCATTACTCTTGAATGGTTTGTGCAGGAGAGGAAGTACTGGCTAGCACTTGCTCAGACCTATGCTCCAAAGATAGTTGAAAGGTAATAATGATAATGATTTTCTTGTTTGCTTGCTGTCCCACCTTCTGTGGTCTACAATAAAATTCCTTTCCAACCTTCTGTGGTTTACAATAAACTTTCTGTCCAACCATCTGTGGTTTACAATAAACTTTCTGTCCAACCATCTGTGGTCTACAATAAAATTGCTGTCCTACCATCTGTGCTCTACAATAAAATTGCTGTCCTACCATCTGTGGTCTACAATAAAATTACTTTTCTTCCATCTGTGCTCTACAATAAAATTGCTGTCCTACCATCTGTGCTCTACAATAAAATTGCTGTCCTACCATCTGTGCTCTACAATAAAATTGCTGTCCTACCATCTGTGCTCTACAATAAAATTGCTGTCCTACCATCTGTGCTCTACAATAAAATTGCTGTCCTACCATCTGTGGTCTACAATAAAATTGCTGTCCTACCATCTGTGCTCTACAATAAAATTGCTGTCCTACCATCTGTGGTCTACAATAAAATTGATGTCCTACCATCTGTGGTCTACAATAAAATTGCTGTCCTACCATCTGTGGTCTACAATAAAATTGCTGTCCTACCATCTATGCTCTACAATAAAATTGCTGTCCAACCATCTGTGGTCTACAATAAAATTGCTGTCCTACCATCTGTGCTCTACATTAAAATTGCTGTCCTACCATCTGTGCTCTACAATAAAATTGCTGTCCTACCATCTGTGCTCTACAATAAAATTGCTGTCCTACCATCTGTGGTCTACAATAAAATTGCTGTCCTACCATCTGTGCTCTACAATAAAATTGCTGTCCTACCATCTGTGCTCTACAATAAAATTGCTGTCCTACCATCTGTGGTCTACAATAAAATAGCTGTCCTACCATCTGTGGTCTACAATAAAATTGCTGTCCTACCATCTGTGGTCTACAATAAAATTGCTGTCCTACCATCTGTGGTCTACAATAAAATAGCTGTCCTACCATCTGTGGTCTACAATAAAATTGCTGTCCTAACATCTGTGCTCTACAATAAAATTGCTGTCCTACCATCTGTGCTCTACAATAAAATTGCTGTCCTACCATCTGTGGTCTACAATAAAATAGCTGTCCTACCATCTGTGGTCTACAATAAAATTGCTGTCCTACCATCTGTGCTCTACAATAAAATTGCTGTCCTACCATCTGTGGTCTACAATAAAATTGCTGTCCTACCATCTATGCTCTACAATAAAATTGCTGTCCTACCTTCTGTACAATAAAATTGCTGCGCCACCGTGCGGTCACAATATCCAACAAATTCCAAGCGCTCCAACAGCTGGAAGATGTAGAGAATACAGAAGACTATTGGCAGCAAATCAAAACTGTATGGAATGAGATGTGAAGAAATACTGGGGAAAAGGGAACGACAACAAAAAGCATGGATAACAACAGAAACGATCAATAAAATAAAAGACAGAAAAAACAAGAAAGCAGATTTAAACACAAGCAAAACCAGAAGTTCCAAAGCCAAGGCTCAAGAAGTGTACACAGAAGCAAACAAAGAAGTACAAAGAAGTTTCAAAAGAGACAAGAGGAAGTATATTGAGGAGTTGGCAAGAGAGGCAGAAGATGCTGCAGCCAAAGGAAATATGAAAGAACTGTATAGCAGCACAAAGAAGCTAACAGGGAAATACAAGCAAACAAGTTGCCTCATAAAAGACAAGAATGGAAAACTGCTCAGAAAATACAAGAGCAAATAAAGAGGTAGACAGAATATTTTGAGGACCTTCTCAATAGACCAGCTCCACAAAACCCCCCGGACATCCAGCCAGCAGAAGAAGAGCTACAAATTAACAGTGAAAGACCAGCGAAGAACAAATAAAGAAAGCCATAAAGCTTCTAAGAGATGGAAAAGCATCTGGACCTGATGGCATTCCAGCAGAGGCCATCAAAGCAGATATCGACACAGCTACAGAGATGTTATATAAATTACTTGGTAAAGTCTGGAAAAAGGAAGAGATACCAGCAGAATGGAAGGAAGGATATCTGGTAAGTTGCCTAAGAAGGGAAATTTACAAGAGTGCACAAATTATAGAGGAATAATGTTACTATCAGTGCCAGGAAAAGTATTAAACAGGATTATCCTTGAGAGATTAAAAGAGTCCATAGACAAGAAACTGAGAGATGAACAAGCAGGTTTTCAACAAAACAGATCATGTACAGACCAGATAGCCACTTTGAGAATAATAGTTGAACAAAGTCTGGAATGGAATTCACCACTATACATCGGATTTGTTGAGTACGAAAAGGCATTTGGCAGTGTAGACAGAGAATCACTTTGGAAATTGCCTACCATCTGTGCTCTACAATAAAATTGCTGTCCTACCATCTGTGCTCTACAATAAAATTGCTGTCCTACCATCTGTGCTCTACAATAAAATTGCTGTCCTACCATCTGTGCTCTACAATAAAATTGCTGTCCTACCATCTGTGCTCTACAATAAAATTGCTGTCTACCATCTGTGGTCTACAATAAAATTGCTGTCCTACCATCTGTGGTCTACAATAAAATTGCTGTCCTACCATCTATGCTCTACAATAAAATTGCTGTCCAACCATCTGTGGTCTACAATAAAATTGCTGTCCTACCATCTGTGCTCTACAATAAAATTGCTGTTCTACCATCTGTGCTCTACAATAAAATTGCTGTCCTACCATCTGTGCTCTACAATAAAATTGCTGTCTACCATCTGTGGTCTACAATAAAATTGCTGTCCTACCATCTGTGGTCTACAATAAAATTGCTGTCCTACCATCTATGCTCTACAATAAAATTGCTGTCCAACCATCTGTGGTCTACAATAAAATTGCTGTCCTACCATCTGTGCTCTACAATAAAATTGCTGTCCTACCATCTGTGCTCTACAATAAAATTGCTGTCCTACCATCTGTGCTCTACAATAAAATTGCTGTCCTACCATCTGTGGTCTACAATAAAATTGCTGTCCTACCATCTGTGCTCTACAATAAAATTGCTGTCCTACCATCTGTGGTCTACAATAAAATTGCTGTCCTACCATCTGTGCTCTACAATAAAATTGCTGTCCTACCATCTGTGGTCTACAATAAAATTGCTGTCCTACCATCTGTGGTCTACAATAAAATTGCTGTCCTACCATCTGTGGTCTACAATAAAATTGCTGTCCTACCATCTGTGGTCTACAATAAAATTGCTGTCCTAACATCTGTGCTCTACAATAAAATTGCTGTCCTACCATCTGTGCTCTACAATAAAATTGCTGTCCTACCATCTGTGGTCTACAATAAAATAGCTGTCCTACCATCTGTGGTCTACAATAAAATTGCTGTCCTACCATCTGTGCTCTACAATAAAATTGCTGTCCTACCATCTGTGGTCTACAATAAAATTGCTGTCCTACCATCTATGCTCTATAATAAAATTGCTGTCCTACCTTCTGTACAATAAAATTGCTGCCCCACCGTGCGGTCACAATATCCAACAAATTCCAAGCGCTCCAACAGCTGGAAGATGTAGAGAATACAGAAGACTATTGGCAGCAAATCAAAACTGTATGGAATGAGATGTGAAGAAATACTGGGGAAAAGGGAACGACAACAAAAAGCATGGATAACAACAGAAACCATCAATAAGATAAAAGACAGAAAAAACAAGAAAGCAGATTTAAACACAAGCAAAACCAGAAGTTCCAAAGCCAAGGCTCAAGAAGTGTACACAGAAGCAAACAAAGAAGTAAAAAGAAGTATCAAAAGAGACAAGAGAAGTATATTGAGGAGTTGGCAAGAGAGGCAGAAGATGCTGCAGCCAAAGGGAATATGAGAGAACTGTATAGCAGCACAAAGAAGCTAACAGGGAAATACAAGCAAACAAGTTGCCTCATAAAAGACAAGAATGGAAAACTGCTCAGCAAAATACAAGAGCAAATGAAGAGGTGGACAGAATATTTTGAGGACCTTCTCAATAGACCAGCTCCACAAAACCCCCCGGACATCCAGCCAGCAGAAGAAGAGCTACAAATTAACAGTGAAAGACCAGCGAAGAACAAATAAAGAAAGCCATAAAGCTTCTAAGAGATGGAAAAGCATCTGGACCTGATGGCATTCCAGCAGAGGCCATCAAAGCAGATATCGACACAGCTACAGAGATGTTATATAAATTACTTGGTAAAGTCTGGGAAAAGGAAGAGATACCAGCAGAATGGAAGGAAGGATATCTGGTTAAGTTGCCTAAAAAGGGAAATTTACAAGAGTGCACAAATTATAGAGGAATAATGTTACTATCAGTGCCAGGAAAAGTATTAAACAGGATTATCCTTGAGAGATTAAAAGAGTCCATAGACAAGAAACTGAGAGATGAACAAGCAGGTTTTCAACAAAACAGATCATGTACAGACCAGATAGCCACTTTGAGAATAATAGTTGAACAAAGTCTGGAATGGAATTCACCACTATACATCGGATTTGTTGACTACGAAAAGGCATTTGGCAGTGTAGACAGAGAATCACTTTGGAAATTGCCTACCATCTGTGCTCTACAATAAAATTGCTGTCCTACCATCTGTGCTCTACAATAAAATTGCTGTCCTACCATCTGTGCTCTACAATAAAATTGCTGTCCTACCATCTGTGCTCTACAATAAAATTGCTGTCCTACCATCTGTGCTCTACAATAAAATTGCTGTCTACCATCTGTGGTCTACAATAAAATTGCTGTCCTACCATCTGTGGTCTACAATAAAATTGCTGTCCTACCATCTATGCTCTACAATAAAATTGCTGTCCAACCATCTGTGGTCTACAATAAAATTGCTGTCCTACCATCTGTGCTCTACAATAAAATTGCTGTCCTACCATCTGTGCTCTACAATAAAATTGCTGTCCTACCATCTGTGCTCTACAATAAAATTGCTGTCCTACCATCTGTGGTCTACAATAAAATTGCTGTCCTACCATCTGTGCTCTACAATAAAATTGCTGTCCTACCATCTGTGCTCTACAATAAAATTGCTGTCCTACCATCTGTACTCTACAATAAAATTGCTGTCCTACCATCTGTGGTCTACAATAAAATTGCTGTCCTACCATCTGTGGTCTACAATAAAATTGCTGTCCTACCATCTGTGGTCTACAATAAAATAGCTGTCCTACCATCTGTGGTCTACAATAAAATTGCTGTCCTAACATCTGTGCTCTACAATAAAATTGCTGTCCTACCATCTGTGCTCTACAATAAAATTGCTGTCCTACCATCTGTGGTCTACAATAAAATAGCTGTCCTACCATCTGTGGTCTACAATAAAATTGCTGTCCTACCATCTGTGCTCTACAATAAAATTGCTGTCCTACCATCTGTGGTCTACAATAAAATTGCTGTCCTACCATCTATGCTCTACAATAAAATTGCTGTCCTACCTTCTGTACAATAAAATTGCTGCCCCACCGTGCGGTCACAATATCCAACAAATTCCAAGCGCTCCAACAGCTGGAAGATGTAGAGAATACAGAAGACTATTGGCAGCAAATCAAAACTGTATGGAATGAGATGTGAAGAAATACTGGGGAAAAGGGAACGACAACAAAAAGCATGGATAACAACAGAAACCATCAATAAGATAAAAGACAGAAAAAACAAGAAAGCAGATTTAAACACAAGCAAAACCAGAAGTTCCAAAGCCAAGGCTCAAGAAGTGTACACAGAAGCAAACAAAGAAGTACAAAGAAGTTTCAAAAGAGACAAGAGGAAGTATATTGAGGAGTTGGCAAGAGAGGCAGAAGATGCTGCAGCCAAAGGAAATATGAGAGAACTGTATAGCAGCACAAAGAAGCTAACAGGGAAATACAAGTAAACAAGTTGCCTCATAAAAGACAAGAATGGAAAACTGCTCAGAAAATACAAGAGCAAATAAAGAGGTAGACAGAATATTTTGAGGACCTTCTCAATAGACCAGCTCCACAAAACCCCCCGGACATCCAGCCAGCAGAAGAAGAGCTACAAATTAACAGTGAAAGACCAGCGAAGAACAAATAAAGAAAGCCATAAAGCTTCTAAGAGATGGAAAAGCATCTGGACCTGATGGCATTCCAGCAGAGGCCATCAAAGCAGATATCGACACAGCTACAGAGATGTTATATAAATTACTTGGTAAAGTCTGGGAAAAGGAAGAGATACCAGCAGAATGGAAGGAAGGATATCTGGTTAAGTTGCCTAAGAAGGGAAATTTACAAGAGTGCACAAATTATAGAGGAATAATGTTACTATCAGTGCCAGGAAAAGTATTAAACAGGATTATCCTTGAGAGATTAAAAGAGTCCATAGACAAGAAACTGAGAGATGAACAAGCAGGTTTTCGACAAAACAGATCATGTACAGACCAGATAGCCACTTTGAGAATAATAGTTGAACAAAGTCTGGAATGGAATTCACCACTATACATCGGATTTGTGGACTACGAAAAGGCATTTGACAGTGTAGACAGAGAATCACTTTGGAAATTGATGAGGCATTATGGAGTTCCCCTGAAGATCATTAATTTAATAAAGAAAACATATGAAGACATGACATGCAGAGTTCTTCACGAAGGACAGCTTACAGAACCGTTTGGGATAAGAACAGGAGTGCGACAGGGATGCCTCTTGTCTCCATTTCTTTTCTTACTAGCAATAGATTGGGTTATGAGATCATCGACAACACACAACAGAAATGGAATCCAGTGGACTCTGACTAAGCAGTTGGATGATCTGGATTTTACTGGTGACTTGGCTCTTCTGTCCCATAACTGTAATCAGATGCAGGACAAATTGAAAACACTCGATGAGAGGTCACAGCAATAGGGTCTGAGAGTACACAGGGAAAAGACAACAATAATGAGAATAAATGCAGGTAATGATAACGGTTGAACTTGAAGAAACACCAATACAAGATGTAGAATTGTACACATATCTTGGCAGCAATATAGACAAAGTTGGAGGGACAGACAGTGATATCAAACTAAGAATACAAAAAGCAAGAGGAGCTTTCATTGCATATTTAAATATATGGAGATCAAGAGAAATCGGATCCAACACGAAAATAAGAATCTTCAACTCACATGTGAAGTCAGTCCTATTGTATGGCTCTGAGACATGGAGAACAACAAAGACAACAACCAAAAAGCTACAGACTTTCATAAATGGGTGCTTGCATAGAATAGAGGGTTTAAAATGGTATGACAAGTGTCACGAAATGGATTTAGGACTAGAGACTGTCTACATATAGTGACAAGACAATAGTAAGAAGAAAGACTGAAATGATAGATTCAGATAGAAATATAGTGCAAACTGTGAAAGTTGAGACCATTGGCTCCGAGGTTGAGAACCGAGGTTGATTCTTTCCTCGCCACTTCGGACGTTTAAATTGCTATGGCCTCGAACCACCTCTAACTACCCTATGGGGATAAGGTTCAATTAAGATTCACAAACACCAAGGTACAGACAACATATAGCTACTGTACTAAAGGAAATGACTGATGCCACCCACTTTGTCACGAAATGGATTTAGGACTAGAAAAATTAAATAAAGTCCTCACGCAAAAATTCATGCTTACCAAATCTCTAATGTCCAACTGAAGGGCAATCGACTTGACTCTGGCAACCCGGCTTTGGCAATTAATTTTTAGAGAGACCGAACTTATGAAGTTCGGGCGTATTTATTCTCAAGCCCCCACGCACCGACTTCATGACGTCATATGCGCGGCGTGGTTCTAAAGCCAATGGGCGCTCTGCATTTCAACTGCAGTTAGCTCTCCGCCAATCAGAACCTTAGATCTTTCTGATGCAACCAGTCCCCGCTAGACAAAGAACCGGGAATTGGTCCTAGCCCTATACTGCGGAAATGAAGCAAAAATGGCCGCAAATAATTTAACTCCCGAAAAATGCGTATATGGCCACGCAATATCTTTAAAAAAAGGACACTGGTGCAAATCCTGATCCAGCCTCTATAATCTCAATCTAGAATAATACTTTCTAATTCCCTACACCCCCATTCTAAACACATAAAGAAGAACCATAAAGCAGATGAGATCAAACTCCCTCGTGATCTCATCTTGAAAAAACGTAAATAATAGAAGGAGAAGAAACATGGAGAAGGATTTCCTGTAATCCCTCCAAAAATATATTGAACAAATTGCAAGGAGAAAAAGACATGGGCCATTTGAAAGACAGAATCTCAGTACTCTCATAACATCACTCCCCCCTTTCAAAGATTGAGCAACGATCTCATTACTGAAATCTCTGTGTTTCACATTGGCCCTTAACTGTCTACAAGGCTGTCTGTCCTTACCCCTCCTATTCAGTGTTCTTCGACCTTCCTCTCTTGCGTTTCCTCCTTCTTCCTCTCCTAGAATGAGCTCCTATGCTCCGTTGGGAGAGTTGATCTCTCTTCAGACCTGTGCCGTCTAATGGCGGGTCTGAACTTTCCCTTGCTATGACCGTCAAAAGGCTGTCCTGGTCAGCTGATGTGACCGGCGGGCGCTGTGGCGACCTGGCAATGGCGACTTCCTCGCTGCGCGTCAGCAGAGTTGTGACTGCTGGTACCGTGCGAAACTGATGCAACGTCTCGGGTTCCTCTGGTGTAGAGCCTCCGATTTCTTGCTGGGTGTCTATTTTATCACGATCGACCTCAATAGCTTCTACCTTTGAAGAAAGGTAGGTAAGATCTGCCCCTGGCAGTGGTTCTGGACTCGCTCTTCCCCTACCAATCTGAAGCGTGACAGAGCTCTCCAAAATCGCTCCTTGCGAAGTTATAAGGCAGTTTCCCTCACTAATTCCTGGCCTGGAAAGTTTGTGAGATGCCCGTATAGTTCCAGAGAGTCCTCCGTCTAAAACTCTGGTTCTAAGAAAATTCTCAACCTTGCCCTCCCCGTCGAGAGTTGCTGGCGTCAGTTGGAATGTGTCCTGCAGTGACACTTGACGGTTTAGGATCCCGTTAGATCGCGGAGAATCTGAGATAAAGCTCTCGGTGACTGGTTCCAATGTTCCGTGAAACGAATTGGAAAAGATAGCCAATTTTTCAGGCTGCTCGTTACAAGAGTCGTTTCCTGTAAACGAGATACGAGAGTTGTGGGGCCCATCTCCGTTTATAGGCAAACGGATACTCAGATCACTGTCCTCCTCCGTTTGAGTAAAGTGCTGGTCGGATGGGGCTCCAGGGCTGGTTGGAACTATATGCTCGCTCAGACCGCTATCTTGTGCCCTATGAAGATGGCGCTGGTCGTTGACATATGTAATACCGCTCTTGTCAGTATGTCCCTCACTTGAAGGAGCTAATACCATCGGGGGCCTAATTCCCGACAACAAAGAGTGTACTTCCGGAATCAGAGGCGTCGTCACCACTGTTTGGCTGGTTGGCTGAACAGGGCTGGCGGGCGAATTTGCCTCTGCAAATAACATATCACTGTCGTCAGAGGCGTTGCACCCCTCCTTGGCACGACAGCTATGTTTGAGCTCGCTCAGGGCTCCGTGAATTAGGGGTTCTCCTTTTTCACTTATCTGGCCTGCAGTAGGCCCCCTTGCATCAGCAAGGATCGGTGTGGGCGGGTTCCCCAAAACTAAATATGGGTTACCGAGAATGAAGTCGTAGGCCGGCTGAGCCGTTACAGCTGCCTTGATGGTGCCAGACACGAACCTACATTTCACCTCAATATTGGCTACCGGAAAGCGCTGTGAAGTCCCTTTCCTTAAAACTCCACCAATATTCACTTTTTCCTTCGTCATCTGCCAGGGCTTCACCAGATGTCGGGTGACTATGCTGGGGTATGTAAGCCCGCTGTCAAATAAGCATGTTGTCTCAGTCCCGTTCACTTCTGCTGGCCCGCTGTTGGAAAACAACTTCTCTGACTGGAAGGGTTTCCACTTCTTCCCTTGTTTCACCCTCACAGGCCTTAAACAAGCCATCTGATGAGCGGGTTGTTTGTTTGGGCACCGTGTTGTCCAATGAGAAGTAGTCCGACAGAACCTACAATATCTCTCATTATCTCCCCGGTTCCTGACGGGTTCATGAGAAGTCGGCCCCTGTGTTCTGTTAGGCGGCTGGGAGCGCATGTTATGACTGGGAGGGAGCTCCTTGCGAGACGGCCCTTGCTGCTGTTGATCTGAAGAGGAAGGCGACTGCGATGAAGATGCTCCTTTGTCCGGGGCTGGCAGGTCAGGGTGTTTTCTTTTCTGTCCCAGTACTTCGGCCTGTGCCGTCTGGAACCTTTCAGCAAAAAGAATTATCTGGTCCAGTTGCTGTGCGCCCTGCTCCGCCAGGTACTTCCTTAAGTCCGGAGACATATTGGCCTTTATCTGTTCGCACAGAACTAATTCTTCCAATCCTTCAAAAGATTTAGCCAAACCCGACAACTCTCTCCAGCGAGTGAGGTAATTCCTCAGCCTCTCTGCGAACTGGGGAAAACTTTCTCCTTTCTCCAGTCGACTTTCCCTAAACATCGTTTGGCACTTCCGGGGAGTCCATTGGAATCGCTGTAACAGGGCGTTCCGCAGAGCCTCAAAGTTACCTTGGTCATCTACCAGCATCTTGCTATAGACCTCATACGCATGTCCTCTTAGAGATTGAGATAATTTGAGACACCAAAGACTATCATCCAGCCCGTATGCCTTTGCCATCCGTTCAAATTTTTCTAAAAATACCTCAATTTTCTCATTCCCGTTAGGAAAAGAGTCCATCGGAAAATTCATGGCTGCCATCCGGGGCCCTCCGTTTCCTGAGGTGTCTGTTGCCCCTGCTCCGGGAGAATCTCCGTTAGCCGAACTGCCTTCCGAAGATCGGTACTGCAGTTCCAGTGAACGCAGGGCAAGTTCATGCTGTCTCTCTGCTGCCTTCTCCCTCTCTTGGGCTTCCCTCTGTGCTAACTTCTCCTGGGCTTCCCTCTGTGCTATCTTCTCCTGGGCTTCCCTCTGTGCTATCTTCTCCTGGGCTTCCCTCTCTGCTATCTTCTCCTGGGCTTCCCTCTCTGCTTTTCTCTCCTCTGCCTGTCGGGTCTTCTCTTCTTTCTCTGCTTCCCTTTTCTCTCTCTCCGTCTGCCGGTCCTGTTCCCTCATAATGTAAGCCCTAGTCTCGGCCTCATTCATCCCCATGCTTTTAGCTGCGTCCTTCCATGCAGTAAGTAGCTTGACCAATTCGGCCATCTTACCTGACAAATCAGCAGTACTCACAACGAGGGGAAATGACAAAAAAGGAACAAGAAAAATTTACTGTTACCTACTAGGAATATGCTGTCGCAAAAACCCGCACTCAGACTAGCACCAAGTCTGACTAATAACTACCTGAAAAAAATTCAAGTTATCCAGCTACCCAAAACCCGAATTTACTTTCCTGTTAAGAAAAAAAATTCAATTAGCCATCAATTACCTCTAAGTCATAAACAACCTTACTACAACTATCATCTAACTAACTGTAACCTGTGGAAAAAAACTTATAGCTGGATCAGTCTTAATATAGCTCAAGTCTAGGGGATATTATAAAGAAAATCTATTTTTCAGAACTTCCTACAGAGACAATCTATGAATCTAGAATTGATCCCAACAAAGATGATCCCAAGGACGACGCCTCCACTTTGTCACGAAATGGATTTAGGACTAGAGACTGTCTACATATAGTGACAAGACAATAGTAAGAAGAAAGACTGAAATGATAGATTCAGATAGAAATATAGTGCAAACTGTGAAAGTTGAGACCATTGGCTCCGAGGTTGAGAACCGAGGTTGATTCTTTCCTCGCCACTTCGGACGTTTAAATTGCTATGGCCTCGAACCACCTCTAACTACCCTATGGGGATAAGGTTCAATTAAGATTCACAAACACCAAGGTACAGACAACATATAGCTACTGTACTAAAGGAAATGACTGATGCCACCCACTTTGTCACGAAATGGATTTAGGACTAGAAAAATTAAATAAAGTCCTCACGCAAAAATTCATGCTTACCAAATCTCGAATGTCCAACTGAAGGGCAATCGACTTGACTCTGGCAACCCGGCTTTGGCAATTAATTTTTAGAGAGACCGAACTTATGAAGTTCGGGCGTATTTATTCTCAAGCCCCCACGCGCCGACTTCATGACGTCATATGCGCGGCGTGGTTCTAAAGCCAATGGGCGCTCTGCATTTCAACTGCAGTTAGCTCTCCGCCAATCAGAACCTTAGATCTTTCTGATGCAACCAGTCCCCGCTAGACAAAGAACCGGGAATTGGTCCTAGCCCTATACTGCGGAAATGAAGCAAAAATGGCAGCAAATAATTTAACTCCCGAAAAATGCGTATATGGCCACGCAATATCTTTAAAAAAAGGACACTGGTGCAAATCCTGATCCAGCCTCTATAATCTCAATCTAGAATAATACTTTCTAATTCCCTACACCCCCATTCTAAACACATAAAGAAGAACCATAAAGCAGATGAGATCAAACTCCCTCGTGATCTCATCTTGAAAAAACGTAAATAATAGAAGGAGAAGAAACATGGAGAAGGATTTCCTGTAATCCCTCCAAAAATATATTGAACAAATTGCAAGGAGAAAAAGACATGGGCCATTTGAAAGACAGAATCTCAGTACTCTCGTCACAACAAGGTTACCAACGTGAAACTGGGGACAAGAACTAGACAAGTGCCAGTGGAACAAGCGATGAGAAGAAGGCGATGGATAGGACACACACTGAGGAAACCTGTTAATAGCATTACAAGGCAGTCCTTGTTCTGGATCCCCCAGGGCAAGAGAGGCAGAGGTAGACCAAGAAGCACATGGAGAAGAGAGCTGGAAACAGAGGTGAAAAGGATGATGAGAACGTGGACAGAACTTGAGATGATGGCACGTGACAGGAGGACTTGGCATCTGTTTGTTGAAGGCCTATGCTCCTTTGGGAGTGGAGGGTTATGAATGAATCTGTGGTCTACAATAAAATTGCTGTCCTACCATCTGTGGTCTACAATAAAATAGCTGTCCTACCATCTGTGGTCTACAATAAAATTGCTGTCCTACCATCTGTGCTCTACAATAAAATTGCTGTCCTACCTTCTGTGGTCTATAATAAAATTGATGTCCTGCCTTCTGTGGTCTACAATGAAAGTGATGTCCTTCCTTCTGTGGTCTACAATAAAATTGCTATCCCACCTTCTGTAGTCTGCAATAAAATTGATGTCCTACCTTCTGTGGTCTACAATAAAATGATTCTCCTACTGTCTGTGATCTATGATAAAATGGTTGTCCTACCTTCTGTGGTCTACAATCAAATGGTTGTCCTATCTTCTGTGGTCTACAATAGCGTTTTCTTCATCTTATGCCCAGAAAAATTTGACTGATTTTCATCTTGTCAGCAGTAATGATTGTGGATTATTTTCTTCAATTAAGTTTGACTGATATTCATCTTGTCAGTAGTAATGATTGTGGATTTAAAAAAAATTAAGTTTGTCTGATCATCTTGTCAGCAATGATGATTGTAAATTATGTTTTTTATTAAGTTTGTCTGATCATCTTGTCAGCAGTATTGATTGTGGATTATTTTTCTTTAATTAGGTTTGACTGGTGATTATCTTGTCAGCAGTAATGATTGTGGATTATATTCTTTAATTAGGTTTGATTGATGTTCATCTTGTCAGCAGTAATGATTGTGGATAATATTTTATTTAATTTGTCTGATGTTTATCTTCTCAGCAGTAACAATTGTGGATTATGTTTTAATTAGGCCAAAGCTAGTCTTGAGGAGAGAAACAATAACCTACTTGAGCAAGTAGCCAGGCTGAAGGAGGAGGTTAGAGGATCAGAAACACGACGGGTCGCCCTGGAGCAAGACATGCGTAGGCTGCATGATGAACACAGTGATTTGGTTAAAAAGTTATCTCATGCTGAGGCCTCACTCCAGATTGCCTTGAGGGTATCAGTAGCTTTTTTCTTTGTATCCAATAATTTAATGTTTATATTACATACAACTGGTGCTGTAATTGTTGATATCTATACAGTACAATTACTACTATGATCATGTGATTTCTATACAGTACAATTACTACTATGATCATGTGATTTCTATACAGTACAATTACTGCTATGATCATGTGATTTCTATACAGTACAATTACTACTATGATCATGTGATTTCTATACAGTACAATTACTACTATGATCATGTGATTTCTATACAGTACAATTACTACTATGATCATATGATTTCTATACAGTAGGTTTAATGTTGACTAAGGTAAGTCCTTGTAGCTTTAATGTTGACTAAGGTCTTGTAGGTTTAATGTTGACTAATGTAAGTCCTTGTAGGTTTAATGTTGACTAAGGTAAGTCCTTGTAGGTTTAATGTTGACTAAGGTCTTGTAGGTTTAATGTTGACTAAGGTAAGTCCTTGTAGGTTTAATGTTGACTAAGGTCTTGTAGGTTTAATGTTGACTAAGGTAAGTCCTTGTAGGTTTAATGTTGACTAAGGTAAGTCCTTGTAGGTTTAATGTTGACTAAGGTCTTGTAGGTTTAATGTTGACTAAGGTAAGTCCTTGTAGGTTTAATGTTGACTAAGGTAAGTCCTTGTAGGTTTAATGTTGACTAAGGTAAGTCCTTGTAGATTTAATGTTGACTAAGGTAAGTCCTTGTAGGTTTAATGTTGACTAAGGTAAGTCCTTGTAGGTTTAATGTTGACTAAGGTAAGTCCTTGTAGGTTTAATGTTGACTAAGGTAAGTCCTTGTAGGTTTAATGTTACTAAGGTAAGTCCTTGTAGGTTTAATGTTGACTAAGGTAAATCCATGTACGTTTAATGTTGACTAAGGTAAGTCCTTGTAGGTTTAATGTTGACTAAGGTAAGTCCTTGTAGGTTTAATGTTGACTAAGGTAAGTCCTTGTAGGTTTAATGTTGACTAAGGTAAGTCCTTGTAGGTTTAATGTTGACTAAGGTAAGTCCTTGTAGGTTTAATGTTGACTAAGGTAAGTCCTTGTAGATTTAATGTTGACTAAGGTAAGTCCTTGTAGGTTTAATGTTGACTAAGGTAAGTCCTTGTAGGTTTAATGTTGACTAAGGTAAGTCCTTGTAGGTTTAATGTTACTAAGGTAAGTCCTTGTAGGTTTAATGTTGACTTAAGGTAAGTCCTTGTAGGTTTAATGTTGACTAATGTAAGTCCTTGTTGGTTTAATATTCACTAAGGTAAGTCCTTGTAAGTTTATGGCTGCATTAGGAAAGTCTTTGTAAGTTTATGACTGCATTAGGTAAGTCTTTGTAAGTTTATGACTGCATTAGGTAAGTCCTTGTAAGTTTATGGCTGCATTAGGTAAGTCTTTGTAAGTTTATGACTGTATTAGGTAAGTCCTTGTAGGTTTAGTGTTGACTAAGGTAAGTCTTTGTAGGTTTATGGCTGCATTAGGTTAGTCCTTGTAGGTTTATGGCTGCATTATGTAAGTCCTTGTAAGTTTATGACTGCATTAGGTAAGTCTTTGTAAGTTTATGACTGCATTAGGTAAGTCTTTGTAAGTTTATGACTGCATTAGGTAAGTCTTTGTAAGTTTATGACTGCATTAGGTAAGTCCTTGTAAGTTTATGGCTGCATTAGGTAAGTCCTTGTAAGTTTATAGCTGCATTAGGTAAGTCCTTGTAGGTTTAATGTTGACTAAGGTAAGTCCTTGTAGGTTTAATGTTGACTAATGTAAGTCCTTGTACGTTTAATTTGACTAATGTAAGTCCTTGTAAGTTTATGGCTGCATTATGTAAGTCCTTGTAAGTTTATAGCTGCATTAGGTAAGTCCTTGTAGGTTTATGGCTGCATTAGGTAAGTCCTTGTAGGTTTAATGTTGACTAAGGTAAGTCCTTGTAGGTTTCATGTTTACTAAGGTAAGTCCTTGTAGGTTTAATGTTGACTAAGGTAATTCCTTGTAGGTTTCATGTTTACTAAGATAAGTCCTTGTAGGTTTAATGTTGACTAAGGTAAGTCCTTGTAGGTTTCATGTTTACTAAGGTAAGTCCTTGTAGGTTTATGGCTGCATTAGGTAAGTCCTTGTAGGTTTATAGCTGCATTAGGTAAGTCATTGTAGGTTTATGGCTGCATTAGGTAAGTCCTTGTAGGTTTATGGCTGCATTAGGTAAGTCCTTGTAGGTTTATGACTGCATTAGGTAAGTCATTGTAGGTTTATGGCTGCATTAGGTAAGTCCTTGTAGGTTTAATGTTGACTAAGGTAAGTCCTTGTAGGTTTATGGCTGCATTAGGTTAGTCCTTGTAGGTTTATGGCTGCATTATGTAAGTCCTTGTAAGTTTATGACTGCATTATGTAAGTCCTTGTAGGTTTAATGTTGACTAAGGTAAGTCCTTGTAGGTTTATGGCTGCATTAGGTTAGTCCTTGTAAGTTTATGACTGCATTAGGTAAGTCCTTGTAAGTTTATTGATGCATTAAGTAAGTCCTTGTAAGTTTATGACTACATTAGGAAAGTCCTTGTAGGTTTATAGCTGCATTATGTCAGTCCTTGTAAGTTTATGACAGCATAAGGTATGTTGTTGTAGGTTTATAGCTGCATTAATTAAGTCTTTGTAAGTTTATAACTGCATTAGGTAAGTCCTTATAGTTTTATGACTGCATTAGGTAAGTCCTTGTAGTTTTATGACTGCATTAGGTAAGTCCTTGTAGTTTTATGACTGCATTAGGTAAGTCCTTGTAGTTTTATGACTGCATTAGGTAAGTCCTTGTAGGTTTATGACTGCATTAGGAAAGTCCTTGTAAGTTTATGACTGCATTAGGAAAGTCCTTGTAAGTTTATAACTGCATTAGGTAAGTCTTTGTAGGTTTATGACTGCATTATGTAAGCCCTTGTAAGTTTATGACTGCATTAGGAAAGTCCTTGTAAGTTTATGACTGCATTAGATAAGTCCTTGTAAGTTTATAGCTGCATAAGGTAAGTCCTTGTAAGTTTATGACTGCATTAGGAAAGTCCTTGTAAGTTTATGACTGCATTAGGTAAGTCCTTGTAAGTTTATAGCTGCATTAGGTAAGTCCTTGTAATTTTATTACTGCATTAGGTAAGTCCTTGTAAGTTTATGGCTGCATTAGGTAAATCCTTGTAAGTTTATGGCTGCATTATGTAAGTTTTTGTAGGTTTATAGCTGCATTAGGTAAGTCCTTGTAATAACTTCCAACATGAAAATGGAGGCAGAGGCAGCTACTGCAGCCCTAAGGTGGCTGTCTGAAACTTCCTTAACAATGCCAGTTATTGTGTGAGACTCTCAGTCCATGCTTCTGAAGGCTCAAAATCGATGGCTACGACATGAATGGAAAAACTTTCATAGAAACCTTGAATCTTCAGGAACTGGTGTGGATCTACTGTTTTGGTCATGCAGGGGTACGTTGCAATAAAAGAGCTGAAAGACTATCTTCAAGAGCACCCATAGTGGGTGCATTGGAAATGGACAAGGGAGAGATACAGAGGACAGTTAATGATTTCCTATTAGAGAGTGACATTATCCAGGCTAAGGTTGCTGGAATTTAGCATAGACATAAGACTAACAGGGATGGACGTATAAAAGGATGCATTTATCTGGCGTGTGTAGAACCAGTGCGCAACAGGAACAATTAGCATTCATACCCTTCGGCATTTGCTGAGGGAGACTGAGCACCTATGGGTTTGCCTGGAGTGCAGTGATGTTGATTCTGATCAGCAGAACAATAACAATGTTTTTGTAGGTTTAAGGCTGCATAAGATAAAGTCCTTGTAGTTTAAGACTGCATTATTTAAGTCCTCATAGGTTAGGGACCTGCATTACATAAGTTAATGGCTGCATTAGGTAATTGCATGTAAGTTTATGGTTGCATTAGGTAGAATATTGTTGGTTTAATTTTTAAATTCAATAAGACATTGTAAACTTATTGTTTCATTATTTAAGATCGTATAGGGTGGATATTGTGTAATAAATAAACTCAGTATATAGGATGATAGCTGCAATATTTAAACTCTCATAGGTTTAATCTCGCAGTATACAAACTCTAGCAGTTTATGTTGCAGTGTACAAACCCTTATAAGTTTAATGTTGTAGTAGTTTAACTCTTATAAGTTTAATGTTGTAGTACATAAATGTCACGAAGTGGATTTAAGTATAGAGTTATGTCTGAGTGTATAGACAAGACCCTAGTATGAGAAAGACTGAGAAGATAGATTTTGATGAGAATGACAGTGAACGTGAAAGAGATGAGACTTATAGCTTCGAGGGTGAGAACCTAGATTGACTCTCCCTCGCTACTCGTGACTATTTAAGAGCTAAAGACTCACCACCTCTGACTACCAATAAAGGAGATAAGGTTTTCACTAAAGTTCCACAGACACAACTATACAGACAACATCTACATACAGTATAGTTATAGAGACTGATCCAGTATACCGTTTATAGTTTATTTACACAACAAAATAAATAACACATCAAAATAAATAACATGCGAGGTCGCACACCTGAAAATTAAACATAACAATGCAAGTGACATACACTATATCCCACCACCTTCTTCCTCTCTTGCACCCTGCATGGAAAAAAATTAAGGATTACACACACACACAAAAACTACTTGGTGGGGTCTCTAACTTAAGAGCCACCACTTCTAATTTCCCTAATAAAATTTACGAAAACTAACACCACTGTCTGGCGGCCAACTTAACTAACTGGCTCCACAATCTGAATGAAATAGCTACCGTCAAAACACAAGCACTGGTCGACTAACGGACTTCTTCAGTGCAACCTCAGAGGCTGTCCTAACACAGCTTTCTAACTGCCTCTATAACTTCTATCTCCAGCTGAGTGGCGTCTCCGTTACACCCCTCCTCGCAATTTGCCTTCGGAAAAGGAATTTTGACCCTTTCTCCTGTTCCTTACTTACTTACTTACTTAGTCGTTCCCCTTCTACCGTGAGGTGTAGAGGTTTGGAAGAGAGAGCGCCAGACTATTCTATCGGCTGTCTTCCTCCTGGCCTGGTTCCATTCTAGTCCTCGGTCCTTCAAAGATTGTCTAATGTTGTCCTCCCAGCGGACTCTGGGTCGTCCTCGGAGTCTGGATCCTTGGCTCTTTGTTTCCCATGCTTGTCGTGGTAGCCGATCTTCTCCCATTCTGCAGACATGGCCAAACCATCTTAGTTGGGACTGTTCTACTTGGGTCTGTAGCGGGTGGCATTTTAGGCCTTGACGTATCGTCTGGTTGCGTACCATGTCTTTTCTTGTTACTTCAACCACCTTCCTCAGATACTTCATTTCTGAGGTTTGGATCTGGCTTTTATGGGTTGTAGTCATTGCCCATGACTCGCATCCATATGTCAAGACTGGGACATAGGTGGAGCGGTTTACAGCCATCTTCGTTTTCTTACCAACCTCTCTCTTGCTGAGGAATCCTCGATTTATGGCCTGAAAAAGTCTCCCAGCTGCTGCTTTTCGAGTGGCCAACTCTTCTTTGATGCCTCCCTTTCGGTCTATAATAGCTCTGAGGTATTTAAAGTGGTCGACCTGCTCCAGGACCTGTTCTCCCAGCTTAATCTGATGTCTTCTTTCTTCTCGTGATATCACCATGGATTTTGTTTTAGAGCTGCTTATGACCATCCCTCTCTTCTCCAGCTCTTCCTTCCAGACTTGCAGGTTGGATTGGAGATGTGCCTCTGATTTAGCAATCAGGGCAACATCATCAGCAAATGCCAGCTCTGAAATATAGACCTGTCTCATCTTCCAGTACCCCACTGAATACTTTCTTGTTCTCTCCTTACATGCCTTGATGACATCGTCCATAAGGAGTATGAAGAGGTAAGGTGATAGGATATCACCTTGTCTTACACCAGTGGTGGTCCTGAACTCTTCTGACTTATGGTTTGCTGTCCTCACATAATTTCTGCAAGACTTGTAGAAGCTCTGTATAGCATGAATCAGAGGTGCTGGAATATTCTTCCTTGCCAAACAGTCCCAAAGTTTGCTCCAAGGGACCCTGTCAAACGCCTTTTCCAGATCTATGAAACAAAGATGGATCTCACTCTTATACTCAAGGGCCTTTTCACTCAGCTGTCTGAGTGTGAAGATTAGGTCTTGAGTACTTCGGTTTGCTCGGAATCCGCACTGGACCTCATCCAATTGTGGCTCAGCTAGGCGTCGGAGTCTCTGCTCTAGGATTCTAGAGTAGATTTTTCCAGGGACACTGAGAAGGGATATGCCTCTATGGTTTCCACACTGTCGATTGTCACCCTTTTTGAAAATTGGTGTTATGATGGCGATCTCCCAATCCTTTGGTATGGTCTTGTTGCACCATGCTGCCTGTAGGACCCTTAAGAGTAACAGGTCGCCTGATGCTCCCATGTACTTAACCATTTCTGGTGTTATACCATCATGCCCTGCTGCTTTGCCCATCTTGATTTTCTCCAGTGCTGCCTTCAGTTCTTCCATCTTTATGTCATCTTCATCACCATTGGTTTCCTCTTCTGTGCTAGTGGTTATCATTTCTGATGTTTGACCTTGCTCACCATCAAGGAGTTCTGAGAAATATTCTTTCCATCTTTCCATTACTTCCTTCGGGGCAGTAAGCAATTTGCCTTGCTTTCCTTTATAAATTTGAGAGTTCATTTTTTTTCCTTCCTCATGTTCTTTAGGGTCTTATAGAACAATTTCTGGTTTTCTTGTGCATCTTTTTCTAGCTTTTCTCCAAATTCTTCCCAGGACTTCTGTTTTGCTGCTAGCACTTTGTTCTTTACTTCTGTTCTGAGTGTCACATATTCTCTATATTTTTCCATTTGTCCTGTTGTGTTTTTAGCTCCTAAGTATTGTTTCCATGCCATTTTCTTCTCTCTTATTTTCTCTTTGACTTCCTCTGTCCACCAAGGTGTCCTCTTTCTCTGGTTCCCAAGTCGGACTTCACCACATGCTTCTGCAGCAGCTGTCTTTATGATATCCTTGAATTTAATCCAGAGGGTTTCCAAGTCATCAGGTTGTTCTTCTGTGTTGCTCACCGCTGCAGCAATAAGCCCCTGATATCTGGTCTTAATTTCTGGCTCTCTCAGCTTGTAGGTCCTAATGCTCATTTCTCCTGCTCGTTTACTTGGTTTCTTGCGTGATGTTGAGCAGTTCCTAGGCTGAGCAACTCTTTCAGTTGTTCGTTTGATTGTTAGCAGGTAGTGATCACTTCCAATCTCTGGCCCCCTCCAGACTCTAGCATCTCGGACATATTTGAATGAGCTTCTCCGAACAATGGCATAGTCGATCACTGACTTCTCATTCTTTGTTGGTTCACATCTAGTGTATGCATGTATGCGCTTATGGGGGAACTTTGTGTTTGTAATGATCAGATTCTGCTCACTGCAGAATCTAAGGAGTCGCTTTCCATTGTCATTGAGAGTATCTTCTCCATATCTTCCGATAACTCCACCCCATCTAGCATGGTCATTTCCAACTCTGGCATTAAAATCTCCGAGCATGATAACTTCATCTAGGCAGTCATCCACTGTCCTTTGAAGCAGCTCGAAGAATTCCTCCTTGACCTCTGCTCTCTCATCCTCATTTGGCCCATACACTATGACCAGGTTGACTATGGTTTCTCCTTCTTTTAGTTTCACAACCATAATGCGCTCTGAGACAAAGTTCCACCCCTTGATACTATCTTTTTGATTTTGGGCCACAATGCAACCCACACCCCCTTTAGCTCTTTCGGATATGGGTACACCACTGTAGAGCAGCGTGTTGCCATTGAGATCCATGACTCCTTGTCCTTTTTTCTTTGTTTCCGTTATAGCCAGGATTTCTAGTTTTGCTTTCCTCATCTCTTCCACCAGCTCCTCTTCCTTCCCATTTATACTTCTTGTGTTCCATGTTCCATAAGTCGTAGTCCGTAGTCCGTTCCAGTTCGTCGCCTTTAGAATCAGTCCGGTTTTCTCTCTTGTGTTACTCGTAATCATGGTTTAAAGCAAACAGGTGATTGGCCTGTTGTGCCTTTGCATGGTGGAGGGGCTGCCTCCTTACGGCCTCCATGCAGGCCGCCCTCCTCCTTTTTCATCCGGGCTTGGGACCGGCATAGGCGGAGTTTCTCCTGTTCCTGACTGCTGCAATTGATGACTTTGCTCTTAAGCACGAGTTAACTGACTGGGGCTGTACCTGCTTCACTGCTGATGACAATTCTTTTAATTCCCCCGTTACCCTCTCCAGGTTTGGGACACACAACTTTATTATGGTCATGGAAAACAAAAAAACCACAAACACCAGGCAACGCGCCTATATGGGTTGTGAGAAAGAGCTCAGAGCTCTGGATTTTAAAGATGCACCCGTTCCCGCTGAAGCATGGGGCTTCACTGCATGAGAACTGCTATCCTTTTCTGGT
This sequence comes from Oreohelix idahoensis, assembly GCA_024509875.1. Taxonomy (NCBI): domain Eukaryota; kingdom Metazoa; phylum Mollusca; class Gastropoda; order Stylommatophora; family Oreohelicidae; genus Oreohelix; species Oreohelix idahoensis. Next base: position 400,508 of record JAMPIV010014049.1, on the reverse strand, counting down.
GCAGACGTACTTGGCGCCGGTAACTACCACGTCACCAATTTTCTTTCACCTCTGGCGATGCCTCGACCCTTCTACTCCTGAGAAGGCCGCATATCTTGGCAAGCTGTAAGGCAAATTCACACCCCTCCCTGCCGTGAAAAAATGCTGTGAAACAAATAATAACAACAGATATACAACACATCAAAATTTACTCATCTCTAACACCTAACTCCCTTAAATAAATACATCTCCCATCTATCCCCTACACACCTCTACGCACAAGCGATAACAAGTACTCCTACCCATCTCCCACCTGAATGTAAATATCTGTCTGGTAGGAAACCCCCACCCCCAGACACTGCTGACCTAAATCTTTTGTGCTAGGCGCGCCTCAGCGTCAAAACAATTCATTCACTGAAGGAAATCCCCTGTACTAAATACTAGGCCCTACTTTATATTACAGACAAAACCTGGTGATTCCTCGATTAACACAAAATAAAATAAACCTCTCTAGGAATAATTTAATTCCATCTCCGTAAAATTAATTACACCCCTCCATACCTGTCAACCTCCTGAGACAAAAATCTGTACGCCGGACCAAAAAAATCCTTACAAACACCCAAAAATCCTTACGCAAAAAATATATTAATAAATTATACGCAATACAGTGTTAAAATGAGAAATGACATATACAAATCTATTAGCATTTGAATTGTTGTGATATAAAACATGCTAATAGTCTCATGCTGTTCTTTACAATATAAAAAACTTAGTGATCATGATGTACACTGTTCTTTCGATGTACAGTGTTTTGTATTATAATCAACACATGCACTTTTAGCACTTTGCAGAATTGCATTTGTGGGCTTAAAGTCTGCACAGCATGCATCAATGTTAATCTTACACTGTAAAATAGAAGTGAGTGTGTCCGCATTCATGGACCTCCTGCAAATAAAACTTCAGCCCTTATAATGCCACCCTCTTCTTCCTTTGGCTGAGCAAAAAAGGTCTTAATAGATGCTCCCTTCTGCATTGCAAACATTTGTTCATGCAATTTCGATTTAAAATGTACTTCCATATCATATAATCCTGAAGCTACTACTTTAATATCTTTGCTGCATAATCTACAAAAAGCATGGGTTGATCCTAACTTGGATGCATCTACAATGCCAGGGAAGAGTTTAACCCATTCGACCTAAAACTTACCATGACCTGCTAGCTTTTGTTTCTTTGAATTAGGCTCAGCCATCATTCAGTGGATGAAATATTTCAACTAATAATATTTATAGACGAAGAGAATGAATAAAAAATACAACGAACAAAGCAAACAGCTAACAGCAAAAAAATAAATAAATAAATAAATAAAAATAAACAAAAGTAGGAACAGAATATCAAATCTAGGAAGAAAAAACGTACTACCAAAAATTTACAAAATTATTATTTACAAGTTGGTAGCCTAGACCAGCGATAACAGATTGCCACTTTATTAAAAAATAAAGCAGCTAATCTGGAGCGCTGGAATAAAGTAGGCCTACTCAACGCAAACAAACTTTTTTTTCCTAGTTATGTAGGGCCTACACAAAATATTATGACACTTTATCGGAAATATATTGAAGGGCAAGATATCAAATCTAGGAAGAAAAAACGTACCACCAAAAATTTACAAAATTATTATTTACGAGTTGGTAGCCTAGACCTGTGATAACACATTGCCACTTTATTAAAAAAATAAAGCAGCGAACCTCGAGAGCTGGCATAAAGTAGGCCTACTCAACGCAAACAAACTTTTTTTTCTAGTTATTCTACACAGAATATTATGACAATTTATCGGAAATACATTGAGGGGCAAGATGTAGGCCTAACTGAAAAGATTAAGGCAGCGATTAAATTGCAACAAAGCAAAACAACAGCAATATTTAACAAGTTATAAGTACCGGTACTTAGCTTTTTTAAACAAAATGGCGTCGAAATGTGGTGGCAAGCAAGCGTCGTCGTTGATAACAGGTAACTTTAAAAATACATCATGTCACGCTGAAAACCGAAAGCGTTTGAGGCCGAATTCAAGGTGTTTGCCAAATTCTTGGGTATAAAAGGATTTGATTGGTTGCTGGGAGAGACCCCAGTTTAAAAACGAACGCCGAGATTTCCGGAATAAAAAAAGTGGTTTAAAAAAAAAAACCTGGGCTAGAAAATATTTTCTGATTTAAAATTTAAAAAAACTTGGGTTGAAAATTATTTTTAGAATTTAAAAAAAAAAAAAAAAAAAAAAAAATTTTTTTTTTTTTTGGGAGGGGGAGAAAAATCCGTACAACGAGTCTGTACGGCCGTACACTGCTAAAAGTATCAAAAATCCGTACATTGTACGAAAAATTCGTACAAGTTGACAGGTATGCCCCTCACTCCCCTCCTGACTACACAACAATGTAATGCACAATAAATTAACGTACACAAATACGCTAGCGTATTTACACTGCAAATATTATAATCAAATCGAGGTTATATCTATATCGGACCTCACAATTTCAATATGGATATAGCCTAAGGACTTAACCTTATACAATTTATTTCACAAACCCGTTACACAAAGGATAGATATTGCTACTAGTCACAGAAAGTTATAAGCACAACTTACAGTTTTATCCTAAGATAGCAATGGATGGCACTTTCGTTTATAAAATTTAAGTTAACTCCCCAATGACACTTTACCTTATCGTGCTAAGATTCTATTAAGAAACTCATTATCTACACCGCTAAATTAATTAAAATGCCTACATACCCAATTCTCGAATTTCTCACTTAAGAGCAGACGAATATGACTTAGATTCACGGCTGATATTTCTGGAGACAAAGAGAGCGCTACTAGATTTAATCTGTTATTTATAATTGGAATACCCAAGCCAAGACCCACACCATACGTCATCGCGTCACGTCCCTCTGGAACCAATAATTTTGCCGGAATTAGTTAATAACTGACACCGGCCAATTAGATTGTAAGCAAACTCATGAGTCATGTTTATTCTGATCACGCGCATCTTTCTTGCGTTGTGTTAGATAATGTTACTACCATTGGCGTGAGCAAAATTAACTTTGATTCGTTGTAGCGCCCGGTTTTACATACCTGTGAAGAGGTTCAACACCCACCCATCAATTTACCGGGTTGGGGTTACTAACGTCGGAAAATTTTTACCCAGCCTAATAATACTCAAGCTCCTAATACAATAAAAATTTACCGCAATTATTTTACAAAGACAAGCCTACGTGATCGCAATTACTTTAGAGAAAAGAAGACTGGTGCAAATCTTAAAATTAAAACCGACAGTAATCCCTCCTGAAAACGCAATTAATTACCTAGAGAAGAAGACTAAACTCAATTAAGGACAGGACATAATTACTGGGAGAAAAAGAATGGGGCCTGTGGAAAATAAAATCACAGTAACTCCTCACAATAAACTCTCATAAGTTTAATGTTGTAGTATATAAACTCTCATAAGTTTAATGTTGTAGTATATAAACTCTTATACATTTAATGTTGTAGTATATAAACTCTTATAAGTTTAATGTTGTAGTATATAAACTCTCATAAGTTTAAAATTGTAGTATATAAGCTCTCATAAGTTTAATGCTGTAGTATATAAACTCTCATAAGTTTAATGTTGCAGTATATAAACTCTCATAAGTTTATTGTTGTAGTATATAAACTCTTGTAAGTTTATTGTTGTTGTATATAAACTCTCATAAGTTTAATGTTGTAGTATATAAACTCTCATAAGTTTATTGTTGTAGTATATAAACTCTCATGTTTAATATTGTAGTATATAAACTCTCATAAGTTTATTGTTGTAGTATATAAACTCTTATAGATTTATTGTTATAGTATATAAACTCTCATTAAGTTTATTGTTGGAGTATATAAACTCTCATAAGTTTAATGTTGTAGTATATAAAGTCTCATAAGGTTAATGTTGTAGTATATAAACTCTCATAAGTTTATTGTTGTAATATATAAATTCTCACAAGTTTAATGTTGTAGTATATAAACTCTCATAGGTTTATTGTTATAGAATATAAACTCTCATAAGTTTAATGTTGTAATATATAAACTCTCATAAGTTTAATGTTGTAGTATATAAACCCTCATAAGTTTAATGTTGTAGTATATAAACTCTTATAGATTTATTGTTGTAACATACATGCTGAAAGAATAATTACTTTAAAAGATTTTGAAATAAAAATTTGACTACAAACAAAAATTGTGCATGCATGGAGGCATATCCGGAGTCATCCTTATATGGCCACCAGCTATGCACAATGCTGTAGTATGTAGATTTGGATGTGAACCTCTGTCTGTGAGGTTAATTACACCCTCATTAACTCTTGCAATCATCCAAACACTTCCATTAATTCACCTTGTGGTGAAACATGTTGAGAACCCAATATTGCACACTAAGCCTGGAGGAGTCACTTGAGCTCCAGATGTAACTCTGGCTTTTATCTGGGTGACTGCATGCAGGAAGATCTCACTATGGACTCATGATGAGCAGGGGAAGCTGGGAAGTGGCTCTGTAAAGGATAATAAATAATGAAAAATAAAAAATTTAACCACACACAAAAATTGTGCACTAAAAATAAAAATGTAACCACACAAACAAAAATTGTGCACTAAAAATAAAAATGTAACCACACAAACAAAAATTGTGCACTAAACACAAAATTGTAACCACAAAAATTATGTGCTAAAAATAAAAAATGCAAGCAAAAAGAGATATTCTAGACATGAAAAGGTTTTGCTATGAAAATTGTCTTTCCCTGTGCCTCTGTGTGTGTGTGTTGTCCATGCCTGCGTCTCATAAGTTGTGCTGGTTGTCAGTTTTCTCAGTGTATGTCCTATCCATTGCATTTTGGTGTTCTTTTACAAAATAAACACAGTGTTACGGACTTTTATAAATATATCGTAATAATTTCTGGATTTCTTCTGACTTCGATTATGTCTATTAAATGCTGCCGTAACATTTGGGTTCGTTATGTTTTCATAGATTTTGTATGAACGAATGTTTCTATTTCTCTTCTTTTGTGTTCAATTCGTTTGTGACGTTTTGTTTCATTCTATATTCGTATTGATGTAATGAAGATTAGTTCGTTCAATAGGTTAAATGATAACACTTGATTGTCGAACTGACAGAACTATGAAAACTTCTTGTAGTGAATCTCAAAAAACTTAGCAATCAACATAAAGTCTTCTGAAGACGACATTCTCCATTTAATTATCTGAAGACATATCACATTATGGAAAACATGAACGAAATACGTGGTTCCATATTTCAAAATAAGGAATGACATAGTCTCATGCACTCTCAACTATTTGACCCTGAGCGGTCATATCAACCGTCGACCTTCGTCTAATTTTCTGTGTTCATATATTTCAGTTGAATACTATTCTATTCAAACTGTCTTGACATTATCACGTCACAAATTATGCCTAATCGTTGGCTTTATATTTCTATTAAAACATCTTGTCTATTTCATAAAATCACAGGCTAAATCAATTATTCTCAGTTTGGCTGTCCACGCCACAATTTAACATTATCGCTTTTAATAGCGCGTTTTATAATACACCGCGTTCCATCTAGAATATTGTGTGTAGATCTGCGTTTTAATATCAACGCCTTCACATATTCTCGGGACTCAAAAGTCCTTATTTATTACTTATTCCATTAACTAGGAAGCCTGCACACTGACGGTTGAATATATGAGTTAAAACTCAACATATATTAGTGGACTCTGCCACACATTATCTAAACACTGCTATTAGCCCAAAGGCTACATCAATACTCTCTCGTTACTAGGCTTAATGCTTCATCCAACGTTTTACGCATACCCTTTGAAGTCTAGTTAGTTGAGGTGTTGCATGGTGTGACCATCCAAATCAAGATAAAACCAAAATGCTCGTAAACCATGCAACAATCCTCAACCCACAGTACCATTAGTTTTAAAAAAAAATTATTTAGAACAAGTACATTTTTGAAGGATAAACTTGCCAGTTTGTTTTATGCAGGCAAAAGAGCAGCTTGAACAAGAAAGAGTTCAACTAAAATTAGAGTCAGAGAAACTACAGCAGCGTTACCAGGTCACTCATGATAAATCTGTCGAAGCACAGGCCAGGATATCAGAACTTGTTGACAGACTGGAGAAGGCTGAAAATAATTCTCTGTACCGTCATCAGCAACTGGCAGACACTTCAGCCAATATCCAGGGGCTTGTTAAATCAAAGGTGAGAGAAATATATTTATGAAATGCCTTTATGGCAGCAGGTACCATAATTTTTAATGTATTTGTTCAAATTCAATTGGACAAGCCATTACTGCAAAAGTTTTTCTGTTGCTTTGTTGTGATAGAAGGATTTGAATGTCACAACAACCACAAGAGCCATACTAGAAATAGTAATAGCTGCAGGATGGGTCCGTAAATGGATCTCTAGGGTTAAGGACCTCTAGGGTTAGGGTTACCCTAACCACAATAGCTATACTACAAATACTAATAACTGTAGGATGGGTCCATGAATGGACCTTCAGAAATACCCCCACCATTCTAGCTGAAAGGTTGGACCAGCAATCCACCTTTAAAAACAGAAGCAACTACACAAACACAAGCAACAGTAATTATGGCCCTGATTCGGAAGATAACAAGAAGAGAACAGGCTGAAAACTTGAAAAATCTTTAAAAAGCCTGGAGAGGAAAAGATTACATGCTAAAATAAGGCTGTTGAGGAAAATAGTGACATGTTAGAATAAGGCTGTTGAGGAAAACAGTGACATGTTAGAATGAGGCTGTTGAAGAAAACAGTGACATGTTAGAATAAGGCTGTTGAGGAAAACAGTGACCTGTCAGAATAAGGCTCATATATGCCACACCTCGGAGATGAAAAATCTGTACACAGAATTTGAAAACCCTGTACAAAGACGCGGGAAAAAAAAAAAAGACTAAAAAACATATCAAAAGAGTTAATTTGTGTAAAAAAATTTTTAATTACAGCTGCATTATAATTGACATGGGCACTTTGCCTTTTAAAGCAAGTCTTCACTTATTTTAAACCTCAAACAATAAAAATCTGAGTTTATTTTACACTGTAAAAATGATGTGATTGTGTCATCATTTAGTCTATTTCTGCGCTTAATTATCACTAACAGACCAGCGAATCCTGTGTTTGATATGACCTTATAAAAGAATTCTGAGGCACAGTAATAAGGGGTGTGGTTTAGAAATCCTAAACCTAACCCTGAACCCAAACCTTAATCTTAACCCTAACAACGTTCAAGGATGACATCGAAGAAGACGTCCTGCTGTTCTCACAACTAATTTTACTTCTTCTTTGATCTTTAGCCGCCGACCGTCAAAGCAGTCAGTGGCCATCACGCCTGGTGGTGTCTTGTAGGGCAACAACAAATTGATTCCACTTTGCTCGGTTGGTGGCCATCCTTCGTACAGTGCCCCAACTCTGGTTCATTCTTTGCATCTCAGCCTCCACAATCCTCCGCCAAGTTGTTTTTGGTCAGTCTTTCTTTCGTTTTCCTTCAGGGGTCCATAGCATAGCTGTTCTTGTGATGGCATCGGGGTCTCTTCTGAGGACATGGCCAACCCAGCTCCAGCGTCTGCCAGCTATGATGGTGTGCATGTCCTCTTGCTTGCTCCAAGTAAGCAGATCTTGGTTGGTGATGGTATTCGGCCAAAAGATTCGAAGAATTTTTCTTAGGCATGTTGTGTGAAAAGAGGACAATGTCGACATTTCCTTCTCTGTAACTCTCCAGCATTCCGCACCATAGAGAAGCACAGAAAGCACACAGCTCTGATATAATCTTAATTTTGTGCTTGTGCTGTACTGAGAGGACTTCCAGATGTTGTTTAGACTAAAAAAGGCTGTTCTGCTTTGTTCATTCTGTTGTTGATGTCTTTGCTTGCTCCGCGTCTGGTGTTACTATGCATTCTAGGTATGTGAAGGTGTCTGTCTGTTCCAGTTGCTGATTCCTTACTGATATGGGCTCAGGATTGCTCACATTGAGCGTCATGACCTCTGTCTTCTTTAGATTGATGTTCAAGCCCACCTGTTGGCTATACTTATTAAGTCTATCCGTTTTTTCCTGGATGTGTTGATGTGAATGTGCTAGTAGTGCAATGTCATCTGCATATTCCAGATCTTCCAATGTAGAAAATGTAGTCCATCTTATTCCTCTTGGACTGCCCTCTGTTGTCTGGTGCATCACCCAGTCTATGACTGTTAAAAATAGAGTGGTTGATAAGGGGCATCCCTGTCGTACTCCTGTTTTCACCTCAAAGGTTTAGGCTGCTCTGCCCAACGCTACACGTAAAGTTGTCATAGAGGCTTTTTATGATTGACACTATGCAGCTTATAATTCCATAAGACCTCAGTATTTTCCATAAACTGTCCCTATGTTCCATAAACTGACCCTGTGTTCCATAGACTGTCCCTATGTTCCATAGACTGTCCCTATGTTCCATAGACTGTCCCTATGTTCCATAGACTGTCCCTATGTTCCATAGACTGTCCCTATGTTCCATAGACTGTCCCTCTGTTCCATAAACTGTCCCTATGTTCCATAAACTGTCCCTATGTTCCATAAACTGTCCCTATGTTCCATAGACTGTTCCTATGTTCCATAGACTGTCCCTATGTTCCATAGACTGTCCCTATGTTCCATAAACTGTCCCTATGTTCCATAGACTGTCCCTATGTTCCATAGACTGTCCCTATGTTCCATAGACTGTCCCTATGTTTTTAGACTGTCCCTATGTTCCATAGACCATCCCTATGTTCCATAGACTGTCCCTATGTTCCATAGACTGTCCCTATGTTCCATATACTGTCAAAAGCCTTTTCAAAATCAACAAAATTAATGTACAGCTGTAATTTTACTACTTCGTTATTGTTACAGCAAAGAGAAAAATTGAACTAAACTTTATTATCCTGTTTTATGAAATGGAATGGGGAAGTTTCTAGGGCGGTTTAGAATTAGTTCAATAAATATTTGATGTAATTTTTAAAATAATAAAATCACGTTTTCATATAGATTTAAAAAAAAATAAAAAGCTCATAATTTGCTACAAAAATATAAACTGGCGCTAGCGTAATTTATTCTCTACCGAACTTCAAAAATGAAAATAGCCATTTTAGCCTAATTGGCAGTTTTAAATACCCCCAAATGACTAGTTTCAACTGTCAGTACGACAACATTGATAGTAATTAATTATTTAATAAAATAAATCTCTGGACGATCGTAATAATGATATATCCACCAAAGGAGAATCAGAATGATTTTAAAGAAAGGAAATTAAAACTTGGAAGAGAAGTAACTCCAAAAAAACTTTTCTTGGGGCTCTGATCGGGTTAAGATACAAATTTGCCTTGTTTTCGTGATATTTTTTCCAGTTTCATATTTCTTTTTATATTATTATTAAAATGTACACTTCTTACGCAGATTCTACAAGTTTTAGTGAAATCAAGTAATGTGTAGTGTTATCCATTTTGTTGTTGTTGCTTAAAAGCAGCTGTAAATAATAAATTATGCTCAATGCGACATAATCGTTAAAACAATCAGTAACGTGCTGCTGCCGTCAGCATTAGCGAAAAATGATACATGAACGACACACCACGCGGACCCTTGCAAATCCCGCGTCAATTGAAAAATAGGCAGCTTGATTTTATTGGTTGATTTTTTATTCATGTGGCGTAACATCTCGCCAAATCTCATGACGCAAATATCTGCTATGGTGTAGCGCAAGACGATTGATTTATATATATTTAATAATTAGGCGAAAAAAACCTGTGCAGAAATTATGTGCAGGGCGTACACATCTGAAAACGCAAAAACCTTGTACAGATTATGGGTAAACTTTAGCGGTGGCATGTTTGAAGGCTGTTGAGGAAAACAGTAACATGTTAGAATAAGGCTGTTGAGGAAAACAGTGACATGTTAGAATAAGGCTGTTGAGGAAAACACTGACATGTTAGAATAAGGCTGTTGAGGAAAACACTGACATGTTAGAATATGTCTAGAGAGGAAAACACTGACATGTTAGAATAAGGCTGTTGAGGAAAACACTGACATGTTAAAATTAGATTAAAGAGGAAAACAGTGACTTGTTAAAATAAGGTTAAAGAGGAAAACAATGACATGTTAAAATAAGGTTTAGGAGGAAAACGGTGACATGTTAAAATAAGGTTAAAGAGTTAGGGCACTGTACGAAGGATGGCCGCTGACCGAGCAGAGTGGAATCAATTAATTGCTGCCCTACAAGACGCCACCAGGCATTATGGCTACTGACTGCTTTGACGGTCAGCGGCTATGGATCAAAGAAGAAGAAGAAAGAGGAAAACAGTAACATGTTAAAATAAGGTTTGGTTTGGTTTTAAGGACTTTCTTCATTGCACACGGACTATTCCATCAGTGCTCCAATCTGCTCCCTTAGATCACGCAAGGAGGATCTCAGCACAGTGCACGAACTCCGTAGCATTGGCGAGAATTCCAATGTGTGGATATAGGAATCACACATTCTATAAATATTTTTGTGGGAGGTAGGTTTCTAATTTTTAAATTTTGCCAGGGCAGTGGCCTGATAGGCCTACTCTTTACGATTTCCAACTGCCGTCGGATTTTTAATGTGCTGAACTTGCACACGGGACCTCCTATTTTTTTGCCCTAATCCGAGAAGGTTAGGCATCCAGTCTCACTACCCAGGAGACCAGGGGGGAGTATGACATTATTAGGACCACTGGTTCTGAAAAAAAAATGTTCCATAAAATATATTCCCCTCAACTGGGATGTTAACTCTTTCAGACGTGGGTTTGGCCCAAACAAAAATGGCCACCCCAGTGTGTTTTTATTGTTGTTGTTCGGACATCATTTATGGGTAAACCTTTAAGTGTGGCATGTATGTCACTATCTAGAATTTCTTATAAATACTACAATCTGAATTATTATCACTATCTAGAACTTCTTATAAATACTACAATCTGAATTATTATCACTATCTAGAACTTCTTATAAATACTACAATCTGAATTATTATCACTATCTAGAACTTCTTATAAATACTACAATCTGAATTATTATCACTATCTAGAATTTCTTATAAATACTACAATCTGAATTATTATCACTATCTAGAATTTCTTATAAATACTACAATCTGAATTATTATCACTATCTAGAATTTCTTATAAATACTACAGTCTGAATTATTATCACTATCTAGAATTTCTTATAAATACTACAGTCTGAATTATTATCACTATCTAGAATTTCTTATAAATACTACAATCTGAATTATTATCACTGTCTAGAATTTCTTATAAATACTACAATCTGAATTATTATCACTGTCTAGAATTTCTTATAAATACTACAATCTGAATTATTATCACTATCTAGAATTTCTTATAAATACTACAATCTGAATTATTATCACTGTCTAGAATTTCTTATAAATACTACAATCTGAATTATTATCACTGTCTAGAATTTCTTATAAATACTACAATCTGAATTACTATCACTGTCTAGAATTTCTTATAAATACTACAATCTGAATTATTATCACTGTCTAGAATTTCTTATAAATACTACAATCTGAATTATTATCACTGTCTAGAATTTCTTATAAATACTACAATCTGAATTATTATCACTGTCTAGAATTTCTTATAAATACTACAATTTGAATTATTATCACTGTCTAGAATTTCTTATAAATACTACAATCTGAATTATTATCACTGTCTAGAGTTTCTTATAAATACTACAATCTGAATTATTATCACTGTCTAGAGTTTCTTATAAATACTACAATCTGAATTATTATCACTGTCTAGGATATCTTATAAATACTACAATCTGATTTATTATCACTATCTAGAATTTCTTATAAATACTACAATCTGAATTATTATCACTATCTAGAATTTCTTATAAATACTACAATCTGAATTATTATCACTATCTAGAATTTCTTATAAATACTACAATCTGAATTATTATCACTATCTAGAATTTCTTCAAATAACTTTCTAGCTTGCTCTGAAGTTAATTCAAAGGTCTACCAGAAGCAGTGGGCATGGCCATTTGATCTTATAAAATATGTGCTTAAAAAATCTTAAATTAATATCAAACCACAAAAACATGTTCTCTCTTAAACACACGAGGTATTTACTGGAAAGGACTTCCTGTCAGAAATGACGTTTTGGGTTGTTAAAATTGGAAAACAACTCTAGAAAGGAGCAAAAGATGTGAAATACGATATAACGTTGATCGGGTCAAACAGGTCGAACCGGAAAACTGATATAACATTGATCGGGATTTAAAGAGTTAAAATAAGGTTAAAGAGCAAAACATCAACATGTTAAAATAAGGTTAAAGAGGAAAACAGCTACATGCTAAAAAAAGGGTTGTTGAGGAAATCAGTGACATATTAGAATAAGTCTAGAGAGGAAAATAGTGACATGTTAAAATAAGGCTGTTGAGGAAAACAGTGACATGTTAAAATTAGATTAAAGAGGAAAACAGTGATATATTAGACTAAGGTTAAAGAGGAAAACAGTGACATGTTAAAATAAAGTTAAAGAGGAAAACAGCGACATGTTAAAATAAGGTTAAAGAGGAAAACAGTGACATGTAAAAATAAGGTTAAAGATGAAAACAGCGACATGTTAAAATAAGGTTAAAGTGGAAAACAGTGATTTGTTAAAATAAGGTTAAAGAGGAAAACAGCGACATGTTAAAATAAGGTTTGGTTTGGTTTTAAGGACTTTCTTCATTGCACAATCCAGACAATGGAGAAATACACCAACATCCGCTCTCTGAATGACAGACGTGAGGAAAAAGTATTCACTCACAGTGAGAAGCTTCTACGAATGCCAAGTCATCCAGTGCATGCCAAACTCCATAGTTTGTCAAAGAACAGGCTTGAAATGTTATGAAGACCTCCTCCCAAAACAACCTACTGAGATTGAAATGTTAATTGATTATGAGGAGCCAGACGACTGCCATGGAAATATATTGATCTTCACTGAAGTCCCTGAAATAAAAAAGAAAGGCCACCAGACCACCCAACAACTAAAAACTTTGGCTCAAGAAATGATTGAAGAAAAGTACAACCCGAAGGAGTGGACACACACATACACAGATGGATCCGCTGAGGGGGCAGTAAAGAACAGTGGTGGGGGAATTTTTATAAGATTTCTCAATGGAAAGATCATCCAAAAGGCCTTCCCAACTGGAAAGATCTCCTCCAATTTCAGGGCAGAAGCTATGGCACTACTGCAAGCCCTGAAAATCTTCACGAGACCCGAACAACAACCACCAGCTAAGATAGTAATCTTCACCGCCTGCAGATCATTACTGGAATCAATATAAAACACCAGAAATGATAACATGATGAATGAGATCAGATCTGAGCTTAACATCATCCAAAGGTCATCAACCATTGCCCTTCAGTGGTTACCCTCCCATTGTGGAATTGCTGGTAATGAGAAAGCAGATGCTCTATCAAGAAGTGGCAGTAAAATGGAACAATTGCAGCCATCCATTGCCATATCGGGAAGCAAAAACCATCATCCACAACAAGTACAAAAACCAGTGGAAGGAGAAAGGGGATATATACAGCAGAGATGACCCAATACACCATCTAAACAGATACCAACAGACCACAATGTTCCGCCTGAGAACTGGCCACTGCAGATTACTAGGACATCTCTATCGCCTCAAGATATCCCACACAAACGAATGCCCATGCGGAACAGGAATCCAGACCCCAGAACACATTCTCCAGACCTGTCCAACCCATGATGAACCGTGACATGCGACCTGGCCAAGGGGTGCTGAGCTCCAGCAGAAGCTATGGGGCTGCCGCGCCGACCTGGTAAAGACTGTGGACTTCGTCCTGGCGACAGGCCTGCAGATTTAGCATGACTACAAACTGAACGCAGAAGAAGCAACATGTTAAAATAAGGTTAAAGAGGAAAACAGTGACATGTTAAAATAAGGTTAAAGAGGAAAACAGCGACATGTTAAAATAAGGTCAAAGAGGAAAACAGTGACATGTTAAAATAATTCTAGAGAGGAAAACAGCGACATGATAAAAGAATTTAGGCCAAAAACATGTGGCTTATAAAGTACTTGATAAACCTTACAAGAACCATAGAGATGACAGGCTTAAGTTATTTTCAGACTTTAGAAGACTTAGAATGAATGGGGTTGGCTTACACAACGCAGGGTCAAATGGACAAAATTGGATCTTGAGGGGGAAAAAAAAAGTCCATACTTTCTGTGAGACACAAAACATATAAATAAATAATGTGGCTGGCTAAAAATTGGAGCCACTAAGGAAAGGTACAAAGATTAAAGAATGCATAGAGAAGATAAGTAAATGAGAAGATGACAAGATACAGCTCAAGCTAGAGATAAAGAAGACAACAGGACTTGCTAAAGAGCACTAGAATCTCACTGCTTTGTCATGAACCAGAGAGAATAATTAGGTCAGTCAGTTCAGGAATTTAAATTGTTACTGTTGCATTAATATTATATCACACTCTCTCTCCTATTCACATCATCACTTCCAGTGCAACATATTTAAGCAACTAATGTACTTCAACGTGCAACAGTTTGAATTAATGTTGTTGTCAGATATGACTGAATCAACAGTAAATGTTAGGAAAGACAGGACATTCAGAGTAAGAACAGAAATGGAACAATGTGGACATGCAGGAGAACACTTGATGACTGAGCAGTTCTAACTAGAAAGAATCAGTAAAAGCTTAATGAAAGAAACTGTCCCCATTGAGGCCAGCTCCTTTACGTGGAGATGAGGCTCAAGTACAGCCACCAGCGGCTGAAAAACCAAGACTGGCCAGGCCCTCCTGCACTCGAGCAAGACCACAGTCTGCCCTAGCAAGTCAAGGTGCTGAAGACGGAGGCAACCAGCCAAGAGGTGCACCACAGCAATCAGGATGCCACGCACACACACAATGGAAATATGCCTATATCTACAAAACGTTATAGCACTCGCCCTGTGACGGACACCAAGGCCCAACCTTTACTACTGGTGGTCCTTCTCAGTTGCCCCATGGAGCCAGGAGGCATGAGAATAGAGCTACTGGCCAAGCAAAGCAAAGACCATTAAAAATAATGCACTGGAATGCTGAGGGCGTCAACAGTAAAAAAGACGGCTACAGCAAAAAATTAGAGCTCGAAAATATCTTGAATGAAGAGCAAGTAAATGTATGCTGCTTGCAAGAAACCCACCTCAACCAAGACATAGCCTTCAAAATCAGAGGCTACCAGTGCTATCGATCCAACCAAAAAGACAGGCAAAAGGGTGGAATACTGACACTCATGAAGAATGACATCAGTGCATATGTCAGCTTGAAACATATGGAGGGGGCGGAATACCAGATGCTTCATCTCAGGACAGAAAGTACAGAATTCCACCTGCTCAACTACTACTGTCCGAGTGACCGCCCACTGGCACTAGACACAATCCCAGGAAAAGAAAGACTGATTGTGTGCGGAGACTTCAACAGCCACTCACAGAGCTGGGGCTATGATCACATGGACAGGAAAGGTGAGGAGCTTGAAAACTGGCAGGATGACAATGGACTTATCCTGATTACCCAGCCAATTGACCTACCAACCTTCTACTCGAGATCATGGCACACCACCTCTACACCAGACCTGGCATTCCACTCACCAGGCCTGGAGTGGAACATCACAAGCATTGTTGGGAAACAACTTGGAGGCAGCGAACACCGGCCAGTCTTCCTAATTGTGGAAAATGAACTTGTCAAGGAGAGCAGCACTCTCTCTAGGTGGAACTACAAGAAGGCAGACTGGACAATGTACCAGCATCGTACCAGTATACTGGCTAGAGATCTGACTAGAAAAAGACATCAATAAAGTAGTCGATGAATTCAGCAGATGCAAACTACAGGCTGCTCGTGAAACAATACCTAGAGGGGCTCGTAAGCACTACAAACCATATTGGAATAGTGAACTAGAGCAACTGTACAACGACATGGAAACATCTCGAAAGCAGGCAGAGACCAGTCCATGTCAAGAACATCAAAATAACTACCAACATGCTAAGGCCAAATTTCAAAGGGCCAAGTTGTAGGCCAGGCGGAGAAGCTGGAAGGAGAAAACAGAGTCCTTGAACTTTGAAAGAGATACAAGAAAACTGTGGAAACTGGTAAAACAACTTAAAGATGAGGGTACAGGGAGAAACTCAAAGATTGCACTGTATAAAGATGGAAATATCCTCACAGGAATACAGGCAGCTGATCACTTTGCAGATACCTTTGCTAAAGACAACAACATCAAAGTTAGCCCAGAGAAGCAACAGGAGATTTGTGAGAAACAACAAAACGCAGGACGAGATGGAACCATACCTGAAGTTATGGAGGCGCCAATCACATTCAGAGAACTGGAGCTTGCAATATCCAAATTGAAAATGAGAAAGTCGCCAGGAGTTGACGGAGTGTCCAATGAAATGATTAAGAACTTGGCAACTGCAGCAAAAACAAAGCTGCTGCAGATCTTCAATATCTGTTGGAACTCAGGCAGAGTGCCACAGACCTGGAGGGAAGCAATCTACCAAATACCACTCCCAAAACCAGGGAAACACAGTTCCACTGCCTCCAGCTACAGACCAATCAGCCTTACAAGCTGTCTCTGCAAAACAATGGAACGAATTATCAACCTCAGGCTGCAGTGGTACCTTGAAAGCGAAAACCTTCTTGTGCCACAGCAGGCGGGCTTTAGGCAGTGTTAATCTATCAAAGATCAGGCAACTTCCCTTTCCCAAGAGATTGAGGATGCGTTTCAAGATAAGAAACTGGTACTAGCAGCATGGATAGATCTAAGGAAAGCATTTGACAAGGTTTGGAAAGAAGGGCTTTTGAAGAAACTGAGAAATTTCAGAGTGAATGGTAGGATGTACAAATGGGTGGAAGCATACTTTCATAACAGAAGAGCCCGAGTACAACTAGATGGCCTCAAGAGTAAGAAATTTCTACTGCGTCATGGCGTCCCTCAGGGAGGGGTTCTGTCCCCCACACTTTTCCTAGTCTTCATCAACGACCTGGTTGCTGAACTACCACATGGAATGAAAGTGGCAATGTATGCTGATGACCTGGTAATATGGTGCACAGATGAGCATGCAACAGTGGCCACCAAACTGCTACAAAGAGCTATAGATGTCTTAACCTCATGGGCAAATAGATGGTGTGTCAGCATCAATACAGATAAGTGCAGCACTACACTCTTCACCCTCTCTCCAAAAAAAAAGCTGGTGTCATCAAGATAAATGGAGAGCTCTTGAGAGAAGATAAACAACCCACTTATCTCGGAGTTACATTCGATGATAGGCTGACATGGAAGCAATACATCAACAAGACAGCAACAAAGGCCAGGAGGAAGTTAGCCATCCTGAGAAAACTAAGTGGAACTACATGGGGAGCCAGCGGGAAAATACTTAGTAAAGTTTACCAGCAGGGCATACGACCACACCTGGAATATAGGTCAGCTACGTGGTGTCCAGCATCAAACACCACATTACAAGAGCTAGATAAGATGCAAAACCAGGCACTTAGGGTCATCACGGAGGCAATGAAATCAACGCCTATAGTGGAGATGGAGAAAATAGGGAGGATACAAGCACTGAGAGAACGCAGAGACACGAAAGTGCTAACACAGGCAGAAAAGTTCCTCTGTATGCCGAGCCATCCAATGAAGGACAGATTCCAAAACCTGGCAATGGGGCGATTGAAAAGAAGCAGTTTTGTCCACCAGGCCAAACGACTTCATAGACAAACCTTAGACTTGCCTGAAGTTGACAACCCCCTAAAGTCTGTGCCAGAACAAACCCCTTGGAGAGAGGAGCCTGGACTACCAGTATACATCCAGACAAAAGTGAAAGGAATACTCGACAAGGATGAACAGAACAGCGGGCAACGTAGGACAGTCACTCTCAGTTTTCTGGATGATGAATACCCACAGGACCTCTGGGTCCGAGTATACACGGATGGGTCAGCACAAAATGCAGTAAAGAATGGAGGAGCAGGAGTGTACATAGAATACCCAAACAACACAGGGATACGGCCAGAGTACCAACGGGGAAATTCTGTAACAACTATGATGCAGAAATCCAGGCAATCAAGGTTGCAACTGAGAAACTGTTGAACACCAATCTCAGTCCACAGCCTGTGGTATTCCTGACAGATGCAAGATCAGCACTCCAAGCACTTCAGTCCAGAAAATTACCACGTATACAAGCCCTATTGTCTGAACTGTGCAACCAGCGCAGGGTCGCCATGCAGTGGATACCGTCTCACTGTGAAATACCAGGAAACGAGAGAGAAGACCGACTGGCTAAAGAAGGTGTTGCAGACGAGCAACTGGATGTACCAGTTACGTACCATCAGAAGAAAAAGATGATCAAATCAATCAGAAAGCCACCAACACAGGACGACTACCAAGCTATGAACAGATCAGAACAAATTGTCATTCTGCGCCTCAGAATAGGACACAACCGACTCCGCAGCCACATGTATAAAAAATTTAAGATTGGCAATTCAGCCATGTGTACATGTGGACAGGCACCCCAGACAAAAAATTTAAGATTGGCAATTCAGCCATGTGTACATGTGGACAGGCACCCCAGACTGCAGAGCATATACTTCAAGACTGCCCCGAATATGATATATTGAGGCAAACCCACTGGCCCAGAGAAACAACACTGGAAGCAAAACTATACGGACCTCTGTGTGAACTACAAAAGACAATGAAGTTTATACAAGAAACAACATTGCAGATATAGACAGAGTCCGAGACAGAGATATAGACCAGTCCGTTCGCGGGAAGCAATAGTGTTAGGACCTCGATTCCTTCAGGGAAGTACCTAGGTTTAATTTTTATATTTATTTAGGTTCTTATGTGTCCTATCTAGCCTTCACTTTCTTTCCTTTCCCTGACGAAGGCCTTGTGGTCGTAACGTTTGCTATTTTCTTTGTCTTTTGTCCTCGTAAGACGAATTACCTTTTTTCGATTTTTTTTCACACCCATCCAGATATAGACAATATATTTCAAGCGAACGAAAGAAGAAGAAGAAACTGTAATAGTTTGGTAGCTTTGACAGAAGGGTAGAATTAACTCTAACTTTATTGTAGATTCATTGTGGAAAAAAAAGTAAAGAACGGGGATCATTCACAGTATATTTTGTAGACAAAGAGGGCAGACATTGAGGATTACTTGTAGCAAGGTTGTAGACAGAGAGAGCACAAATTGATGATTACTCGTGTGGTAAAGTTGTAGACACAGTAAAAATCAATAATTATTTGTGTGATACAGTTGTAGACAAAGAGGCTAAAAGTTTATGATTACTTGTATGGTAAAGTTGTAGACAAAGAGGCTAAAAGTTTATGATTACTTGTATGGTAAAGTTGTAGACAAAGAGGCTAAAAGTTTATGATTACTTGTATGGTAAAGTTGTAGACAAAGAGGGCACAAATTGATGACTACTTGTGTAAAAGGCCCTGCTTGTCCATTTTTTCAGGCAGCTGCTGACTTCACCAATGACACTCTTCTGTAGCTCTGGTTAATAAAATATTTGCCAAGCAAATAAGAATGGTCTGTCAAACATCAGAACCATGGACTAGAAATGGTTGCCTAACATCAGAATCACAGGCCAGAAGTGGTTAGCCAAACATCAGAATCATAATACATAAATTGGTTTCCCTACATCAGAACCAAACTACAGAAATTGGTTTCTCTACATCAGAACCGTAGTACAGAAATTGGTTTCTCTACATCAGAAACATAGTACAGAAACTGGTTTCCCAACATCAGAAGCGTAGTACAAAATTGGTTTCCGAACATCAAAAACATAGTACAGAAACTGGTTTCTCAACATCAGAAGCGTAGTACAGAAACTGGTTTCCCAACATCAGAAGCGTAGTACAGAAATTGGTTTCCCAACATCAGAAGCGTAGTACAGAAATTGGTTTCCCAACATCAGAAGCGTAGTACAGAAATTGATTTCCCAACATCAGAAGCGTAGTACAGAAATTGGTTTCCCAACATAAGAAACAGTACAGAAACTGGTTTCCCAACATCAGAAGCATAGTACAGAAACTGGTTTCCCTACATCAGAAGCGTAGTACAGAAAATGGTTTCCCTACATCAGAAGCGTAGTACAGAAATTGGTTTCCCAACATCAGAAGCGCAGTAAAGAAATTGGTTTCCCTACATCAGAACCATGGCATAGACATGGTCTGCTAGTATGAAAGTGACAATTTAGAAAATATGTGCCAACCACAAAAACTGCGTGCAGAACTAAACATTGAAAACATTGGGACTAATCAGGACCACAAGACTAGAAAGGTGTGCTAAAATTGGAATCAGGCCAGCAAAGCTTTGCAGAACCACAGACCAGAAAAGATGTGCATAATATTAAACACACATGCTAGAAAAGGCTTGCTAGGACCAATGTCGTAAAAAATATTTCAGAATTTCATCATGAAGAACAATGGTTCAGTTGCAAAATCAAGTTTTTTTTTTTTTGTTTGTTTTTTTTTTTTAAAGAAAATTAAGAAGGTTTGGATACATATTTTGTATTTGAGAACTACTGTTTTTTTTTTTTTTTTTTTAAGGAATTCCAAAACGAATTGATCCTTTCTGTCATATTGTCTTTGAATCAAACAAACCAAATTAAAATGAACATGTGAACCTTTTGTCAGACTTTATTAATATTTATGACATGGAAATTGTTGTTCTTATTCATTTTTTGGTTCATTTTGATTCTTTTTGTTTTTTTTGTTGGCTTTATTTGTTGAAATATTTACTTTCTCTTATTTATAAAGAATGTTTCATTTGTTCGTTTTGATTATATTTTTTTGTTGGCTTTATTTGTTGAAATATTTACTTTCTCTTATTTATAAAGAATGTTTTATTTGTTCATTTTGATTATATTTTTTTTAAACAGGCATTATATTTATTCAGATTGTTTGATTCATTCCTGTCATTTTTCATTTTGTATCTTGCGTTCCAGTTGTCTTATACGTTTAAAATGTTGTATTTATTGACACTGATTTGTGTTTGAGAAAATGTTGTATTTATTGACACTGATTTGTTTTTGAGAAAATGTTGCTTTGTAATTCAGATTATGTTTATTTATGTGTTTGTACTTAATTTGTTGGGATATTTAAGAAATTAGTTGTGTTTTATTTCTTCAACCTGTTTCAGCTGGATCAGGATAACAGTTTGCATCAGTTACAAATTGACAATGCTAGGCTGGAAGCAGAGCTCAGATTTGAGAAACAGAGGGCAGATATGGTGTTTCAGGACCTTCAAGATTCACAAAAGGTTCACTACATATTATTTTCTCTACATATTAATTTCTCTACATATTAATTTCTCTACATATTATTTTCTCTACATATTAATTTCCCTACATATTAATTTCTCTACATATTAATTTCTCTACATATTATTTTCTCTACATATTAATTTCTCTACATATTAATTTCTCTACATATTAATTTCTCTACATATTAATTTCTCTACATATTAATTTCTCTACATATTAATCTCTACTTATTCTTTACTGTACTTATTATTGGAATGTGCAAGTTTTTTTAATTCTCAGGAATAATTGAAAGCAACTTAGAAATATAGTGTTTAAACCAGCATTGTGCTATTGATGTCAGCTCTGGACGCTGACCTACTGACAAGAAAGACATCACATCCTGTGAAATTAGTGTCTTCTCTCATACAACCACGTCTATTTCTGTCATAAATGTGGCACCTGTCTGAGCTTT
Organism: Oreohelix idahoensis; assembly: GCA_024509875.1. Taxonomy (NCBI): domain Eukaryota; kingdom Metazoa; phylum Mollusca; class Gastropoda; order Stylommatophora; family Oreohelicidae; genus Oreohelix; species Oreohelix idahoensis. Next base: position 378,652 of record JAMPIV010014049.1, on the reverse strand, counting down.
CTCTCATACAACCACATCTATTTATGTCATAAATGTGGCACCTGTCTGAGCTTTCTCTCATACAACCACATCTATTTATGTCATAAATGTGGCACCTGTCTGAGCTTTCTCTCATACAGCCATGTCTATTTCTGTCATAAATGTGGCACCTGTCTGAGCTTTCTCTCATACAGCCATGTCTATTTCTGTCATAAATGTGGCACCTGTCTGAGCTTTCTCTCATACAACCACGTCTATTTCTGTCATAAATGTGGCACCTGTCTGAGCTTTCTCTCATACAACCACATCTATTTATGTCATAAATGTGGCACCTGTCTGAGCTTTCTCTCATACAACCACATCTATTTATGTCATAAATGTGGCACCTGTCTGAGCTTTCTCTCATACAACCACGTCTATTTCTGTCATAAATGTGGCACCTGTCTGAGCTTTCTCTCATACAACCATATTTATTTCTGTCATAAATGTGGCACCTGTCTGAGCTTTCTCTCATACAACCACGTCTATTTCTGTCATAAATGTGGCACCTGTCTGAGCTTTCTTTCATACAACCACATCTATTTATGTCATAAATGTGGCACCTGTCTGAGCTTTCTCTCATACAGCCACGTCTATTTCTGTCATAAATGTGGCACCTGTCTGAGCTTTCTCTCATACAACCACATCTATTTATGTCATAAATGTGGCACCTGTCTGAGCTTTCTCTCATACAACCACATCTATTTATGTCATAAATGTGGCACCTGTCTGAGCTTTCTCTCATACAACCACATCTATTTATGTCATAAATGTGGCACCTGTCTGAGCTTTCTCTCATACAACCACGTCTATTTCTGTCATAAATGTGGCACCTGTCTGAGCTTTCTCTCATACAACCATATTTATTTCTGTCATAAATGTGGCACCTGTCTGAGCTTTCTCTCATACAACCACGTCTATTTCTGTCATAAATGTGGCACCTGTCTGAGCTTTCTCTCATACAACCACATCTATTTCTGTCATAAATGTGGCACCTGTCTGAGCTTTCTCTCATACAACCACATCTATTTCTGTCATAAATGTGGCACCTGTCTGAGCTTTCTCTCATACAACCACGTCTATTTCTGTCATAAATGTGGCACCTGTCTGAGCTTTCTCTCATACAACCATGTCTATTTATGTCATAAATGTGGCACCTGTCTGAGCTTTCTCTCATACAACCACATCTATTTATGTCATAAATGTGGCACCTGTCTGAGCTTTCTCTCATACAACCACGTCTATTTCTGTCATAAATGTGGCACCTGTCTGAGCTTTCTCTCATACAACCACGTCTATTTCTGTCATAAATGTGGCACCTGTCTGAGCTTTCTCTCATACAACCACGTCTATTTCTGTCATAAATGTGGCATCTGTCTGAGCTTTCTCTCATACAACCACATCTATTTCTGTTATAAAGCTAGTGTCTTTCTAAGTTTTATATCAGTGCAGTACAGTTTCTCCCTCAAAGGAGCTTGTGCAGGCCATGCTATCAGTCTGCCCCTTTCGTGGAGGTGACATTTTTGCAGGACATTCTGCACTGTTTGTTTGTATTCCCCACATGGACACTTCTTCTTCTTCTTCCGTCCTTAGCCACCGACCGTCAAAGCAGTCAGTGGCCATTACGCCTAGTGGCGTCTTAGGGCAACAGCAGATAGGTTTTCTTTGCCGTTGTTTCCCATCACGCCTAGTGGCGTCTTTAGGGCAACGGCAAATCAACCCATTTGCTGTTGTTTCCGTAATCGAAGTGACTGGCAAACGGGTGATCAGCCCGTTGTGCCACATGAACACATGTCTTTAATTTGTTGAACAGATGGTATTTGATTCTGCAGTGGTCGGTTCTCAGTCCAACAATTACACTACAAACACCTGAGACAGAAACACTACAAACAACTGAGACAGAAACATTACCAACAGCTCAGACAGAAACACTACACACAACTGAGACAAAAAATGTTACAAACAGCTCAGACATAAACACTACTACCAACTGAGACAGAAGCACTACAAACAGCTAAGACATAAACACAACAAACAACTGAGAGAAACATTACAAACAGCTCAACATAAACACTACAATCAGCTGAGAAAAAAGCACTACAAAACAGCTCAGACAGAAAGCAGAGGTGACTCAAGGATATGTTATATCAAAGCGCTAATGCCACGAAAAGAACGCTACACACTACAAACAACTGAGACAGAAACAGTACAAACAGCTCAGACATAAACACTACAAACAACTGAGTCAGAAGCAGTACAAACAGTTCAGACATAAACACTACAAACAGCTCAGACATAAACACTACAAACAACTGAGACAGAAACAGCACAGATATAAACACTACAAACAACTGAGTCAGAAGCAGTACAAACAGCTCAGACATAAACATTACAAACAGTTCAGACAGAAACACAGCTCAGACAGAAACACTACAGACAGCTCAGACATAAACACTATAGGCAACTGAGACAGAAGCATTACAAAACAGCTCTGACAGAAACACTACAGACAACTGAGACAGAAACATTACAAACAGCTCAGACATAAACACTACAAACAACTGAGAAGCACTAAAAACAGCTAGGGCATAAACACTACAAACAGCTGAGACAAAAACATTACAAACAGCTCATACAGAAACATTACAAACAGCTCATACAGAAACATTACAAACTGCTGAGACAGAAACATTACAAACAGCTCAGACAGAAACACTACAAACAGTTCAGACAGAAACACTACAAACAGCTCAGACATAAACAGTACAAACAGCTCAGACAGAAACACTACAAACAGCTCAGACATAAACACTACAAACAACTGAGACAGAAGCATTGCAAAACAGCTCAGACATAAACACTATAAACAGCTCCGACAGAAACATTACAAACACCTGAGACAGAAACATTACAAACAGCTCAGACAGAAACATTACAAACAACTGAGACAGAAACATTACAAACAGTTCATACATAAACACTAAAAAAGCTCAGACAGAAACATTAGAAACACCTGAGACAGAAACACTACAGACAGCTCAGACATAAACACTACAAACAACTGAGACAGAAGCATTGCAAAATGGCTCAGACATAAACACAACAAACAGCTCAGACAGAAACATTACAAACAACTGAGACAGAAACATTACAAACAACTCAGACAGAAACATTAGAAACACCTGAGACAGACACATTACAAACAGCTCATACATAAACACTACAAACAACTGAGACAGAAGCATTACAAAACAGCTGAGACAGAAACACTACAGACAACTGAGACAAACATTACAAACAGCAGTGACATAAATACTACAAACAGCTCAGACAGAAACATTACAAACAACTGAGACAGAAACATTACAAACAGTTCATACATAAACACTACAAACAGCTCAGACAGAAACATTAGAAACAAATATATAAATTAAAAAATAATATGGTATGAAATCAGTTTTACAAGTAAACGGTACACATGAAACAAGGGACATTTCGGGTTTTACCCTTCGTCAGCCAAAGTTACGAACAGGTGACAAGGACAAGAACTACATATAGGTACTACAAAAGTCTATGATGATGAGGAAAACACCAAATGAGCGATACAAGCAGATGAAACAATGGTGATGAGCGAAACGATAACAGTAATAATGCAAGAAAATCGTAAAACCAGAAAGACATGTCGAAACAAGAAAGTAAATAATCAACGAAACGAAGACAGAAATGAACAACACCATTAAAACAAGTAAAAAATCACTTAGCTGGATCCAAGAAAGAAACATTCAAGATGGCTGAAAAAATGCGTCATGCGGAAGTGACGTATGAGCTGGTGACAGCTAAGAAAGATAATTGAGGAAACGAAAATAAAGTATGAAACAGAGACAGAAGCCACCAGAATTATGCAAAATGATGCTGGACATTAAGGCCAGCAGGAGATAAAACGCCGATTTGAAAAATGAGACAATTCTCCAACGAGAAGCGAGTTCGGTCGTCGCCGACACATGAAAGGAGGGCAGTGACATGAATGTCAGAGTTACCTGAATGGTCAGGGCTATTGAAGTGAAGGGCCACCAGTAAATGTTTGCCATAATAGATGTCATTCAAGTGCTCACAAAACCTGTCTGCCAAACGTCTGCCAGTTTCACCAATATAGGTCATGTCACACCTCTTGCAGATGATAGCATAAATCAGGTTTCTGGATTCGCACGTGAAAGACTCCCCAATGGCAAATTTACCGTTCGGAAAGGAGACTGACTGCGTTTGGAGTACAAAAGGACATGTCTTACATACGTGGCATTGGCATGGTTTAGTACCAAAGTGAGAAGGACTAGTTTGTCTCAAGCGACTATGCACAAGAATATCCCTAAAATTCCTATCCCTACGATATGCCACCAAAGGGGTATCACGAAACAACTCTCTAGTATCAGGATCGGAGTGGAGAATAGGCAGATGACGAAACAGAATTTTTGTCACCGCCAAACAGTGAGGTGGAAAGTTAAGACAAGTTTGAGTCTGTCCGATGTAGTAGTAGGTTTAGCAGTAAGTGCAACCTGACAAGTAATGTGACTAATGCGATTAAGGGCATCAGATAAACTCTTTCAGGATAGTGACGTCGGCGAAAAAACTCGAGCATTTCTTGAGCTTCACGGAAATCATCTTCATCGTGACATATCCGACATAAGCGTAGAAGTTGAGAGTAGGGAATGGAATTTTTACAGCTGAGAGGGTGAAAAGAGCTGTAAGGAAGGAAACCATGAGCATCAGTAGGTTTATAAAAGACCGAGGTAGTAAGGCCAGTAGGAGTAATATTGACAGTAAGGTCAAGGAAGTTAACTGAAGTGGTAGAAATCTGAGAAGTGAATTTGATGGCAGGATGGAAATTGCCAACATAGTCAATGAATCTACGGAGGTTAACTTCAGACATGTCTGTGACTCCAATACCATCGTCGATATAGCGATGGTAAAACTCAGGTAATGGTCCATCATAACTTTGAAGCACCAAATATTCAGTGACCCATGAAGAGGCAAGCATAACTCGGGCCCATTTTGGTACCTATAGCAACGCCACTAATTTGATTAAAGAACTGACCATTGAATTCAAAAGAGGAGAGTGAGAACCAATTCCGCAAGGCGAAGAAGAGAACCTGTGCTAAAAGTAAGGTCAGTGCGTCTGTCGAGAAAAAATTGTAGTGCTTTAAGGCCATCAGAGTGTGGAATGGAAGTGTAAAGCGAACAAACATCCAGAAGGAAAAGACAGTAAGTGTGGTCAGGTGTGAATTGGATGGAATCAAAAGTAGTGATAGCATGGGTGGTGTCCTTCAAATAAGAAGGTAGATTGGCCACTAAGGGTTGCAAAATACTATCCAGAAAATCACAGATACGTTCAGTGGGACAAGAGCAGGCTGAAACAATAGGTCGACCCGGATTGTCAATTTTATGCACCTTAGGAAGCATATAGAAGGAAGGTTTATCTAGACTACTATCAAAAATATGGAGAGACAAAGCACTAGAAGGAAGGAGGTATCTTGGATGAGATCACGAATAGTAGCATGAACAGTAAGATTATTGCGGACTGTGGCATCACCAGAACTAGGTGAGTAAAAGGTGGAGTTGCCGAGCTGTGAGACTCCTTCTTGAATGTACAAGTCCTTTCGCCAAACTACCACTGCACCACCTTTATCGGCAGGATTGATGATAATGTCATCCTACTTTTTAAGGGATGACAATGACCGCCACTCAGAAGTAGTCAGGTTAGATCGATGTAGACGGGGTAGAGAAAGTTGATTAATGTCATGCAAAGTGTTAGCAATATATAAATCGAGAGCCGCAGAGGCACCTGGAGCAGGAGTCCAGTCTGACTAGGTCCAGCATCATTTTGCATAATTCTGGTGGCTTCTATCTCTGTTTCATACTTTATTTCTTCTGTTGTCATTTTCCTTTCTATCCTTGTTTTTCCTTTGGTTCGTTTCGTTTCCTCAATTATCTTTTCTTAGCCGTCACCAGCTCATACATCACTTCTGCATGACGCCTTATTTTTTCAGCCATCTTGAATGTTTCTTTCTTGGATCCAGCTAAGTGATTTTTTTACTTGTTTTAATGGTGTTGTTAATTTCTGTCTTCATTTCGTTGATTATTTACTTTCTTGTTTCGACATGTCTTTCTGGTTTTACGATTTTCTTGCATTATTACTGTTATCATTTCGCTCATCACCGTTGTTTTATCTGCTTGTATCGCTCATTTGGCATTTTCCTCATCATCATAGATTTTTGTAGTACCTATATGTAGTTCTTGTCCTTGTCACCTGTTCGTAACTGTGGCTGACGAAGGGTAAAACCCGAAACGTCCCTTGTTTCATGTGTACCATTTACTTGTAAAACTGATTTCATACCATATTATTTTTTAATTTATATATTTGTTTTTACCAGTTTTACTGCAGCCTAATCATCCTCTGTTAAACACTATACCCCATTCATTGCTGCTACCCTGTTTTCGTTTTGTGATCATTTTATATTGTCCACGTCTCTTCTTTCATATTTTTGCGTTTCTTCAATATGCCCTACCAGAAACATTTGATTTCTTCTCTTCAAGCCTTTATCACCTATTCTTTTTCTCTCATGCCTTCTGACATATCTCGGACTGCCATTGCCTTAGCCATCACCTCATACAAAGAAACACGCTTTACGTGTCACTCTAATTTTCTTAATAACTGTCTTCAGGTTAGAGTTATCCCTAAAGGGTTTCTTTCCCACTTCCATCCTTCGACTGGACACTTTCATCCTTCTGCATTGCACCACTTGCAATTAGTTGATAAAAAGTGTTCCTTTCAACATATGAGGTGTGTTATTGCTATGCATAAACGCCTGCTCACTGACTTGGAACTTTTGAAATCCAACCTCACTCACCAACTTCGTCTACTGACTTCTTCATACCCGACAGCCTTGCTTCTTATTCGTACTATTATTCATGATACTAATAAGGAGCTCTACACTTGGTTTAGCACGCATAAAAAAGAAAAATTGCGTCGCCTCCGCCCTCATGTTCCTTCTGAATCTTCAGCGTCCCCTGTTCCCACTTCTACTAAAGTTACTTGCATTCCTCCTGATCTACAACTATCTCCTGATGAATTGTCTGTTCTTAGTAAAGGTCTTAAGTTTGTTCCTCTTCGCTCGACATTTGATAAATATTCTATGCTCCAAGATGTCTACCGCTTCCACCGTCGCATGCGTCTTCAATATTACCATAGGAAGGGTAATGGTTCTAAGCCAGACGGGGATATCTTTCGTCATTTTGTTAAACCTAAGTCAGACTGGATTCCTGCTCCAGGTGCCTCTACGGCTCTTGATTTATATATTGCTAACACTTTGCATGACATTAATCAACTTTCTCTATGCCAGGATGATAACTCTTTTTCTATGTGTTCTGGTCTTTTTCATCAAATCTATGCCAGGATGATAACTCTTTTTCTATGTGTTCTGGTCTTTTTCATCAAATCTATGCCAGGATGATAACTCTTTTTCTATGTGTTCTGGTCTTTTTCATCAAATGTATGCCAGGACGATAACTCTTTTTCTATGTGTTCTGGTCTTTTTCATCAAATCTATGCCAGGATGATAACTCTTCTTTCATGTGTTCTGGTCTTTTTCATCAAATATATGCCAGGATGATAACTCTTTTTCCATGTGTTCTGGTCTTTTTCATCAAATCTATGCCAGGATGATAACTCTTTTTCTATGTGTTCTGGTCTTTTTCATCAAATCTATGCCAGGATGATAACTCTTTTTCTATGTGTTCTGGTCTTTTTCATCAAATCTATGTCAGAATGATAACTCTTTTTCTATGTGTTCTGGTCTTTTTCATCAAATCTATGCCAGGATGATAACTCTTCTTTCATATGTTCTGGTCTTTTTCATCAAATCTATGCCAGGATGATAACTCTTCTTCTATGTGTTCTGGACTTTTCCCATCAAATCTATGCCAGGATGATAACTCTTTTTCTATGTGTTGTCTTTTTTTTAATATCAAATCTATGCCAGGATGATAACTCTTCTTCCATGTGTTCTGGTCTTTTTCATCAAATATATGCCAGGATGATAACTCCTTTTCTATGTGTTCTGGTCTTTTTCATCAAATCTATGCCAGGATGATAACTCTTCTTCCATGTGTTCTGGTCTTTTTCATCAAATCTATGCCAGGATGATAACTCTTTTTCTATGTGTTCTGGTATTTTTCATCAAATCTATGCCAGGATGATAACTCTTCTTCCATGTGTTCTTGTCTTTTTTCATCAAATCTATGCCAGGATGATAACTGTTCTTGCATGTGTTTTTGTCTTTTTCATCAAATCTATGCCAGGATGATCATTCTATTTGTATGTGTTCTTGTCCTTTTCTCATCACATATGTGCCAGTTTGACTTACTTTGGTAGGAATGTTCTAGAAATATGAAAATACTATTACAGTGGACAATTTTTAAACAGCAGTGTGATGAAGTAGTCGAAAAAGAAGGAGATAATGGAATGTCAGTTTTAAACGAGACCAAACTACAATAGTGTACTAATAATAATAATAAATTCTTTAAGCACCAAACACGGCGCATAAGGCAGAAACCAGTGCTCTCCAGGTTGTTCGTTGTGACGCCACTCCTCTTAGCTCTTGCACATTATTTAGGCCCAACGTTCTTCCTTCTCTTATTATTGTTCTTCTGAGTGTTTCTTTTGGTCTTCCTTTTTTCCTCTTACCCTCAGGAACCCAAGTGAGCGCCTGTAGTGGTATTCTGTTGTTTTGCATTCGTAGGACATGACCGATATATGACCATCGTCTTTTCCTTGTATAGTCGGAGACATATTTCTGCCTAGAGTCTTCTCTTAACCAGGATGATAACTCTTCTTCCATGTGTTCTGGTCTTTTTCATCAAATCTATGCCAGGATGATAACTCTTTTTCTATGTGTTCTGGTCTTTTTCATCAAATCTATGCCAGGATGATAACTCTTCTTCCATGTGTTCTTGTCTTTTTTCATCAAATCTATGCCAGGATGATAACTGTTCTTGCATGTGTTTTTGTCTTTTTCATCAAATCTATGCCAGGATGATCATTCTATTTGTATGTGTTCTTCCCATAATAGTGTACTGCTGTAATAATAATATTACAGGGCTTATTTCTGGCTTTTGTTTTGTGTAGATCCGTAGCAGCCTGGAGGCTTTGTGTGCTAATCTGAAATCCACGTCTGCTCATTTGGAGGACAGACTTGGGGTAAGCTTCTGCTGTTTTTCTAGTGTCAGAAATAGTGTCAAGAAAACTGAGGTTATCTCTCTCTCTCTCTCTCTCTCTCTCTCTCTCTCTCTCTCTCTCTCTCTCTCGCTCTCTTTCTCTCTCTCTCTCTCTCTCTCTCTCTCTCTCTCTCTCTCTCTCTCTCTCTCTCTCTCTCTCTCTCTCTCTCTCTCTCTCTCTCTCTCTCTCTCTCTCTCTCTCTCCCCCTCCCTCCCTCCCTCTCTCCCTCCCTCCCTCTCTCCCTCTTTCTCTCTCTCTCTCTCTCTCTGTATGTGCGTGGGTTTGTTTTTTTTTTTTTTTAATCGTATGGAGACAAACCTTGATGAGTTTGAGAATTCTTTTTTTTTTTTTTTTTTTTTTTAACCTTGAGTGTTATCTCAGAAGCTGGTGCAGCTTTAGATATTTAGATATTGTTTTAGAATGTTTGCTTCTTTCATGTTTTGTAAGACACCCTTAAAGGAATATTTCCTGTGTTTAGATTTGTTTGAACAACAACAACAAAAAATTCATATGTTCAGACAGTGCATGCTTTGTTTTCTTAAAAACGCAGTTTGTAAAATGCTTGATATAGTTTTTTATTTGGTGCTTTGTTTGTGTGTGTTGAGATGTTAGTTTTATTTGGCACTTTGTGTGTGTGTTAAGATGTTAGTTTTATTTGGTGCTTTGTGTGTGTGTGTGTGTGTGTGTGTGTGTTGAGATGTTAGTTTAATTTGGTGCTTTGTGTGTGTTGAGATGTTAGTTTTATTTGGTGCTTTTGTGTGTGTTAAGATGTTAGTTTTATTTGGTGCTTTGTGTGTGTGTGTGTGTGTTGAGATGTTAGTTTAATTTGGTGCTTTGTGTGTGTTGAGATGTTAGTTTTATTTGGCACTTTGTGTGTGTGTGTGTGTGTGTTGAGATGTTAGTTTTATTTGGCGCTTTGTGTGTGTGTGTGTTGAGATGTTAGTTTTATTTGGCGCTTTGTGTGTGTGTGTGTGTGTGTTGAGATGTTAGTTTTATTTGGTGCTTTGTGTGTGTGTGTGTGTTGAGATGTATAGTTACAAGAATCTGATGTCCTTATCCCATTCTGGCTTTGCTTCTTTAATCAAATGATTGTTATGTTCAGTAGAAACTTTCATATTTGCAACAAATGGAGCCGAGATAGAGTTCTCCCTGCATCATATAGCAGAAATAATGGTTTCACAAAACTGGTCACATAAAATTAAGGCAGAGATTTTGTTATTCATTAAAAATTTTATTTTTATTTAAAGCCAATCACGTCATATGGCTTTGTACAGCAGGCAGAAACTGCCCTGCATAACCTCTCAGATACAGAACATTCATATTTACAAACAGAAGAAAATAAAATAGACTACACTGAGCAGTCTGGGCAGACTGATGAACAACCAGTTTATATACAGAACACAGCCTACAGATTTTAATGACATAATTGATAAATTTGCATCCAAAAAATCTCGAAAGAAACCGTTTTGAGTTCATATATAGTGAAATGTTTAAACATAGCTATGAATGTTGTGTGTGAACTGTTACGAGAGGTTTTCAGGGTATATAGAGATGCTGGACTCTGGTGTCCAGTGGGTCTAGGGTTTAACTCTTTAAGCACCAAGAGCCACTATAATGGCTCAGGGTTTAGACCTATTTGGCCCAGGAGCCATTTAAGTGGCTTTGGATTTTTTGCTCCTGTCTAGAGCTCTGTTCCAATGTTAACAACCCAAAACGTAATTTCCAACAGGAAGTAGTTTCATTTTAAATAACTTGTATTTATGCATATGAAAATTAAAAAATATTTTTTTGTCCAAACAACAACAACAATAAAAAAGCACTGTGGTGGCCGTTTTTGTTTGGGCCAAACCGTGCTTTTTGCTTGGGACTTAAAGAGTTAATGTAGTACAGTCCGACAAGCAGAGTTCAAGGAAATGTGAGGCTAGTTTGAACAGTATAAAAACTTGAATAGCCTGTTAGACGTTTCTCAAATATGTAGATTTAATCACAGGAAAACATGGCTCCTCAAAAACTTGCATCAAGTAAAAGACACTGGCAATCACTAGCCAGTCCATAAGTCAGTCTAACGTCTTGTAGACTATAAGAACACTGTCAGAGTCATCTTGCTGAATTTATTTAATATCAAATTAATCATCCTTTCCAACTCCATTCAGCGCTGACATGTCCTTAGAAATATAATCAGGCTTAGGCTCTACTTGGTAGACGACCTAGCTGAATTAAATATATGAAATCTCAGTACTCAAAGTACACATCCAGGAGCACTTAAGAACACAACCTTCTCACTCAGAGACACAATGCCAAAGAGACCGATAACTAGACCGAATGTTCGATCATAGCCCGGCAAACGACGTCTGCTCAGAAATCTGCAGACAATGATGACGTACTTCCTGAGTTGTCATAGTAACGATTTGTAAATAAGGAAGTCAGCTCACAAACCAAGTTTGAGAGCGCCCGAAACACTGTTATGAATTTAGTCATAACATGAACGTCTTAATTAGTTCCATACTTTTGTAAACTTATTAAAGGTTATGAATTTATAAACAATCTTTTTATTAATGCTAAAATTTCAAAAATGTTCTACTTTCATTGTGTGGATAAAGATGAGAGCAAGGTTTTTTTCTCATAATCAGATGCTATTAAGTTTGGGCCTCCCAAGTCTTCTAGCCCAGGGCCTCCCAAGTCTTCTAGCCCAGGGCCTCCAGTTGCTTTAATCCGGCAGTGATCTTCTGTCTTGCTCAATCCTCTTCCTTGCTAATGTCCATGTTGAGCGTCAGCAGTACAGTTTAGGTTTAAATGCAGTGTCTATTTCTTCTGTGTTCATCCCTGTGTGAATCATTTAAATTGTTGAGTGTGTGAAATAAAATTATTAAGATCTAAAGGAGCTAATTGACACCAAAAAAAAAAAAAAAATTCAGAGAGAGAGACAAATCTGAAAGGAACGGGAAGAGAGAGTTGGAGAGATGTAATCAAGAACAGAGTGAATGTTAGATGAATGTGAAAGACAAGAGAGATTTGGTGAGGTGTAATCATGAACAAAGTCATGTAGAGAAATAGTGCTGTGAACAAAAGCTCTCATGTGCTATGAGCAGTGAAGAAAGGCTGCATATGACAAAGACTTTGATGTTTTCAGGAGATGAATAGTCTCTTGATATAGATATTCATGTCACTGATATTGTTAGTAAGATAAAACTTGTTTTCAGTCAGAGAATGGATTTGAAGACAGTAGACTGGATGTGAGTCCAACTTTTCATGTTAGCGTTTTTCTAGACATAGACTTAGACATTTATTTGTGTATTTCTTGATCATAGTTTCTTTTGTCTTTCCCACTGTTATAATCTGTAGTTTAGTTAGTGAGAGGTTACTAACAAGTTATTGGTATCTCTATTTTCAGAAGCTAAAATAAATTAATCATTTTTTACTTCAATTTTCTATTTCTTATTGCTTGAAGCACATTACATACGCTTGTTTTTTCCATTTATGCATTAGGTATTTTAAATTCAAAATGTCTTTTATTTCGTGTAATTAAATGTGCAATTTGTTTATTTTTGTGGCTAACTTTGCTGTAAATGATGTATATTTTCTGTGATACTAATTTCCAATTTTTTAAATCCATCACTCAGTAGATAAATTATATTCATATCTCTAAGATTACATCAGATTTGTTAAAACATCAGATTTGTTTACACGTCATATTCATATCTCGAAAGTTATGTCAGATTTGTTAATAGATGTCATATTAACATCTCTATGGTTATGTCATATTTGTTAATACATAACATATATTTAAGATTAAATATTAAAACTAATTAGTTTGATCAGACCTTGTGTTTGTATAAAGATCTAAGCAGCATGAAAATATTCAAACTAGTCAGTTTGGTCAGACCTTGTGTTTGTCTAAAGATCTAAGCAGCATGAAAATATTCAAACTAGTCAGTTTGGTTAGACCCTGTGTTTGTCTAAAGATCTTAACAGTATTAAAATATTCAAACTAGTCAGTTTGGTTAGAGATATATATAAGTATATAAACCAATAAAACAGTATTGAATCAGTTCTATAATTAACGGTTCACATGAAACAAGGGACGTTTCGGGTTTTACCCTTCGTCAGCCACAGTTACAAACAGGTGACAAGGACAAGAATTACATATAGGTACTACAAACATACGATGATGAGAAAAATACACCAAATGAGCGATACAAGCAGATGGAAAAAGTAAACAACCACAGTGATGAGCGAAAAAAGAACAATAATAATGCAAGAAAATCGTAAAACCTGAAAGAAAAAACCGAAACAAGAAAGTAAATAATCAACGAAACGAAATAAAGAGAATGAACAAAACTTTGGAACAAGTAAAAGGTCACCTAGCTAGATCCGTAGATGCTTGGAATAGAACACTGAGGTAGCTTGTCTAAGAAATCGTCTAAGGAAGTGATGTATTAGATAGCGACAATTTAAAAAGATACAAAAGGATACGAAGCGAACCAAAACAAAAACATAAGAAGATAGATCGAAAAAACAACGAATAAAGAAGAATGAAAAAGAGAGAAAAGCCACCAGAATTTATGCAAAATGATGTTAGACATTAAGGCCTTTTGGAGATTAACAGCCTATTTAAAAAATGAGACGATTCTCCAACGAAAAGCGAGTTCGGTCATCACCGACACATGAAAGGAGGGCAGTGACATAAATATCGGAATTACCTGAATGGTCAGGTATTGACATGAAGGGCCACCGGTAAATGTTTGCCATGATAGATGTCATTTAAGTGCTCACGAAACCTGTCTGCCAAACGTCTGCCAGTTTCACCAATATAGGTAATGCCACACTTCTTGCAGATGATAGCAAAAATCAGGTTTCTGGATTCGCACGTGAAAGACTCTCTAATGACAGATTTTCCTTTCGGAAAAGTGACTGTCTGAGTTTGGAGTACAAACGGACAGCTCTTACATTAACGGCGTTGACACGGTTTAGTTCCAAAGTATGAAGGGCTAGTATGTCTCAAGCAACTGTGTACAAGAATATCCCTAAAATTCCTATCCCTACGATATGCCACCAAAGGGGTATCACGAAACAACTCTCTGGTATCAGGATCAGAGTGGAGAATAGGCAGATGTCAAAACAGAATTCTCTTCACCGCCAGACAGTGAGGATGGAAAGTTAGAACCAGTTTGAGTCTGTACGATTGGACAGAAGGTTTAGTAGTGAGTGCCATCTGACGAGTGACGTGTGTGATGCAATTAAGAGCATCAGATAAAACATGTTCTGGATAAAGACGTCGGCGAAAGAACTCGAGCATCTCTTGAGCTCGCTGATGGAAATCATCGTCATTGTGACATAACCAACGCAAGCGAAGAAGCTGAGAAAAGGGAATGGAATTTTTACAACTAAGAGGGTGAGATGAAGTATAAAGAAGAAAACCATGAGCATCAGTAGCCTTATAATAGACAGACGTTTTAAGACCAGTAGGGCTAATAGTCACAGTGATGTCAAGGAAGTTCACTGAAATTGTAGAAATTTCAGAAGTGAATTTGATGGCAGGATTTAAATTACCAACATAGGCAATAAATCGATGGAGGTCTACCTCAGACATGTCTGTAATGCTAATTCCATCATCAATATAGCGGCAGTAAAACTCAGGTATCGGCCCATCGTAACTTTGAAAGACCAAATATTCAAAGTGGCCCATAAACAGGAAAGCATAACTAGGGCTTGGTTAGAGCTTGTGTTTCCATGCAAAAACATGATCTAAAATGTCAGGCTCTAGAGAAAAGCATAAGATTAATTAGGTAGCTACATGAATGGCTGCGTGACTTACCAAGTTCAAATACAGTTCCTGTATTTATGAGTATCTTTATTGTTGATCAAACTGTTGCTGTTTCTGGTGCAATGTAAGTCCTGAGTTTTTTTTTCTATTTGTGGACAATTTATAGCTGAGAGATTGCAATAACATTTCTGGGTTTTTTTGTTGTTTTTTTTTTAAAATGTCTGTGGACAGTTTATAGCTGAGAGATGGCAATAACATTTCTGAGATTTGTTCTGTCTGTGGACAGTTTATAGCTGAGAGATGGCAATAACATTTCTGAGATTTGTTCTGTCTGTGGACAGTTTATAGCTGAGAGATGGCAATAACATTTCTGAGATTTGTTCTGTCTGTGGACAGTTTATAGCTGAGAGATGGCAATAACATTTCTGAGATTTGTTCTGTCTGTGGACAATTTATAGCTGAGAGATTGCAACATCATTTCTGAGTTTTTAATGTCTAAGAGCTGTAACATTTTTTTTTGTAAAAGAGAAATATTTCAATTCCTAAATCTAAACATTTATATTTTATTTTGGTTCTCTGTTTTTATTTTCCACAATTTTCTTGGATTTATTGACCACCATCATCATCAGTTGCCATCTCCACAACGAAGGTTGGCTGTAATGGATCTCCAACGTCTTCTGTCTCTTGTCTTGGTGGTGCACTCTGATAGACTCTTTCCTGTCCATCTCTTGATGTTATCTTCCCACTTATAGCGCTGTCTTCCCCTTGCACGTTTGCCTTCAACTCTCCCTTCTGTTATGGTCTTCTGCAAGGTGTTATGCCTTTTTATGTGGCCAAAGTATTTTAGCTGCCGAACTTTGACCTCCCTCATTAGTTCTCTTTTCATACCTAGATTTTCTAGGACCTCCTTATTTGTTTTCATCTCTTTCCATGAGATACGCCCCATTCTTCTATATATCCACATTTCAAGAGCCTCAATTCTTTCTTCCAAACGCTTATTCATCGTCCATGTTTCTGCACCATACAGAAATGCAGAATATATATAACACTTTATGATTCTCAGTTTTAATTTGTGAGATAACTGTTTGGATGTCAGTATATGTCTCATGTTGTTGAATGTAGCTTTGGCCATTCCTATTCTCTTCTTGATTTCTGTTTCACATCTGCCATCTTCTGTTATTATATGACCAAGATATACGTAGCTCTTGACTTGTTCCAGGATTTTCCCATTTACGCTTATCTTTAATGTGGGTTTATCGTCTGTTTTGCTAATTATCATAGTTTTTGTTTTCTCAATATTAATGTCGAGTCCATATTCATGACTTATACTGTTCACTTGCTTCACTAGTTCTTGTAACTCCTGTTCGCTTTCAGCTAACAACACGGTATCATCTGCATATCTAAGGTTGTTTATTGACCTTCCACTGATGTTCAGTCCTGGTATTTCCTGTATCTGTTTGAAAATTTTTTCGGTGTATAAATTAAATAGGCAGGGGGACAGCACACAACCTTGTCTGACACCTCTTTTTATGTCTATGTATGGTGAATAATTCCTTCCCGATCTTACTGTGGCAGTTTGCTCCCAATAAAGGTTACTGAGTATTCTTATATCTTTTCCATCAATACCTATGTCTTCGAGGCATTCAATTATTTTCTCATGATGGACTCTGTCAAAAGCCTTTTTATAGTCAATGAAGCACATATACATACTTTTTTGGACCTCTGTATATTTTTCTGCTAATATTCTTAGGCAAAATATTGCCTCTCTTGTTCCACTGTTCCGTCTAAAACCAAACTGTTCTTCTTGGATTTCACTGCCTACTTTACTTTACTTTTTATTCTTTCCTGTATGATTTTGAGCAGTATCTTAATTGCATGACTCATCAGGCTGATTGTTCTGAAGTCTGAACATTCTGTTGCATTTGGTTTTTTGGGCAATGTTATGAAAACTGATGTCTTCATGTCGTGTGGTATATATCCTGTATTGTATATATCGTTGCATATTTCTGTGATTGTATCTATACCAAAGCTCTCCAGAGCTTCTATCATTTCAATTTTTATGTTATCCATGCCTGCTGATTTTCCTTTTTGTATCATATGAATGGCATTCTCTACTTCTGATCTGAGAATGTTTGGGCCTTCATTAGAATCTGGTGATGGTTTTTTACCTCTGTTGTCCTCGAATAGTTCTTTTACGTATTCTGCCCATCTGTTTGATATGTCTTTCTCATCAAGTAATATTACACCATTTTTGTTCTTGATACAGCTTCCTCCTTGTGCAAACCGCGACCGATTTGATAATTTCTTTATTTCATCATGCATATCTCTTGTCATGTGCTTTGCTTCCAAGTCTTCTATTTCCTTGCATTTTGTTTCTATCCACCGTTCTTTTGCTTCTCTACACATAGTACGTATGTCATTGTCTATTGTTTTATATTCTGGAGTGTTTTTTGCTTTCTTTCTTTCTGCCATTTTATTCAAGATGTCATCTGTCATCCAAATTTGATTTTTCTTAGACTCCTTTTTAGGTAAATTTGCATTTGCTGATTGTATGCTTGTTTTTAAGCATTCCCATTTTGCGGTTGCTTTTTCTTCTGGGTTTTCTCTTCTATACTGCTCCATGCTTTCTGTCAATAACTGTTGATATTTATTTTTGACATCGATTAAATATTTCTGTTTTATATCTGGTTGTTTCAGTGCTGATATTTCTATCTGGGGTTCCTCCTGTCTTCTGTTTCCTGCTCTTTTCAGCTTTATATTTACTTTGATGACGACTGGATTGTGATCTGAATTTATGTCGGCACAAGGATGTGTCTTTGCACTTGTGACACTGTTCTTAAATCTATGTTTTATCATGATATAGTCGATTTGATTTCGTGTTACATCTCCTGGGCTTTTCCATGTGTATAATTTCCTTGGGTGGTGTTCAAAAAAGGTGTTACATATGACCAGCTGGTTTTCTTCACAGAACTGGATAAGTCTGTCTCCTCTATCATTTCTTGTCCCTAATCCATACTGTCCTACTATTTTCTTGTATTTTCCTTTTCCTACTTTTGCATTCATATCACCCATTACTATCAACACATCTGTAGATTTGACTGGTTTAAGTGTGTGTTGTAGCTCTTCATAGTATTCTTCTATTTCTTCCTCGCTATGATCTTTAGTTGGTGCATAAGTTTGTAAGACTGATATGTCAAATGGCTTTGCTCTCATCTTTAGTAACATCATTCTGTCATTGTGTGTCCAGTATCCACATACGTATTTTTTTAACTCCTTCTTTATCAACATTCCTACCCCTCTTTCATGTTTTTCTCCTCCTGAGTGTATAAGCGTGTACTGGTCTCTTGTTATGTAGCCTGTATCCAAAAGTCTTGCCTCTGCAACTCCCAGTATATCGAGTTTCATGTCTGTTGCCTCTAATATAAGATTGTCAAGCTTTCCTTCTCCGTTTAGAGTTCTAACATTCCATGTTCCTATTTTTAGGCTTCTCCTACTAGTTTTTAGGTGGTCTTTCTCAGAATGCTCCCTTTCAACAGAATTTAAGGAACACTCGTCATTATGTACTTCCTTACTCATTAGAGGAGTTGCCTCTTCCCTGTTAATTTGTACAGTAGATTCTTCCCCAGGGGACAGAGAGTTCTCTACATATCGGTTCTTATCTTCTTGTTGTGATCCCATTACGTTCTGTAGGAAGTACGTGGTAAGGCCCCAATCTCTTCCACGGTGGCTAGCCATTGTCTTTTTCTATGTCCGACATGCCTCTAGTGCGCCACACACTTTGCTGTTTCGCTTTGCGAGCCGTTGATCTTCTCAGATTCATCCGCCTCACTCACCGTCTCAGTCTTTGTGTACTAGGGATGGACATTCCCTTGAGTAAGGTTGCTCCTACTCCACCCATGTAGTTTAGCCAGTCAGCCAAGACTGTTGCCCGGGATGTGGCCACCGCCGTACACAAGCGGTATTCGAGGAGCCATACATGAGCTAGATAAAGAGAGGAGAACCAAATAGGATCCTGACTATCCTAAAAAGGACATGGCTGTCTCTCACCGTGAGGTACTATCCCTCTCTCTTTATCCTACATCCCATTGACCACCAGTATTCCAATAAATCTGTGATAATTTGCCACAAAATGTCTTTGGAAGTTGTCCCCTTGCTCTGTTATTATTTGTTTGTTGTGATGAAATACTGTGTTATTGTAGGTAAAAACAGCTGCTCAGGTCATTGTATGATGAAATAATGTGTTATTGTAGGTAAAAACAGCTGCTTGGGTCATGTATGATGAGATACTGTGTTATTGTAGGTAAAAACAGCTGCTCGGATCATGTATGATGAGATACTGTGTTATTGTAGGTAAAAACAGCTTCTCGGGTCATGTATGATGAGATACTGTGTTATTGTAGGTAAAAACAGCTTCTCAGGTCATGTATGATGAAATAATGTGTTATTGTAGGTAAAAACAGCTGCTTGGGTCATGTATGATGAGATACTGTGTTATTGTAGGTAAAAACAGCTTCTTGGGTCATGTATGATGAGATACTGGTGTTATTGTAGGTAAAAACAGCTGCTCGGGTCATGTATGATGAGATACTGGTGTTGTTGTAGGTAAAAACAGCTTCTCAGATAATGTATGATGAAATAATGTGTTATTGTAGGTAAAAACAGAAGCTCGGGTCATGTCTGATGAGATACTGGTGTTATTGTAGGTAAAAACAGCTTCTCGGGTCATGTATGATGAGATACTGGTGTTATTGTTGGTAGGAACAGCTGCTTGGGTCATGTATGATGAGATAATGGTGTTATTGTAGGTAGTGTGGCAAGATTGTTTCCAATTCTGTTGTGGAATCGATTACTGAAATCAACGGTGTTATTATAATATCACGCAACACGGCAAAGCGACACAAGAGGGTCACAGTTCATAACAAACATGGCCACTAACAGTCGTGGTGAGATGTGCTTTATTTCTAACTTTGGACGGATGGTATAACCACAAGGAGAATCAAATAGCAGAAAGACTTATATGTTTAGATTCTGGAATATTGCCTCGATGTTCACATATATGTATTATGGATGGAAATATATTGGAACGGAAGATATTGTAAGTTAAATGCATAAAATTGTGATTTGATAGGATCAGTACACACTTTCGAGCGATGTAGAAAAATGTTTAATGGTCGGACGAATAAGAAAGTTAGATGGAATGATAGCTCTGGACTGTCTGGACTTAAATGGACAGAATCGGATGGACAGAAGACTAGAATGACGAAGAAAGAGGTGGACCAGTTTGTACAGAAGTCAAAATTTCATTCAATTTGCTAACAAATTGAGCAGACCAAACACGCCTGTGACGTCATGCTTTCCGAGAGGGACGCATTGCCCCATAAAAGGGGGGAGCGCAATTTGAAAAGGACACACCGCCAACATTTTTGAAACACTAACGGACACTGGACAGCGCTCGCCACAAAGCTTTTGCCATCTGTTCAGTATGTGCAGCCTGCCAGCCATTCACGTCCAGTGTTGGTTTCTGAAGTTTGATGGTAAGCTGAATTATGAAAACTATTATGTAAATATTTCATTTATTACAGTGTTATTATCTGATGTGTATTATTTGGTTGTAGATGCTAGGAATTGCATAATTTTGTTTAAATCTGTGGATGATGAGAAGGATCAAGCATATTCAGAAAACTATAAGACCTGTAATTAATATCTGGAAGGATCAAGCTGTAAAGTATTTGAGGATGTACAGGAGTGGATAAAACAAGATGATTGTTAGTACATATAACTAATGGAAATGTTTAAGCTAGTACTATATCACTGAAATGATGTCCTTGCTTACTCTGACTTTATAACCTAGACATCTGATGACTGACTGGTCTGACATCTGTGCTAGTACTATATCACTGAAATGATGTCCTTCCTTACTCTGACTTTATAACCTCGACATCTGATGACTGACTGGTCTGACATCTGTGCTAGTACTATATCACTGAAATGATGTCCTTGCTTACTCTGACTTTATAACCTCGACATCTGATGACTGACTGGTCTGACATCTGTGCTAGTACTATATCACTGAAATGATGTCCTTCCTTACTCTGACTTTATAACCTCGACATCTGATGACTGACTGGTCTGACATCTGTGCTAGTACTATATCACTGAAATGATGTCCTTCCTTACTCTGACTTTATAACCTCGACATCTGGTGAATGACTTGTCTGACATCTGTGCTAGTCCCCTACAAATCTAGCCAGATACTTGCCAGGACCGATATATTGTTTCAGGTTCATTCGATCTATACTGTCAACTATCAGAAGCCTGTGTATGTTCATCAGTGATAATCCCACATAAGTGAAGCAACCCAACATGTGAACAACAACTGGTTCTTGGTACCCCTACTGTTGGGTCTGCCAAGACTGATAGAACTCCAGTGACAGTTCGGTGTCATCACCATCACAGATCAAAGATAAGTTTCCTATAAAGAAACTGACAGCATCAAAATATGAAACACAACAATTACAGAATTAAGTCACATGATGACTATATTGTGCCAAAGTCAAAGGACTAAAAGAACATTAGTACTAGTAACAGTTATTCAAGTGTTCATTAACTTTACTAGCAAAGAGAGCAGTGTTCCAGATCCAGAATTGAAAAGGACAGTATGTAGCCGCCATATTTCGTTGATGTGAAGGGGTATGGCAAGACTTCTATCTATATCGTGCTGAACTAGTTACGCGAATATAATTGAACAGAGGGTGATCAGGTAGAAATGTAGTCGTCAACAGTGGCACGTTCAATCAAGGCTTGTGCCAACTAAAAATATACTGCAACTCCGGTTCAAAGTTAATACAACGTTTATTCACCGACGACTTTGGACGAGACGAGACATTGTACACGGTTTTGACAGTTCATAATCACATGATGAAGGTACAGCATCTTTCTTTCAATAATCCAATTAAACAGATTCCGGACAAACTCCATTCATCAATTTATAGTTGATTATCGGCATACATAATGTACATAAAAAGTCATGAGGTAGTTAATCACAAGGTTATACTGAGGACGGTTGACCTTTCCCAAGGACAGGAGATTCTCATTATGCTTCCTAGCATCTAAGATTCCAATCTTGATTATGTTCTCTTACAAATGTCCTCATTAAACTAATCATAGTAGAACGTCTGGACAGTTCTCTACTGGAGACATCCTTGGCATATAAAGTTACTTAAGTATTATTATTTGAAATCACCTCTTCGATTAGCTGTGACTGACACGACGGCTTCCTAATAATATATTTACAACAAAAATCTACGTTATTTGCCTACAATCCTTTTGTTAGGCATATATAGGCATATAATGATATATATTCAGTTGTGAATCCATTTCAGTACAGGCTGGTTGCCTGTCGCGACTAGATACTCACGAACTAGAAGAACAAACAGTATTATAATAATAATTACACTTTCGCTCTTTTCAGCGAATCGACACTTACGTGGATGACCACCGGCTACGTCTTCTAATCCGTAGGGCCGGGTCGAAACATAATAACTTTCACCCAATACACGGGTTTAAAATCCACAGATCATAGGACTGATCTTGGGTTACCAGCTTGTACCACGAAGCTATGACGTCGACTGCCTTGTGTTTGACAACAAGCGCGTTAATTTTAAAATCCCCAAAAATGTGCGTTCTCGTGCACAATAAATTTAATATACCAAGCGTATTACTTATATCTCAATTGGTGCATACACTTTTAACAAAGACAGGACCTGAGACTGTCTATATTGATAAAGTCTGTTAGGACTTAAAAAAGGACGCAACAGTTACCTTACAAACCCTCCTGAAAAAAATTAATTCTATTAATTTTTTTCTTCGTTAAGAAATGCGGAAAGGTGAATCAAATTTACATTTTCATGTACTAATAATACACCCCCCTATATATACTAATGACAAATGGGATGTAGAATTTAATTCAACATCAATAAACAAAAGGTGTAATAAACAAAATTTCCAACCACAATCCATCAATTTGGAATAATTGTGGCACCAAGAAAAGAAATTAAAGTATGAAGGATGATGAACTAAAAC
Organism: Oreohelix idahoensis; assembly: GCA_024509875.1. Classification (NCBI taxonomy): domain Eukaryota; kingdom Metazoa; phylum Mollusca; class Gastropoda; order Stylommatophora; family Oreohelicidae; genus Oreohelix; species Oreohelix idahoensis. The sequence continues at coordinate 355,520 of JAMPIV010014049.1, read as the reverse complement.
AACGAGGATGTGAAACCATCAAACCAAAAAATCAACAAGTGAATTTTAAATGATTAAGATGAAATTACATTATAAATGAGAAGTGAATTCATAAACAACCAAAAAAGAATGTAAATAAAACATGCAAAGTAATCAAAGCAATTAATAAACCACGCGAAGTGATCAAGACACTTAGCAGTTTCTAAAATTAATTAGTGACACTAATTAACTATGAGTGCTAAAATAATACACTAAAAGTGGTGGTTTCTAGTTCTAAGAACTATTATACAAAATATTATTGTTAACCACTGTGAAATATATAACTAATTAAGTGATCTTAATTGCTAATAAGTAATCAATATTGTGCATTTAACAAATTCCAGTTATTAAAATCTGTAATAACCTTAAGAAGTTCCATTATCATTTCCGAAAACAGTCAATCATCAATGAAGTTCCGTTTTATTGAAATCTAACGACATTGAAATGTTATTTTCTGAGTAATCCTGAAAGTTAATAAACTCCACTTGGAAAAGTATGTATCTATCATCTTAGAAGGATGTTTATATATATACAGTAGAACTCCATTTATCCGAACCCCAATTATCTGAACATCCAATTATCTGAACACTTTTTCCAGAAAAAAAAAAAAAAGATCAGATGCCACAGTCACGTTAGACTAAAATTCTGAATCTTTTGATGCGGCAAACTTCAAATGTGTGCGAACAATTTGTAGAGAATGGGATGGCTAATGGTCGGTCGCTTACGTACAGTTAGTCAGTTAGATCATAAAGTCAGTTAATATCTGGTTTACCAATCCAGTGTACGTGTGCGTTCTAGGTAGAACACTGGCTAAACAGACAGTTCAACTTAAAATAATTGTGTCTGCTACTACAGCAGAATAATTTTGGTGTACAAGTATTTCTCTGTGCGATATGGCATCTTCCAGTAGGCCTAAAGCATATAAAAGGAACCGCAATGTTTTGTCAATTGAAACGAAAACAGAAATTATCAAGAGACTAGGACAAGGTGAAACTGTGTCTTCACTTGAGAGGATTTTCAATGTTGGGAAAGCTACCGTCTCTGACATCAAAAGTAACAAGGATAAAATTATGAGTTTTGCATCAAAATTTGATAGTGAAAATGGGTCGAAGAAACGTAAAACCATGAGAAATGCGAAAGATGTGAAATTGGAAGAGGCTTTGTATATATGGTTTGTGCAAAGAAGAAGCAAAGGGGAACCTATCTCTGGTTCTCTGATGTGTGAAAAGGCACTTCAGTTCAACAATCAACTTGACGGTCCTCCTGACTTTAAGGCTAGCCAGGGATGGTTAAGAAACTTTAAATCTCGTCATGGCATACGAGAATTGGAGATTCAAGGGGAATCTTTATCTAGCGATGCAACTGCCGCTAAAAATTTTAAAGAAACATTCTTGGCTTTTTTGGAAGAAGAAGGTTATTCACTCGATGATGTGTATAATGCCGATGAGACTGGCTTATACTGGAAATCATTGCCTCAAAAATCACTTGCATCTCAGCGCGAAGCAGCTGCCCCTGGGTTTAAAAAGTGCAAAGAGAGAGTAACAATTTTGGTAGCCGCGAATGCCAGTGGAAGTCATCGTTTACCGGTGCTAATGATCGGCAAAGCCAAAAAACCACGTTGTTTAAAGAATGTGACATGTCTCCCATTGTGTTACAAAGCACAGAAGAGTGCTTGGATGAATAGTGAAATATTTCTTGATTGGTATACAAATCAGTTCATCCCAAATGTGAAGAGGTTGAGAGAACAAGAAAAGAAAACTGGAAAAGTAATTCTTCTACTGGACAATGCACCATCTCATCCAGAGACGGATACATTGAATGCAGTTGATGCAAATTTTAAAGTAATTTTCTGCCTCCCAATGTAACAGCACTGATTCAACCAATGGATCAGGGTGTTATAGCAAAGCTTAAAAAGATGTACAAGAAGGAAGTCCTGCGTCGTTTATTGTTGGCTGAAGATGAAGAAAGTGTGGTGGCGTTTTCCAAAAAGCTTAATCTCAAAGACTGCTGCTATATGTTAGCTGATGCTTGGACCACCCTGTCACAAGATAATCTCAACAAGGCTTGGAGTAGATTGCTTGGGAAAAAAGGAGGAAATGAAACTACTGCAGTGGACACAAATGATGATTGTATAAATGAAGTTGTGGAACTGTTTCAAGCAATGCCCGGATTTTTCGGACTGTGACAAAGATGATGCACACATGTGGCTAGAAGATGATAATGATTCTGGTTTTCAGTTTTTGAATGACGAAGAAATTTTGTCTTTTGTGCAAGAAGAAAACCAAATACATGTAGTGACCGATGATGAAGACTCCTCAGAAGTACATGATGTACTTGTAGATTATGAAGAAAAACCAAAACGTCGACCAAGTCCTGAAGAGGCCTTTATAGCACTAGAAACAGCGATGGCTTGGTACGAGCAAGAAGATGACAGCTGTCCTACACAGCTTCTGCTGTTGAAGAGAATGCGGGACTTAGCAGCCAAAAGGAGACTATCCAGTTTGGTGCAAAAGAGGATTCCTCATTATTTTAAATAGTGGGCTACATCTGTGCAAGTACATATATACGTAAGTTGCGCCTGGTTTTGAATCGTTTGTAATGTTATTTTGAAAACATTTCTCTTTCTTAACAAAAATAATTAATACAAGTAGTACATGCACTGCAGTGTAATAAAAGATTTTGGTGATACAATGATCTAATACAGTGTGGGTATTATTATTACAGTACAAGTAAATATGTTTTATAGTGTATTTTCCTTGTGATGGTTAATTATTTTTAGAAATATGTGTACATGTACTCGATACATTATGTAATCCAATTATCCGAACATTTGATTATCCGAACGATGCTCGGTCCCATGGGGTTCGGATAAATGGAGTTCTACTGTATTCACAATGTAACGTTCAGAAGGAAATGTTGTCCATTTAAAACAAAAGTTAATTTTCTTTACGTCAATGTTATTGACACAACACTGTTATTGAGTTACAATACTAAAAATCTGAATAATCCATTTCCATACGCAATACAGTGAAGATATAACTTGAGTAGACGTTAAATAAATCATCAAAGTTAATTGATCATTACGTTACAATTGCAAGACTGTCTGTGTAGAGGTTCCAATCTCTGTAGGGCGTATTTGCTCGCTTGGATCGCTTGGACACTTGGATAAACAGTCCGCTAACACATTTTGTGATCCTGGTATGGAACGTATGGTAAAACTGTACGGTTGCAAAGTTATTGCATATCTCGTGGATTTCGCTGACTTGACGTCCTTAGTGTTGAGAGCAGTGAGTGCTTTTTGATCAGACTCAACAATGAAATGAGATCCCAACAGATAACGCTCCAGTTTGGTAATTGACCAAACTAAAGCAAGAAGTTCCTTATCCAGAACCGAGTATTTCTGCTCCGTTGCTGTTAACTTTCTTGAAACATACATCACTGGATGCAAGGTGCCACAGTATTCTTGAAGTAGCACACTCCCTATTCCGTAATTAGACGCATCACTGCGAAATATGAAAGGAATGTTTGGATTAGGTAGCATCAAAACCGGAGGTTTGGAAAAAAAATTCTTGATGGAATCCAACGCGATTTGATGTTCGTCCGACCACCGAATCACGTTAGCCGTGCCCTTCCTCAACAAAGAAGAGAAAGGAGCAGTAATGGTCGATAAATGAGGAATAAATTTACCGTAAAATTGTATTAGACCTAACAAAGATCGTACTTGTTTCTTTGTTTTAGGAGCTGTAATGTTCAGGATTTTCGTGACGTTACTGTCCTCAGTATATAATTTGCCATGACCAATACGGTGGCCTAAAAATGATATGTCGTGAAAACCCACGAATGCCTTGGATGGCTTAGCTGTTAGGTTAAATGACCGTAACGTGGACAGTAATGTGTTCAATCCCTGAACATGTTCATCCCATGATTTGCTACCATGTTAGGTAGAAAACTCTTTACTAATACATAAAGACATGTAGTGTTAATAGTCATCAAAAGGAAATACAGGTGAGTAAGGCCCACATCTCAAAGACTGTACTAAAGTCTTAGACTGTGGAAATGTAAAGCAGTGTGACAAAAGTCGTTAACGAAGAAAATACCGAGTTAATCGACCCAGTAGAAAGTAACGAAATATAGATGTGAGAAGTGTAGAGTCTGAACCGACAGGATATATGAAAATACAGAAATGCTAATATGGTAAGACAAAGATGAAGTCAAATACCAAGAAGTATCTGTGATAGCAGAAAAGATAAGTCCAAAACATCTGGAAGAATAACAAAGAATGCACCCACTAAACGCAACTATAAAGTGCGTGGTGCAGAGTTTTGGACAAGTCACACGTCTAACAGATGGTGCGCAAAGAGTGAACGATGTTTAACTTTAACAGCTGTGTGAGCGTCAAAATAGTTATTGAACGCACAAAAGCAAGCTGTTGACAAGAATTTTCAAGTTCGAACATTCGAACAAATTCAACATTACCAACGTCCTGAAAAAATTTACAAAGCGCGTAAGTTGTATGCGATGGAATGTTGCGCACCAGAACAGTGCGGTTCAGTGACATCAGATCTCGGCCAGATCGAAACTGAGCCCGAGTATCAATGAAATTAACATTATTTGTCGCGCATGCGTAGCGCTGCGACCAATTACTACGTGCCTGTTTTCCCTGGATTGCACATTAGTAGGATTTTGATTATTCTTATTATTCTCTTTATGAGCAGTGTTATTATCAAATGTCAAACATGTAGATTGCTGATGACGTAACATAGTCACTTTAGGTTCTGCCTGTTTACTGTTAATATGGGGTATAGTATTCAGACAAATCCCAATTGATTTTTTACAGCCATGATTACTACTATTGTGGGACTGACTATGATCATCATGAATTTGTCTCTCATGTTGCATCTTAGTTTGTCTACAGTGGCCCTTTAAATTGAACTCATTACTATTGTTTTGACGTGGTGGGTATTTTGTCATGGTGATATATTTATCATCAGCCTTACGCCATGACTCAACCTCAGCACAATTAGAACCCTTTCTAATGGAAAACCCTTCATTAGAAAGTTGGCGAGGAAAAGTATATTTCCCTCTGAAAGATTTTTTTTATAAAACCCTGCTGCCTATCAGCATTGAGTGTTTGTTGCTGACTCATTGCTTTTGTAAAATGGTGATTAGCAACTTTAGGTCTAACACTATTAACCTTACCAGCAGACACCCCTTTGTTGTTTAATACCATATCCAAGAGACCATCAACTCTGTTACGAAGTTTCATAATCGTAACCTCAGAAGTTGCTTTTTCTTTCGCAAGAGCTTTGCGTATTTTCTCTTGTGTGTCAGCTTGAAGTCTATCATAATCTATTTTCAAGTCATTTATCTGAGATGTAAGAATCTTCTCTTTAGAAACCATATCCTCAATTTCTAAAATTTTAACCTTAAGCTCTGCAGCAGCAGTGTTAGTTAGACATTCGATTTCTAAAGAGTGTCTATTGATACTCTCTATATTTTTGGCATTTTCCTTTTCAAGGTTTTGTTCGAGAGCTACCAATTTACTCTTGTATTCTTCTTCGAGGTGACTCCAAGAATAACCATTATTCAAGGATGATACAACATTTCTATTGGGAGCTTCCATTTCCCATTTTTCACTTTCAATTTTCAAATCTACGTAATCTGATTTCAAATTGTCATGTTCTAATTTCAAATTTTCAAACAATTTCTTACATTTCTCATTATCTTCCAGCAGTAGTGTTAATGCAAGCATGGAAGAGGTCGCCTTACCTATCTTGTCCTCCAACATCTGCTTCAATGAGGTCACCTCATCCTCTAACTCTTTCTTCTTACTAAGAGAAAAGTCATGAAATTTATTATTATCTGCCATCAACACCGTCACTTTATTTTTCAATTCAGCATTTTCAAAATCTATTGCTAACAACTTTTTCTCATATTCTCCTTTTTGCTGTATCAGCTCATTAGTAAGTGCAATCTCCCTACCTTTATGTTTCGTTACGGTTTTCTTCAACTGATCTAACTCAACAACATTACTGTCTTGAGTAGTTATTTTTCCTTCATCATAAAAAATGGTTGATAATAATTTAGCAAGTCTCACTGCTTTCTCTTTTGAAAAGTCATATCTACACTTAAGAAAAGCAAAATCCTTAAGATCCTGGGTAATTTGAAGTAAGAAATGTTCAATGGCATATTCCTCACAACTTGAACCTCATTTACCTATTCTATCTCCCTCCCGGAGAAAATGATGCAAAATATCCATTATGTCTAATAATTTTTTCTTATCACTATAAGAAGTGTTAATCGTTCATGTCCAAGAACGGTATATAATATCATATAATTATTAATATATTATTAATCAACAAAAATAATTTATGCAATGAAATGTTATGATAAGACAGAAGTAATAGACAATTACGACAATAGTGACAGGACAAGATAGTTAATGACAAATGAAAACAATTGCAGAAATCAAAAAAGTTAGAATGAAAAAATAAAAATAATTTTGCAAAGAATGCAACGATCACTGCGATAGACAAATAAACAAGACAATTAACAACACAGTGTATAAACATAGGTTTGTAAAAAACTAAATGATAGTAAGGTGAGACTGGACGGATGTTACAAACAAGATACATCATAAAACTAAAGTACGGATAAAAATTACTACGAGAACTACAGTGAAACTGGACGTCACAACTAAACAGTCAGGTGTCACAGACTACCAGACACAGTGGACCTAGAATCCTTCGACACACAGGTGTCGGAACATTCCACTGAGGGAAGTCTGCAAATAAATCTAAAGAACAATTATGAAGGACCTGTGGTGAAACTGGTATGTTCCCTTCATAATTCACCTCACCAACCTCCCGCTATCAACATTGAACATAAAACATTTAATACAAATAAAATTAGCATGGATATATGAAAAGAAGAGCTCAGCCAACGAAAACGGTGGAATGAACAACAGCGTTATCAACTTATCTTTTTGTCCGATAACGACAAGTTTCCCGATCCTTGCAGGATTGCCAAATTTGGAACTCGGGCGCTGTGCTACTGAGCCTTAGTATTTTGACTGAAAGAAGAACTTGAATCCATTTTACTTTTGTTCTTGGAAGTTGAAGTTCCGTGATGACGGTTGAAGACTTTGAGTGACCTTGGCCTCCATGTTAGGTAATTTTGACTTGAAGTATTCTTTCGATAGAGGGCTTTTGTTCCCAAGAATCCGTTAAAATTCAGAGCACACTGTGCCGCCAAATTGTAGCCGCCATATTTCGTTGATGTGAAGGGGTATGGCAAGACTTCTATCTATATCGTGCTGAACTAGTTACGCGAATATAATTGAACAGAGCGTGATCAGGTAGAAATGTAGTCGTCAACAGTGGCACGTTCAATCAAGGCTTGTGCCAACTAAAAATATACTGCAACTCCGGTTCAAAGTTAATACAACGTTTATTCACCGACGACTTTGGACGAGACGAGACATTGTACACGGTTTTGACAGTTCATAATCACATGATGAAGGTACAGCATCTTTCTTTCAATAATCCAATTAAACAGATTCCGGACAAACTCCATTCATCAATTTATAGTTGATTATCGGCATACATAATGTACATAAAAAGTCATGAGGTAGTTAATCACAAGGTTATACTGAGGACGGTTGACCTTTCCCAAGGACAGGAGATTCTCATTATGCTTCCTAGCATCTAAGATTCCAATCTTGATTATGTTCTCTTACAAATGTCCTCATTAAACTAATCATAGTAGAACGTCTGGACAGTTCTCTACTGGAGACATCCTTGGCATATAAAGTTACTTAAGTATTATTATTTGAAATCACCTCTTCGATTAGCTGTGACTGACACGACGGCTTCCCAATAATACATTTACAACAAAAATCCACGACAATCCTTTTGTTAGGCATATATAGGCATATAATGATATATATTCAGTTGTGAATCCATTTCGGTACAGGCTGGTTGCCTGTCGCGACTAGATACTCACGAACTAGAAGAACAAACAGTATTATAATAATAATTACACTTTCGCTCTTTTCAGCGAATCGACACTTACGTGGATGACCACCGGCTACGTCTTCTAATCCGTAGGGCCAGGTCGAAACATAATAACTTTCACCCAATACACGGGTTTAAAATCCACAGATCATAGGACTGATCTTGGGTTACCAGCTTGTACCACCAAGCTATGACGTCGACTGCCTTGTGTTTGACAACAAGCGCGTTAATTTTAAAATCCCCAAAAATGTGCGTTCTCATGCACAATAAATTTAATATACCAAGCGTATTACTTATATCTCAATTGGTGCGTACACTTTTAACAAAGACAGGACCTGAGACTGTCTATATTGATAAAGTCTGTTAGGACTTAAAAAAGGACGCAACACAGTACTATTAATAAAATTGCAAAATGACTTGTTAATTATATACTATTTTTCCAAGAGGAAAAAAGTTTTCCTGCAAATACTGTAGATGATGTATAACATTAATTGTGTGAATATATGTTGTTGAACATTCTTATTGCTCTGTTCCAAAATAGCAGGATTAAGAAAATCACTATAAATATTTGATATGATTCATTCATTGTACCCAAGGACTTGTTTACTTTTTACAATTTTTGTTTAAATTTCTTGTTCATTTATTTATCCTCTAGCATTCTAATGGAGCCGCGGTAGCATAGTGGTTAGTGCACTGGCTTCCTAGCGCAGTGGTCTATGGTTCGATCCCCAGATGAGGCGGAAAATTTTTAGGCCACAAACGGCTCCTGGGTCGACCCAGCCCCAAATGGGTACCAGAGCTACTCTGGGAAGGTTAAGGCGGCCGGCGTGATGCCGACCACATCACCCCTAGTGTGCCGACGGTCAAGATAATATGGGCCTAACACCATATTCCCAATATGCCTCAATGGGCGTGTAACGGGTTCCTTTACCTTACCTTTATGTTCCACAAGAGATTGCAACAATGCTGAAGCTGTATTTCGCAGGGTTTTCTGTCAGATTTTCAACCAGAGAGTACACAACGAAGTGGATTGGCCTTGAAGTTGGAATTGCGATGGGATGTACCATCTCTCCGATACTATTCGTCATGGCTATGCAGGTAATCCTCAATGCGGCTGAAGGAATGGCTATAGGTCCAAAGCTCGGTGGAATGTGTCACATGCCACCGCTCAAAGCATTCATGGATGACACAACAATTCTGACAGATGAACATCAGGCCCGGAGGATGTTAGCACGCCTGGATGAACTAGTCAGCTGGTGCAGAATGAGCTTCAAACCCAAGAAGTCGAGAAGCCTATCAGTCAGGAAAGGGAAGATAGCAGAGGTCATATTCACGGTTTCCAGCCAAAGAATCCCTACTGTCATTGAGGAACCTGTTAAAAGTCTTGGCAGGGTGTACGATGCCTCTTTAAAAGACTCGAAGGCAGTGCAACAGACAATAGAAATGGCAGACAGAGGACTACAGATCATAGACCAAAGCAGACTCCTGGGAAAGTTCAAACTGTGGTGCCTCCAGTTCATGTTGATACCGAAGTTGCTGTGGCCACTGCTTATATATGAAGTAAGCACAAGTACAGTGGAAGCTATAGAGCAGAAGGTCAACAAGTTCATGAGAAAATGGCTAGGGGCACCACCAGGTCTGTCAGATGTAGCACTGTACTGCAAAAAGTCAAAACTTCTGCTTCCCTTCAAGTCAGTTGTTGAAGAGTACAAAGTTGGAAAAGCAAGGCTTGCAATGATGCTACGCGAGTCAGCTGATGACGTGGTTAAGTCCATTCAGCCCACACTGAAAACGGGAAGGAAGTGGAGAGTGGAAGAAGCTGTTGATGCTGCTGAAGAGTCACTCAAACTGAGAGAGGTAATCGGATACACACAAACGAATAGACGGGGATTTGGGCATGGTGACATCCGCTGGTGGTCCAAGGCATCAAGCAGGGAACGCAGAGACATGGTAGTTCAGGAGATACGAGGAGCTGAGAATGATAAGAGGTTGCTAAAATCAGTGCAGCAGGTCCAACAAGGCCAATGGACTACATGGGAAGGGACCCTGCAGAGATCCTTGACATGGAATGATATATGGCATATGGCACCTCTTAGGCTCAGCTTCGTGGTTAGATCAATGTATGACCTGCTGCCGTCGGCCACCAACCTTGTGAAATGGGGAAAGTCGGATGATGAGCTGTGCCAGGGGAGGCAGACACTTGAACACGTGCTCTCAGCGTGTAAGGTGGCATTAGGGCAAGGACGATACACTTGGCGCCATAACAAAGTGCTAAATGAGCTTGCTGCGACAATAGATCAGGCAAGAATGAAAGCGAATAGCAAAGTCCGACCAGACACCACAAACACATACTTTCTGAGGGCAGGAAAGTCAGCACACCCCAAACCGAGTAAACCTGGTAGCAGTTTACCATCTCTTCTTGACTGTGCAAACGACTGGGAGATGGCGGTAGACCTACCTGGACGGGGGGCATATCCAGAGAGTATCAAAAAATCGCGGAGACGGCCGGATATAGTGCTTCATTCTTCAGCAACGCTTCAGGTCATACTGATTGAACTGACCGTGCCATTTGAATCCAGATTAGACGAGCAACATTCATTCAAAGCGGCCAAGTATAGCGATCTAGCCGCGGATCTGAGACACGATGGATTCGGTGCAAGGGTCATGGCGGTTGAAGTGGGCGCAAGAGGGCTTGTGGCTGCATCAATGTATGATTTATTGAAACTGTTGGGGTTGAAGGGACAGTCTAGAACAAGGGCACTGAAGAGGCTTAGCGAAACTGCCGAAAAGGCATCAGGCTGGCTGTGGAACAACCGCAGTGGGCAATGGAGATCGTGACGGTAAATGCTGCGGTACAGAAAACACCAAAATTTTTCTAAGTCCACAGCGCTGAGTTTATATGGTGTACTAGTGAGGGGCTGCGACTCTGGGGCAACAGGCGATGTATACTATAGGGAGTGTGTCAGGTACAGAATTTCAGTGGCGTGCGGCACGCAGTGGCTAAGGTTCGTCGGCTGCGCGCTCGTGTCTCAGTGTGTGTCCTTAGTTGTGAAGGGCGACGGAACGAACGGAATAATTTGTCTTTTCTTTGTTACTTTCACAATTGCCCCCACGGCTGGCGTTGTGGATTAAAAGTTGCTACCGTAAGTGAAATGGGTTCATTTTCGATACAAGACAACAGGACGCTTGGGAGTCATGACCCAAGTGGGCCCGCCCCCCTTAGAGTGTAAAGGAGTAATCGGGCCGAAACACTTGTCAGATGGGGGGACTTCTTCTGATTATCAGATTGCTTCCTGTTGTATCGCTCTGTAAAGAGTTTCCTATCATCATATCATAGGATAGTCGTAGGGAGGAGACACTTTAAATCCTGGCACTACTTCTTACCATCTGGGCCAGTGATTTTCACAGTCTGACTATACCTATGACCTCTATACACCAGTGCTTATTTCTAAGACTGGGGTATTGCTTTTTAAGACCAGAACTCTTGACTGGCACTTTATCCTTGTATCATCTGATACACCTGGATATCATCTTTATCACTATATAAAATAACCTCTCATTACAGGTAGAAACAGCTGCTTGGGTCATGTATGATGAGATACTGGTGTAATTGTAGGTAAAAATAGCTGCTCAGGTCATGTATGATGAGATACTGGTGTTATTGTAGGTAGAAACAGCTGCTCAGGTCATGTATGATGAGATACTGCTGTTATTGTTGGTAGAAACAGCTGCTCAGGTCATGTATGATGAGATACTGGTGTTATTGTAGGTAGAAACAGCTGCTCAGGTCATGTATAATGAGATACTGGTGTTATTGTAGGTAGAAACAGCTGCTCAGGTCATGTATGATGAGATACTGGTGTTATTGTAGGTAGAAACAGCTGCTCAGGTCATGTATGATGAGATACTGGTGTTATTGTAGGTAGAAACAGCTGCTCAGGTCATGTATGATGAGATACTGGTGTTATTGTAGGTAGAAACAGCTGCTCGGGTTATGTATGATGAGATACTGGTGTTATTGTAGGTAGAAACAGCTGCTCGGGTTATGTATGATGAGATACTGGTGTTATTGTAGGTAGAAACAGCTGCTCGGGTTATGTATGATGAGATACTGGTGTTATTGTAGGTAGAAACAGCTGCTCGGGTCATGTATGATGAGATACTGGTGTTATTGTAGGTAGAAACAGTTGCTCGGGTTATGTATGATGAGATACTGGTGTTATTGTAGGTAGAAACAGCTGCTCGGGTTATGTATGATGAGATACTGGTGTTATTGTAGGTAGAAACAGCTGCTCGGGTCATGTATGAAACCGAAGCTCGGGATCACAAAGCTCTTTATGACCAAGAAATGAAGTCAAGGTCAAAGTTAGGTTTACGGGTGAGTGTGGCATCATGACACCATCATTACATGTTTTAATTTGCATCAAGTCAAATAATGGCATGCCAGGCACTGATGCACTCACCGTCAGTCATGTATGTTATGTCATCCTGGAATCACTGAATTGTTGCATTCTTCTTGTTGTTCTAAAGGTGTTTATTACATCATGTGCTCTTAATTTTTTTGGTTTAAAGTTCTATTCTAATGTAGCATTGACTAAAATAATCTTGTTTTATTTTAGTTTAGCATTCACTCATATATATGTGGTAGTTCTGGTTTAGCACCCACTCATATACATGTGGTAGTTCTGGTTTAGCACCCACTCATATACATGTGGTAGTTCTGGTTTAGCACTCATTCATATACATGATATATGAGTTTAGCACTCACTCGTATACATGATATATGAGTTTAGCACTCACTCGTATATATGATATATGAAGGCTAAGATTGTTGGAATTTGGCTTCAACAGTAAGAACAGCAGGGATGGACGTATGAGAGGATGCATCCACCGTGTATACAACTAGTGCAACAGAAACAATTAGCATTCATACCCTTCGCCATTTGCTGAGGGAGACTGAACACCTATGGGTTTGCCTGGAGTGCAGTGACATCAAATTCTGATCAACTTTAACAACATTCATATACATGTGTTAGTTCAGGTTTAACATTCACTCATATACATGTGTTAGTTCTGGTTTAACATTCACTCATATACATGTGTTAGTTCAGGTTTAACATTCACTCATATACAAGTGTTAGTTCTGGTTTAGTACTCACTCATATACATGTGTTAGTTCTGGTTTAGTACTCACTCATATACATGTGTTAGTTCTGGTTTAACATTCACTCATATACATGTGTTAGTTCTGGTTTAACATTCACTCATATACATGTGTTAGTTCAGGTTTAACATTCACTCATATACAAGTGTTAGTTCTGGTTTAGTACTCACTCATATACATGTGTTAGTTCTGGTTTAGTACTCACTCATATACATGTGTTAGTTCTGGTTTAACATTCACTCATATACATGTGTTAGTTCTGGTTTAGTACTCACTCATATACACATGTTAATTCTGGTTTAGTACTCACTCATATACATGTGTTAGTTCTGGTTTAACATTCACTCATATACATGTGTTAGTTCAGGTTTAACATTCACTCATATACAAATGTTAGTTCTGGTTTAGTACTCACTCATATACATGTGTTAGTTCTGGTTTAGTACTCACTCATATACATGTGTTAGTTCTGGTTTAACATTCACTCATATACATGTGTTAGTTCTGGTTTAACATTCACTCATATACATGTGTTAGTTCAGGTTTAACATTCACTCATATACAAGTGTTAGTTCTGGTTTAGTACTCACTCATATACATGTGTTAGTTCTGGTTTAGTACTCACTCATATACATCTGTTAGTTCTGGTTTAACATTCACTCATATACATGTGTTAGTTCTGGTTTAGTACTCACTCATATACACATGTTAATTCTGGTTTAGTACTCACTCATATACATGTGTTAGTTCTGGTTTAACATTCACTCATATACATGTGTTAGTTCAGGTTTAACATTCACTCATATACAAATGTTAGTTCTGGTTTAGTACTCACTCATATACATGTGTTAGTTCTGGTTTAGTACTCACTCATATACATGTGTTAGTTCTGGTTTAACATTCACTCATATACATGTGTTAGTTCTGGTTTAGTACTCACTCATATACACATGTTAATTCTGGTTTAGTACTCACTCATATACATGTGTTAGTTCTGGTTTAACATTCATTCATATACATGTGTTAGTTCTGGTTTAACATTCACTCATATACATGTGTTAGTTCTGGTTTAGTACTCACTCATATACATGTGTTAGTTCTGGTTTAGTACTCACTCATATACATGTGTTAGTTCTGGTTTAACATTTACTCATATACATGTGTTAGTTCTGGTTTAGTACTCACTCATATACATGTGTTAGTTCTGGTTTAACATTCACTCATATACATGTGTTAGTTCTGGTTTAACATTCACTCATATACATGTGTTAGTTCTGGTTTAGCATTTACTCATATACATGTGTTAGTTCTGGTTTAACATTCACTCATATACATATGTTAGTTATGGTTTAGTACTCACTCATATACATGTGTTAGTTCTGGTTTAACATTCACTCATATACATATGTTAGTTATGGTGTAGTACTCACTCATATACATATGTTAGTTCTGGTTTAACATTCACTCATATACATGTGTTAGTTCTGGTTTAGTACTCATCATATACATATGTTAGTTCTGGTTTAGCACTCACATATATACATGTGTTAGTTCTGGTTTAGCACTCACATATATACATGTGTTAGTTCTGGTTTAGCACTCACACATATACATGTGTTAGTTCTGGTTTAACATTCACACATATACATGTGTTAGTTCTGGTTTAACATTCACTCATATACATATGTTAGTTATGGTTTATTACTCACTCATATACATGTGTTAGTTCTGGTTTAACATTCACTCATATACATGTGTTAGTTCTGGTTTAACACTCACTCATATACATGTGTTAGTTCTGGTTTAACATTCACTCATATACATGTGTTAGTTCTGGTTTAACACTCACTCATATACATGTGTTAGTTCTGGTTTAATACTCACTCATATACATGTGTTAGTTCTGGTTTAGTACTCACTCATATACATGTGTTAGTTCTGGTTTAACATTCACTCATATACATGTGTTAGTTCTGGTTTAACATTCACTCTTATATATGTTTTAGTTCTGGTTTAGCATTTACTCGTATACATGTGTTAGTTCTGGTTTAACATTCTCTCATAAGCAAGTGTTATAGCACGTTTCACTAGCTTTGCCCAACTTCAAAATGCTATATCTCAGCGAATATATAATGCATATAAGTGAAATTTTGTGTGTGAATTTGAAATGGCATAGACCCTATGAATTAAATTTTTCATTAAAATGCGGCCATTGGTTTCAATTTTTGTTTCTTTGCGATATAATATAAAATCCTACTTTCCAGCACACATCACACAGACACATATTGAAATGTCTACAGTAAATTATACGACCTCATTTGCACATTTTTGGTTTATCAAGCAATTGGCATGATTTTTGCGTGAAATTGCACTTCTTGAACATAAAACAGTTTATTTCCGGTTTTACGCACACATTGTCAATCAGTGGTGTGTCTACAAAAAGTATTGTGTGGCTAAGTAGGTAAAATGAGTCTGCGAATACATGTTATGACATTACAGCAAATCACAGATAGGATTTTTAAGTATTTCTGCAATGAAGCTACTAGAGGAAAACTATATCATTCTATTTCAAACCCACAAAAGAGGACTATTCATGCCTTGGGGATAAGCAAACGATCATTGCACCACTGGATAGCGACATCTGAAATTTGTAATTCCAGTGTTTTACACACGAAAAATAGGCCAAGAGTGGTGGATAATTTTGACAGAGAATTGATCCGCAGAGAAATTTGCAATATGTTTCTCAATAATGAGGCAGTGACTTTAAGGAAATTGAAAATTTGGTTAAGAAAGAATAATGACATTGATATTTCCAAATCTACGCCATGGAGGACTATTAGGAGTTTGGGATTCAATTTTAGAAAATAAGTTGGTGGCAGAAACCTTATTTGTGAGAAGCCTCATATAGTTGCAATGAGAAGCAAATATTTACGCGAGGTCAGAGAAATGAGAAGAGATTGTTATGATTTTGTGTATTTAGATGAAACTTGGATCAATGCGCACCACAGTAATGAACGAGAATGGCAATCATCTGATGGGACAACTAAGAGACTAGTACCAAGCAGCAAAGGACAGCGACTAATAATTGCACATGCAGGAAGCAGCCATCATGGGCTTCTAAATAATACTGAACTCACATGTGTTTCAAAATCCACAGATAATAGGGATTATCATACAGAGATGAATGGCAAGATATTTCAAGATTGGATTGTGAATCATGTACTTCCTTCCTTGGATAGACCGTCGTGTTTGATAATGGACAATGCTTCATATCACAACGTTGTGGCACCAGAAGATAAAGTTCCTAATTCATCAAGTACTAAAGATGTAATAAAGATTTGGCTGACCAAAAACGACATTCCATTCAACGAAATGTCCCTGAAGCCTGAATTAATTGGAATTGTAAAAAAGACACAGCATACAAAGATATTTCTCATAGACAAGGCAATCCATGAACATGGTCACAGATGTTTAAGATTGCATCCTTACCATTCTCACTTAAACCCAATAGAATTAGTCTGGGCTAAAATTAAGGAACAGGTAGCAACAGAAAATAGAACGTTCAAATTAAAAGATGTTGAAATACTTACAAAAGCCGCCATCTCCAATATAGCCAGGGATTATTGGAAGAAATGTGAGAACCATGTGTTACAAGAGGAAGGGGAATATTGGAATAATGATGGTTTGTCCTTCATTCAGCCGAGATTGATTATCAATTTCTCAGAGACATCTGATTATGATTCGGATGAAATTTAATTTCTTTAAAGATGACCTTACCGTTATTTAAAAACACATTAGAGGAGCAACGTTCCATTATGATATTTATGAACCGCAAAGTGGTGATACCTATTGAAATAATTAGATCAATGAAGGTCCAGTTTGATAGCGCATTAAATGTCAATGACAAACAATGTCACGAGTATCTCCCATGCAGATCATTTAAGAAATCATCTTCAACAGGTATTCATATGCAAACGTGATGGCCACATTATTGTAATAGTAGACACGCCTATGCCTATTCAATTCACAGAATCTGTGACTGAAGTGGTAAAATTTCTTTTCTCGATACACAATAATTAGTATGCCGACAAAGATCAAAGGATTTCATCCGTTTATGGGAACTGGACAAGATGCACAGATATAAAGTATATATTTGTTGGGTCTAACCCAATATAACATCGTATGCGAAAAATGGCATTAATACGTTCGACGGTTAATCAGATAATTACATTTGAAGTTGGGCAAAGCTAGTGAAACGTGCTATAGTTCTGATTTAGCACTCACGCATATAAATATGTTATTTCTGGTTTAGGATACACTGAAATAGTTTAATAATTGTTAGTATTAGTTCTGTGTCCACTCATACAAATAGGTTAATATTAGTTTTGCACGGCTTTATATGTATATTTCATTTTGATTTACATTAGCAGACAGCTTTATATGTATATTTCATTTTGATTTACATTAGCAGCATGACAAATAGACAAATAGTTGAGTTCATGTTCACTATTGTCTTCATTCTGATATTGTGTTCATTTGTCTCTCCATCCCACCTCTTTCTTTTCACATTTGCTTTTGCTGATTTTAACTTATTTTTTAATTTTTTTGTTGGACAGAAACTTTGTTCTTTTCTTTTTTTTGCTTACCCAGGTTTCATCTTTAAACTTGGCTGTTTTTTTTTTTTTTTGTGTTTTTGAGAATGCTTGACATTGATTATTTTTTTGTAGCTTGCATAAGAAACTATACTTTTAATTTTTTTATATTTTTTTATGACACTAGTGCTAGAAAAGTTTCTAATTTTAAATTAACTTGTGCAAGAACTAATTTTTACCTTCCAAATTCAGGCATTATTTAAGCAAGAAAAAATTGTCTGTATCCAGCACCATAATCTTGCTTTATTTTTCTGCATGAACATGCCTTACTTAGGTCAAGTAAAATGCAGTGACTGCCAGTTTGGCATCATGTCAGTTCAGCAATGTTTGATGTTAGGTTAGACAAGTAATTCAGCTTGACAGTCAGTGATTGGTATTTGGAAGTTGTTAGCATTAGAAACATTTATAAAGGAATGTAGTTAAAAGTGTGACTGGCCACTTCCTGACGTCATTTCTCAGAGAAAGTTTTAAAATAATAAATAAACAAAATTAAAGCTACACTGAAGGGTTATGGGTAATTTTTCTTAATATTATCAGTTAATTTCTGCTGCAGAAAAAAAAATGATAATAGATTAAAAATAAAAATCAGAAGGATGTGTCTGTTGATTTTTTTTTTTTTTCTTTTTAACATACGCCCGCTATTACTCGATGCGAGAATCTCCGGTTAGTATATCTAACCTGAGACTGATTTTTACGTGAGTGTCCCTTTTTTCCCTGTACAATGACAGGTGTCCACCCGCCATTCAGGCAGATACTCGCCGTCTTCAGAGGGTACCCATTAGAGCTGGGTCTGCTCAGGAGCCGCCAGTCCCTGGTCGACGACACTGCTTCAAATGTTTTCGCCCAGGGCTCAAATTAATCCGATCCAAGTCCTGGTCGATGACACTTCTTCAAATGATCTCGCCCGGGCTTGAACCTGGATCACCCGATCGCCAGCGCGGTGTGGTAACCATTACACCAGCGCAGCTCCTCATCTGTTGGTTTAACAAATAGACAAGGGAAACTGACAACTTTGACCTATATTATAACAAATAGTTATGAGAAACTGACAACCTTGACCTACCTTATAACAAAAAGTCATGAGACATTGACAACCTTGACCTACCTTATAACAAAAAGTCATGAGACATTGACAACCTTGACCTACCTTATAACAAATAGAAACTGACAACCATGACCTACATTATTTTGTGTAACAGCAGCCTCCATGTAGTTCTTGGACATCAGTGAGGAGACACTGACAGAATGGGACACAACATCCTCAGTCATGTCATAAGAGGCAACTGTGTGGTATTGAGTTAGCAATGTTATCATGTCATAAGAGGCAACTGTGTGGTATTGAGTTAGCAATGTTATCATGTCATAAGAGGCAACTGTGTAGTATTGAGTTAGCAATGTTATCATGTCATAAGAGGCAACTGTGTGGTATTGAGTTAGCAATGTTATCATGTCATAAGAGGCAACTGTGTAGTATTGAGTTAGCAATGTTATCATGTCATAAGAGGCAACTGTGTAGTATTGAGTTAGCAATGTTATCATGTCATAAGAGGCAACTGTATGGTATTGAGTTAGCAATGTTATCATGTCATAAGAGGCAACTGTGTAATATTGAGTTAGCAATGTTATCATGTCATAAGAGGCAACTGTGTAGTATTGAGTTAGCAATGTTATCATGTCATAAGAGGCAACTGTGTAGTATTGAGTTAGCAATGTTATCATGTCATAAGAGGCAACTGTGTAGTATTGAGTTAGCAATGTTATCATGTCAAACAACAAACAACAAATAACAAACAGAAACTTGCACTGTAAGAACATATAGAAGGCTTTGTTTGGCACAGCCCTCCTGCAAGAGGACCTGCTGCTGTGATAGCCTCATACTCTTTAAGAAACAATGTTTTATATGACAACATATTCTCAAGCAATAAAATAACGACAGAAAATATGTGTGTCATCATTGCAGGCATTAGGATGAAGTAGGAACAAACTCTTGTGACACACATGCACTAGAATAAACAAGGAAGGCAAAATTGTGCTCTGATTTGGAGTGTTAAATAAATATAAGAAATATTCACAGCTGGTCACTTATACTTGTTAGCTGCAAGAGAAACTAGCAAGGCATTTTTATAGATAATTTTATGTGAAATAAGTGAGGAATTGTTATAGATAATAATAATAATAATAGCCCCTTTAGCCGTAATCGACTATGGGAATGTGCCCCTGAGGTGACAGTTGTTTTTTTTTCCTGGTGTTCCTTTCTATGTTTTCTTTTCTCTTCTGCTTGTTGTGAGAGCTTCTTTTTGCCAATCTGAGGTGGAGGGTTGGAGGGGCTAAGAGGTTTGGTGTCTGCTTCAATTTCTAAAGGTACCGGGTTCGACTCCCAGTAGAGGTAGTATAATTTATGAAATTTGTTTCAGAACCAGCGGTCCTAAGGATGTCATACTCCCCCCTGGTCTCCTGGGTAGTGAGATCAGATGCCTAGCCTTCTCGGATTAGGGCAAAAAAATAGGAGGTCCCATCATGTGCAAGTTGCACACGTTAAAAATTCCACGGCAGTTGGAAATCGTAAAGAGTAGGCCATAAGGCCGGTGCCCTGGCAAAATTAAAAAATTAGAAACCAACGCACCACAAAAATATTTTTAGAATGTATGATTCCTAAATACACACATTGGGATTCTCGCTGGTGCTACAGAGTTTGTGCACTGTGCTGAGATCCTCCTTGTATGATCTAAGGGAGGAGATCGGAGCACTGTTGGAGTTGTCCATATGCAGCGAAGATAGTCTTTAAAAAAACCAAACCAAACCAATCTGAGGTGGTGTGGAGTTGTCCATGTGCAGTGAAGATAGTCTTTAAAAAACCAAACCAAACCAATCTGAGGTGGGGCGGAGTTGTCCATGTGCAGCGAAGATAGTCTTTAAAAAACCAAACCAATCTGAGGTGGGGTGGAGTTGTCCATGTGCAGCGAAGATAGTCTTTAAAAAACCAAACCAAACCAATCTGAGGTGGTGTGGAGTTGTCCATGTGCAGCGAAGATAGTCTTTAAAAAACCAAACCAAACCAATCTGAGGTGGTGTGGAGTTGTCCATGTGCAGCGAAGATAGTCTTTAAAAAACCAAACCAAACCAGTCTGAGGTGGTGCCGTAGAGAGTATCACCACTTGGTGCGATCGACAACTTCATCCTCCCACGTTGCCAGATTTATGTCCAATGCCCTCATGTCTCTTTTGCATGCATGTTTGAACCTCAGTTGCAGTTACCCAACTGTTCTTTTGTCATCTGCCAATTGTCCGTAGAAGTTATCTTTTGGGATGCGACCATCTTCCAAGCGGTGGACATGGCCAAGCCAGCATAGTCTGCACTGTCTAAGCAGTTTATACATGCTTTGAAGGCCAGCTCATGACAGCACCTCGACATTTGTCACTTTGTCCTTCCACGAAATACCAAGGATGTGGTGTAGACACTGTAGATGAAAAGTATTAAGCCTTCTTTCTTGCTTAGCATAGGTTGTCCATGTCTCGCTGCCATATAGAAGTGTGCTGGTGACGCAGACGTTATATACAGCAGCTTTGGTCTTGATTGTGAGTTTCCCCAAACACACATTGTGAGGCAGGCAAAGGTGGCAAGTTATAGATAATTTTATGTGAAATTAGTGATGAATTGTTATAGATAATTTTATGTGAAATTAGTGATGAATGGTTATAGATCATTTTATGTGAAATTAGTGATGAATTGTTATAGATAATTTTCTGTGAAATTATGATGAATTGTTAGACATAATTTTATGTGAAATAAATGATGAATCGTTATAGATAATTTTATGTGAAATTAGTGATGAATTGTTATAGATATTTGAATTTGAAATTAGAGATGAATTGTTAGAGACAATTTTATGGGAAATAACTGATGAATTATTAGAGATAATTTTATGTGAATTTCTGTGACAGATAGCAGATCTTGAGAGAAACAGGCAGACCTCAGAGTCTAAAGTTGTGGAGGTAAGTATGTGCATGAATTGTCAGTAGGTTGGTATTTTTTGGTGATGCTACAAAGTCAGATAATAAAATTGTTAAATTATTAGAATCAGTACGACTCATTTATAGCATTGGCAACATCATAGATATCTAAGCCAGAAATAAAAAATGGAAATGATGACAGAGGTCAACTATTTGGCACGCACAGTATTAGCAGAAATTAAAGAAAGAGCTGGCAAACGTAGCACAGATATGAATTAAATATGTTATATCTGGAGATCTACTGTCCTTTAAGAACATAGCATAAATCCTGCATAAGAACTGTTTTCTTGTAAGGAGCAGACAAATTGAAAATAGATGAGAAAACAGAATTTCTGAGACCTTTCTGAGCAGATTAGCGCTCCTGGTCTAAAAACTTCTATTTTTAAAATTTTTTTTTTATAAACCTACTGACACTCATGGTTTCCTTCTTTATACTTCATCTCACCCTCTTAGCTGTAAAAATTCCATTCCCTTTTCTCAGCTTCTACGCTTATGTCGGATATGTCACGATGACGATAATTTCCGTGAACGAGCTCAAGATATGCTTGAGTTTTTTCGCTGACGTCTTTATCCAGAAAGCATTTTATCTGATGTTCTTAATTGCATTACACATGTCACTCATCAGATGGAGCTCACTGCGAAACCTATTGCTACATCTGACAGATTCACTTGTTTTAACTTTCCATCCTCACTGCATGGCGGTGAAAAAAATTATATTTCATCATCTGCTTATTCTCCACTCTGATCCTATAATCCGAAAGTTGTTTTGGGATGCCCCTTTGGTGGCATATCATAGGGATAAAAAGTTTAGGGATATTCTTGTACACAGCCGCTTAAGGAATGCTAGCCTTTCACATTTTGGTACTTCTTCTAACACTGACTCTCAGGCGTCCGCTTGAATGTTTTAAAAGAAAGCAGTAGTCAGTTTGAGGCTATTGAATCTCTGTAGAGCTTTTCCATGAATGGTACTGGTGTCAGCCATATGCGCTTTCTCTGTTCCACATATGTTGGGCAACTTTGAAGCAGATGTTCAGAAGTCATTTTATCAGTGTCCCAGTTAAACTGATCATTAGTTCTTATCTTTAGCTTGTTGAACAGATGGTATCTCAGTCTGTTGTGGCCAGTGCGGAGTCTGAAGATTTTTGGTACAAAGCCGTATAAATGCCGTATATGTAAGAATTGTCTGTTTGTACTTCAAACTCAAACTATTTCTTTTCTGAACAGTGCCTTTGTCATTAGAGAGTCATTTACATGCAATTCAGAAACCTGATTTATGCTATCATCTGTTAAAGGTGTGGTATTACCTATTTTGGTGAAACTGGCAGGCGTTTGGCAGACAGGTTTTGTGAGCACTTAAATGACATTTATCATGGCAAACCTACACCTGGCTCTTCATATTAATGGACCTGACCATTGAGGTTATTCTGATATCCAGATAACCGTCATCCGCTATTGCTTTGGTGATGACCGGACTTACTTGAAGAATCATCTCATTTTTCTTTCTTCTAATGGACTGAATGTCCAACATCATTTTGCTTGAATTATGATATGTGGTGATTTTCACTGTTTCAGTGATTGCTTTTCCCCAGTTTTTCACTTTCTATCCTTTTTGTTGCTTATATTTTGTTTCGTATTCTATTTACATATTTTTGTACTGCTACATCACTTCCTTTCTTGGCAAGATTTTACTAAGGCTGTCAGTGGATATCTTCCCAGGATATCGGTTGACTTTGTTACTTCATTTTCTATTTTCATTGTTTGTTGAATTTCTTGAGTTAATACACTTTTTTGCTTGTTCCGTGTTTTTGCATTTCTGAATCTTTCTGTGTCATACATCATATCATTTTTTTTTTAATTCATTTTTTCCATTTATTTACATTGTCCATTGCCTTTGTCTCACCCGTGTGTTACCGGGGCCCGAAAGGGGAGCAAAGAATAGTAACACTGTCCCCTGCCAAGCATGTCGTAGAAAGCGACTAAGGAGGGTTGGGCATGGGGCCGGTTACCCCATCCTGTAAAAAATTTAAACCACAAAAAACTTCAACAAATATGGACAAGTCAAATAAAGAAAATAAAACACAGCCATCCAAGACAGGGGAAGGTCCTCCCGTGGGGAGGCGTATGATGCAACACAGAGAAAGCCGAAAGGAGTCTGTGTTGCTGACTAACCTTCTTTCTTCTAGGAGAACTTCCAGATTTGGCACCTGGAATGTTCGGACATTAAACGAACAAGGGAAAGTGGCGCAAGTGGCAGCAGAAATGAGGGAATACAAAATTGAGGTTTTGGGAATGTGTGAAACAAAGTGGAAGGGGGTAGACAGGAAGAAACTCATCACAGGTGAATTGGTGCTGTCCTCAGGACATGAAGATGAAAGTTCACACCACAGTGAAGGGGTAGCTCTTATGTTATCTAAAGAAGCACAGAAAGCACTCATTGAATGGGAAGCTGTTGGACCCAGAATAATAACAGCTACTTTCAAAACAGCTAAAAAGAAAATTCATGTCAATGTCATCCAATGTTATGCACCAACAAATGACAAAGAAGAGTCTGTGAAAGAAGCATTTTATACTAAACTACAGGAAATTATGGATAAAGTAAAAAGAAGAGACATCACAATTTTGATGGGTGACATGAATGCAATGATAGGTACAGTTAACACCGGATTTGAAGAAGTTATGGGAAAACATGGGCTAGGAGTAATGAATGAAAATGGAGAACTATTCACAAACTTCTGTGCTTCAAATCAACTGGCTATAGGAGGAAGCATGTTTCCACATAAGAGAATACACAAGGCAACATGGATATCACCAGACCATAGAACAGAAAATCAGATTGATCATATATGCATAAACAAGAAGTTTAGATCATCATTGCAGGATGTAAAGGTATATAGAGGAGCAGATGTGGCATCAGATCACCATCTTCTGATAGCCAAAGTAAAAATGAAACTCAAGAGATATGCAACAATGCAAAATTATAGACAACAGTATAATGTAGGACAGCTAAGAAATCAAGAAACAAGAGACAAATTTGCGGTCACAGTATCCAACAAATTCCAAGTGCTCCAACAGCTGGAAGATGTAGAGAATACAGAAGACTATTGGCAGCAGGTCAAAACTGTATGGAAGGAGACATGTGAAGAAATACTGGGGAAAAGGGAAAGACAACAAAAAGCATGGATAACAACAGAAACCATCAATAAGATAAAAGACAGAAAAAACAAGAAAGCAGAGTTAAACACAAGCAAAACCAGAAGTTCCAAAGCCAAGGCTCAAGAAGTGTACACAGAAGCAAACAAAGAAGTAAAAAGAAGTATCAAAAGAGACAAGAGGAAGTATATTGAGGAGTTGGCAAGAGAGGCAGAAGATGCTGCAGCCAAAGGAAATATGAGAGAACTGTATAGCAGCACAAAGAAGCTAACAGGGAAATACAAGCAAACAAGTTGCCTCATAAAAGACAAGAATGGGAAACTGCTCAGCAATATACAAGAGCAAATGAAGAGGTGGACAGAATATTTTGGGGACCTTCTCAATAGACCAGCTCCACAAAACCCGCCAGATATCCAGCCAGCAGAAGAAGAGCTACAAATTAACGGCGAAAGACCAACGAAGGAAGAAATAAAGAAAGCCATAAAGCTTCTAAGAGATGGAAAAGCGTCTGGACCTGATGGCATTCCAGCAGAGGCCATCAAAGCAGATATCGACACGGCTACAGAGATGTTATATAAATGACTTGGTAAAGTCTGGGAAAAGGAAGAGATACCAGCAGAATGGAAGGAAGGATATCTGGTTAAGTTGCCTAAGAAGGGAAATTTACAAGAGTGCACAAATTATAGAGGAATAATGTTACTATCAGTGCCAGGAAAAGTATTAAACAGGATTATCCTTGAGAGATTAAAAGAGTCCATAGACAAGAAACTGAGAGATGAACAAGCAGGTTTTCGACAAAACAGATCATGTACAGACCAGATAGCCACTTTGAGAATAATAGTTGAACAAAGTCTGGAATGGAATTCACCACTATACATCGGATTTGTGGACTACGAAAAGGCATTTGACAGTGTAGACAGAGAATCACTTTGGAAATTGTTGAGGCATTATGGAGTTCCCCTGAAGATCATTAATTTAATAAAGAAAACATATGAAGACATGACATGCAGAGTTCTTCACGAAGGACAGCTTACAGAACCGTTTGGGATAAGAACAGGAGTGCGACAGGGATGCCTCTTGTCTCCATTTCTTTTCTTGCTGGCAATAGATTGGGTTATGAGATCATCGACAACACACAACAGAAATGGAATCCAGTGGACTCTGACTAAGCAGTTGGATGATCTGGATTTTGCTGATGACTTGGCTCTTCTGTCCCATAGCCGTAATCAGATGCAGGACAAATTGAAAACACTCGATGAGAGGTCACAGCAATTGGGTCTGAAAATACACAGGGAAAAGACAAAAATAATGCGAATAAATGCAGGTAACGATAACAGGGTTGAACTTGAAGAAACACCAATACAAGATGTAGAATCATACACATATCTTGGCAGTAATATAGACAAAGTTGGAGGGACAGACAGTGATATCAAAATAAGAATACAAAAGGCAAGAGGAACTTTCATTGCATTGGGAAATATATGGAGATCAAGAGAAATAGGACCCAACACGAAAATAAGAATCTTCAACTCAAATGTGAAGTCAGTCCTATTGTATGGCTCAGAGACATGGAGAACAACAAAGACAACAACCAAAAAGCTACAGACTTTCATAAATGGGTGCTTGCGTAGAATAGAGGGATTAAAATGGTATGACAAGGTTACCAACGTGGAACTGATGACAAGAACTAGACAAGTGCCAGTGGAACAAGAAATGAGAAGAAGACGATGGCGATGGATAGGACACACACTGAGGAAACCTGTTGATAGCATTACAAGGCAGTCCTTGTTCTGGAACCCCCAGGGCAAGAGAGGCAGACGAAGACCAAGAAGTACATGGAGAAGAGAGTTGGAAACAGAGGTGAAAATGATGAGGAGAACATGGAAAGAACTTGAGATGATGGCACGTGACAGGAGGACTTCGCATGTGTTTGTTGAAGGCCTATGCTCCTTTGGGAGTGGAGGGTTATGAATGAATTGCCTTTGTCTATTAACCTGTCTATATTCATCTTTGTAGCCTGTTTGTAACTGTGGCTCACAAAGAGGAATTCCAAAAGGTCCCTTGTTTCCTGTATACGTTAATTTTTTTAACTGATTCTGCACCATTAAATTTTTTAATTTATGTATGAGAAAACAGAAGGCAACCTCAGAGCTTATAAAGGCATATTTGAGAAGATTATTAGGAAATAACTTGGGAAGACAAGATAAAGCATACAGAAATCCAGGAAGAGAGAAGACTGTGGGACATCAGTCTCAAGATCAAACAGAAGAGTTGGGGGATGACTCAGTTATGCACCATTCATGAGAACGTTGGCTATGTAATGCCAAGACAAGAAACTGATTAGACTCCACAGGAGCATTGAGAGAAAGCTAGACACAGACATACAAAGAGACGAATACTGGAGACAGAATCCCAGAATTAAAGAAGACAACAAGAGTGAGAGGCCTATGGCTAGTTGAGATGAAGAATATTTTGTTTTGTCTCTGCCTTATGTACCTGAAGATATGACAGATTCCCCTGGTAATGATAATGATACTAACACATGTTTTCTATGTTATATATTGGTGTGTCTCACAGACTTCATTTTATTTTTCTGCTATATGTTGGTTTCCCAGCTCTATACTGGTATAGTCCATAGACTGTGTAGTTCACAGAATTTACTTTTTCTTCTATTTATTGGTATAGCTGCAGTTTTTTTTTATTTTCTCTGTTCTATGCTGGTATAGTTCACATATTTATTTTCTCTGTTCTTTACTGGTATAATTCACATATGTTTTGCCCAGTTCTATACTGGGATAGCTCCCAGACTTTTATTTTCTTTGTTCTATTCTGGTATAGTTCACACACTTTTATTTTCTCTGTTCTATACTGATATAGTTCACATGTTTTATTGTCTCAGTTCTATACTGGTATTGTTACAGACTTTTATTTTCTCAGTTCTATACTAATATAGTTCACAAACTTTTATTTTTTTCAGTTCTGTGCTGGTAAAGTTCACAGACTGTGTAATTTCTTAGTTCTATGCTGGTATAGTTCACAGACATTTATTTTCTCTGTTCTGTACTGGTATTGTTCACATAATTTTTTTTTCTCAGTTCTATACTGATATAGTTCACAGAATTTTATTTTTCTCAGTTCTATACTGATATAGTACACAGACTTTAGTTTTCTTAGTTCTATCCTGATATAGTTCCCAAACTATATTTTCTTAGTTCTGTACTGTTATAGTTCACAGACTGTATTTTCTCAGTTCTATACTGGTATAGTTCACAGACTGTATTTTTGTCAGTTCAATTCTTGTATAGCTCACAGACTGTATTTTTTTTCATTTTTATACTGGTAAAGCTCTTACTTACTTAGTCGTTCCCCTTCTACCGTGAGGGGTAGAGGTTTGGAAGAGAGAGCGCCAGACTATCCTATCGGCTGTCTTCCTCCTGGCCTGGTTCCATTCTAGTCCTCGGTCCTTCAAAGATTGTCTAATGTTGTCCTCCCAGCGGACTCTGGGTCGTCCTGGAGGTCTGGATCCCTGGCTCTTTGTTTCCCATGCTTGTCGTGGTAGCCGATCTTCTCCCATTCTGCAGACATGGCCAAACCATCTTAGTTGGGACTGTTCTATTTGGGTCTGCAGCGGATGGGATTTTAGGCCTTGACGGATCGTCTGGTTGTGGACCATGTCTCTTCTTGTTACTTCAACCACTTTCCTCAGATACCTCATTTCTGAGGTTTGGATCTGGCTTTTGTGGGTTGTAGTCATTGCCCACGACTCGCATCCATATGTCAAGACTGGGACATAGGTGGAGCGGTATACAGCCATCTTCGTTTTCTTACCAACTGGTAAAGCTCACAGACTTTTATTTTCTCAGCTCTGTACTGGTATAGTTCACACAATGTATTTTTGTCAGTTCTATACTGGTATAGTTCACATAGTTCATACTTTTTATTTGTTTCTGTTCTATGCTGGTATAGTTCACAGACTTTACTTCCTCTCATTATTTGTTGGTATAGCTCCCATACTCTACAGATAGTGAACAATATGTTATATATGTGTCACTAGGTTAGCTGATGCTAACTAAACAAAGTGATCATGTTTGACGTGAGTTTCTCAGACTCTAGCCATTTTGAAATTTGCACGAATTGTCGCCAGACTGTTGAGATTTATTGTGATACTAATATCTCATTGCCAACATTGTCCAGATTCATTCTCATTGCCTCATATTTCTGTGAGAAGAAAGAAAAAAGGAAATATAAAACAGAATACCTGATGTCAGCTCACATTTCTGGGAGAAGAAAAAAAATATAAAACATTTAAGTGAAAGAAAACAAGAAATGTATTGCAAAGAAGACTATTGTTTAACATATTGATTAATATACAATCGTGTCTGGTATTTTTAAACCTTCCTAGGAGAAGAGCCGTGCCAACTTGGCAAATGAGGAACGTAGATCACTGGAGACCAGACTTGAGGCAGAAATTTCTAAGTAAGTTTATTTTTGACTGACTCTAGCCACCGAGTTGATTTTCATGATCATTATGTTGGTGCTGTGGGTCACTGTACTTGGAATAAATTTAATGGTTTCACATAATTTGATATTTCAGTTTTTATTTGATAATATTTCAGTTTTTATTTGATAATATTCCTTTTTCTATTTGATAATATTTTAGTTTTTATTAGATAATATTTCATTTTTTAATTTGATACAATTTCAGTTTTTATTTGATAATATTCCTTTTTTTTTTAATTTGATAATATTCCTTTTTTTAATTTGATATTTTAGTTTTTATTTGATAATATTTCAGTTTTTAATTTGATACAATTTCAGTTTTTAATTTGATAATATTCCATTTTTTTAAATTTGATAATATTCCTTCTTTTATTTCATAATATTCTGCCTTTTTATTTGAGAATATTTCAGTTTTTGTTTGATATAATATGTCAGTTTATATTTGATAATATTCCGTTTTTTA
Source organism: Oreohelix idahoensis (assembly GCA_024509875.1). Taxonomy (NCBI): domain Eukaryota; kingdom Metazoa; phylum Mollusca; class Gastropoda; order Stylommatophora; family Oreohelicidae; genus Oreohelix; species Oreohelix idahoensis. Next base: position 325,548 of record JAMPIV010014049.1, on the reverse strand, counting down.
ATTTGATAATATTTCAGTTTTTATTTGATAATATTTCAGTTTTTATTTGATAATATTCCATTTTTTTATTTGAAAATATTTCATTTTTTATTTGATAATATTTCAGTTTTATTTGATAATATTTCAGTTTTTATTTGATAATATTTCAGTTTTTATTTGATAATATTTCAGGTTTTATTTCATAATATTTTAGGTTTTATTTGATAATATTTAAGTTTTTCATTTGATAATATTTCAGTTATTAATTTGATATTTCAGTTTTTATTTGATAATATTCCTTTTTTTTATTTGATAATAATTCAGTTTTTTATTAGATAATATTTCAGTTTTTATGTTGATAATATTTCAGTTTTTATGTTGATAATATTTCAGTTTTTGTTTGATAATACAAGATGGTCAGTAAGTAGGTCACAAACTGATATGGGATAGCTGAAAATTGTAGTTGGTAGTTTTTAAAGGTGGCAGCAATATCCAGCTTGATGATCACTTTAGGTAGCAGCCGCTAGGTGTCGCATGCGCAGCTTAGATAAAAATGGCGACTGTGCTCATGGAGTGTACGACCAAAGAACAGCGTGCTGTTGTGCGTTTTGTTTTGGGCAAAAGGACTTCCTGCAAAGGATATTCATAAGGAAATGTTTCCTGTTTATGGAGAGAAGTGTTTGTCACGTAAAGCGGTACATAACTGGGTCGATAAATTTTCTCAAGGACGCTCAAAAATTGCTGATGAAGACCGACCTGGTCATCATCTTCAGATTGCGACAGAAGCATCTGTGCGGCGGGTGGGGGGAGATGATTCGAGCTGACAGGCAAGTAACGATAGACAGTGTAGCAACTGCAATAGGGTGTTCTCATGGTTTAGCCTACAGCATAATGCATGATCATTTGAATTTCCGGAAAGTGCTCACGGTGGCTGCCCAGACAACTGACTGAGGAACATAAAATGAACCGAATGGGCCTGTCCTTGCAACATCTTTCTCTGTACATAGATGAAGGAGAAGACATGCTTAACAGGATTGTTACTGGGGACGAATCATGGGTGCATCACTACCAACCCAAATCAAAGCATGCTTCAGTGCATTGCAAACATCCTTATTCACCTTCTGCCAAGAAATTCAAGGTTACGCCATCAGCAGGGAAGGTTATGATTACAGTGTTTTGGGATTCTCAAGGAGTGCTGTTAACCCATTTCCAGAAGAAGGTGAGAATGTGAATGCTGCATCGTACTGTGAAGTTCTGTTGATGCTTCGGGATACAATTCGAAGAAAACGTCCAGGCCTACTGACTAGAGGTGTACAGCTCCATCACAACAATGCCAGACCACATACGGCTCGATTAACCCAGGAGAAAATTGAACAACTAGGGTGGCAACTTCTTGAACATCCGCCCTACAGCCCCGACTTAGCCCCTAGCGATTTCCACCTGTTTGGTCTACTAAAAACTCACCTTGGCGGCAAACATTTCGAGGATGACGAAGAGGTTGAACGTGAAGTGCGAATGTGGCTGAGACAGCAGACCAAAGACTTCTATGCTGCAGGTTTTGAGGCACTGATAAAACGATGGGATAAGTGTATCAATGTTGGTGGAGATTATGTTGAGAAATAAGGGGAAATGTAAGTGCAATAATAAATGGTTTTCAAGTTTGAATCTCATTTAGTTTTTTTTAAATAGCCATTTGTTACCTATTTACTGACTTGCCCTTGTATTGGAGTTTTTAATTTGATAATTTTAAAGTTTTTATTTGCTAATATTTCAGTTTTAATTTGATAATATTTCACTTTTTATTTGATAATATTTCAGTTTTTAATTTGATAATATTTAAGTTTTTATTTGATAATATTTCAATTTTTATCCGATAATATTTCAATTTTTATTTGATAATATTTTAGTTTTATTTTATAATATTTCAGTTTTATTTGATAATATTTCAGTTTTTAATTTGATTATATTTCATTTTTTTATTTGATAATATTTCAGTTTTTAATTTGATAATTCAGTTTAAAAAAAAATAATATTTCACTTGTTAATTTGATATTTCACTTGTTAATTTAATAATATTTCAGTTTTTAATTTGATAATATTTCAGTTTTATTTAATAATATTTCAGTTTTTATTTGATAATATTTCAGTTTTTATTTGATACTATTTCAGTTTTTAATTTGATAATATTTCAGTTTTTATTTGGTAATATTTCAGTTTTTATTTGATAATATTTCAGTTTTTATCTGATACTATTTGAGTTTTTATTTGATAATATTTCAGTTTTATTTGATAATATTTCAGTGTTATTTGATAATATTTCAGTTTTTATTTGATAATATTTCAGTTTTTAATTTGATTATATTTCAGTTTTTCATTTGATAATATTTCAGTTTTTAATTTGATAATTCAGTTTTTATTTGATAATATTTCACTTGTTAATTTGATAATATTTCAGTTTTTCATTTGATAATTCAGTTTTTATTTGATAATATTTCAGTTTTAATTTGATAAAATTCAAGTTTTTAATTTGATTATATTTCAGTTTTTAATTTGATAAATGCACAACCCTACCATTATTGAGGTTAAAAAAAAACAGTCATTATTATGCTAGTTTTTAAATTAAGGAATTCATTCTTTGCATAACATACTGTGGCTACCACTATGACCTCTGACCCTATCTACGAGATTTAATTTCTTTGAATTAGGCTCAACCATTATTTGATGGTGTTGTCCCCGTTTTCCAGACTTGTGCAAATAGTGGTTCTAATAGTTCTGCTGCTAGCTCAGGGTCTGTCTTAAATAGCTCTGCAAATTGCCCAAGAAGGGAGATCTTGCAGACTGCAATAATTGGAGAGGAATCACTCTTCTCTCAGTTCCCAGCAAAATACTAGGCAGGATAATTATACAGAGAATTTCAAAAGCAGTAGACCACAAACTGAGGAAAGAACAAGCAGGATTTAGAAAGAACAGAAGATGTGTAGATCATATATTCACTCTCAGGAACATAGAGCAGTGCTCAGAATGGCAAAGACAGCTGTACATTAATTTCGTAGATTTTGAAAAGGCTTTTGACAGCATACATAGGGACAGTTTATGGAAAATACTGAGGGCTTATGGAATTCCAAGCTGCATAGTGTCAATCATAAAAAGCCTCTATGCCAACTTTACGTGTAGTGTTGGACAGAGCAACCTAACCTTTGAGGTGAAGACAGGAGTATGACAGGGATGCCCCTTATCAACCACTCTATTTTTAAAAGTCATAGATTGGGTGATGTGCCAGACAACAGAGGGCAGTCCAAGAGGAATAAGATGGACTACATTTTCTACATTGGAAGATCTGGAATATGCAGATGACATTGCACTACTAGCACATTCATATCAACACATCCAGGAAAAAACTGATAGACTTAATAAGTTTAGCCAGCAGGTGAGCTTGAACATCAATTTAAAGAAGTCAGAGGTCATGACGCTCAATGTGAGCAACCCTGAGCCCATATCAGTAAGGAATCAGCAACTGGTACAGACAGACACCTTCACATACCTAGGATGCATAGTAACACCTGACGGCGGGGCAGGCAAAGACATCAACATCAGAATGAATAAGGCAAGAACAGCCTTTTTTAGCCTAAACAACATCTGGAAGTCCTCTCAATACAGCACAAGCACAAAATTAAGATTATATCAGAGCTGTGTGCTTTCTGTGCTCCTCTATGGTGCGGAATGCTGGAGAGTTACAGAGAAGGAAATGTCAAAATTGTCCTCTTTCACACAACATGCCTAAGAAAAATTCACCGAATCTTTTGGCCGAATACCATCACCAACCAAGATCTGCTTACTCGGAGCAAGCAAGAGGACATGCACACCATCATAGCTGGCAGACGCTGGAGCTAGATTGGCCATGTCCTCAGAAGAGACCCCGATGCCATCACAAGAACAGCTATGCTTTGGACCCCTGAAGGAAAACAAAAGAGAGGCCGACCAAAAACAACCTGGCGGAGGACTGTGGAGGCTGAGATGCAAAGAATGAACCAGAGTTGGGGCACTGTACGAAGGATGGCCGCCGACCGAGCAAAGTGGAATCAATTTGTTGTTGCCCTACAAGACGCCACTAGGCGTGATGGCCACTGACTGCTTTGACGGTCGGCGGCTAAGGATCAAAGAAGAAAGAAGAAGATTATTTGATGGATTAATTATTTCAAATAGGCCTTATGATCGTAGTTTGTGGAAAAATGTAACACAAATTTACAAAATTATTTTAACAAGTTTGTACAGCAGTGGTAAAAGATCTCCATTTTATTTAAAATAAATAAAATAAAGCCACGAATCTCAACCATTGATATAAAGTAGGCATACTGTATAGATTTACGGTTGAAATGAAGGACAGTGGGCCAATTATTTGATACAGCCTTAAAAAAAGAATTCAGAAATGCAGTAAAAAGGGATATGGGTTAGGTTTAGGAATCCTAAACCTAACCGTAATCCTAACCATATCGACATCGGCAGCTTATTTGTATGACATCTAAGAATACAATCCACTGCCTATCATTTTATCTGGATTGACTCTAGAAACAGAAAAACTTAGGTCTATACAAACATATTTTTTTTCTAGTTATGTACTCAAAAAATTATTTTATCATACATAAATTTATTGTATAAACAAATAAAACGGTATTAAATCAGTTTTACAAATTAACGGTACACAGGAAACACAGGACGTTTTGGGTTTCACCCTTTGTCAGCCACAGTTACAAACAGGCAACAAGGACAAGAAATATAGACGTGTAATATATATTAACACAGATGAAGAGCAGTAATAAAGCAAGGAAACTACACGACCAAAAAGAATTAATCAATACAAGAAATTCAACAATCAAAGAAAATCAAAAGCAGAAAATGTAATTAAAAAACAAGAAGTCCTGTTATAAAATTCTCTGCTGAAAGAATCGAGCAAGTAATGAACACTAAGCCCAATGGCGTCCAACAGTGATGAATAAAAGTGACGTCATAAAAATAAGCAAATAGAAACACAAAACTTCATAAAAGAAAGATTGTGAAAAAAGCGACGGATGAAATAAAGAAATCTGAAATAGGGGAAAGCCAATGAATAACAGAGTCAAGCAAAATGATGTTGGACATTAAGACCATTAGGAGAAAGGCAACCCATTTCGAAAATGAGACAATTCACTAGAGAAAATCGACTACGGTGATCGAAAAAGCAATATCGTTTTATTTGTTTATTTCCTTACCAGTTTTACAGCAGCACCTTAATTTATTAATTTATCGGTAATATATAAAAGGACAAGATATAATTGGAAAAATTAAGAGAATGATAAAAATTGCAATGAAGCAAAACAACAGCAATATTTAACCAAGTTTTAAGCACAATATCAAATGCTTAGCTTTTTTTAAAATGGCGTCTAGGGGTGGTCACAAGCATTGTTGATAATAGATAACTTCAAAAATACGTCTTGTCATGCAGAGAGCCCAAAATGTTCAAACTTACGGCCAAATTGTTGGGTATAAAAGGATTTGATTGGTTGCTGGGAGAGATCTTGTTTTAAAAACGGACACCGAGAAATCTCGGGTGTTTTTTTTTTTTAAGTTAAAAAAAAACCCTGGTTAGAAAATATAGTTAAATTTTTAAAATATATTTTGTTTTAAATTTGCAAAATTTTGTTTTGATTTTTTTTTCTCAAGAAAATCCGTACAACAACTGTTGTACGGGTGTACACTGCTAAAAGTATTTAAAAAATGTACATTGTATAGCAAAAGCGTACAACTTGACAGGTATAAGTATTACAATTATTTACAGGAATTTTTTTTATAGATACATAAATAATTATTATTAAAACTCTATTTAAGTAAATAAAATGTAAAATAAGGCCAAATAATAAATACAGAAATAATAAAGATGAGACGACTGTCTACTTGGTAACTAAGCAAAAGTCGTGTTTATGTATTCAGTTTCAAGTGCATGTCCTGCACATGTCCTGCACATGTTTTCAAATTGTTATATAGGCATTGCATTCTTGCACGGGTTGGTGAAGAATGTCGTGATGCTGTCTGAAGGTTACAGGAAATACCGTTTGATTGTTTTATAAAATGTATTGAGTAGATCGTAGTTTTGTATTTTCTGTTTCTATTCTGCCTTCCAGCTTCTTATTGAGTAGGCTAAGCTGTAAAATGTTCCCTTTTAACAACAAAATCCAGAACTGTGACTCTTACAGCTTCAGTTACATGTGGGAATGAAAGGATACAGTGTGCAAGAAGAGAGAGAGGAGAGAGAGAGAGAGAGAGAATGAATGTTAGATGGGCCTGTGCTCACAATTTGAAAATAAAGTCTGTTCATTTGTTAGCGTGTATTCACTGTGATATTAACACTTTTCTGTGTTACTGTGCTTTAAATTCTATAATTTAAAAAAAAAACCTATTATTGTAAACAATGGCCTCTAAACTAGGGTGGCCAGATGTCCGGATTTGCCCGACTTTTCGCGCCCAAACTGAGCGTCCGGCCGGATTTTTTTAAATGTTGAAATATCCGGCTTTTATGTGTTTGGCTAAATTACTCACGTGAAAGACACCATTTTGAAAAATCTTTACTGGAATCCGATTTCTGAGTACAGAAATTCTGTCAGAATTAAGAATTTTTATCTCCGCAAAATTGACGGATCGCGCAAATTGCCAACAACACTACCGTAAGTTGTCATGTTGTTCGATAGTTTATAATAGATTACTATCACGCCCACGGCGACCGTTGCCTCAATTGGCTGTGTGTGGTGTACCCGGAAACGGGGCCTCCCAGTACTGAGGCACAGTTAAGTCCCTGATGTCACTTATCGGTGCAGAGTTGAGAGAGATGGCTGAACATCACAATCCCCCCTGTGTTGCAGCATGATGAGAACCCAGCATTGCACACTGAGCTTGGGGGGATCACTTGGGCACCAGACTTAATACTGGCTCTTGACTGGATGGCCGCATGCAGGAGATTTCTACAATGGAGGGTTGGCAGGTGGTGGGTATCTGGAAGTGGCTCTGTGCAGGACGTGAGGATTCCTTGGGAGAGCCCAGAACCAGAGCACAGCATTGTGCAAGCTCTGCATAGTTGGAGAGCCCCCTGGATGACGAGGAATGCACAGTGTGCTACCCCACCTATCCCCAACTGCTAACTTAGAACCAGAAGTGGGGTCCTCTGTATGCGTGCCAGGCCAGGATAAAATGCCTGGGAAAGAGACTGGAGCTCAGAACTCCCTAACTCAAAGTTGCAGGATGGCAGAAAAGCCATGGGAAAGACAGGGCTATTTTGAAGATAACGCAACCATATTTTCACCATACGAGCTCGGACGCCGCCTCGGTAAACAAGGTCCGCGCAGAGCAGTGACACCCCCAGGCTGCTTGCGAATAGTCTACTACTGGGAACATAAACAGATTAGGGATGAGCCCACTCTCCCGTTGAACAGGTGCTAAAGTCATAGATACTGGGCCAGAAGGCGCACCGGAAACCACAGTATCACGCAACTCGCTTTTTTTTTCTATGGAGAGTACACCGTCAAATAAATCTCGTACTGGTGCTCGCCCTGTGGAGCTCCACCAGGCAGGTGCAGTGCCGGGCTCTGAGCCTCGACAGAGCCCACCCTCAGCTACTGGAGGACCCTCTAGACCGTCTTGTGGAGTCAGCAGACGGCGGAGGAGAACTACTGACCAAAACAAAACAGAAAAAGAGAAACCCAGAGTGCCACTTGTCATGATGCACTGGAATGCAGAGGGAGTGAACAGCAAGCAGGCTGGATACAGCAAAAAGACAGAGCTGGAAAACATCTTGTATGAGAAGCAAGTCAGTGTTTGCTGTATCCAAGAGACTCACTTGAAAGCAGATCAAACCTTTAAAATAAGGGGATATCAATGCTTCAGATCCGACAGAAAAGATAGACGAAAAGGAGGAGTACTTACTCTTGTAAGGAATAACATTCCTGCACACGAAAGGAAAACCTTCATGGATGGAGCAGAATATCAGCTGTTGCAGATAAAGGTAGACAAGATGGAAATAGAACTCCTGAACTATTACTGTCCGAACAACAAACCCCTGAGTCTCAGCTCTATACAGGTACCAGCCACCAACTTTATAGCAGTTGGAGACTTTAATAGCCACTCCCAGAGCTGGGGCTATAACCATCTGGATCACAGAGGTGAAGAGGTTGAAACTTGGCAAGATGATCACTCCCTAATCCTAGTCAATAATGCCACAGATACTCCTACCTTCTACTCCAGAGGATGGCACACAACTTCAACACCAGATCTTGCCTTCTCCACACCAGATATAGCTGGATCTATTAGTAGAGAAGTAGGAGACCAACTAGGGGGAAGCGACCATCGCCCAATCTTTCTTACTGTCCAGAGTGCAACTCTCAGTACAGGCCCAGCCATTACAAGATGGAACTACAAAAAAGCCAACTGGGGTTTATTCAGGCATCAGGTGAACACGCTGCTGTCTACCCTCAAGGTACAGAACAGAGACATTAATGAAGTGGTAAAAGACTTCAACAGATGCATACTACAAGCTGCAAAAGAAACCATTCCCAAAGGATGCCGGCGTAACTACATACCATACTGGTCCAGCACACTCCAAGAACGTCAGGAAGCTATGGACAGGGCTAGAAAGGACGCAGAGTCTCAGCCTTCACTTGAAACTCACAACAAATGGAAAAAGGCTGTAGCAGAGTTTCAGAGAACAAAGCTAGAAGAAAAACGGAAAAGCTGGAGAACTAAAACGGCATCGCTGAACCTTGAGAAAGACGGCAGGAAACTTTGGAGATTAGTCAAGTCTCTAAATGAAGAGCGTTCCTCACCTAGGCAGACTATCACATTGGATGAAGGTGGCAAACTTTTCAGAGGAAAACAAGCTGCAGACTTGTTTGCTAGAAGATACAGTTCAGAAAGCAACTTACCCATTAACATAGATCATCAGAGAGAGATAAGAAAAGAAATACTGGCAACCATGGGACAGACAGATACTCCTGCCCCAATGAGGGAACCCATCACACTAGGAGAACTACAGAAGGCTATTTCCAAGCTTAAGTTTCAAAAGTCACCCGGCCCAGACAAAATCAGCAACGAAATGCTAGTAAATCTGAGCTCAGCAGCAAAGACAAAACTGCTTGAGATATTCAACCACAGCTGGTTGAAAGGAACGGTACCCCAAGTATGGAGAGAAGCCATCACAATACCCATACTAAAGAAAGGGAAATGTAAGACCGAGGCTGCAAGTTACCGGCCAATCAGTCTCACAAGCTGTGTTGGGAAGACTATGGAGCGAATAGTCAACCACAGATTGAAATGGTATTTAGAGTCTGAGCAGATCCTGGTGCCGGAACAAGCTGGATTTAGAGAATGCTACAGTATAGAAGACCAAGTTACTTACTTGTCTCAAGCAATAGAAGATGCCTTCCAGGAGAAGAAAAAGGTCCTAACGATCTGGGTCGACTTCAAGCAGGCCTTTGACAAGGTGTGGAAAGATGGCCTCATTGCAAAACTTAGGAGAAGTGGAATCCAAGGCAACATGATGAAATGGATCCAGTCATACTTGCATAACAGGAGAACTAGAGTCACTCTTGACGGTCTGCAGAGCAGAAAAGTGTTGCTCCATCAGGGGGTACCTCAAGGAGGAGTAATTTCCCCAACACTCTTCCTTGTTTACATCAATGACCTGGTGAAAGATCTCCCTGCAGGAGTTAAAGCTGCCTTATATGCAGATGACCTAGTACTCTGGTGCGCTGATGAAAATGTCACCACAGCAAATTATAGAATGCAGCGGGCAGCAGACATGCTAGTGTCATGGGCAGAGAAATGGCTTATCACAATAAACACAGACAAAACCTCCACAACACTGTTCTCCCTCGCCCCCAAGGACAAATCAGCTAACATACACCTAGGGACAACCGTGATCAAGGAAGAAAGCTACCCCACCTATCTTGGGGTGACATTTGACCAAAGGCTTACATGGAATAAGCATATTGAAAATGCAGAAGGAAAGGCCCGAAGACGACTAGGCATACTCAGAAAATTAGCAGGTACCAACTGGGGAGCAAATGAACGAAATCTAAAGAAGATTTATAATGGAGTAATAAGACCACACTTAGAGTTTAGCTCAGCAGCATGGTCATCAGCTGCTAACTCACATCTGCAGTCTTTGGACAAGGTGCAAAATCAAGCTCTCAGGCTCATTACAGGAGCCATGAAAACTACACCAATAACAGAGATGCAGAAGGTTGCTGGATTACAGACATTGTCCCATAGAAGAGACACAAAAACCATGATCCAGATGGAAAAGTACAACAGTATGCCAATGCACCCAATGAAGGCAAGACTAGATGATCTGGCATTGGGACGTCTAAAGCGTAGCAGCTTTGTGCATCGGGGGAAAAGACTTATAAGACAGCATCAAGAAGACCTATCCATGAAGACAACACCACTGAAGCCCACCCTATACCCTGTACCATGGGAGCAGGCCAGCAGTGCCCTCCAAATTAATACATCAGTCAGTGGTCTCACAAGTGGATGTGAGTATAATGATCTGCAAAAACGAACTGCTACATTGAGTATGATCCAAGAAAGCTATCCCGATCAATCATGGATACATGCCTATACAGATGGATCAGCAACTAATGCTGTTAGGAATGGAGGTGCCGGTATCTTTATCTCATATCCTGACAACCACTATGAGACTAGGCACATTCCCACTGGTAAATTCTGTTCCAACTATACAGCTGAGGTTCAAGCTCTAGAGCAAGCTGCAAATATGATTTATAACACCAACTCTGACTGCCACCAGGTAGTCATCCTCACAGATGCACTGTCTGTCCTGCAAGCTCTCAAGGGTGGTAAACTCCCGCATCTGAGAAATGAACTAAACAAGGTAGCTGCCAAAAAGAGAACCATACTTCAGTGGGTACCATCTCATTGTGGTGTACCCGGAAATGAAAAGGCAGATAAACTTGCAAAAAAGGGAGGAGAATGTGAACAAGAAGATAATGAAGTCACATACTTTGAGAAAAAGAGAGCTATCCAGACTATCAGAAGAGAACAGAACCAACCCAAAGACGACTATCACACTCTCGACCGGCAGGGACAGATAACTATTTTTCGACTCAGGACAGGGCATAACAAACTGAATAAACACATGCACAAGCTACGATTGTCTGCTTCACCACTGTGCACATGTGGATTAAACGAACAAACTGCTGAGCATGTTCTACAGGACTGTCCTCTGTATGACCAGTTAAGAAAGATATACTGGCCCAATGACTCAACACTAAACTCAAAGCTATATGGAGTTAAAGAGGAACTTCAAACAACAGTCGAATTCATCATGAGAACTCGTCTGACGGTGTAATCATCAAAGATGCGATCGCAAGAAGAAGAAGAAGAAGAAGATTACTATCATATTTTAACCTAGGTTAAACACTGTTTAAGTTTATTGGCATTTGTTAGGGGAAAATATAACAGACAAAACGGCGTAAATAAGAACATGGGGCTGGATTTAGTCAATTATAACTTCGTTGTCTATTGCAAATTACAAATAATATTAACCTTAGTTTGTACTACTTTTATATTTATTGAAATTTGTTTATTATGAAAAAATACATGAGTAGTTACTAGTTTAGTAATGGGTTTGTTAAAATTAAAACCTCGTCTGTTGCATTTTACAAATAATTTTAACTTTAACATCAAATGTACCATTGATTAATGGCATTATATTATATTTATGTTACAGATACCCGCTCAAAATGCCAAAACGGAAGTGTGTGTTCACGAATGAATTGAGAAAAAAATGTCAGTACTTTTCCAGTGGTCGTGTATGCAGAGGCGGCACATTTGTCTCAGTAGCAAATAAATGTGCAGCTGATTTTAAAAAAACATATAGAAACAGAAAAGCACAAGAAAGCACTTGCGTCTGAATGTTTGCAATCAAAACTGACATTTTTTACTAAAGAATTAACAAGGAACGGTTTAAAGTTGCCGCGGCCGAGGGTGCTTTTGCTTTTCACACTGTAAAACGTCACAACTCTTTCAGATCAATGGACTGTACTTCAGTGTTACTCAAGAATGCTTTCCACGATTTAGAAATTGCCAGCAAATTCTCATGTGCCAAAACAGCTGCTATTATCATTTCTGTGATTGCACAGCATTCTACTGAAGCAGCTTTGGAAGCACTGAAGGAAAGCAGCATTCCATACTATGGAGTTTCCACTGATGGAAGCAATCATTGCTCTGTCAAAATATTTCCAATAATCATTCAGTATTTTGACTGGAAAGTTGGTGGTCTACAGTCTAAGTTAATTGAGTTGCAGAATACACAAAATAAGACAGCAGAAACAATTTCAAAATATGTAACAGACACCATGATAAAATATGACCTCTTGGAGAAGTGTGTTGCATTTACTGGGGATAACTGTAACACAATGTTTGGTGGAATTGGGCGAAATGCAGAGGGTAACAATGTGTTGGCAAAATTAAAGACTGTGTTACAGACGAAAAATTTATTTGGTGTAGGCTGTCCAGCACATGTTTTGAACAACTGCATTCACAATGCTGCTGAAAAACTTGACATTGATATTGAAAATATTCTTAATAAGGTTTACCAATATTTTCATGTTCATACAGTTTGAACAGAGGAGTTGAAGGAATTTTGTAGACATAGAATACAGACAACTCCTCAACCATGGCAGAACAAGGTGGCTGTCATTATTCCCATGTGTTGCAAGAATGATACAGATGTTTCCGGCACTGAAGGCTTTTTTTAGTCACAAAACAATCCACCTACAGTCATCAAAACGTTTTTTGAACAAGACTTGTGGTTGGTCCATTCACTTATGAGTGTTTTTCAGTGCCATATTGAACAGATTGAAAGAGAAAGCAGCTCAATTGTTGAGTTTTGCAACAGTTTAAACGCAGTGAAAGACATTCTTACTGAACATCTAGGTCAAGAGTTTGTGCCTCTTAAAGCTAAGTCAGAAATTGCACAGAAACGTAGAGTGGGGCTTGATCATTTGTGTGACAGTTTTCATAAAGATGTGAAGCTCCTTTATTCCAGTTGTATTGAATATTTAGACAAATGGACAAAGCCATTAGAATATTTTGCATGAAGTACCTGTGTAGAAAGTTGTGGAAGCCTCATTGCAATATCTAAATGATAAAGGCATTCACAATGATGACACAAAATGCTTCAACCAACTGAACAATTTTAAAAAATGTGTGGAAAGTCATATCAGTCACGAAGAATTCAGTCAGCTACTGGCTCATCAGAAATGGACTAAATATTTTGAACAATCGAGAAATGTTGAACTGCATTCAGAACTCTTAAGACTTGCACAATTTATTTTTGCAATTCCTGGGCACAACGCCAATGTTGAGAGACTTTTTTCACTTATGCAGGGTCAATGGACAAAAGAAAGGAACATTTTGAGTGTAGATTCCATTAAAGGCACTCTACTTGTGCAGTACAATTTCAAGGAGCTTTCATGCTCTGATTTCTATGCATATTTAAAACGTAGCCCAACTTTATCGAAGAAGATTTTATCATCAGAAAAATATAAGTAGGCACAAAAATCAATGTGATTTTATTAGCTTATTGTTTGAATGTAAAAAAAAAAATATGTTTCAGCGTCTTGTAGTTATTGAACAAAGGTGTCCTACTTTTCACAAATCCTTGGCCTCCTTTTTATGACCAAAAAATGGCATTTGTCCTCCTTTTTGTGTTGAACAATATGGCCACCCTACTCTAAACCCAAAGAAGGAGTCATTAAATTTTACAATATATTCAGTGAAATAATAATGTCGAAAAAGCTTTTATTTAAAAACTGAGATATTTAGGGGGCTTGCTAGGGCTACCACCCAATGTTGACTATATGCGATTTTTGACTTTCGCAGTGTCCTCCGCTTAAGATGCCATCAGACTGCATGTCAGTTTTATTTGATATTTCAGTTGTTTGTGATAATATTTAAGTTTGTATTTGATAATATTTCAGTTTTGCATGATAATGTTTCAGTCATATTTGATAATATTTCAGTGGTTGTGTGATAATATTTAAGTCATATTTGATAATATTTCAGGTTTATTTGATAATGTTGCAGTCATATTTGATAACATATCAGTCATATTTGATATTTCAGTCATATTTGATAATATTTAAGGTTTATTTGATAATGTTGCAGTCATGTTTGATAACATATCAGTCATATTTGATATTTCAGTCATATTTGATAATACTTCAGGTTTATTCGATAATGTCGCAGTCATATTTGATAATATTTGTGTTTTGCATGATAATATTTCAGTTTATTACCTAATAAATGATGTAGCGCAGTGGTTAGTGCCCTGGCTTCCTAGCTCGGTGGTCCATGGTTCGATCCCCAGTTGAGGTGGGATTTTTTAGACCGCAAACGGCTCCGGGGTCGACCCAGCCTCATGAATTGGGTACCAGAACAACTCTGGGAAGGTTAAGGCGGCTGGCACGATGCTGACAACATCACCCCTAGTGTGCCGATGGTCAAGAAAATACAGACCTAACACTGTATTCCCAATATGCCTCAATAGGCGTGTAACGGGATCCTTTATTATCTAATAATATGTCTTCTATATTTGATAATATTTCAGTTTATTTGATAGTATTTCAGGTTTATTTGATAGTATTTCATGAATGTGTTGTTCATATCAAATATATAGGAACCAACAACTGCAGAAAGATGTAAATACTCTCAAAGTGCACCTCAAGTCTGCCAAAAATAAGATCAAGGTGAGTATAACAACATTTTGGATTTTTAAAAAAATTGTCTTTTACAGAACTGGTATGAGCCAGCCATTCCATGACATACTTTTTATTTATTTGTAAATATATTTTCTGTTGCAGAGGTTGACTAGGATGGCTGTCTGTTATTTTTTTCCTTTTCTAGTGAGAATTTCTTTCATCTTCCTGTTCTTAGCAGGAATTTAAAAAATAAAATTTGTTATTTTCTTTGAGTGAAATACTGTCTTTGGTGGTTTCTTGTCTGACCTTTTAAAGAATGTTCATATTTTTCAGCACCTCAGAGACTTGATTAATATGAATAAAGATGTTTAAAAAACTGAATTGAAATGTTTGTATTCTGATCATCCTGTCAGCAGTAGAGAACAAGTAACAGAAGAAAGACAAAACTCAGGCCCATCAAGTATAGAGATATAAAAGGCATATTTCATGGGAACAGGATCAATCAGCAGAGGTGCTGGAGAAGCTAAGAGCAACACAGAAGTAATAAAAGAGAACATTTGACAAACAAAATATCCTGGGAATAACATTTTAGCTTAAAAAAAAACATACAGGTTTGTGGTAAAAGGGCAAGAAAATGACATTGCTATAATTGGCGCTCACTTGGGTTCCTGAGGGTAAGAGGAAAAAAGGAAGACCAAAAGAAACACTCAGAAGAACAATAATAAGAGAAGGAAGAACGTTGGGCCTAAATAATGTGCAAGAGCTAAGAGGAGTGGCGTCACAACGAACAACCTGGAGAGCACTGGTTTCTGCCTTATGCGCCGTGTTTGGCGCTTAAAGAATTTATTATTATTATTATTATTATAATTGGCAAGAGAATGGCAGTGCTATGGTGGGCAAGAGAATGGCAGTGCTATAATTGGCAAGAGAATGGCAGTGCTATAATTGGTAAGAGAATAACAGTGCTATAATTGGCAAGAGAATGGCAGTGCTATAGTGGGCAAGAGAATGGCAGTGCTATAATTGGCAAGAGAATGGCAGTGTTATAATTGGGAAGATAATGGCAGTGCTATAATTGGCTAGAGAATGGCAGTGCCATAGTGGGCAAGAGAATGGCAGTGCTATAATTGGCAAGAGAATGACAGTGTTATAGTGGGCAAGATAGTGAGAGTGTTATAATGAACAAGACAGTACAGTTCAGTGATGGACAGAAGTACAGTTCTAGAATGGAGAGAGTGAAAGTGCTATAATGGACAAGAGAGTGACAGTGCAATAGTGGACAAGAGTGTTATAGTGCTATAATGGACTAGAGAGGGAAAGTCCTATCTTGGACAAGAGAGTGAAAGTGATATATTGGACAAGAGAGTAGTAGTGCTATAATGGACAAGAGAGTAATAGTGCTATAATGGACAAGAAAGTGGCAGTGCTGTAATGGACAAAAGAGTGAAAGTGCTATAATGGACAAGAGAGCGAGAGTGATGTAACGGACAAGAGAGGGAGAGTGTTATAATGGACAAGAGCAAAAGTGCTATAATGGACAAGAGAGCTGGAGTGTTAAAATAAACAAGAGAGTGAGAGTGCTGTAATGGACAAGACAGTAAAGTACAATAATGGTCAAGAGATTGACACTTCTATAATGACAGTGCAATAATGGACAAGAGATTGACACTTCTATAATGACAGTGCAATAATGGACAAGGGAGTGACAGTGCTATATTAAGGAAGGAAACAACAGAAGAGAGTCCCTCAGGGAGTACCGTCCAGGCACAGGCACATAAAATACAGCTTCAGTGTACTATTTGATGAGATCTGATGCAGAATTTGAATTATATTATAATCTCATAAATAATAATTGTAGTTGGAAATGTACCATACAGTTTAGCTTAATTTTTGTGTCAACATACACTTTATATTTGTCATTGTCTTCATATGCCATGAATGTTTGCATGGATTATGTGTACATAACAAATAATGATGATCTAGGACGTGGGTGGATCTGATCATCAGAACCAGCATTTGACAGACGTCCACGTCAACAAGCAACTATCAGCACAGCAACAGCAGGTAGCTCTCACGCTCAAGTCATGTGATCACCTTATTTTTGACTTGTAGATATGTCGTCACTGCTGCTGTTTTTTCAAGTTTCTGCTTACCTCTGCTCAATGTGGGCAACACTTCTGCTCTAGTTTGGGCATAGAGTTTTTTTTTTTTTAGTAATATGCTTTAGTGTGTTACATTTTCTTCTTTTCTATTTTGTGTAGTTATAGTTTACAGCATTAGATATATTGTGCTTGATTCACATCCCCCAAAAAAAGCAAAAAACAAAACACTTCCTGTGAAAAAATATATATTTACATTTCAAAAACACTGCATTATTGTTTAAAGCATTATAGATTAATTCTGTCTTTGAAAATTCCATGTGTTGTTCATTTTCACTTTGCACCTTTGAACAACACAGTTTTTTTTTTTCACTTAGCTTTTTAGTCTAACACTCTTCATTTTACGAGTAATTGTTACCTTTTTAGCAGAGAAGGGACAGCTTTTAGAATTCAGATTTCCATATGCTATTATTTGTTTCACTATCTGTCATAAATTTATGTTAGAATGGTTGACTTATGTCGCGCCGTTATCCCGAACTGGACATTAATGGTCACAGCACAGTTGGATAAGAAAGTTGTAAATTGAGAAATGTAAGAAAGATATATAGGATCTCAGAAGTGGCTCGTTAATTGTTAGATTCCTATACCAGTAATGGGTAAAAGGAAGGCGAATATTCTCACAAAGAGATAATGTCTCAGAAGGGCACATGAGAATGGATTCTGTTTCCTTGCGACAAATCTCCCCTGTTATTCTTACTGAATATTATAATTGTTATTAAGCCCCCATCCTCTCATTCTGAGGAAATGACAAATATATGGATTTAAGAGACAGTACATGTAAGAAACTCACTCGACCACTTGGTAGATGATATAACTTATGTGCAGATATTTAATCCCTAAACCACATATATGACACAAAGAAAATGAAAAGGTAAACGAAAATAATAATATGGACATAAACACTGAATGACTAAAAGTCCTAGTATGTCCTACTAATCATCATTAGCACTGGTGTGACTATCATGCAAGTTGCCTAACGTTGTTGATTGTAATGTTCACTTTGTACTACCCTGGAAGGCACTTTAAATATAGTTCCGTTAGTATTTAGGTGAAAGTTCTGGTTGGAATTTGAATAAGATCTCTGAGATTTCTTGAGGAAAATAATCCTTATGCTTTTGGACTTATCTGTAATCCGATGTTGTCAGCCCTGGCGCAGGTTGTTAGGTGCTGTCGTCCTGCAGCGATATGACATTACACGTGCGAGCGTTGATCTGTGCTCCTTTATGCTCAGGAGTTGACGAGATCTCTGGCTTTTGGTTCTGCTGCTCGGTCAAAAGACTGGCTGTCTGTTACCGTCAGTTGCCGGACACTGAATTCTGCAACTGCGAATGTTGTCCGCTCAGAAACCTAAAAGTCTGAAGACACAAATGTGGCTTCATGAGTCTTCCTGTCATATGGGAACAGCTATCATTCCCATTCAAACCGCATACACCAGGCATATCAGAATTATCCTCTTTCATTCAATAAGAGGACTATTATGTCATACAATCTAAAGATTACAGGCAAACTTTCCATGTTGTATAAGATATTTATACTTCACTTTCATACAGTCACACATCAGGCATATCAATGTTACATTCATCTGACTTCCTTTCTCACAGTCAAGACATGATAGGTAAACATAGACCTATGTAACTTCAGGAGTTAATTGGTTTAGTCAGTCTTCTTTCACAAGAACTGTGTTCTACAAGGAAAGTCGTTCCTTCATACAATGATGAATAACAATAAAATACAATACATTTATATTACACAAATAGATAAAGTGAGTGACCGACTGGCCAAGCGATCAGGTTGCTATCTTCTGTAGCACAACTACATAGTTTTGGAACTGAAACCTGGCTGTGGAACACTCCAGTTTACCAGCTGTAAATGGGCACTCAGCTGTGCTCTCGAGCTAGGGAAGGAAAAGGCAGCGAGGAAGGGAACTGGTCACCTAACCTCGTAAAAGCGAGATCTTCCATGATGAAGCTTCTAACACTTCATTTCCCTATGACAATCTCTGCCATGGGACTGCCTTTATCTTTGTAATAGATAAAGCAATGAATATGATAGATGTTTGTTATCTTCTATTGGCTGTGGGGCTAGTTGTGATAAGTTTTTATACAAGCAACAATCATCCACATAGCACATGTGTAGATCATATCAAGAATAACAATACATTTATACCAATGAATAATTCACATAGCGCATGTTTAGATCATATTAAGAATAACAATACATTTATACCAATGAATATTCTACGTGCATATTTTGCGAAGTCTATACGAACCTGCACAGAGTGAAATCATACAACACCGCTTGGTTAATACCAAAGTGCTTGTAATGTAGAATTCCTCGCCATGTAGATGCACTCGGCCCACAAGTCGTGCGTGTAAGTGAAGTTTTCGTCTAAGCTTCTAGATTTTATGAATCTCTTCTCACGTGTTCTAAATCATTGGATGGGATATCTCCGTTGCTGATGTCACTGAATTGTGAGGGGTGGGTGTTCCGTCGTAATCACACGTAAATTCTCTCCCTGACCTCTGAGCTTGTGTGACGCAATTTTGAACTTCGTCTTGCGTGAGAAAGCTTCACCACGCCGTAATTACTGGTTACTCCTAGAAGGCATACACGTGCTGGCTGATGCAATGAAATTTGACACTGGGGCGTTTTCCGTCAGGTCCCTCAAATAAGGTGCAATAAAGCAATGGATCTCTAGACTTTAAGACGCCTTTTACTCTTAATTAAGGTATATCCTCTGGCCATGTGTTATAACCTGGTGTTGATGCGTTTGCGATATTTGCTCAGTAACCATTAGTAAGCGCCGTGATGTCTGAGAGAGAAACGCTGACTACAGCGCCGAAAATACCGTAGTGTAACGTGAAAATTAATGAGAATAAAGGAGAGAGAGAAAGAAGGGAAGAGAAGGGAGACAAAGATGGAGAGAAGAATAGACCGTGTTACGACAACTTAATCAAACAGTGGTGCATCTGATTTTTCTTCTTAAACAAATTCAATGATAACTCTGTCTCTGCTTATCATCTAATTTATAAAACCTCAGTTGTCAGACTTACCACCGTGTACAGAGTATGGGAGTTTTGATAAGTTTGTTTGTGTAAATAAATAACTAGAAACTTAATTTGTTAATTGTTAGTTTTACTTTTTATTAAGCGATTGTCAAATTGTATCACCTGGAGAGGTTAAAATAAGAACTTTGTTCAGGTCAATCAAATGTTGAAATGTGGTGACAATTTTCTGACAAGTATGCCAGAAATGTCAGGGTGTGAGAAAATCTAGTTGTATTGAGCTGCCCTGCTCAGATGTAGCAACATTATATTTTATATCACCGTTGTTTTTGGTTTTTGAACCCTGCACTGGAAAACTGGTGTTTGTCATGTGCAAGGGAAATCCGGTTCAACCCCATGTGGGATATAATTTGGGTATATAGTGTTCATCATGACACTGTTGTTAGTTCTTCCAGGCTGTAATTTATTTGCCGTTTGTTGTGGCATTGTTTAATGTCTATGGTGTTAGTAATGTATCTTTTTCCATGATACTATATTGTTCTCTCTCGCTATTGACATCTTTTTAAATGTATTTGCTGGGCTTATGTTGCTTTTGAATTGGCAGTTTTTTGTTTGTTTCTTTGTTTTAAATTTAATTCTTGTACTGATATTGTATGGACATTTTTTTGTTTTTTTTCCATGTCATTCTAATTTGTTCTGGTTGTTACCACCCTGTTCACAAAGTTCCGGGACTCATTTTTTATCCAGAAAACCGTTATAAGGAGCTAGGTGATATTGACACAGTGCACGTGTCAACCACGTGCCACTATATGTACCAAACCTGAAGTTTGTAATTTCGCGCATGCGCTGTGTGGTAGCATATAAGCGGATGTGACCTAGTAGTGCTCGTCGCGTTTCAAAAATGGACGGCAAAATTCAACAATGTGTGTGCATTGATTTCTGCTTTCATCTAGGAGAAACTGGTTCCAAAACTCTTGAAATGTTGCAAACAGCTTTCGGAGAGTCCTGTTTAAGTAGATCCAAAACATTTGAGTGGTATTCCCATTTCAAAAGTGGACTCCGATCCTTTGAAGATGGCCCCCGTCAAGGGAGACCCTCCACCTCCCACACCGACGAGTTCGTAGCACATGTGCAAGAAATGATACGCGCTGACCAACGTCTGACTATCAGAGAGGTTGCTGATGATATTGGAATATCAATTGGTACGTGCCATAAAATCGTAACTGAAGATTTGCACATGAGATGGGTTTCAGCGAAACTCGTGCCACGCCATCTGACTGAGGACCAGAGGGACGATCAGTTGTCCATTTGCAGTGACCTCCTTGAGATAGCAAAAAACGACACAAATTTCATGTCCTCGATAATAACTGGTGATGAAAGCTGGGTGTACGGATATGACCCGGAAACAAAGCAAATGTCCTCCCAGTGGCAAACGCAATCATCTCCTAGGCCGAAGAAGGCACGACAGGTCAAGTCCAATGTCAAGACCATGTTAATAGCGTTTTTCGACATTGATGGCCTGGTGCATCATGAATACGTCCCTATAGGACAGAGTGTCAATGCTGAATTCTACAAAACAGTCCTGCAACGCCTCCGCGACGCTGTGCGCAGACATCGCCCTGAGAAGTGGCGCACAGGCAATTGGCTTGTTCATCATGACAATGCACCTGCACACAGGTCTGTCACCACAAACGCATTTTTGACGAAACACAACATTCCATTGCTCCAGCATCCTCCATACTCACCCGATCTTGCTCCGTGTGACTTTTTCTTGTTCCTGCAACTTAAGAAAACAATGAAAGGTCGTAGATTCGATGACATTGAGCAGATTCAAACCAACGCGACGAGACAAATGAGGGCTATTCCGCAAAGTGACTACCAGAGGTGCTTCCTTCAGTGGCAGGAACATTGGAATAAGTGTGTACACTCACAAGGGAACTACTTTGAAGGAGATAGAACCAACTAGTGTGTAAGTCTACTTATTCAATTCCAAAAAAAATGAGTCCCGGAACTTTGTGAACAGGGGAGTATATGTTGGTTCTTGTTTTGGTAAAATAAAATTTTATTACGTATGTTGTGTAGCTCCCTGGTTAGATCAATTTTTAGTACTGTTTCTAGTGGTGGTGATGATGAGTTTTGTGTTCTCAAGTATTCCATGAGTGGTTTTCTGTGCTGTTCATGTTTCTTGCATGTTAGCACATAATGTGCTGTGGTGTTTTTCTCCAGACATGTTACGCAGTTGGGTTACTCCACCATCAAATAGCCTGTTCCTAGTTGAAGTCTAATCAGTTTTGTATTGCATGGTATTTTTGGTTCTCTAGATATCTGACATGTCCGTGTCGGATCTTTTAGCAGTTTATAGGCATGTCTGCCTTTCTGGCTTTGTTTCCATTTTTTTTCCATTCCTTTGTTATAATATTTTTAATTATACTTTTGATCTCTGTTGTGCTTAAACCTGAGTTTATATGGTTTGGACTGCTTCCTCTTTTTGCTTCCTTGTCGGCCACCCCATTTCCTTCAAATTCCACGTGCTAGGGTATCCATGCTAATAATACTGTGCAGCTCCTATTAATTGGGTGTGTACTAAGTTGCAATATTTCTTCTGCTATGTCTGGTCGGCTACATTCATGTGCATTTCTTAGTGCATGAAGATCTGACAGTGAGTCAGTTGAGATTGTTAGCTTTTTGGGGGCTTGTCGGTAATTATTTCTAGTGCTTTTGCTATTGCCACTATTTCTGCTGTGAATATTGATGTGTTTTCAGTTACACTAAAATTTTTCTTCAGCTTCCAGTCTGGAATGTGTAATCCTATTCCGAGTTCTTCATTTTCTATTTTTGATCCGTCAGTGTATACTTTCAAGCTACCCTTACTTATCTGTTCTATATATTTTGTGGCTATGTTTTTAATGTCATTTTTTTCTGCTTTTTTTATTTATTATATCTGCAAGATGAGTGTCAATGTTTGGTTTCTTGAGCTCCCAAGGAGGAATCACTGGTGTGTATTTACTACATTTTATTGCATTTGTTATAGTATTGTGTTCTTCTATTTCTTCCATGCACTTCCATCATATTGGAAATCTTGTGGGATCCAGAGGGGTATCCCGGGTTGTAGGGAGATTCTTCACAAACATTGCATTGGCTGGGTGGTTTTTGTCTATTAGTACTTTGCCCGTGTAATTCTGTCGTAAGTTCTTTTTCTTCTTAGCTTGAGGGGTATTATTCCTAGTGCTGCCTCTAGTGCTTCAAGTGATGTTGATCTCGAGGCTCCAGCTATTGTACTTAGTGCCTGGTGCTGTATTTTGCCCAGTTTTTTTCTTATTGCTGTGAGCTGCAGTCATATATTATGCTTGCTTAGTCCATTTTCCCTCTTACAAATGACCTGTAGAACATGAGAAGTGACTTGATGCTTGCTCCCCATCATACACTGCCTTTTAGGTATCTCATCATATTAGTGAGTCCTCTGCAGCTCTCAATCAGCTTGTTTAAATGTTTTTTCCAGTTTAGTTGTTGATCCAAAGTCATGCCTAAATATTTGGTTGTTTCTACTGTTTTAATTTTGTGCCCTTGGATTTTTATGTCTATTGTTTTATTTTTTATAATTCTACCTCTACTGAATATCATTCCGAGCGTCGTTTTAGCGTTTAGTTGGAAGCCCCACTTAGCCATCCATTCTGTGATCTTGTTTATTTGGGCTTGAAGATCTGTATATAATCTGGGAAGAATTTTCCCCGTCCTCCAAATAGCTGCATCATCTACAAATTGTGACAGTTTGTTTCTTCTGTTGCTGAATTCCTCTCCTGTCATTAAGCATAATAGAAAATAAGGAAAGGGATAATACTGAGCCTTGAGGGATGCCGTTCTGTTGCTCATATAGCTCTGATTTGTCATTATTTACTTGTACTGTAAAGTATCTGTCCTCCAAGAAGTTTTCTATGTAGTTGTATATGTTTCCAGCTATTCCTATCTTGTTAATCTTATATAACATACCTTCTCTCCAGCATTCATCGTATGCCCTTGCTACATCTAAGAATACGGCTACTGTTTTTGCATTTCTTTTAAATCCTGATTTTACCTCATGTTCTAGTCTGATAAGCTGGTCCATGTTCTAGTCTGATAAGCTGGTCCATGTTCTAGTCTGATAAGCTGGTCCATGTTCTAGTCTGATGTTGGTCCATGTTCTAGTCTGATAAGCTGGTCCATGTTCTAGTCTGATAAGCTGGTCCATGTTCTAGTCTGATGTTGGTCCATGTTCTAGTCTGATAAGCTGGTCCATGTTCTAGTCTAATAAGCTGGTCCATGTTCTAGTCTGATGTTGGTCCATGTTCTAGTCTGATAAGCTGGTCCATGTTCTAGTCTGATAAGCTGGTCCATGTTCTAGTCTGATGTTGGTCCATGTTCTAGTCTGATAAGCTGGTCCATGTTCTAGTCTGATGTTGGTCCATGTTCTAGTCTGATAAGCTGGTCCATGTTCTAGTCTGATGTTGGTCCATGTTCTAGTCTGATAAGCTGGTCCATGTTCTAGTCTGATGTTGGTCCATGTTCTAGTCTGATAAGCTGGTCCATAGTGCTTCTGTTTTCCATAAACCCTGATTGGGTTGGGCTGTAAAGATTGTTCTTTTCTATGTGGTATTTTAATCTATTGTTCACCACAGTTTCCATTATTTTCCCTATTTGAGATGTCAATGCTATTGGTCTGTAGGAGCTCGCATCATGGGCCTCCTTATCTGGTTTTAGTATTGGTATGACTACTGCTACTTTGGTATTTTACCTGTTTTCCATATAATATTGAATAGAGAGGTTATTATTTCTAAGGTATATTTTGGTGTCTTTTTTAGTATTTCGTAGCTTAGAATGTGGTTTCCTGATGCTGAATTCGGCCTCATTTATTACTTTTTCTACTTCCTCTATAGAAATTTCAGAGTTTAGATATTATTTCTCCCCTGCATCATTTAACATCTTTTTTTCTTAGTTCTGTTATGAGTTTTTCTCTTCTCCTTATTTCTTTGTACCCCAGCACTTACATTATAGAAGTATTTTGCAAGGGTATTTGCTTTTTGTTTGTCTGATTCTGCCAGTTCTGGAATTTTGATAGTAGACATTACTGTTCGTTTGGATTCCCTTTAAGGGTATTTAATGTTTTCCACACCTCTGTAACTGAATGTGTGCTTGGATTGATGATTTGGCAGAAGGTTTTCCAGAACGCTTCCTTTTCCTGTAATATTATTTTATTTGTTTCATTTCTTTTTCTCTTATACTGTTTATAGTTATCTTGGGTCCTATTTTTTCTATATTTTTGTAGTTCTTGTTTTCTTACTTTAGTTTTTTTTTGTACATTTGTTTGTCCACCAGGGATCTGGGTTTTTATTCCAGTGTTCTGTTTTCTCTTTTCTGTTATTCTGTTTTGGAGTTATGTGTGGTGGCATATTGGAGTGTGGTATATGTTTGGCGGCAGTTTTTAGTATTTCTTCTGTTAGATTGTTCGCATATATATCTTCACTGATGATTTTGTCTAGTTTCATTCCTTCCATTTCGGTTTGGAAAGCTATCCAATCAGCTTTTTTATTGTGGAATATTGGTATTTCTGCTCCATTGTTTACTGTATATTTTTGTTTGATTGTTATCTATGAGTTTGTGATCTGAGTTAGTATCATTTAATGTTTCCCATTTTGCTTTGGCTAAGTTGGCTGTTACTATGCTGATGTCTATTGAAGAGTCTGGTTGATCTGCATTCATTTCCTGCGGTGGCCATTTTGGCATCAGGATGTGAAAACAAAAACTCAGTCTTGAATCTAAGTTAATCGAACAGTGTTCCACTTCTTCAAGTGAGTCCTAGTACTTTTCAGTGCTGCTACATACTGTAGACATAATTGTATTTCTTTTAAATTATATTGTAAAAGTTTTTGTGGTCTCTTAATGTAAATCAAAATTTCTCAATTCACAATCGGCAAGGACCATCAGGTTTGTATCTAACCCACGCGCAGATTCGAGGACCAGAAAGGTAGGATAAATCAATTGTTTAAATTCCAGTAAATACAAATACTTTCATATCCCTCCCCCAGAAATAAATTTTAAGCGAAAGCTACAGATATGGCAACATGCCAGTGGTTACTACACTTAAGTAAAAACACTCAAGTATTCTCATTTGGTTTTGTGATATAGTGATGGTCTCATGGTATGGTGATGGTCTCATGATATAATGATGAACTCATGATATGGTGATGGTTTCATGATATACTGATGGTCTCATGATATAATGATGGTGTTATGATATAGTGATGAGATGGTGATGTTCTAATGATATAGTGATGGTCTCATAATATAGAGATCAATCAATACCTTTAAGCTCCCTAAGGAGCATAGGCCTTCAACAAACACATGCCAAGTCTTCCTGTCCTGTGCCATCCGCTCAAGTTCTTTCCATATTTTCCTCATCATTTTCACCTCTGTTTCCAGTTCTCTTCTCCGTGTGTTTTTTGGTCTACCTCTGCCTCTCTTTCCCTGTGGATTCCAGAACAAGGACTGCCTTGTAATGCTATTAACAGGTTTCCTCAATATGTGTCCTATCCATCTACAGCGTCTTCTTCTCAACTCTTGTTCCACTGGCACTTGTCTGGTTCTTGTCATTAATTCCACATTTGGGACTTTGTCATACCATTTCAGTCCTTCTATTCTACGCAAGCACCCGTTTATAAAAGTCTGTAGCTTTTTGGTTGTTGTTTTTGTTGCTCTCCATGTCTCATGCCATACAACAGGACTGACTTCACATTTGAGTTGAAGATTCTTATTTTCGTGTTGGACTTGATTTCTCTTGTTCTCCATATGTTTCCCAATGCAGTGAAAGCTCCTCTTGCTTTTTGTATTCTTATTTTGATATCACTGTCTGTCCCTCCAACTTTGTCTATATTACTTCCAAGATATTTGTACGATTCTACATCTTTTAGTGGTGTTTCTTCATGTTCAATCTTGTTATCATTTCTTGCATTTATTCTCATAATCTTTGTCTTTTCCCTGTGTATTTTCATGCCCACTTGTGACATCTCATCGAGAATTTTCATTTTCTCTTGCATCTGATTATGGTTATGGGACAGAAGAGCCAAGTCATCTGCAAAATCCAGATCATCAAGCTGTTTAGTCAGATTCCACTGGATTCCATTTCTGTTGTGTGATGTCGATGTTTTCATAACCCAATCTATTGCTAGTAAGAAAAGAAATAGAGACAAGAGGCATCCCTGTCTCACTCCCGTTCTAATCCTAAACGGTTCTGTAAGTACTCTACATGTCATGTCTTCATAGGTCTTCTTTATTAAGTTAATGATCTTCATGGGAACTCCATAATGCCTCATCAATTTCCAAAGCGATTCTCTGTCTACACTGTCAAATGTCTTTTCATAGTCCACGAATCCGATGTATAGCGGTGAATTCCATTCCAGACTTTGTTCAACTATTATTCTCAATGTGGCTATCTGGTCTGTACAGGATCTATTTTGTCGAAAACCTGCTTGTTCATTGTTCATCTCTCAGTTGCTTGTCTAGGACTCTTTTAATCTCTCCAGGATGATTCTGTTTAATACTTTTGCTGGCACTGATAGTAACATTATTCCTCTATAATTTGTGCACTCTTGTAAATTTCCCTTCTTAGGCAACTTGACCAGATAACCTTCCTTCCATTCTGCTGGTATTTCCTCTCTCTCCCAGACTTTGCCAAGTAGTTTGTATAATATCTCTGTAGAGGTATCAATATCTGTTTTGATGGCCTCCGCAGGAATGCAATCTGGACCAGCTGCTTTTCCATCTTTCAGAAGCTTTATGGCTTTCTTTATTTCTTCTTTATTTGGTCGTTCACAGATGATTTGTAGCTCCTCTTCTGCTGGCTGGATGTCTGGGGGATTAGTTGGAGATGGTCTATTGAGAAGTTCCTCAAAATGTTCTGTCCATCTCTTCATTTGTTCTTGTATATTACTAAGCAATTTTCCATTCTTATCTTTTATGAGGCCATTTGCTTGCTTATATTTCCCTGCTAGCTTCTTTGTTTTGTTGTACAGGTCCCTCATATTTCCTTTGGCTGCAGCTTCCTCTGCTTTCCTTGCCAACTCTTCAATATACTTCCTCTTGTCTCTTTTGATGTTTCTTCTTACTTCTTTGTTTGCTTCTATGTACACTTCATGAGCCTTGGCTTTGGAGCTTCTGGTTTTGCTACTGTTTAAATCTGCTTTCTTGTTTTTCCTGTCTTCTATCTTACTAATGGTTTCTGTTGTTATCCATGCTTTGTGCTGATGTTCTCTTTTTCTCAGTACTTCTTCACGTCTCGTTCCATATATTTTTTACTTGTTGCCAGTGGTCTTCCGTATCTGTTTCATCTTCCAGCTGTTGGAGTACTTGGTATTTGTTGGATACTGTAATTGAAAATTTTTCTCTTATTTCCTGATTTCTTAGATATCCCACATTATACTGTTGTCTATAGCTATATGCTGTTGTAAATTTCTTGAGTTTTAATTTTGTTTTAGCCAACAGAAGATGGTGGTCTGATACAACATATGCATATGTGATCAATCTGATTCTCAGTTCTGTGGTCTGGTGATGTCCATGTTGCTTTATGTATTCTTTTATGTGGAAATATGCTTCCTCCTATAGCTAGTTGATTTGAAGCACAGAAGTTTTCTAATAGTTTCCCATTCTCGTTCATCATACCTAATCCATGCTTTCCCATGATTTCTTCAAAGCCAGTGTTGTCTGTTCCTATTTTTGCATTTAGGTCCTCCATCAAAATTGTGATGTCCTTTCTTTTCTTATTGTCCAAGACACTTTGTAGTATGGTGTAAAAGTCTTCTTTCTCAGATTCTTCTTTATCATTTGTTGGTGCATAACACTGAATGATGTTTATATTTACTTTCTTTCTGGCTGAATTAAACCTTGCTGTTATACTTCGGGGTCCCATTGCTTCCCATTCTATAAGTGCCTTCTGTGCTTCCCTAGACAGCATTAGAGCCACCCCTTCACTGTGGTGGGCTCTTTCCTCCTCATGTCCTGAGGACAACACCATTTCTCCTGTGATCAATCTCCTCTTCTCTATGCCTTTCCACCGTGTCTCGCAGAGACCCAGGATATCAATCCTGTAATTTGTCATTTCTGCTGCTACCTGTGCAGTTTTCCCTTGTTCACACAGAGTGCAAACATTCCAGGTGCCAATCCTGGAGATTTTCCTAGACGAGAACAGGTTAGTCGGCAACCCAGACTCCTTTCGGCTTTCTCTAGGTTGCTTTATGCGCCTCCTTTCCAGAGGACCTTCTTCTGTCTTGGGCGGCTGAGTTGATTTATATTCTTTATTTGACTTGTCCATGTTTGTTAAAGTTTTTGTGGTAAAAAGTTTTTTACGGGATGGGGTAACCAGCCCCCATGCCCAACCCTCCTTAGTCACTTTTTACGACATGCCTAGTAGGGTACAGTGTTACTATTCTTTGCTCCCCTTTCAGGCCCCGGTAACACATGGGTGATGATATAGTGATGGTCTCACGTTATGGTGATGGTCTTATGATATAATGATGATCTAATGAAATGGTGATGGTCTCATGATAAAGTGATAGTTTTCATGATATAGTGATGATTTGTATGACATAGTGATGGTTTATGATATAGTGATGGATATATGCACAATCATCATCATTGTGAAAAGCTGGCTCCATTTTTTTTCAGGCCACATTTTCTGACTCAAATGGAGATTTGAGAACAGAGTTAGAGGCCAAGTATCGGAAGGAACTCAACCGTAAACTTGAGGATGTGAACAGATTTCTGGACTCTCAGTCCCAGCTTCGAGACAGACTGGATACTTCTAGAACAGAGGTGGAGGTCAGGCTTTTGTCAGATAAAAGGAGAATGGAAGTAGGTCAATGACAAAAAGTCTAGATGTGTCTAAAAATGTCTTTATTTATTCTGTCCTTTCATCGACTTGACTTTGATCCAATGTCAGCTCTTGGTGACAGTTTAACGCTTTATCACCTCCGGCCACTTCAGTATGTCACCTCAGTATGTCATGCATCAAATTTTGTTTGTGGAATAACATTTTATGATAGTCGCTAATCACATAATAAACGCATAACTAATAAAGATAAATGTTTAATATTTTTTTGCAAACTGTAGGAAATAGAATGCCTTCAGTGTAGAACAGGTGTATATTTATTTATACAGTCACGGAGGCAAGAAGTGAGTTATTTTTGTTTTAATGAGATACCACTATCCTTGTAATATGAGTATTTAATTGAGCAAATGTAGCATAGATACAATCTTCTGTTACCCATAGCATAGATACCATCTTCCGTTACCCAATCTAAATATGACAATAAAAAATATACAAATTATAATTACAGACAACAGTTTAATGTGGAATATTTCAGAAATCAAGAAGCAGATTACAATTACAGTATCTAGTAAGTAAGAAGTACATGAAAAACTAGAAGATGAAGCACTACAGAAGGCCGGTGGTAACAGATAAACAATATACAAAATGAAACATGTGGAGAAACTCTTGACAACAATGAGAAGGCCAGAATAAAGCATAAACAAGTAAGATAAAGCAAAGAAAAAATTTGAAACCAGATTCAAGTGGAAGCAAAACCAAAAGTTCCTAATCAAGGGCTCATGAATAATATATAGAAGCAAACAAAGAAGTAAGAAAAAGTATCAGAAGAAATGAGAGGGAATTTATTGAGACAGCAGCACAAAGATACCAACAGAGAAATATCAAGACATAATACAGCAACACAAAGATACCAACAGAGAAATATCAAGACATAATACAGCAACACAAAGATACCAACAGAGAAATATCAAGACATAATACAGGAACACAAAGATACCATAATAATAATAGCCCCTTCAGTCATAACTGACTATGGGAATGCACCCCTGAGGTGACAGCCCTCAGCTGCTTATTTTCCTGGTGCTCCTTTCGACGTTTTCTCCTCACCTCTGCTTCTTGTGTGAGCCTCTCTTCGCCCAATCTGAGGTGGCGCCGTAAATAGCATCGCCACTTAGTGCGATCGGCAGCTTCATCCTCCCATGTTGCTGGATCCATGTCCAGTGCCCTCATATCTCTCTTGCACACATCTTTGAACCTCAGCTGTGGTGGCCCAACTGTTCTCTTGCCATCTGCTAATTGTCCGTAGAAGATATCTTTTGGGATGCGACCATCTTCCATGCGGCGAACATGGCCAAGCCAGCGAAGTCTGCGCTGTCTAAGAAGCGTATACATACTTTGAAGGCCAGCACGTGACAACACCTCGACATTTGTCACTTTATCTTTCCACGAGATGCCGAGGATGCGGCGTAGACACCGCAAATGGAAGGTATTGAGCCTTCTTTCTTGCTTAGCATAGGTCGTCCAGGTCTCGCTGCCATATAGGAGTGTCCTTTGACGCAGGCATTATATACCGCAGCTTTGGTCTTCATTGTGAGTTTAGAGTTTCCCCAAACACGCGATGTGAGGCGGGCAAAGGTAGCTGCAGCTTTGCCAATGCGGCTGTCGATTTCTGTATCCAGTGAGAGTTTGTCATTAATGGTAGACCCTAGGTATGTGAAGTGGTGCACCACTGCCAATTCATAGTTATCGATAGTGATAACTGGTGCAGCACCCACATCCTGACTCAGCACATTCGTTTTCTTTAGACTTATTGTCAGGCCAAAGTCCTTGCATGCTTTAGTGAAGCGATTCATCAAGCTCTGAAGCTCCTGTTGGCTTTGAGTGACGACTGCAGCATCATCAGCGAACAACAAGTCTCTTATAGTGACCCTTCTGATTTTTGTTTTTGCCTTCAGCCTTGAAAGATTAAACAGACGGCCATCTGACCTAGTGTGAAGGCATATTCCTTCAGTTGCATCTCTGAATGCATGTTTCAAGAGTAAGGCAAAGAAGATTCCGAAGAGGGTCGGAGCCAGAACACAGCCTTGTTTAACGCCACTTCGTATATCAAAGGGCTGTGACGTGCTTCCAGCATATTGGACTGTTCCCTTCATGCCGTCATGGAATGACTTTATCATTTCCAGCATTTTAGAAGGGCAGCCTATTTTCAGGAGGATTTTAAAGAGTCCATCCCTACTAACCAGGTCGAATGCTTTTGTGAGGTCTATAAAGGCGATATATAATGGTCTTTTCTGCTCTCTTGATTTTTCCTGAAGCTGGCGGAGAGAGAAGATCATGTCTGTTGTTGATCTGCCAGCTCGGAATCCACACTGTGACTCTGGATATATGCGCTCAGCTAACTTGTGTAGTCGCATTAAGATGACTTTGGCAAAAACCTTACCAACAATACTAAGAAGAGAGATGCCTCTGTAGTTATTGCAATCACTTCTGTCTCCTTTATTTTTATACAGTGTTACAATCTTGGCATCTCGCATGTCTTGAGGAATAGTTGTCTCTTCCCAGCACTGGCACAGCATCCTATGCAGGGGATGTAATAGCGTGCTCTTACAGCATTTGATTAAATCAGGAGGAATCCCATCACTGCCTGGTGCTTTGCCAGAGGCCAAGCTATCAATGGCCTTGCTGAGTTCCTCTAATGTTGGTTCGGCATCCAGCTCCTCCATAGTTGGCAGACTGTTGACACCATCAAGGGCTGCAGGCGTAACGGTATTGTCTCTAGCGTAAAGCTCAGAGTAGTGCTCGACCCACCTCTCCATCTGCTTACCCTTATCGGTTAGCTTCTCTCCGCTGATGGTTTTTAGCGGTGCCGTCTTACTTTTATGGGGGCCAAGTGCTTTCTTTATACCGTCATACATTTGTCTAATGTTGCCTGTTTGCGCTGCGATCTGGATGCTCTCACTGAGCTGGAGCCAGTAGTCATTTGCACAGCGTCGAGCAGTTTGTTGAACTTTGCTTCTCGTAGCCCTCAGGATCTGTAGGGTTCTGGCACTCGGTGAACGTTTGTATTCATTCATAGCACTGCGCTTAGCTTCAATGACAGGTGCCATCACATCTGATGAAGCATCAAACCAGTCATTTGACTTTGCTGTTTTCTTACCAAAGGTGGCAAGTGCAGTACTTTGAATGGTGTTCCGTAGATGCTCCCAGTTCTCTGTAATAGTATCACCATGCTGAGGGCTACTGAGCACTTTCTCGAAGGTCGCAGTGAATTGAGCGATCATGAAAGGGTCTGACATCTTGCTGGTATCAATGCGTGGTTTCCCTTCATGTCTGACACGATAGAGTTTTCTTGGTTGTGCTCTGATTTTGCAGCAAACCAAGGAGTGATCTGTATCACAGTCTGCACTATGGTACGAGCGCGTGGAGAGCACAGACCTGAGGAGTGGCCTTCTGACGAGAATCAGGTCAAGTTGGTGCCAGTGCTTGGATCTTGGGTGTCTCCATGACACCTTATGCTGGGGTTTTGTCTGAAAGTAGGTGTTGGTCACGCAGAGGTCATGGTGGACGCACAACTCTAAGAGCCGTTGTCCATTTTCATTCATCTTGCCAATACCAAACCTGCCCAGACATGAAGGCCATGAAACATTATCGGCACCCACTCTAGCGTTAAAGTCACCAAGGAGAACAAGCTGTTCTTGCCTAGGTATGCTTTTGATAATTGCTGTTAGATTCTCGTAGAACTCATCTTTAGCTTCTGAGGCAGAGTACAGAGTAGGAGCATACACACTGACAAGGGTGATGGGACCTGTGCTAGTTTGCAGGCGGAGCGTTAACAGGCGTTCTGATCCATTCTCGCCTGGTTCAACCATTTTAGTTAGCGATTTTTTGACCGCAAAACCTACTCCGTGTTCTCTAGCTTTATTAAGATCTTTCCCTTGCCAATAAAATGTGTAGTCCTTCTCGCTCACCGTTCCAGAGCCCGCCAGGCGCGTTTCCTGAAGTGCAGCTATATCCACCTGAAGTCGTTTAAGCTCATCATTAATTATGGCTGTCTTCCTTACATCGTTTACATCCTGTAGGTTTTCGGATAGTCCAGTCAACATAGTCCGGACGTTCCAGCATCCCAATCTGAGAGT
Organism: Oreohelix idahoensis; assembly: GCA_024509875.1. Taxonomy (NCBI): domain Eukaryota; kingdom Metazoa; phylum Mollusca; class Gastropoda; order Stylommatophora; family Oreohelicidae; genus Oreohelix; species Oreohelix idahoensis. The sequence goes on along the minus strand of JAMPIV010014049.1, from coordinate 291,675 downwards.
TTGCTTATTTCTATTTTTTCGATAATTGCTTGGTGCAAAATTTTCTGTCCACAGTTCGGGTTTGACCCTAATCCCCATGCACCCAATGGGGAAAGCAGACAGTGGCGGGACAACACCTTATTGACTGGGGGCTGCCCAGCTTGAAGCGGGCGGTAGCTGTCCAGTGAGATCCTAGAACCTCTCCCACTGTCGGAAGTAGCCCCTGGCGCCATGCCCTACGCCAATTGGGCAAAATGCTTATAACCGGTAACTGCTACTTCCCGTGTTTTGCCGACACCTATAGGGTGAAGCTGGAGTGTCCTCTCCAGGGCGCGAGCTTGGGCACAGTTATATGGAGATCAAGCTGTTGCCCATGCAGCATGTTCCCCCTCTCCACACAGCCGGTAGATCCAAAGGAACGGCAGTAGCCGATACAGTTTGGTACCAGCCATGTCGCAGGAGTTGCCAGAATAATGTCGAATCGACATTAGACTGCCTTAGGGACTCCGACTCCGGATTTATCCTCAGGGTTTACTCCCGAAGCCAATTCCATAAATGGATATTCCCGCAAGGCAGCGGTGGTTTGAATTCAGAGTTCCTTCTCTTAGATAAGCTACCAACCAAGGATCACGAGCCCTATCTGCCCGAAGCTGCTGGTTTTAAGGTGCCAGTCGCTCGCCTTTGCCCCTTCTCCCGTCAGTGGAAACAGTTCTGCCGGGCTCAAATTGAGCCACACGTGAAGGCCAGGAGCTGGACTTGGTTGTCAGAGGCTGTTTGATGCGCGTGCCATAGAAGTATTTTATCTGCAGTGAGAGCTTATCCTCACTACAACTCCCGGCGATAACAACCTTTTGGAACAAAGATACCAACAGAGAAATATCAAGACATAATACAGCTACACAAAGATACCAACAGAGAAATATCAAGACATAATACAGCAACACAAAGATACCAACAGAGAAATATCAAGACATAATACAGCAACACAAAGATACCAACAGGGAAATATCAAGACATAATACAGCAACACAAAGATACCAACACAGAAATATCAAGACATAATACAGCAACACAAAGATACCAACAGAGAAATATCAAGACAATACAGCAACACAAAGATACCAACAGAGACATATCAAGACATAATACAGCAGCACAAAGATACCAACACAGAAATATCAAGACATCATACAGCAGCACAAAGATACCAACACAGAAATATCAAGACATAATACAGCAGCACAAAGATACCAACACAGAAATATCAAGACATAATACAGCAGCACAAAGATACCAACACAGAAATATCAAGACATAATACAGCAGCACAAAGATACCAACGGAGAAATATCAAAACATAATACAGCAGCTCAAAGATACCAACACAGAAATATGAAGACATAATACAGCAGCACAAAGATACCAACACAGAAATATCAAGACATAATACAGCAGCACAAAGATACCAACACAGAAATATCAAGACATAATATAGCAGCACAAAGATACCAACAGAGAAATATCAAGACATAATACAGCAGCACAAAGATACCAACAGGGAAATATCAAGACATAATACAGCAGCACAAAGATACCAACAGAGAAATATCAAGACATAATACAGCAACACAAAGATACCAACAGAGAAATATCAAGACATAATACAGCAGCACAAAGATACCAACAGAGAAATATCAAGACATAATACAGCAGCACAAAGATACCAACACAGAAATATCAAGACATAATACAGCAGCACAAAGATACCAACACAGAAATATCAAGACATAATACAGCAGCACAAAGATACCAACAGAGAAATATCAAGACATAATACAGCAGCACAAAGATACCAACAGAGAAATATCAAGACATAATACAGCAACACAAAGATACCAACACAAAGATACCAACAGAGAAATATCAAGACATAATACAGCAACACAAAGATACCAACAGAGAAATATCAAGACATAATACAGCAACACAACGATACCTCATCTCATCTCATCTCATAATCGTACCCTCTTCTACCCCGTGAAACGAAGTGTAGAGGGGACCCAAGTGCACAAGGCCCATGGGCAGGACATGTAATCGAAGTGACTTGGCAAACAGGTGATTAGCCCACACAAAGATACCAACAGAGAAATATCAAGACATAATTAATACAGCAGCACAAAGATACCAACAGCAGCACAAAGATACCAACAGCAGCACAAAGATACCAACAGCAGCACAAAGATACCAACAGCAGCACAAAGATACCAACAGCAGCACAAAGATACCAACAGCAGCACAAAGATACCAACAGCAGCACAAAGATACCAACAGCAGCACAAAGATACCAACAGCAGCACAAAGATACCAACAGCAGCACAAAGATACCAACAGCAGCACAAAGATACCAACAGCAGCACAAAGATACCAACAGCAGCACAAAGATACCAACAGCAGCACAAAGATACCAACAGCAGCACAAAGATACCAACAGCAGCACAAAGATACCAACAGCAGCACAAAGATACCAACAGCAGCACAAAGATACCAACAGCAGCACAAAGATACCAACAGCAGCACAAAGATACCAACAGCAGCACAAAGATACCAACAGCAGCACAAAGATACCAACAGCAGCACAAAGATACCAACAGCAGCACAAAGATACCAACAGCAGCACAAAGATACCAACAGCAGCACAAAGATACCAACAGCAGCACAAAGATACCAACAGCAGCACAAAGATACCAACAGCAGCACAAAGATACCAACAGCAGCACAAAGATACCAACAGCAGCACAAAGATACCAACAGCAGCACAAAGATACCAACAGCAGCACAAAGATACCAACAGCAGCACAAAGATACCAACAGCAGCACAAAGATACCAACAGAGAAATATCAGCAATTAAATGGTCTTATCAAGGACAAGAATGAAGAGTTGCTTAGCAACATAAAAGAGCCTAAGAAGGAAGATATTTACAAGAGAAGAATAATGCTACTATACTATACTATTAGTGCTAGTGAAAATATTAAAGTTGAACATCAATTGGTGAACGGACAATACTATACTATTAGTGCTAGTGAAAATATTAAAGTTGAACATCAATTGGTGAACGGACAATACTATACTATTAGTGCTAGTGAAAATATTAAAGTTGAACATCAATTGGTGAACGGACTATACTATACTATTAGTGCTAGTGAAAATATTAAAGTTGAACATCAATTGGTGAACGGACAATACTATACTATTAGTGCTAGCGAAAATATTAAAGTTGAACATCAATTGGTGAACGGACTATACTATACTATTAGTGCTAGCGAAAATATTAAAGTTGAACATCAATTGGTGAACGGACTATACTATACTATTAGTGCTAGCGAAAATATTAAAGTTGAACATCAATTGGTGAATGGACTATACTATACTATTAGTGCTAGCGAAAATATTAAAGTTGAACATCAATTGGTGAACGGACTATACTATACTATTGGTGCTAGCGAAAATATTAAAGTTGAACATCAATTGGTGAACGGACTATACTATACTATTAGTGCTAGCGAAAATATTAAACAGGATCATCCTTGAGAGATTAAAAGAGTCCATAGACATGTTGCCAGAAGAAAAGCAGGTTATGGACAAAACAGATCCTGGATAGATCAGATATCCACACTGCATACAATAGATGAACAGAGCTTAGAATTGAACTCATCTCTTTACATTGGATTTGTGGGCTGTGAAAAGGCTTTGACAGTTTAGACAGAGAATAACTTTGGAAACTAATGTGGCATTACAGAGTCTACCTTAAGTTCACTAAAACCAAACATGGAAAACCTGAAGGCATGAAATGGAGAATTTTTCATGAGGAAAACTTACAGAACCTTTAAGATGAGAACTGAAGTGTTGCAGGGGTTTCTCTTGTGACCATTTGTTTTCTTACTGGCTATAGATTGGATTATGAAAACAATGACGTCAGCCAACAGAAATAGAATTCAGTTGACTCCGAGAAAACACTTCATGATTTCTATTTGACTGATGACTTGGTTCTTTTGCCAGATACAAGACAACAAGACATGGAGAAAAGACAAAAATTATGACCATACAAGCAGCAAATAATAGCCAGACTGCACTTGGAAAACATCCTTACTAGATGTAAATTCATAATATATCTTGGTAGTGCAATGGCAAGTTGGAGGGACAATGATTGATATCAAAATAAGAATATAAAGGGCAAGAGAAGCGTTTGTTGCATTGGGAAATAATAATAATAATAGCCCCTTCAGTCCAGGTCTCGCTGCCATATAGGAGTGTGCTGCCATATAGGAGTGTGCTGCCATATAGGAGTGTGCTGACATATAGGAGTGTGCTGCCATATATGGGAAATATTTGGAGATAAAAAAAACTCCAACAGAAAAGTAAACATTTTCACCTCAAATGTGATGGCAGTCATATTTTGTGGTTGTGGAGCATGGAGAAAATAAACTTGGTAAGCAACAAGTTACAGACTTTCAAAAAATGGGTGCTTGTGAAAAATAGAATGATTAAAATGGGATGACAAGATGAAGTATGCAGCTGAAAGCAATAACCAAATACCAGTGAAACAAAAGGTGTTGACCTGAGGAAACCTGCTGATAGCTTCACAAGACAGCCTTTGTTTTTGTAATCCCCATGGTAAGAGAAATAGTGTTAGACAGTGAACACATGGAGACAGAAACAGGTTTAAAAGATAAAAAGAAGACATGGAGAGACCTTGAATGGATGGCACAGAACAGGAAGGGCCTATACTCCACATGGAACCAGAGAGTAATGAATGAAGTATGTTCAATTTTTTATTTCTGCCATCTTTTAAATTGTTTACTTTTGTCTGGAAAATAATGTATGTCGTTATGACATTACTTTCTTGTCTTTTTAGCCTAGAGAAAATATGTATCAGTCACTAAGTTGTACATTTGTGTGATAGGAGGAGATTCACAATCTAAGAGTTAAATTTGAACAAGCCATAGCTCAGAGAGAGACATCAGATATGGAGGCAAAACGTTTCAGAGAACTTTATGAGTCAGAGATGAAATGGCGGATGAGGGTCAGTGACCAGCTGCAGTTTGCCACTGAAAAGAGTTTAAATCTGAAATCCAAATTAAAGTAAGTACAAAATTTAAACCCTCTTATTTCCAACTGTATCATTCATTATTTATTTCCAACTGTATCATTCATTGTTTATCATTTAGAAAAGAGTAGTTAACAGCATGTAACTGTCCTGTTCCCTGGTCATCTTTTATTCTGTCCCTTGGTCCAACTATTTCAATAGTTATACTCAGTAAATTCCATACAAGAATTTGTTCTAACATTTGCAGTTATTATACACTTGATTAGCTGTCAAACAGCTTCTCTGTTATGATAAATAGAAAAAGCTCCCAAATATCGGAGAAATATAAATATGACCAGAAACTAAGTAAACTTGACGGGTGTCTTGTCTGAAATACCAGAATGTGAGAAACCTATTCTGATAGGAGAAGTCTGTCCTTCTTTCAAGAGGATATCCTGAAGAGGCCAGTGCACAAAAGAAGCTAATAATATGACACACTTCAGACATCAATTAATAATATGACACACTTCAGACATCAATTAATAATATGACACACTTCAGACATCAATTAATAACACTGGCTAACAAAAAAAAATTTTTTTTTTCTTTCTCTAACATTTCTATGTTTTTCTGGTCAATTTTAATGCGCTGTTTTTAAATCTGCAAACCGTTTTTCTCTATCAGGTCGGGATCTCTAGAAATACGCAATTGAAGTTTTTTAACAACTCATACAGTATTACAACATCATTTGTACAAGAAGTGTAACAGTTATGTAGGCTTAAATTTCTTTGCAGTCGACTTTCGTCGGTGAATGGCATGTGGTACATCGCGATGAAGCATCTAACAATAATCGGCAAGCATGGTCACACTCCACCGTCCTTGATAACGTGACTCCATTACGGCGATATCTTGATGAAATCGTTCTCCATGTTCATCGCTGACTTCGCCAAGGTTGTCAGGGAAAAAGTCAAGATGCGAATGGAGCAAATGGATTTTGAGGGACATGTTACAGCCCATAATTCTGTATGCATCTATGCACTGCTTAACAATATGCACATAGTCGACAGATTTGTGATTTCCCAGAAAGTTATCGACGATCGAATTGAATGCCATCCATGCGCGAAGTTCACTACCATGTAACAAGTTCTCGAATTGTTTGTCTGCAATAACTTTCCTAATCTGAGGTCCTACAAAGATACCTTCCTTTATCTTTGCATCGCTAATTTGCGGAAACTTTTCTCAAAGATAAGTGAAAGCTTTGCTCGTTTTATCTAACGCTTTTACGAAATTCTTCATGAGCCCCAACTTTATATGTAACGGTGGTAAAATGATGCTGTCTTTGTTAACTAATGGCTCGTGTATTACATTTTTATGCCCGAGCTGCATACGATCCCTGATAGGCCACACCTTTCTTGCATAATGTTGCTGTCTGTTGCGGCTGTCCCATTCACATAGGAAGCAACAAAATTTAGTATACCCAGTCTGCATGCACGTGAGAGTTGAAATGACCTTTAGGTCTCCACAAATCCGCCATTGGTAGTCATTGTACTTTATTTTTGCCAAAAGTATAGCCATATTGTCATAAGTTTCTTTCATATGAACAGAGTAGGCGACTGGAATTGATGAAAATAAATTTCCATTATGCAATAACACGGCTTTTAGACTAGTCTTGGAAGAGTCGATGAAAAGTCGCCATTCGTTGACTATGTGCTCATGACCGAGGTGCACCATTAGACCTTTTACATCTTTGCAATAGCAAATGTCATCATCCATCTCAAAGTAATGAACAAGTTCTCTGTGTCTATGACGAAATTTAGATATCGGAGTATTGGGCGCTAAAAGATTCCATTCTTTGAGTCGCGAACCGAGTAATTCCGCTTGTCCTTTGGTGAGAGCGAGATCACGTATTAGATCTGAAAGTTCTGAATGGTTAATTAAGTGAACACCATCATTCACCGGTATATAATCAGAGTCAGAATTAGTTTCTAAAGCAGGTAAACTATCACTTTCTGATGGTTCATTCACGTCCAACGGATATTGTTCTGGTGGAACTGGGATCGGGCACGTGATTGGATCATGAGGCACTGGTTTCGAAACCGATTCAATATTTGGATAAACCACAGACTTTCTAGTTTTAAAAGTGAAACCATAGATATTTGTCAAGCAGAAGTAACAATCAGTATCGTGATTTGTCGGTTCACGCCATATTACTGGCACTCCAAAAGGCATCGACTTATGCTTCGGCGATTTTCGTAACCAACCTGCCAATGTATTTGCACAAGTCGAACAAACTGCATTTGGCTTCCAAGATTTATTTGCATCATCAACTTTCGAATCGAAATAAAGTTCATATGCTTTCTTTAGCAATGGTGTAAAGTTTTTCTGGTGAACACGATCGGTAAAATATCCGCACACGTAACAGAACAGATTAGCCGAATTTCTACAACTTCTAGAAGCCATATTTCACTCAGAATTATTTCAAAATACAGTAACTATTTGAAATATAACGTAACATATGTCATGCATCTTTTAGCAGTATAAAAAGTAGAATTATTTTGCATTTTATTAATTTTTAAAAAGTTATATAGTAAAAATGAAACGGAGCAAATAACGGTTTCCCAAAAATATATTTATTCACAAATATCTTAAGAACCCGATGTGATAGAGATAAACGGATTTCAAATTTGAAATCAGCGCAAGAAACTGACCTAAGAACACTTATTCTTATATAAGAAAGAAAAATGTTGTTTGTCAGTGTAATATGACACACTTCAGACATCAATTATTAATATGACACATAGTTGATTGCCAAAGCCCGTTGACAGAGCAGTGGTAGAGATCCAGTGGTCAGAGCATTATTGTGATAACCTTTTGCTCAAGTTTGTCTCCACTTTGTGAGTGTGAGGTCAAATCTGATTAAAAACGTTTGCTAGAGCAAGTAGATTATCCACGCGTAATCAACACGTATCATCGGCAGGAGGACAGGTAGATTATCAGTGTGTGATCAACACACGTCACCAGGAGGACAGGTAGATTATCAGTGTGTGATCAACACATGTCACCAGGAGGACAGGTAGATTATCAGTGTGTGACCAACACACATCACCAGGAGGACAGGTAGATGATCAGAGTGTGACAAACACACGTCACCAGAAGGAAGACAAGTAGATGATCAGTGTGTGACCAACACACATCACCAGGAGGAAGACAAGTAGATTATAAGTGTGTGACCAACACATGTCATCAGAAGGAAGACAAGCAGATTATCAGCGTGTGACCAACACACATCACCAGGAGGACAGGTAGATGATCAGTGTATGACCAACACACGTCACCAGGAGGACAAGTAGATTATCAGTGTGTGACCAACACACATCACCAGGAGGACAGGTAGATGATCAGTGTGTGACCAACACATGTCACCAGGAGGACAAGTAGATGATCAGTGTGTGACCAACACACGTCACCAGGAGGAGGACATGCAGATTATTAGTGTGTGACCAACACATGTCACCAGGAGAAAGACAAGTAGATTATCAGCATGTGACAAACACACGTCACCAGGAGGAGGACATGCAGATTATTAGTGTGTGACCAACACATGTCACCAGGAGAAAGACAAGTAGATTATCAGCATGTGACAAACACACGTCACCAGGAGGAGGACATGCAGATTATTAGTGTGTGACCAACACATGTCACCAGGAGAAAGACAAGTAGATTATCAGCGTGTGACAAACACACGTCACCAGGAGGAGGACATGCAGATTATTAGTGTGTGACCAACACATGTCACCAGGAGAAAGACAAGTAGATTATCAGCGTGTGACAAACACATGTCACCAAGAGAAAGACAAGTAGATTATCAGCGTGTGACTAACACATCACCAGCAGGAGGATGTCAACAGCAAGAGGATGTCATCAGCAGCAGGACAAGTAGATTAAAGTGTCACTATCTCTGATGTCAGAGTAAATGTTTAGAATATTGAAATGGAGATTTGATCAATTGTATCCACTTTTTACCTGCATAAAGCATATGTACTGCTCAGTGAAGCAGAACTTTCTCATCTTTACTTATTATTATGTTTAAGGGTCGGTTGCTATGACTGAGTTTATCAGTATATTCTAAATTGATAGTTCTACAGAAATCACAAAGCGCTCACTAGTCTGAGTGTTTAGCAGCAGTTAAAAATAAAATTGAGATGGGTAGCTTGTCCAGCTTGGCTGTATACATGTGGTTAAAATCAAATTAAATTTAGATGGGTAATGTGTCTTGTCTGGGGTATATGGCTGTAGCTGAAATCAAAACAAAACTGACATTGGTAACTTGTATTGTCTGGGTTACGAATCTACCACCACTGTATGTAAAATAATATGAGAATATTCATTCATTCATAACCCTCCACTCCCAAAGGAGCATAGTCCTCCTGTCACGTGCCATCATCTCAAGTTCTTTCCACGTTCTCCTCATCACCTTCACCTCTGTTTCCAACTCTTCTCTATGTGCTTCTTGGTCTACCTCTGCCTCTCTTGTCCTGGGGGTTCCAGAACAAGGACTGCCTTGTAATACTATCAACAGGTTTCCTCAGTGTGTGTCCTATCCATCGCCATCGTCTTCTTCTCATCTCTTGTTCCACTGGCACTTGTCTAGTTGTTATCATCAGTTCCACGTTGGTAACCTTGTCATACCATTTTAATCCCTCTATTCTATGCAAGCACCCATTTATGAAAGTCTGTAGCTTTTTGGTAGTTGTCTTTGTTGTTCTCCATGTCTCAGAGCCATACAATAGGACTGACTTCACATTTGAGTTGAAGATTCTTATTTTCATGTTGGATCCGATTTCTCTTGATCTCCATATATTTCCCAATGTAATGAAAGCTCCTCTTGCTTTTTGTATTCTTATTTTGATATCACTGTCTGTCCCTCCAACTTTGTCTATATTGCTGCCAAGATATGTGTACGATTCTACATCTTGTATTGATGCTTCTTCAAGTTCAACCCTGTTATCATTACCTGCATTTATTCTCATTATCTTTGTCTTTTCCCCGTGTATTTTCAGACCCAATTGCTGTGACCTCTCATCGAGTGTTTTTAATTTGTCCTGCATCTGATTACGGTTATGGGACAGAAGAGATAAGTCATCAGCAAAATCCAGATCATCCAACTGCTTAGTCAGAGTCCACTGGATTCCATTTCTGTTGTGTGTTGTCAATGTTCTCATAACCCAGTCTATTGCTAGTAAGAAAAGAAATGGAGACAAGAGGCATCCCTGTCGCACTCCTGTTCTTATCCCAAACGGTTCTGTAAGCTGTCCTTTATGAAGAACTCTGCATGTCATGTCTTCATATGTTTTCTTTATTAAATTAATGATCTTCAGGGGAACTCCATGCCTCATCAATTTCCAAAGTGATTCTCTGTCTACACTGTCAAATGCCTTTTCGTAGTCCACAAATCCAATGTATAGTGGTGAATTCCATTCCAGACTTTGTTCAACTATTATTCTCAAAGTGGCTATCTGGTCTGTACAGGATCTGTTTTGTCGAAAACCTGCTTGTTCATCTCTCAGTTTCTTGTCTATGGACTCTTTTAATCTTTCAAGGATAATCCTGTTTAATACTTTTCCTGGCACTGAAAGTAACATTATTCCTCTATAATTTGTGCACTCTTGTAAATTTCCCTTCTTAGGCAACTTAACCAGATATCCTTCCTTCCATTCTGCTGGTATCTCTTCCTTTTCCCAGACTTTACCAAGTAATTTATATAACATCTCTGTAGCCATGTCGATATCTGCTTTGATGGCCTCTGCTGGAATGCCATCAGGTCCAGACGCTTTTCCATCTCTTAGAAGCTTTATGGCTTTCTTTATTTCTTCCTTCGTTGGTCTTTCACCGTTAATTTGTAGCTCTTCTTCTGCTGGCTGGATGTCCGAGGGGTTTTGTGGAGCTGGTCTATTGAGAAGGTCCTCAAAATATTCTGTCCACCTCTTCATTTGCACTTGTATGTTGCTGAGCAGTTTTCCATTCTTGTCTTTTATGAAGCAACTTGTTTGCTTGTATTTCCCTGTTAGCTTCTTTGTGCTGTTATACAGTTCTCTCATATTCCCTTTGGCTGCAGCATCTTCTGCCTCTCTTGCCAACTCCTTAATACACTTCCTCTTGTCTCTTTTGATACTTCTTTTTACTTCTTTGTTTGCTTCTGTATACACTTCTTGAGCCTTGGCTTTGGAACTTCTGGTTTTGCTTGTGTTTAAATCTGCTTTCTTGTTTTTCCTGTCTTTTATCTTATTGATGGTTTCTGTTATTATCCATGCTTTTTGTTGTCGTTCCCTTTTCCCCAGTATTTCTTCACATGTCTCATTCCATACCGTTTTGATTTGCTGCCAGTAGTCTTCTGTATTCTCGGCATCTTCCAGCTGTTGGAGCACCTGGAATTTGTTGGATATTGTGACCGCAAATTTGTCTCTTGTTTCTTAAACGTCCTACATTAAATTGTTGTCTATAATTTTGCATTGCTGCATATCTCTTGAGTTTCATTTTTACTTTGGCTATCAGAAGGTGGTGGTCTGATGCCACATCTGCTCCTCTATATACCTTTACATCCTGCAATGATGATCTAAACTTCTTGTTTATGCATATATGATCAATCTGATTTTCTGTTCTATGGTCTGGTGATATCCATGTTACCTTGTGTATTCTCTTATGTGGAAACATGCTTCCTCCTATAGCCAGTTGATTTGAAGCACAGAAGTTTGAGAATAGTTCCCCATTTTCATTCATTATTCCTAGCCCCTGTTTTCCCATGACTTCTTCAAAGCCGGTGTTGACTGTACCTATCTTTGCATTCATGTCACCCATCAAAATTGTGATGTCTCTTCTTTTTACTTTTTCCATAATTTCCTGTAGTCTAGTATAAAATGCTTCTTTCACAGACTCTTCTTTGTCATTAGTTGGTGCATAACATTGGATGACATTTACATTTATTTTCATTTTAGCTGTTTTAAAGAAGCTGTTATTATTCTGGAGCCAACGGCTTCCCATTCAATGAATGCTTTCTGTGCTTCTTTAGATAACATAAGAGCTAACTCTTCACTGTGGTGTGAACTTTCGTCTTCATGTCCTGAGGACAGCACCAATTCACCTGTGATGAGTTTCTTCCTGTCTACCCCCATCCACTTTGTTTCACACAGTCCCAGAACCTCGATTTTATATTCCCTCATCTCTGCTGCTACTTGTGCCACTTTCCCTTGTTCGTTTAATGTCCGAACATTCCAGGTGCCAAATCTGGAAGTTCTCTTAGAAGAAAGAAGGTTAGTCAGCAACACAGACTCCTTTGGGCTTTCTCTGTGTTGCATCATATGCCTCCCTGCGAGAGGACCTTCCCCTGTCTTGGATGGCTGTTTTATTTTCTTTAATTGACTTGTCCATGTTTGTTGAAGTTTTTTGTGGTTTAAATTTTTTACAGGATGGGGTAACCAGCCCCATGCCCAACCCTCCTTAGTCGCTTTCTACGACATGCATGGCAGGGAACAGTGTTACTATTCTTTGCTCCCCTTTCGGGCCCCGGTAACACACGGGTGATGAGAATATTAAAGACGGAATATTTTCAATTAACACTGACATCTCGGAGAAAGATTAAACATTGTCAGAAACATAAACAAAAAGATACTGCGTTACACGAGTGTTTATAAACAAATATTTTTTAGTAGGGTGAAGAAAATACTTGCCTTTTTCATGATTTGTATAAGTATTAACGGACATTGAGTGGAAGGTTGCAGAAACATTTTTTTACCAGCATGACACAAAAATACTTCTCCCTAACATTGTTAAAAACATCAGTAATGAAACTTTGATGTACAACACTTCCTGACTTACATAAACCCTTACGTAAGTCACCTTTTTTTACATAAGGAAATAGACCCACCTCACCCGTCATTCTCAGTCTATAGCCTATATACCACTTCAGGTGTTAGATCTTATGTTCCGTCTTGATAATGAGTGTCTGTGAAGTGATTATTAGTGTAAATTACTGTGGTATAAAGGACAGTTAGGAATAAAATAAGAAACCTGAAAATAATAATTGATATTTATAATAGGAAATGATACAACCTCTAATTTGAACTGCTCAACAAGTTGCACAATTGTATCTGCAACTTCTTCCTAGTTCTTGCTCAGATGTTGACAACTCAGGTCAGTAGCATAACTTAAAATCTTCTAACTAGGACATTCAGTTTAGTAGAAAACTGGGCTTATGGAAAAATTTGTTTAATTTCAAGTTGACATAGGTCATATAAGTAGGGGAGTGCAATGTATTGGGTTACATAAATATGTTTCCAGTAACACAGAAAATATATATATTTTATTGCATTGGTAGAAACTGAGATTCCAGGAGAAGGTAAATGGAAGATACTTGTACTAGTATCATACAGAATAGGTAGAAGGTGTTGGTCCAAGAGGTCAAACACAGAGAAGTTGGGTAACTCTGTGAGGCTGGAACTTTCATATTTGAAGAAAAAAATATTTGAAGAGAGATTATCATTAACAGAGACAAATTAAGGTGGAAGATAAATCAATACTTACTTACTTACATACTTAGTCGTTCCCCTTCTACCGTGAGGTGTAGAGGTTTGGAAGAAAGAGCGCCAGACTATCCTATCAGCTGTCTTCCTCCTGGCCTGGTTCCATTCTAGTCCTCGGTCCTTCAAAGATTGTCTAATGTTGTCCTCCCAGCGGACTCTGGGTCGTCCTCGGGGTCTGGATCCTTGGCTCTTTGTTTCCCATGCTTGTCGTGGTATCCGATCTTCTCCCATTCTGCAGACATGGCCAAACCATCTTAGTTGGGACTGTTCTACTTGGGTCTGCAGGGGGTAGGATTTAAGGCCTTGACGTATCGTCTGGTTGCGTACCATGTCTCTTCTTGTTACTTCAACCACCTTCCTCAGATACCTCATTTCTGAGGTTTGGATCTGGCTTTTATGGGTTGTAGTCATTGCCCATGACTCGCATCCATATGTCAAGACTGGGACATAGGTGGAGCGGTATACAGCCATCTTCGTTTTCTTACCAACCTCTCTCTTGCTGAGGAATCCTCGATTTATGGCCTGAAAAAGTCTCCCAGCTGCTGCTTTTCGAGTGGCCAACTCTTCTTTGATGCCTCCCTTTCGGTCTATAATAGCTCCGAGGTATTTAAAGTGGTCGACCTGCTCCAGGACCTGTTCTCCCAGCTTAATCTGATGTCTTCTTTCTTCTCGTGATATCACCATGGATTTTGTTTTAGAGCTGCTTATGACCATCCCTCTCTTCTCCAGCTCTTCCTTCCAGACTTGCAGGTTGGATTGGAGATGTGCTTCTGATTTAGCAATCAGGGCAACATCATCAGCAAATGCCAGCTCCGAAATACAGACCTGTCTCATCTTCCAGTACCCCACTGAATACTTTCTTGTTCTCTCCTTACATGCCTTGATGACATCGTCCATGAGGAGTATGAAGAGGTAAGGTGATAGGATATCACCTTGTCTTACACCAGTGGTGGTCCTGAACTCTTCTGACTTATGGTTTGCTGTCCTCACATAATTTCTGCAAGACTTGTAGAAGCTCTGTATAGCATGAATCAGAGGTGCTGGAATGTTCTTCCTTGCCAAACAGTCCCAAAGTTTGCTCCAGGGGACCCTGTCAAACGCCTTTTCCAGATCTATGAAACAAAGATGGATCTCACTCTTATACTCAAGGGCCTTTTCACTCAGCTGTCTGAGTGTGAAGATTAGGTCTTGAGTACTTCGGTTTGCTCGGAATCCGCACTGGACCTCATCCAATTGTGGCTCAGCTAGGCGTCGGAGTCTCTGCTCTAGGATTCTAGAGTAGATTTTACCAGGGACACTGAGAAGGGATATGCCTCTATGGTTTCCACACTGTCGATTGTCACCCTTTTTGAAAATTGGTGTTATGATGGCAATCTCCCAATCCTTTGGTATGGTCTTGTTGCACCACGCTGCCTGTAGGACCCTTAAGAGTAATAGGTCGCCTGATGCTCCCATGTACTTAACCATTTCTGGTGTTATACCATCATGCCCTGCTGCTTTGCCCATCTTGATTTTCTCCAGTGCTGCCTTCAGTTCTTCCATCTTTATGTCATCTTCACCATCATTGGTTTTCTCTTCTGTGCTAGTGGTTATCATTTCTGATGCTTCACCATGCTCACCATCCAGGAGTTCTGAGAAATATTCTTTCCATCTTTCCATTACTTCCTTCGGGGCAGTAAGCAATTTGCCTTGCTTGTCCTTTATAAATTTGAGAGGGCATTGTTTTTCCTTCCTCATGTTCTTTAGGGTCTTATAGAACAATTTCTGGTTTTCTTGTGCATCTTTTTCTAGCTTTTCTCCAAATTCTTCCCAGGACTTCTGTTTTGCTGCTAGCACTTTGTTCTTTGCTTCTGTTCTGAGTGTCACATATTCTCTATATTTTTCCATTTGACCTGTTGTGTTTTTAGCTCCTAAGTATTGTTTCCATGCCATTTTCTTCTCTCTTATTTTCTCTTTGACTTCCTCTGTCCACCAAGGTGTCCTCTTTCTCTGGTTCCCAAGTCAGACTTCACCGCATGCTTCTGCAGCAGCTGTCTTTATGATATCCTTGAATTTATTCCAGAGGATTTCCAAGTCATCAGGTCGTTCTTCTGTGTTGCTCACTGCTGCAGCAATAAGCCCCTGATATCTGGTCTTAATTTCTGGCTCTCTCAGCTTGTAGGTCCTAATGCAATTCCTGCTCGTTTACTTGGTTTCTTGCGTGATGTTGGGCAGTTCCTAGGCTGAGCAACTCTTTCAGTTGTTCTTTTGATTGTTAGCAGGTAGTGATCACTTCCAATCTCTGGCCCCCTCCAGACTCTAGCATCTTGGACATATTTGAATGAGCTTCTCTGAACAATGGCATAGTCGATCACTGACTTCTCTTTCTTTGTTGGTTCACATCTAGTGTATGCATGTATGCGCTTATGGGGGAACTTTGTGTTTGTAATGATCAGATTCTGCTCACTGCAGAATCTAAGGAGTCGCTTACCATTGTCATTGAGAGTATCTTTTCCATATCTTCCAATAACTCCACCCCATCTAGCATGGTCATTTCAGATAAATCAATAACAGACACAAATTAAGGTGGAAGATAAATCAATAACATAGACATATTAAGATGGAAGATAAATCAATAACAGAGACAAATTAAGGTGGAAGATAAATCAATAACAGACACAAATTAAGTTGGAAGATAAATCAATAACAGACATATTAATATGGAAGATAAATCAATAACAGAGACAAATTAAGGTGGAAGATAAATCAATAACAGAGACGAGTTAAGGTGGAAGATAAATCAAGAACAGAGACAAATTAAGATGGAAGATAGATCAATAACAGAGTCAAATTAAGATGGAAGATAAATCAATAACAGAGACAAATTAAGATGGAAGATAAATCAATAACATGGACAAATTAAGATGGAAGATAAATCAATAACAGAGACAAATTAAGGTGGAAGATAAATCAATAACAGAGACAAATTAAGGTGGAAGATAAATCAATAACAGAGACGAGTTAAGGTGGAAGATAAATCAAGAACAAGGACAAATTAAGATGGAAGATAGATCAATAACAGAGTCAAATTAAGATGGAAGATAAATCAACAACAGACACAAATTAAGATGGAATATAAATCAATAACAGACACAAGATGGAAGATAAATCGATAACAGACACAAGATGGAAGATACATCAATAAAAGACACAAGATGGAAGATAAATCAATAACAAAGACAAATTAAGATGGAAGATAAATCAAGAACAGACACAAATTAAGATGGAAGATAAATTAAAAACAGACACAAGATGGAAGATAAATCAATAACAGAGACAGACACAAGATGGAAGATAAATCAATAACAGAGGCAAATTAAGATGGATTGTGTTTGTCAAAAAATACTTGTTTAAAACACTGAACAAGAATATTGCAAACTCTTCTGTTGACAGACTTGAAACAACTTTTAAACATATCACTAAGACCACAGTATGTCAGAAAAACAAACATGTAATGTTAACACGTACAGTTCTTCTCTATCCGTAGCAATGAACGTCTGCACCATGGCAGACTAGCAGGCAGCATTGGTAACCTCAGCAGTTCCATTGTCAGCAACCACAGCTTTGACCTTGGCAGGATTAATGGTTTCCATGATGATGAACTTAGTAACAAGATCAAAGCAGAACTGGATCGTAGTATAGCCAAGCACTTAGAAGCTGGTAAGTTTGCTCAATAATATCAAGTATATCAATTGTTTTTTTTGTTTAAATAAGCAGGTGTATTTACAATCTTGTTACTTGTCAAGGATATCATCATAGTCAAAATTAGATGCAGTATTACAGCTACATTTTTACAGTCCAGCTTGAATATTCATAAAACTGTCAAGGTTACATCAGTCTCAGCACTGATAATGATAACATTGAATACTAAAGTGGTCATTAAAATAAATTCTCTAAAGCCAGTGAACATATTACAGGTCAAGATGAAGATATGTACAACGTCTTGTCAGTTCTCATCACAGTCTTCATTAATCATATCCTTCATATTTTGTTCATTATGAATGTGTCTGGAAGGTCTCAGCATGGCCAGGTGGAGGTACCAACTAATTCAACAGTTACCATTATATCTTCTTCTTCTTCGTTCGTCCTGAAAAGGACGTTGGTTGCGTTGTGTCCGTTTACAGCAAAGTTGCGATATTTGCGCCTTTCGGCCGACACATCCGACTTCAGCACAGCATTTTTGGGACCGGGTTAGCCTTCCCTCTTCGATCCCTACTCACTCAGCCAGACTGCAGTGATGCAGCCTGTTTCCAGGACCACCACTTGGAGGTGGAGTAGGGTCTTGGTCAGCTCTGGTTCGCTAACTGCATTCCTCACTGTTGACGCATCTTAGGTCCCTATATATGATTATAATCTTAACTCTCCTTCACCTTAAGATCAAATATGACTATGCTGAATTTGTGAAAACTATCTACTTACAAACTTCCTTGGAAATGTTTACACGTATGAATCGTGCACTACATTCTGGCAAATATTTGAAAACATGTCATTGTTTTCTCTCAGAATTAGCCCTTGTTTGATTCATGGACACTGACTGACATGCCGGTCATTGACAAACTCTTGACTCATGGACACTGACTGACATGCCGGTCATTGACAAACTCTTGACTCATGGACACTGACTAACATGCTGGTCATTGACAAACTCTTGACTCATAGATGCTTGTTAGCTTGACCTTTATTCACAAGATTTCAATCATTTCAAGCAACAGCTTTCATGCTGACAGTAGGACAACATCTCAAAGACCATTTAATAATCCTCAACCTCGTTTTTACTGGACATGACCATTGATTAATAATGCTGAAAATCATTCTCACAGTCATGTGACCACTGCTGATAGCGTGTACACATATCCACATGAAACTCTTTACTTCTGCTTACATACATTTCACTTGATTGAAGGCTCACCATTGTAACCAAAAAAATACATCAATAACCATAACTTATATATTCCCAACCAGCTACCAATTATTTCCCCTTATTATTGTTATCTCCCGACCCAAATAGCTTGTAACAGGACGGAATGTGCTGTAAAACCTCATTGTGAATATGTTTCTGGAAACTTTCCTGTATTTTTTGTCTTCTCTCAACTATTTTTGTTGTTGTTAACTGTTTATACATGAGAAATTGCAGGAAGAGTTGATTGTTTCCACTCAAGTGTACATTGTTTCACTTGCTGTCTTATGTTTTTTTTTCTTAAGACACCAGTCACCCATCAACCCATCTCTATATCACAGACAAGTTTATCATAGCTGTGAGTTGTAGTTTCCCCCCCCCCCCCCCCCCCTCACTAACAGACTTGGTTGAGTTTCAAGGATGATATTATCAGTGCCATCAAAACAAAAACCAGGCAAAACTACACAGACAGAAAATAAATTAGTTTCTAGATATCTCATTAGAATGCAGCCAATCAGCAATAAGCCTTCAAAAGTGTATCTGGTTCCACAAGAGAATACCCACAAGAAATGATGGCACAGGCAGCTTATCTTGAGCATGTGACATGTTGTGACCATACTGTTCTGTGTTCAAGATAGTTACCATCTTTGACATAGATAGCAAACACTATTATTAATAGTATTAATACACAACTTAACGCTGTTGTTTGTTCCATAGGATGGGTTTGAAAAAAAAATCGAAAAAAGGTGATTCGTCTTACGAGGACAAAAGACAAAGAAAGTAGTCTACGTTATGGCCACAAGGCCTTCGTCAGGAAAAGAAAGAAAGTGAAGGCTAGATAGGAGACATAAGAACTTAAATGAATATAAAAATAAATAAATAAAACCTAGGTACTTCCCTGAAGGCGAAGCATCCTATCACGCTTGGCTGAAAGGAAGTGACTCTTGACCCCGGATGTACACAATACATACTAAGAAACTAAAAACTGAAAAAATACCCAAATGTAATAAAAGTGGGGACTGGAAATAGAAGAGGAAATATTATGGAGGATGGCATAAAAATAGAAGAATAGGATAAGAGTGGAAAGAGTCAAAATAGAGCAAGAGAGGAAAGGGTGGCCTCAGACAAAGGTGTGGAAAGTGTTGAGACCGGCTGGTTTTAGACACCCCATGCGGTGGATAAGACGGTTCTCAAGCTGTTCTCGGCTGGCAGTGTCAGAGGAGCAGGATCGGATCGCAGTGACCTGGATGTCGATGGGACCATGGTGGTCAGGACCATTGAAGTGTGTGGCAACTGGTGTGGACTTTTGCTGAGAGATGTCATTTAAGTGCTGGCTGAATCTGTCCCCAAGTCGTTTGCCTGTTTGGCCAATATAGGTTTTGCAGCAATGTTTACATATGATCGTATACATGACATTACGCGATTCACACGTGAAGCTACTAGTGATGGTGTACGTAGCCTTAGGAAAGGACACCTTCTGGGTTGAGATGACATACTTGCACGTGTTGCATCGTGTCCGACCACAGGGTAGTGTGCCAAAGTGAGTGGCATTCTCCTTTGGGAGACGGCTGTGAACAAGAAGATCCTTCAAGTTCTTGTCGCGTCTATATGCCACCAAAGGTGCTTCACCGAATACTTCTTGGGTCGCAGGCTCTGCTTGGAGGATAGGGAGGTGGCGGAAAAGGATCTGTTTGACAGCAGTACTGTGAGGGTGATGGGTCAAGATTAATTTGACTCTATCTGAAGTGGATTTATAGTGAGGTATGAGGGCCTCCTGACGAGAGATGGGGAGCACACGTTGGAGAGCAGAGGTGAGAACATGTTCCGGATAAAGTCTGCTACGGAAGAAATCCAACATCTCATTTGCTCGGTTGTGGAAGTCATCGTCGTCTTGGCGCAAACGGCGGAGGCGGAGAAGTTGTGAAAAAGGGAGTCACGACAGGCCCGAGGATGAGAAGAGGTATACAGGAGGTAGCTGTGGGCATCTGTCGGCTTGTAATGTACTGAGGTATTAAGGCCGGAGGGCGTGATAGAAATAGTAATGTCAAGGAAGTTGACAGATACTGTGGAGACGAGGGAGGTGAACTTGATGGTGGGGTGAAAGTGGTTGACAAAGTCGATGAAGCGATATAAATCAGTCTCAGACATATCTGTGAGACCTATGCCATCATCGATATATCTGCGGTAAAACCCGGGGAAAGGACCGGAGTATTGTTGCCATATCTGATGCTCCAAGTGGCCCATGAACAGGCAGGCATAGCTAGGACCCATCTTCGTTCCCATGGCAACACCACTAATTTGGTAAAAAAACTGACCATTGAATTCAAAGGAATTCAGTTGAAGGAGAAGTTCAGCAAGACAGAGAAGGGTGACAGTGGATATAGAAGGGCAAGTGCGTTGGTCAAGAAAAAACCGAAGAGCTCGGAGACCATCAGAGTGGAGAATAGAGGTGTACAGAGAACAGACGTCTAACAAGAAAAGACGTTGGAGCGGTCTGCTGAGAGTCGGATAGACGAGAAAGTAGTAAGAGCATGATTGGTGTCTTTGATAAAGGAGGGAAGATTCTCAACGATAGGCTGGAAAATGCTATCGAGGAAGTCAGAAATGTGTTCAGTAGGACAGGAACAGGCTGAGACAATAGGTCTGCCAGGGTTGTCGATCTTGTGAATTTTGGGGAGCATGTAGAATACAGGCTTGCCCAAAGAGCTGTCATGAATCCTAAGACGAGAAGCTTCGGGAGGAAGAGCATTACTAGTGATGAGCTGTTTAATGGTGTTGTGTACAATGCGATTGTTAGAGACAGTCGCATCGCTGGTCCTGGGCCTGTAAAAAGAGCCATTGGTCAACTGGTTTTTACCTTCACTTAGATACAAGTCCTTCTGCCAGACAATGGCTCCTTCCTTGTCAGCCGGTTTGTCTGTACTGAACAATTTAAATATCACTGTCAGCCGGTTTGTCTGTACTGAACAATTTAAATATCACTGTAGCATAAAAATAGAGAAACCATTTTTCCCTTCCAGCACCCCATGATCACAAGCCAGTCCTGAGGCCAACGAAAGACCTCGCTCGATTGTCAACATCTCTCTCTCAGTCCACTCATGACTACAAAGAAATCCTCAAGAGAAAATACTGCGTCTAATGTTTCATCTTGTAGAAAGGGAAGGCTGTAGGAGTTTTTCCTCAAGAACAGAAAGGGAAGTCTGTAGTTTTTCCTCAAGAACAGAAAGGGAAGTCTGTAGTTTTTTTTTCAAGAACAATTTTGTGTGTCCAAGTAAAATGAATGTCATTGTAAGCAGTATATATATAAAGTTTATTTTATTTCACAAAAGCTACATTAGAAAAATAAATGTGTGTGTCATCCAGTTTAACACCCAGGGACTTTCAGGAAACCTTATTATGTCAGTGTTATATTATTTTTCTACCAAGATCTGTTATGCATGTTTTGATAATTTTATCAGGTTTTCCGTCCAAAAGCATAATTTTTGTTTGTTTGTATTGTTGAATATCTTTGTTTCAACTGTACAACATCAAAAAAATGTATTTTTTTTTTTTCCTCAAATATATTCTAACAAATTTTAGCTTGTAT
The DNA here is from genome assembly GCA_024509875.1 of Oreohelix idahoensis. Lineage (NCBI taxonomy): Eukaryota > Metazoa > Mollusca > Gastropoda > Stylommatophora > Oreohelicidae > Oreohelix > Oreohelix idahoensis. Next base: position 269,514 of record JAMPIV010014049.1, on the reverse strand, counting down.
TTCTACCATTTACAAAGATATTATTTGTTACTTTGAAGTTTTTTTCTGGCACAGGCTGTGTTTAATTTTTATAATTCAAGAAAGATGGTAATGTATATTTTAACACATTTTTACTTTGGATAGTATATATTTTAAAATTCTAGCCTCCATATCTCTCCCTTGGAATTCTGAGACAAGGAATACCTTGTGATGTTAATAGATTACTTATTGTATTCTATTTGTGATCCGATCATAGCATTTTAATTCTTCTATTTTTCACATCCTCCCACTTATGGACGGACATATATAACTTCTTGACTATCACAGTCATACAGGAAATTTCAGTCAAAAATTCACATTTTTAGCTTGAAATATCTTGATTTTCCCATATTCCTTACAGCCACCTTTTGAATGTACATATATTTTATTAATTTGCTTGAAAGAACTTGTTGAGTTTTGTACAGCTAGTACATGTTCCCAGAACTTGTTGAGTTTTGTACTGCTAGGACATGTTTCCAGAACTTGAGTTTTGTACCACTAGTACATGTTCCCAGAACTTGAGTTATGTACTGCTAGTGCTTGTTCCTAGAACTTGAGTTTTGCACTCATGGTAGATGTTCCCAGAACTTGAGTTTTGTACCACTATTACATGTTCCCAGAACTTGAGTTTTGTACCACTAGTACATGTTCCCACAACTTGAGTTTTGTACCACTAGTACATGTTCCCACAACTTGAGTTTTGTACCACTAGTACATGTTCCAGAACTTGTTTAGTTTTGTACCATTAGTACCTAGAACTTGTTGAGTTTTGTACCACTGGTACATGTTCCCAGAACTTGCTGAGTTTTGTACCACTAATACAAACCAGTAGTTCTGAGAACTACATACAAGTTCCCATAAATATTCAGCATCGCTAATTCAAGCATAATCTGAAGACAAATTCATTGATTCCATTCAACAAGCCTGAAAATATTTCAGTAACGTATGCTAGATACAAGACCATGAGAATGTGTATACAGAAGATCAGTGGGACATGCTAGATACAAGACCATGAGAATGTTTATACAGAAGATCAGTAGGACATGTTAGATACAAGACCATGAGAATGTTTATACAGAAGATCAGTGGGACATGTTAGATACAAGACCATGAGAATGTTTATACAGAAGATCAGTGGGACATGTTAGATACAAGACCATGAGAATGTTTATACAGAAGATCAGTGGGACATGTTAGATACAAGACCATGAGAATGTTTATAGAAATGATCATGTTGATACATGATTAGATTTTCTTCACGATCTGAAAGTTCTGGGAAGAATTACAGAACAGAGGTAATGGAAGAAAAATTATCCTTGTAGCCGTGGGCTGAACGTATTGAAGAACGTGAAGACATAGAGCAACAGCAGCAATAGTGGTGATGGTAGGGGTAGTAGTTTCTAATGGTAGTTGTAGTGGTAGTAGTATAGAAGTGGTAGCAAGCATAACAGGAAGGTAATAGAAATATCAGTGTGAGAGTGGGGATTGGTATGTCTTGAGCAATAGTTTGGTATGTCTTGAGCACAAGTTTGGTATCTCACACTGCTCTGTCATGTGTTTGTCCTCTGTGATGCACTGCTGCTTTTTTTATTTTCTGTTGTCTGAATAGACCACCCCAGACACGATGTGCAACACCTCAGACATGTGCAACACCTCAGATATATGAAACACTCCCAAGACTTCACATATGAAACACCCCAGACATGAAATGTGAACATCCAAAAGTTGCATGTGATACACCCCAGACATGAAATATGAAACACTCCAGACATGGCATGTGAAAGACAGGGCAACAGATAAAACATTCTTTGATGACACAGACATTGTTGTGAGATTCATTAGGGAACTGTGTTGTTGATATATTTTTATTCAAGCTTTTAGCAGACCATTATATTGTGGCATTTATTGAAGAAATGTACAAATCCCACTATAAACACATACTCATTACCCCAAACACACATGCAACACAGTGTACAGGAGATTCCAAAAAATGGAGGGTAATGGAGTAGAAACGAGTTTGATTATCCGAAGTAGCCTCCCCCTTCATGCGATTGTTAGTTCTTTTTCGTATTTGACACTTTAAGAGGGAGGTGGGCCCACTTAGATCTTGGTTCCCAAGTGCCTCTCTCCTGCCTCACCTAGAGTTATGTGTGTGTATTGATGCATGTATGTTTGTAACAGACATTACCAATCGCTGTTCCTAAACTTGACAGCATCTGTCCAGTTTATTTGCTTTTTTTTCCAGTTTTTTTTTTCTTCAGGAATCCTGAATTTGTTTGATTTCTGTGAAATATTTTCCTCTACATCAGTATATGATAAAGCCTACATTATAAATATCTATATAACTTCATGCTCTATCTAGCCTATATTTTACAACCATATGCAATAATATTCTTTGTGTAAATGAACACGCAAGTAATATTTGGTCCTTTATATGTAAGATCTTAAGATTTGAATGCATATCTTCAGCACTGGATAATGTGAGATTACTGAAGCAGCATTACTTTGTACTTATCTGAAGAAAGAACTGGCCTTTTAAAAGATCTGAATTAAAGGAAATACGACGTTTTTTAATGTGAAATTGTGAGCTATTTGCTGGTTTGTTCTGTGTTGGTCTTGTGAAAGAGCTTAGACTAATTTTACAGTTAGAACTTTGGTGTGATTGGTGGGGGGGTGGGTAGGTAGGTAGGTAGATCTAGGAATGTGTAGACCTTACAGCTACAACCATACATCTATACCATTAAGCTCGCTCTTTAGGTAATGCCTCATGACAAATAAATCCACTCGAACAGCTAGTTCAGTCTGCAACACGTTTATATAATACTTACTTAATTAGTCATTCCCCTTCTACCGTGAGGTGTAGAGGTTTGGAAGAGAGAGCGCCAGACCATCCTATCGGCTGTCTTCCTCCTGGCCTGGTTCCATTCTAGTCCTTGGTCCTTCAAAGATTGTCTAATGTTGTCCTCCTAGCGGACTCTGGGTCGTCCTGGGGGTCTGGATCCCTGGCTCTTTGTTTCCCATGCTTGTCGTGGTAGCCGATCTTCTCCCATTCTGCAGACATGGCCAAACCATCTTAGTTGGGACTGTTCTACTTGGGTCTGCAGGGGTTGGGATTTAAGGCCTTGACGTATCGTCTTGTTGCGTACCATGTCTCTTCTTGTTACTTCAACCACCTTCCTCAGATACCTCATTTCTGAAGTTTGGATCTGGCTTTTGTGGGTTGTAGTCATTGCACATGACTCGCATCCATATGTCAAGACTGGGACATAGGTGGAGCGGTATACAGCCATCTTCGTTTTCTTACCAACCTCTCTCTTGCTGAGGAATCCTCGATTTATGGCCTGAAAAAGTCTCCCAGCTGCTGCTTTTCAAGTGGCCAACTCTTCTTTGATGCCTCCCTTTCGGTCTATAATATCTCTGAGGTATTTAAAGTGGTCGACCTGCTCCAGGACCTGTTCTCCCAGCTTAATCTGATGTCTTCTTTCTTCTCGTGATATCACCATGGATTTTGTTTTAGAGCTGCTTATGACCATCCCTCTCTTCTCCAGCTCTTCCTTCCAGACTTGCAGGTTGGATTGGAGATGTGCCTCTGATTTTTATATAATACTTTTTGTAACAATGATTGTAGGGCCATTTACAGTCACAGTGATCCATAAAATCCATAATCTCTCACATCAACATTGGCTGTCCTGAGAACAAAAATCTGGGTTCCCAGTAGCTATACTTCTCTTCCCTCACCGTAAAACTCTCCCTTCACATTTGCTACTCACTGCCAACTGGCCGCCCCCCCCCCCCCCCCCGCCCCCCACAATCTCTGCTGCCCAGTCATCTCCTGCTACCAACGTTCACCAAAAACATGTGACCTCCTTACACATGCCTCGTCACTGAACATCATTTACTACCACATAATTTACTGCTTAGCTGAATTCCAGCTCAAAACACTACTTGTAAAATCACACCACCACAAGTATGCACTAACTCACCAGTACCACATATAGCTCCCACAGGAGCAGAGGACCATGCATACAAGCAAACACTTTCAAGAAACACTCCTTGATATTTGGTACATTTAGTTTGGGTTGCCTGGGTGGGGAGGTAAACTCATTCTGGTTCCATGACTTAACTAGAGTAGCATCTGTTTGTCTGTGTAAACTTTCTCTGATTAAAAACAAAATGTACTGCACATATTTAAGTATATCATGTACTGCACATATTTAAGTATATCACGTATCACATGACTATTGTATCCTATTTATGTATTGTTGAGTAATGAAATGTTAAGTTGTTGTTTGCATAAATATAACAATAATAAATCAAAATTATATACAACTGTTGTTTGATTAATTTAATTGTGAAACAATGATCTGTCAGACATAGTGTAAGCGTGTCACTTTTTACAGATGTCCAGAGACGAGTGTCGTGTTTGTGTGTGTGTGTGAGAAACCCATCTTGTTCATATTCTGTGGAGCATACACCTGCAATAGTTGCTCATCTATTTTGGGCTGTCTTCTGTAGCTTTGCTTGAAGAGATTCCAGTTGTTTTATCTTCTGTAGGTTTCCTTGGTCTCCCCATATTTCTATTCCTGTCTCAGTTCCAATAGTTGTTTCCTAAGGCTACATCATGCCCATCTCCACTTTTTCTTTATATACAATCTCCAATTTGTATTAACTGTTGTCTAGTGTGCGTTTATTATTATATCTGGCCACCTGATTACAAAAGGGGGGTGTGTGTGTGTGTGTGTGTGTGAAGCTTCAGCTGGTGAATGTCTGCAGTTGGACATGGTCACTTGCTGACATGTCACACTTCCTGACCATGAAATAAGACATACTTTATATTTATGTTAAAACTGCCATATTTGATTTTCATGGGGGACAAAAATGCAGACTTCTGTATTAGTCATAGAGAATTGAAGACAAATTCAACTTTACTAGTCCTGATATTAACATCCACATCTGTTTTTACGTCTGTGTAGGTGCTACTCCCAATCAAGTTAACCAGATGTTTTTTTAAATATCAATTTTTGACATCAATAATAATCAGCAGCATCGCTCTTTAGGGGGCAATAACCATCAACTAATTCTTATCTTATTAGCTCCCCTTGTCCTGTGCCATCCACTGGTGCAATTACAATTCTTCTTTATCCCTTTCATTTCTGTCTCCAGTTCTCTTCTCCATTACCCCCGCCCCCCCACCCGCCCCCCCCCCCTTCTTAACCTGGAGATTCCAGAACAATTACTGCCTTGTAATACTATCAAGAGGCTTCCTCAATGTGTGAGCTATCCAACACTAGCATCTTCTGTTCCACTGACACCTGCCTAGTTCTTCTTAAGCTAAATACTTTTATGTTAAACCAAATACAAACGCTGTAGAGATTTAATTTCAAATGCCGATGGGACTTGAGGATAAAACAGGTTAATCTGATACAAAGAAATTCACACAGTAGAAAAAAAATCTCCAAGAGAAAACAATATTGTGTTTTCTCAGTTGTAGTTAGTATTGTAGAGTTTGTGCACAATTTGGTCAACCTGTGCCAAGTTTAGTTTAGATGCAAAGTTCTGCTGGTTTAACCAGGACATTATTACAGAGACTAGCAGTATAAAAAAAACTATTATTACAGAGACTAGCAGTATAAGAAAAACTATTATTCGACTTTTTTTTTTTCTTCTTCAAATGGTCACATACCTTTTATTTTTACAAAACACCTAATCTCCAACAAAATGGAATGTTTGTATTACACATTTTTATATTCACACAATGTCTTCATCAGCAAAACAATAAACTCAGACAGAGTTACACTGTCCATATACCCAACATAACATCTGAAATGGTTAGAGCTACACTGTCCATACATCCAACATAACATCTGGAAATAGAGCTACACTGTCCATACATCCAACATAACATCTGGAAATAGAGCTACACTGTCCATACATCCAACATAACATCTGGCAGTGGTTACAGCTACACTGTCCATACACCCAACATATCTGGAAATGGTTACAGCTACACTGTCCATACACCCAACATAACATCTGGAAATGGTTACAGCTACACTGTCCATACACCCAACATAACATCTGGAAATGGTTACAGCTACACTATCCATACACCCAACATAATATCTGGAAATGGTTACAACTACACTGTCTATACACCCAACATAACATCTGAAATGTTTACAGCTACACTGTCCTTGCATACAACATAACATATGAAATGGTTAGGGCTACACTGTCCACACATCCAACATAACATCTGAAATGTTTACAGCTACACTGTCCTTACACCCAACATAACATCTGAAATGGTTAGAGCTACACTGTCCACACATCCAACATAACATCTGAAATGTTTACAGCTACATGTCCTTACATCCAACATAACATCTGAAATGGTTAGAGCTACACTGTCCACACATCCAACATAACATCTGAAATGGTTAGAGCTACACTGTCCACACATCCAGCATAACATCTAAAATGGTTAGAGCTACACTGTCCATACATCCAGCATAACATCTGAAATGGATAGAGCTAAAACTGTCCATACATCCAACATAACATCTGAAATGGTTAGAGCTACACTGTCCACACAACATCTGAAATGGTTAGAGCTACACTGTCCACACATCCAACATAACATCTGAAATGGTTAGAGCTACACTGTCCATACATCCAGCATAACATCTGAAATGGATAGAGCTAAAACTGTCCATACATCCAACATAACATCTGAAATGGTTAGAGCTACACTGTCCACACATCCAACATAACATCTGAAATGGTTAGAGCTACACTGTCCACACATCCAACATAACATCTGAAATGGTTAGAGCTACACTGTCCATACATCCAGCATAACATCTGAAATGGATAAAGCTAAAACTGTCCATACACCCAACATAACATCTAAAATGATTAGAACTACACTTTATACATTCTCATAGCAATGCTGATCCACTGTATGATGGGGACATGACTGCACATGTGACATTGTTAATGGACTAGCTAGCTTCTAATGATATAGACTATGTTGCTAAGAGGAGTTTTCCTTGACTATCAGTGATAACATTACAATACTTTGTACTTTAAATCTGTGTAAATGTTTTAACAATGTTACATTTTTAAAACTTTATATTCTTCAATAATTACTGTAACAAATTTAGCTGTCAAGTATGTTTCAAGTCAGTGAAAGGAGTACCCATGACTTGATAAAGCAAAATATTGATTAATCCATGATAGATTATACAAGTCACTGAGGAAGCCATAAGCCAACATCACATAACTGTTGTTACTGTGACATTCTCCGAGTAACTTCAAAAATAAAATACAAAACAATGGCACAAATCTCTACCTGACCTCTACACAAACACATGACCTTATAGACCAGGTGACTATTTCCTGGAAGGTCATCTCTGGTCATTACACTCATCATATATGTCACTTTCACAGCAGAACTCAAACTTGCCAGCCTTGGTCAGCATTTCAGTTATAACGAAGTGTATCATCCTTGCCTGGTCAGCATATCAAGTTATAAGGATGTGTATCATCTTTGTCGTCGTGAATCAAATGCTAAGCCCATCAAATATGGTGAAGCCTGGTGAAAAATGAGTGACATGAGGCAATCTCAGTGACTCATTTGTCAATTATAATTACACAACTTACCATTGCACAACTTATCATTACACAGCCTATCATTACACATCTTATCATTACACATCTTATCATTACACATCTAAACTTTTTCACACCTTATAATTGTTATTATTGATCAGAATCAATGTCATTGCACTCCGGCAAACCCATAGGTGCTCAGTCTCCTTTAGCAAATGTTGAAGGGTATGAATGCTAATTGTTCCTGTTTGCGCGGTGGTTGTATACATGCCGGATGTGTCCTCTCATACGTCCATCCCTGCTGGTCTTACGTTTGATGCCTAATTCCAGCAGTCTTAGCCTTGATGATTCATCAATTGCAGTGTCATTCTCTAATACGCAATCATTAATTGTCTTCAGCATCTCTACCTTATCCATATCCAATACATCTTCTATCGGTGCTCTTAAAGCTAGTCTGTCAGCTCTTTCACTGCTGTGTACCCCTGCATGACCAGGGCAGTAGATCCACACCAGTTCCTGAAGATTTGAGGCTTCCATAGAGGTCTTCTATTAATGCCCGAGCTATCCACTTTGGACCTTATGAAGCATGGATTGTGAGTCTTACAGCTGCAGTAACTGCCACTACCTCCATTCTCATGCCTGAGGTTGTTATCGTGCAAGTCCTGCTATGTTCAGCGATGATTCTGCCCTTTGCTCTAGCAAAGAAGCCCCAGCCTCATTTCTCACCACAGATTACAGACCCATCAGTGTACACAATGGCATCATCATTACATATACATGCCAAAGCCAAAAATAACATATATCATCATTACACATATCTTATCTTTATACCTTACCATTACACAACTTATAATTACACCATATCATTACACAATTTATCATTACACAACTTATCACGACAAATATTATAACTACACAAAATTAAAAACAGACTTTAGACTACACATTTCATGATCATAACTTCATTGCCATATGGCTAAATCTATCTCTATTGACACTGTAAGTCTGTCCCGTAAGGCCAAATCTATCTCTCACAAAATGTATCTTTATACAGTCTCCCTAACAGGAGTTGTAATGATCATCTCATTCTGTTTCTCTTGTATAACCAGTCCATGTTCTACTGTTTGCTTGTATTCCCCACATGGACATATATACCTGTTTATGCAAGTTTGAACTTGTCAAATAAATTCTGTTAAAGTCTACAATAGCTAGTTCTCAGTGTCAAAACTTTACCACCTAGTCTAGCCTCAGCAATAAAAACTATATTACAGTCTACAACAGATAGTTCTCAGTGTCAAAACTTTACCACCTAGTCTAGCCTCAGCAATAAAAACTATATTACAGTCTACAACAGATAGTTCTCAGTGTGAAAACTTTACCACTTAGTCTAGACTCAGCAATAAAAACTATAATACAGTCTACAACAGATAGTTCTCAGTGTCAAAACTTTACCACCTAGTCTAGCCTCAGCAATAAAAACTATATTACAGTCTACAACAGATAGTTCTCAGTGTCAAAACTTTACCACAGGATTGATTTCCTGGGTCTCTGTGAGACACGGTGGAAGGGCATAGAGAGGAGGAGATTGATCACAGGAGAAATGGTTTTGTCCTCAGGACATGAGGAGGAAAGAGCCCACCACAGTGAAGGGGTGGCTCTAATGCTGTCTAGAGAAGCACAGAAGGCACTTATAGAATGGGAAGCAATGGGACCCCGAATTATAACAGCAAGGTTTGAATCAGCCAAAAAGAAAGTATATATAAACATCATCCAATGTTATGCACCAACAAATGATAAAGAAGAATCTGAGAAAGAAGACTTTTACACCTGATTACAAAATGTCTTGGACAATAAGAAAAGAAAGGACATCACAATTTTGATGGGGGACCTAAACGCGAAAATAGGTACAGACAACACCGGCTTTGAAGAAATCATGGGAAAACATGGATTAGGTATGATGAACGAGAATGGGGAACTATTAGCTACTGTGCTTCAAATCAACTAGCTATAGGAGGAAGCATATTTCCACATAAAAGAATACATAAAGCAACATGGATATCACCAGACCACAGAACTGAGAATCAGATTGATCACATATGCATAAGTAAGAAGTTTAGGTCATCATTGCATGATGTACAAGTATGTAGAGGAGCAGATGTGGTATCAGACCACCATCTTCTGTTGGCTAAAACGAAATTAAAACTCAAGAAATTTACAACAGTACATAGCAATAGACAACAGTACAATGTGGGATATCTAAGAAATCAGGAAATAAGAGAAAAGTTTTCTATCACAGTATCCAACAAATACCAAGTACTCCAACAGCTGGAAGATGAAGCAGATATGGAAGACCACTGGCAACAAGTAAAAAATATATGGAACGAGACATGTGAAGAAGTACTGAGAAAAAGAGAACATCAGCACAAAGCATGGATAACAACAGAAACCATTAGCAAGATAGAAGACATGAAAAACAAGAAAGCAGATTTAAACAGAAGCAAAACCAGAAGCTCCAAAGCCAAGGCTCATGAAGTGTACATAGAAGCAAACAAAGAAGTAAGAAGAAACATCAAAAGAGATTAGAGGAAGTATACTGAAGAGTTGGCAAGGGAAACAGAGGAAGCTGCAGCCAAAGGAAATATGAGGGACCTGTACAACAACACAAAGAAGCTAACAGGGAGATATAAGCAAGCAAATGGCCTCATAAAAGATAAGAATGGAAAATTGCTTAGTAATATACAAGCACAAATGAAGAGATGGACAGAACATTTTGAGGAACTTCTCAACAGACCAGCTCCAACTAATCCCCCAGACATCCAACCAGCAGAAGAGGAGCTACAAATCAGCTGTGAACGACCAAGTAGAGAAGAAATAAAGAAAGCCATAAAGTTTCTGAAAGATGGAAAAGCAACTGGTCCAGATGGCATTCCAGCAGAGGCCATAAAAACAGATTTTGATACCTCATTAGAGATATTATACAAACTACTTGGCAAAGTCTGGGAGAGAGAGGAAATACCAGCAGAATGGAAGGAAGGTTATCTGGTCAAGTTGCCTAAGAAGGGAAATTTACAAGAGTGCACAAATTATAGAGGAATAATATTACTATCAGTGCCAGGAAAATTATTAAATAGAATCATCGTTGAGAGATTAAAAGAGTCCATAGACAAGCAACTGAGAGATGAACAAGCAGGTTTTCGACAAAACAGATCCTGTACAGACCAGACAGCCACATTGAGAATAATAGTTGAACAAAGTCTGGAATGGAATTCACCGCTTTACATCGGATTCGTGGACTATGAAAAGGCATTTGACAGTGTAGACAAAGAATCACTTTGGAAACTGATGAGGGATTATGGAGCTCCCATGAAGATCATTAACTTAATAAGGAAGACCTATGAAGACATGACATGCAGAGTTCTTCATGAAGGACAACTTACAGAATCGTTTAGCATAAGAATGGGAGTGAGACAGGGATGCCTCTTGTTTCCATTTCTTTTCTTACTAGCAATAGATTGGGTTATGAAAACATCGACATCACACAACAGAAATGGAATCCAGTGGAATCTGACTAAACAGCTTGATGATCTGGATTTTGCAGATGACTTGGCTCTTCTGTCCATAACCATAATCAGATGCAAGAGAAAATGAAAATTCTCAATGAGAGGTCACAACAAGTGGGCCTGAAAATACACAAGGAAAAGTCAAAGATAATGAGAATAAATCTAAGAAATGATAACAAGATTGAACTTGAAGAAACACCACTAAAAGATGTAGAATCGTACAAATATCTTGGTAGAAATATAGACAAAGTTGGAGGGACAGACAGTGATATCAGGGTAAGAATACAAAAAGCAAGAAGAGCTTTCATTGCATTGGGAAGCATATGGAGAACAAGAGAAATCAAGTCCAACACGAAAATAAGAATCTTCAACTCAAATGTGAAGTCAGTCCTATTGTATGGCTCTGAGACATGGAGAACAACAAAAACAACAACCAAAAAGCTACAGACTTTTATAGATGGGTGCTTGCGTAGAATAGAAGGACTGAAATGGTATGACAAAGTCACAAATGTGGAATTGATGACAAGAACCAGTGGAACAAGAGTTGAGAAGAAGATGCTGGCGATGGATAGGACACACATTGAGGAAACCTGTTGATAGCATTACAAGGCAGTCCTTGTTCTGGAATCCACAGGGAAAGAGAGGCAGACCAAAAAACACATAGAGAAGAGAACTGGAAACAGAGGTGAAAATGATGAGGAAAACATGGAAAGAACTTGAGCGGATGGCACAGGACAGGAAGACTTGGCATGTGTTTGTTGAAGGCCTATGCTCCTTGGGGAGCTAAAGGGTATTGATTGTTCTTGTTACTTTCTCCAGTCTAGAGGTAAGGTCTTGAAGTTCTGATTCTGTTTCAGCTATAAGATCGATATCATCAGCAAAACGTAGGTTTTTCCTGTCTTCTATCTTACTAATGGTTTCTGTTGTTATCCATGCTTTGTGCCGATGTTCTCTTTATCTCAGTACTTCTTCACATGTCTCGTTCCATATATTTCTTGATGGAATTACACACACACATCAGGAACGTAAGGAAGGATGAAAGCGATTGTTTTACTGGATTGTTTAAGTTATTACTTAGTGTTTTATACTAGACCTAATCATTGTATGGAGGCGGATCATGGACAAATGGCTCTAACTAAGGATTTAGAGAAAAATTGTAGTCACAGTGAACTGGATGTGGTTATTACTGGTATAAATTGTCCTGTGCATTTGCTAGCACATTGTCTGAAACTGTCTATCATCCCCAACTTTTGTAACAGTGGGATAGTGATGGACCATATAGGGGTTACATTTATTTTGTTTCAGGTTCTATCTTGTAAAACTACACACATTTTAAAGAGTCAGCTACTACTGCTGGACCCTGTGGTGCAAGCGCCATTGTTGTCTATAGGGCCAGTTATCCAGTATCCACTGCCTGGAGGAACTTCATGTGACTTTTCCAACGAGTAAAAAATATATGGAACGAGACATGTGAAGAAGTACTGAGATAAAGAGAACATCGGCACAAAGCATGGATAACAACAGAAACCATTAGTAAGATAGAAGACAGGAAAAACCTACGTTTTGCTGATGATATCGATCTTATAGCTGAAACAGAATCAGAACTTCAAGACCTTACCTCTAGACTGGAGAAAGTAACAAGAACAGTCAATACCCTTTAGCTCCCCAAGGAGCATAGGCCTTCAACAAACACATGCCAAGTCTTCCTGTCCTGTGCCATCCGCTCAAGTTCTTTCCATGTTTTCCTCATCATTTTCACCTCTGTTTCCAGTTCTCTTCTCTACGTGTTTTTTGGTCTGCCTCTCTTTCCCTGTGGATTCCAGAACAAGGACTGCCTTGTAATGCTATCAACAGGTTTCCTCAATGTGTGTCCTATCCATTGCCAGCATCTTCTTCTCAACTCTTGTTCCACTGGTTCTTGTCATCAATTCCACATTTGTGACTTTGTCATACCATTTCAGTCCTTCTATTCTACGCAAGCACCCGTTTATAAAAGTCTGCAGCTTTTTGGTTGTTGTTTTTGTTGTTCTCCATGTCTCAGAGCCATACAATAGAAATCAAGACAAGACTTGAGATGGCCTCAGCTGCCATGACAAGGCTGAATGTGATCTGGAAAAGTAACATCAGTTTTCCTGTGAAGATCAAATTATACAAATCACTTGTATTATCTATTCTCTTGTATGGGTGAGAGGGCTGGACACTCACTGCAGATACGGAGTGAAGGATTCAGGCTTTCGAGTATAAATGTTATAGAAGAATTTTGCGCATTTGCTATAAAGAGCACAAAACAAATGTCTATGTTAGAGAGAAAATAAACACCTATGCAGGCCACCAAGAACCACTTTTGTCAGTAGTGAAACGGCAAAAGCTCGCCTGGTTTGGGCATGTAACTCGTCATGACTCCCTTTCGAAAATGATCCTCCAGGGAACAGTCGAAAGTAAACGGAGAAGAGGAAAGCAAAGAAAATCCTGGTCTGATAACATCAAAGAATGGGCAGGGCATGGTTTTTCCACACTTGTACGCATTGCTGAGGATAGAGCAGTGGAGGACCCTGTCTGCTGATGCTTCCACCATGGCACCCCTACGACCCATGACGGGTTACGGGTTGAGATGAGATGAGATGAGACATGGAGAGCAACAAAAACAACAACTAAAAAGCTACAGTCTTTTATAAATGGGTGCTTGCAAAGAATAGAAGGACTCAAATGGTATGACAAAGTCACAAATGTGGAATTGATGACAAGAACCAGACAAGTGCCAGCGGAACAAGAGCTGAGAAGAAGATGCTGGTGATGGATAGGACACACATTGAGGAAACCTGTTGATAGCATTACAAGGCAGTCCTTGATCTGGAATCCACAGGGAAAGAAAGGCAAAGGTAGACCAAAAACACATGGAGAAGAGAGCTGGATACAGAGGTGAAAATGATGAGGAAAACATGGAAAGAGCTTGAGCGGATGGCACGGAGCAGGAAGACTTGGCATGTGTTTGTTGAAGGCCTATGCTCCTTGGGGAGCTAAAGGGTACTGATTGACAGTCTACAACAGATAGTTCTCAGTGTCAAAGCTTTACCACCTAGTCTAGTGTCAGCAATAAAAACTATATTACAGTATACAATTGCTAGTTCTCAGCATCAAAGCTTTACCACCTAGTCTAGTCTCAGCAATAAAAACGATATTAGTCTACAACAGATAGTTCTCAGCATCAAAGCTTTACCGCCTAGTCTAGTCTCAGCAATAAAAACGATATTACAGTCTACAACAGTTAGTTCTCAGCATCAAAGCTTTACCACCTAGTCTAGTCTCAGCAATAAAAAAATATGTTACACAATTGACAAACCTGGATGACCCTGAAAGCACATCGTCTCTTGGAGGGGTTATTGCCATAAAGTGTTAGAGCTGCCCACACTTTCTCTGCATTTCTATAACATATGACGAGCATGAAAATAAAAGTTTAAAAATTAGATTTTAAAATAAAATGTTTATGTCTGCTTTTAAGTGGACTGAGAAGTTTTCTTTTTGAAAACTTTATTTTCTTTGAGCGTATTAAATCTCATAAAACGATATTTTAAATAATTTGAATTACCCCAGGGTCTTAACTCACCACAGTTAGCACAGGCTAGATCAACGATGTAAAATGGAAATAGAAATTTGGAGCTAAAAAATAATGTGACCGCCCAGTTATGTATTTATTAGCATGTTTCCTATTGCCGCTGCATTATGTGCCTATGATCTACTGTTAGATTTTGTGACAAAATTCAACAATTCTGATTATACATCATTAGGATAGTAGTGTGTGTGTGTGTGTCAAAGGTTAATCAGACGAAATAAAATGTTTATATTAAGTGAGTTGAATCTTATCATTATTTTTTTCATCTTTCTTTACTAACACCTTCATTTACATTGCATTTTTTTCACCTTCAAAATACTCAGACTGTGAGCACCATAACAATCTATACACACTGGCCTTTGTTTTCACATATGATAACAAACATTCTGGTTACAAACATCACATATATGACTATATTAATGACCACTGTTAGTGCGTACTGGGGCAGCCATTTCTGCTCTGACCAAACTCAAATGTTTACCTAGTATCATAGGAGTTGCATCTTGTTTTATAAGTGCTCTTAAATGCAACCTAAACATTAAAAAGCTATTTTAAATCTGAAATTTAAAAACGTTTCTTTGTCTGGCACAAACTTGTACCTACAATGAACACACTTCCTTCTAATATTTGCAGTCACTTGTTGACAAAACTAACACACAGATACATTTTATTTTCAGAAAGCCTTCTCAGGCAAGCACACATTTAGTGCCTCCAAAACTACACTGACTGCCTAAATCTAATTGAAAAGTGAACGTAATAAAGCTCATGTGTGTCTTCTAACAGCAGTTAGATATATCTGGTAATCACATCCCTCCATTTTCTACTGTTCCTTTAATCAGCTGTCTTCAGTCTCTTCGCATGTCATGTGGTTACTTCAGCAAAATATTTCTCTCCTTCTTTTTGAGTAGAATTTATCAGTTCTTACCAGATTCTCTCATTTTTCTCCTCTCTGTTTGTCTGGGCGATAGTGTACTGATTAACTGATATTTTTTTCTCTTTCTTTAAGAATTAATAATTTGATTTTTGAGTGTTACTTTTTATACTATACTGCTCAAAAAAATTGAAAGGCCACTTACAAATTCATCTGCAGTTTAAAAAAAAATAAAGATACAATTATGAAACTCACATATCATAAACGGTTTTCATTGCACATTACATTGACATTAAAATGAAGAAAAACAAATGATTTCATTAGTAAGAAAATCGATGTCAATCGTCTTACCTCCCTTTTTGAAAATTCAGAATCATTAAACAAAAGTTAACATGATTCAAAATCGAGTGTGTCCACCATGAGCTTGAATGCATTCACTGCACCTTTGCCTCATTGATAAGACAAGAGTTCTTAGAGTCATTGTGGGATCGCTTGCCACTCCTGCTCCAGGAAGAGGAACAACTGATTGAGGTCAGTAGCAGGTGGATGATTTTCTCTAAGTCTACGTCCTAGCACATCCCATACATGTTCTATCGGACTGAGATCAGGAGAGTAAGCTGGCCAGTCTAAGCGGGTGACATGTTGCTGTTGTAGGAAGTCGTTCACGACCCCAGCTCTATGTGGTCGGGCATTGTCGTCCTGCAGGATAGAATCAGGCCCTAGAGCCTGAAGTGCCGTAAGAGCAAGCAGATGTAAGATGTCATTTCTGTAGGCCAAACCATTCAGCGTACCATGCACTCGATACAAGGGTGTTCTGGAGGTCACACTAATTCCGCCCCACACCATTACTGATCCACTGCCATAGCGATCATGTTCAAGGATGTTGGCATCATGATAGCGTTCTCTTGGGCGCCTCCAGACACGATTTCTGCCATCTGTGAATGATCTGGTGAAACGGGATTCATCTGTGAACAGAACTCTGCTCCATTGATGCCTTGTCCAGGTCACATGACGCCGAGCCCAAGCCAGACGAGCTGCACGATGAGCTGGAGCCAAGACAGGTCGGATGACAGGTCGCCTTGCATGCAGATCTGCATCTCTCAGTCGGTTTCGTATGGTATGGTCACTGACGATTACGTTGGTGGCTGCTCGCAGTTGCGTCCTGATGGCACTGGCAGTGATTGTTCTTTGTCTGAGAGCCAATACAACAACAAATGTGTCTTGCCATCTTGTGGTAGACCTTGGACGTCCTGACCTGCGTTGTTCTGCGACACTGCCGGTTGCATTATAACGATCACGCAGAGTTTGTATGACAGAGTGGGCAACTCCTAATCTCCTAGCAACTTCTCGCAGCCCTACATCATCCTGCAGCCATGCCATCGCTCTCCATCTGTCAACATTGGTCAAGCGTCTTCACTGAGCCATGGCTAAAATGGTAAATGTTACAAACATACCCATTGCCCGTTCCTTCCGAAAAGTGGGTGACATGTGTTCACTATAGTCACGACTTGCACGTGAAAAGCAAATTTCAACAATGTTATCAACAGGCTTTGCCATAGGAAGCATTTTCAAACATGCATTATTTCCCTTTCCACCACGTACATTTGATTGACCTTGGAGGTACACACACATAACACAGATTTGATTTATTGTCAGATTAACAAACATTGTTTAAGCATGCAACAAAATGCAGCAAAACGTTTTTGACTGAGTGTTCAGGTTTAAAAGAAAACAGCTTAGTTGAAATGACCTAAAAATTGAAAGTGGCCTTTAACTTTTTTTTGAGCAGTATATATTCCCATTTAACAATCTAGGCCAGGGGATCCCAAAACTCTTATCTTTCACTCTTTATAGTTTTTTTTATGTACTGTGGGGAAATGCAGGGAGGGTGCTGGGGCATGCCCTAGGAGCCAAGGGGGTGGTGATCCGAAAAAGTTTGGGAAACTGTTACGTACATTTATTACCTAAGGGGGTAGTCGTCGGTCCTACCAAATGTACGCACCAGTCTTGAGATAGTTATATTATTTGTGCGTTCGATTGATTCACGCACTGACGTGCACAATGCTGTGTGAGTTGCTTTGGACGCACGTGTAACCTAGTTGAGTAGTTTGTGACGTCAGGTTTTGAAGTGGAAACATGGAACTGGCTTGTGTCCATGATTGTAATTTTATATTGTGTATCCAATGGCATGTTGAAGGAAGCCATTTATTATTGTGATTTGTATTGGTCTTCAGGTCGAAGCCAATCGCAGTTATGTCACGTAAGTTATCGCCCACTTCTTATTTTAATGCTGCATAAAAAGGCCGCTCTACTACTAATCTAGCGGGAATTTTATCATTCCTAGAATGGATCTACAGAGTCGCTTGCCTTTTAGATTTGGATCGTAGACGGAGAATTCCTACGAGTAGAAGAAGTTATATTGTTTACCTTATGCACATGTTTTAAATGCCGTACATGCTTCAATGCCAAAGTCGTGGCATGGATGTAAAGAGAGGGTAGCCAACTGAAAGCCTTTAACTGATAGGATTATCGTATATGACTTTGTGTGAAATTATATGATGTACAACGCTATGTAGGATGAACGTCTGGGAATTTTAACAAATGTAATATGGAAGATTTCATCCCAGAGTATGAATACGTTACCATGATAGACGTCCTTGAAAGAAGGTCAACGGTCGTGACTGAGAAGGATATTATACGGTAACAGTTTTGTAATCCTTAGTCTATGGACAGAGGTCTTTACTAGAAGAGAATCTTCAGGAACTTTAGCAGCAATAATTAATATGTTGTCGTGTGATCTTTGCGCCTGTGACGATGTCCGTCTTGTCCACTTCGTGTCCTGGTGAATAAAATCTATGTAAAGTTACCAACGACTTGTGTGCTGCCAATACTTGACCAGTTCACCCAATTCAAGATACTTGTTGGTTTTCGTTTGAAAAACATTGTTGACATTTATTCCGTTGTAACCATTCGCGTTTCAATTCATCACTATGAAAACGACACCAACAATAACTGGTAGGCCAGTGCGGTCTGGAAGTGATTTCAAAGGAACGTACCCATCCAATTGATCGTTTGAAAAGAAGAATGTTTACTTTCAAGGCGACATCATCTCAATTTGGATCCTAGCGGGATATGAATCAAAATCAACTCAAATGCTCAAAGTCTTCAATCAACCTCCACGTCAAGTTTCACAGTGACTGATTACTTGGAGATCATCTCTTCATCATTATTGCGTGCGAGCTGTAATCTAGATAAGCAGAACGAAGTATTTTATCTGTAGACGTACATCCACGGAGACGAGGCACATTGATTTTTTACCTGCACGCGAGATGAGTATAGCGTGTTGTCGTTGTACGCTTTATTACAATTAGCTGTGCCTTAAATGTCCATATATATATATTTTCTATGTTATGTGTTATATGTTGTGTATTCTTCGCGGGAGGTTGGGAGGTAGATCTGACGAACGAGATCCATCTCGAAGCCAATTCGGGCTCTTCTTCAGACGTTCTGTAGGGATCATTTTGTAAGTTTCAATTGAGCGATAGTTCCGGTACAAGGCTAGAAACCTTGCCGAAGTTCCGATCGCTAGTTGCTTCTTATAATACTATCTATTTAGCTGTTTCGTCACGTTTAATTGTTGTTTTTGGTAGCTATTTTTACTTGTGCCTTAGTTTTATGATGAATTTTGTATGTGATTATTGTCCATCTCACCTTTCCTGTCGTTCAGTTTTTTACAAAACCTATGTTTTTTACACTGTGTTGTCAATTGTCTTGTGCATTATTTAATCGCAGTTATCATCGTAATTCTTTACGACATTCCATTTTAGTTTCTCATTTTATTTTAATTGGATTTCTGCGAACGTCTTCGTTTGTTTTGAATATCTTGTCGTGTCATTATTGTGCTATTGTCTGTCACATTACTGCTTTCACACCATTACATGTTATAAATTACATTATTAATTATTAATATTATTGCCTATTATATAAATTGATTTTACCGTTCTAGAACAGGAACGAAGAACACTAGTTGTAGTAACACTTTTAAGTAGTATTATTACATAATAATATTGAAATGGCTACCTTAGACTATTTCATTAAGCAAGCAAAAGCTCTTCAGATGGCTCCTGATGAAGCTAAAGCATTTGCACTGTCAGAATATAAGAAAGCTCAAGAAATAGAAGCTGATCAGAGAAGATTGGAAACTTTACGTTTGGAAAATTTGAAATTTGAGGCAGATCAAAAACGGATTGAGGCTGAGGAAGATGAGAAAAAAATGAGATTAGCCGCTGAATTGGAAGAGAAACGATTTCAGCGAGAGGCAGAACATAAGCAAAAGGAGGCTGAAGAAAGACTTAGAAAAGAAATGGAAGTTAAAGAAAAGGAAATGCAAAATAAACAGAAGGAAATGGAAGAAAGAAGATTAATAGCTGAACAAAATACATTACGACTTCAGCTTGAGAGGGAAGAGAATGAGAAAAAACGACAGCATGAACTGAAATTAGCAGAGTCAGAATATGAGAGACTTAGGTTAACTCAGGAATCTAATTCTCAGAGAACTTTTGAAAGCCACACTTCATCCAGACAGGATCATTTTAAGGAGATTAACCTTAAATTGCCAAAATTTAATCCCCCGTCTGATGACGTAATATTCTTCCTGGATAGGTTTGAGGCCACTTGTGGGTCTTATAACGTGGATAAAGCTCTATACTGTACATATTTATCCAGATTACTTACAGGAGATGCATTAGCAGTTTATCATACCACCAGCATTGGTGAGAAAAATGACTACAATGCTCTTAGAGCAGCACTTCTGCAAAAATTCCAAATGACAGAAAACGAATATCGTTTGAGATTTCACACATTACTACCTCAATCTGCCAGAAATTTTAGTGATTTTCTGTCACAGATACGACTAACATTAGAAAGATGGATCGAATTATCCAAAATTGAAAAGTCGTATGAAGGTCTCTTTGATTTACTGATGCGCGATAAGGTACTTTCGTCGGTAAATCCTACATTTCTCGCATTTTTACACGAACGGAAACCTTTATCAATGAAAAACTTAGAAGAACATGCAAAAAACTTCTGCACTGCTCACCCAACCATGGATCTGAGTAATGCGCAGATTAAGAGTGAATTGCCTGTTGCTTTTGCAGCACAACAAAACAATTTTTCACGCAATCGTTCTTTTAGTGCTGATAGGTATGTCAATAAGGGAAATAATCATAATTTCAACAATGATAACTTTTACAAAGGGAAGCAATTTCAACAATCTGCTCCATTTAATGTTTCTTGGAACCAAACTCACAGATCGCGAGATTTTGGTAACAATTATTTTAAAAATAATCAAGGACATTATAATAAACAAAACTGGAGATCAAGGTCTCAGGGTCCGCAAAACAGACAATTTTTTGGAAATAAACCATTTAACCAACATCATAACGATCATTCTACAAATTATCGGACTAATCCAAATTTTAACTCTAGCAGAAACGACAATTATGGCAATTTTAATGACAAAAATCACAATCGATCGCGCCGACGAGATAGATCGTCGAATAATACAGGTAGACATTCTAATGTTGCTTTTAATGATACACAGGCTAACATTGAACAGGGTAAAGTAGCTGAAACTCACAATGCTATGTCTTGTTCTCTCGATTGTACCCAGGTGAAAGACTGTCCAGAATGCTCGACTCTTTTCCAGCCTAAGGCGATCACGACGCTGCGTTGCGGACATACCTTGCCTAGCCTGCCTGCAGTCTGTACAGCCACTGCTGCGTCAGTACACCAGGGACAGGGCTCTCTTAAGTTTCACAAGGGATTTGTCAATAATATTTCATGCTCTCTCCTATTTGACTCAGGTTGTACAACAATCGGTGTCCGGACTTCGCTGATCAACCCAAGTTGTGCCACGGGCCGGGTTGTCAAATGTGTAACATTTGGTGGCACAATTGAAACATTTCCCACTGCTATTATTGATCTTAACACACCTTTCTTTTCAGGAAAGATCCAAGCATGTCTTCTGCCTAACCCAATTTGTGATGTAATACTGGGTCGCATACATGGTATTAAAGAGTGTACACCACAGCAAATAGCTGAATGGGAAAAGCGACATATTCAAACTGCAAATGCAGTAGTGACTAGAGCGCAAGCTACTAATATGTCGCATGATACACCTATTGAACCTACAGTTCATACCACTTGTGATGATGATGCTCCTATTTCACGGGAGTTGTTTGCAACATTGCAAAAGAATGATAATTCATTAAAAAAAATTCTTTCAGTATGTTAACAAAAAGAATACAAGCAACAAACTTGCAAAATCTAGACATGACTTTATACTTAAAAATGGGATTTTGGTTAGAGTAATACGGGAAAAGGATTTATCCTTATGTTCTCAGATTCTTGTCCCATCCTGTATGAGATCTCGTATATTACGACATGCTCATGACTCGCAATGTGCGGGCCATATGGGTTTTTCGCGTACCAAATCCAGAGTGCTTTCGGCATTCTACTGGCCAGGCGTCCATAGAGATGTTACTCTCTATTGTCGGTCCTGTTTGATATGTCAAGAAGTTAAGGTACGGGGTCCATTTCATGCGGCTCCTATTCAAGCTGCGGACATCCCGATTAGACCATTTGATAAAATGGCCATTGACATTATTGGTCCAATGCTTCCATCTGCTAGAGGGCATACGCATATTCTTACGTGCATTGATATGTGCACTCGTTGGCCTGAGGCCATCCCTCTCAAGAACACTTCATCTGCCAGTGTAGCAGAGGCATTGATGTTAATCTTCTCACGCATTGGTTTTCCACGGAAAATCTTGTCGGATCATGGGGTTCAGTTCATTTCTGAATCCATGTCTCAAGTTATGAAGACATTAGGTATAGACAGATCTCTTAGTTCTATTTATCATCCGATGTCAAATGGGTTAATTGAGCGTCTCAATAGGACACTCAAGCAGTTGTTGGGTAAGATGACTCAAGACCATCCCCAAGACTGGGATCGGGTCCTACCCGCTTGTCTCTTTGCGTATCGCGAGGTACAAAATCAAGCAACGGGGTTTTCTCCGTTCCAGCTTGTTTTTGGCATGCAACCACGCGGTCCGATGTCGTTAATCCACGACTTATTGGTGGATGAGAATATTGAAGAGGAAACTCAATCCTCTTATGAGTATGTGATCTCTCTTAGAAAGAAAATCATAGATGCTTGTAGACTAGCTACTGCATCATCCGAACATGCCAAAGAAAAAGCTCGTCTATCTGCAAACAAATATAGACGTCTTCGCCAGCTCATACCTGGTGATGAAGCTTTTGTATTACTCCCTGCGCATAACAATCGTCTTTTAATTACCTGGAGAGGTCCTTTCAGGATCATCTCAAGAATATCCGATGTCGACTACATCGTTGATGTTAATGGCAAACATAAAACCTTCCACATTAACATGTTGAAGGAGTATTACTCACGTCCTGATTATCTACAATCGGTGTTCCAAGCAACTGACGATCCTACACCACCTATTCAACACTATTCTAGTTTGTCAGTCATCCAAGAAGAGGAATCTTCTTTCGATGATGTACAACTACCAATACCAGTTGTACCACTCCATTCCACTGAGAAATGGAATGATGTTACTATCTCATCTACTCTTACTGATGATCAACGTCAGCAAGTCTCTAATATTCTACACACGTATGAGGATGTCCTCACTGACATCCCAGGTCATACGTCAGTCATCCAACATGACATTATTCTGACTGACGATACACCGATTCGAGTTCGCCCATATCCTATTCCTTTACACTTTCGTGATAAGGTTGATAAGGAATTGGATGATATGCTCCAATTAACCTTTAGCACGCTGCATTCTTTTTCACAACCCCCCGTTTTTATAGTGGGCGACTTGTAATGTCTATAGTTTTTGTGTTTCTTGGTCAATTGCTATCATTTTTGGAATTTATGTAAATAAATGAATGGTGAATCTGATGATATAAAATTTGTTTGTGTACATGTTAGATGTGATAGGAAGAGAGGAAAGGAAAGATGAAAAAAACGAAAAAAATTTTAAAAAAATAAAAAAATATTTTTTTTTTAATTTTAAAATTTAAAAAAAAATTAAAAAAATGACCAACGAACGAAGAGTCCATATCCCTTGCATCTCAATGAAAGTCATTTGACCAATAGAGCAATACAAATCAAATGACGATCTTTTCGTTACACCCATCATCAGTAGCAAAGCAACAAACTCCCTAGCCAGCCGTGACATTCGGCCGTAATCCTATTTTTTTCCGATATTCCTAATCCTAACCCCGAAAATTATACATACTTGAAAGGCCATTTTACTTTCGTTTCCATCTCAGCCATCAAACATATTCTGAGAACCGATTTCAGCGCTTATAAAGACAAAAATTTCATCCCCACCGCATGGCGTCAGAATACAATAAAATTAGAGCAAAATGGCCGAAAATCTGATGCCGATTCATTTCGATTTAAAAAATTTACAAAAAATAAACGCAGATACACCCATCACTTTTTTAAGATCGGAAACGGAAGCTAACTCTCTTGCAATTAAAATTACTACTTAACATCCGGGGCTGAAAATCACGTGTACACAAGTCATGTGCTAGAAACGATGACAGCCGCAAGGCGAGATATCTCGCCTGCAGCGTGCTACAGGTTAAATATAATTGAACCATCTTCATCACCATATTCTTCTTCTATGGTAATCATTAGGAAGAAAGACAACAATATACGTCTTTGCGTAGATTACAGGAAGTTAAACAAAGTTACAAAATTCGATGCGGAACCATTACCTCTTTTAGATGACTTATTGGAGAGATTATCTCATGCTACATTCTTTTCGAAATTTGACCTTTCAAAGGGTTATTGGCAAGTGCCACTCACTACGAAAGCAAAGCCATTCACCGCTTTCTCGACACCACGGGGTCTTTTTCAATGGAATTTTATGCCTTTCGGGTTAATAAATGCGCCAGCTACCTTTGTACGCATGATGCGCCGCATATTGTCTCATCGTCCCGATGTCATTACTTATATAGATGACATCTGTCTTTTTAGTGACTCTTGGGATGAACATATTCAGGGTTTAAAATCTTTACTTTCTACCTTACAGGATTATAACTTAACAGCGAAACCTTCAAAGGCTTTTGTCGGTTTTCATGACATCTCATTTCTTGGTCACCGTATAGGTCGCGGTTTAATGTATACAGAAGACAGTAACGTCTCTAAAATTTTAAACATCTCAGCACCTAAGACAAAAAAACAAGTGAGGTCACTCTTAGGACTAATACAGTTCTATTCTAAATTCATCCCTCATTTGTCTACTATAACTGCACCTCTTTCGTCTTTACTGAAGAAGGGCACACCTAATGTAATAAAGTGGTCGCAGGATCACCAAACGGCGTTAGACTATATAAAACAAATTTTTTCAAATAAGCCTTTTTTAAAGTTGCCTAACAAAGATCTCACCTTTGTTCTTCGCAGTGATGCTTCTTCCTACGCTATTGCGGCAGTTTTGATGCAGGAATACGGAGGCACCTTATTTCCTGTTATGTACGTATCCAGAAAGCTTACAACGAGCGAGATAAATTACTCCGTTCTAGACAAAGAGCTCCTTGCTCTTGTCTG
Organism: Oreohelix idahoensis; assembly: GCA_024509875.1. Lineage (NCBI taxonomy): Eukaryota > Metazoa > Mollusca > Gastropoda > Stylommatophora > Oreohelicidae > Oreohelix > Oreohelix idahoensis. The sequence goes on along the minus strand of JAMPIV010014049.1, from coordinate 244,189 downwards.
GGCAATCACAAAACTGGATCGTTATCTCCTCGGATCACACTTTGTGGTGGAGTCTGACCAGAAAGCTCTTACCGCATTGAATACAGGGAACGTTAAGTCATCAAAGTCAGCGCGTTACGCTATAGCTCTTCAACCGTTCCATTTTGAGATACGAGCTATTCCTGGAGTGCAGAATGTATTTGCAGACTGTCTTTCAAGATGCCCTAGTGAACTTGGTGAAACTAAACTACTTTTGGATGGAGAAACGTCCTCACCGAAACATGAATAACTTTGTACAGTGTCATTAATTGTACATCTGTGAAGACTATGTATAGTTTTGCAGTATTCGTATAAATATAACTTTCAGAATATAGTTACTCCTGGATTATAACATGACTTTTCTTGTGAAGTAACTTTTTGTTAGAACGGGAACAGTGATATTAAAGTAACATTTTTTTTTTTTTTGTAGTATGGAAACATTGGTAAAAACGACAAACAGACATTCATTATTGTTATGGAACATATTACACTACATATCGTGTTCGTAAACTTATTTCGTGCATGGAACGTTGGGAACATATTCTTGTTGACACTAAATAGTTCTAAAAAAATATTAACAATGAGTGAAATTGAAATCACTTAGAATAAATTAGTAATTAGTTATTTGTTGATAAATTAAGACATATATTAAGTAGAATAATTCAATTTAATCGATTTAATTGATTATGAATCACACATCTACTAACTTTATTAGTGTCTCGCAATACGTGTATTCACGTATTCCACTACATGATATTTTACTTTTAGATAACTAGTCAAACTTACTAGTGTTAGATATCAGTAAGTGCGTTGCTTCTTAAAGTGTTTAATTATGCATTGCTTCATTTTTGCACATTGTATTTCAAAATTTTCTGTTTCACTGATTCTTTTATCATTGATTATCATCAGTGTTGCTGTTCATTTTCATTTTTGAAATCATATGTTTCAAATTTTGTTGAAAACTTAGTTGAATTTTATTATCATCTTTTTTGTTGATTCTTCATTTTCATTTTTTTCAACTTCTTTTTACTTCGAATATTACCACATCGTTCCAAAGTAGGTCGATGGTGGATGTGTGCTTTAATGCATACTGTCATTTAGTTATATTAATTTCAAGTCAATATTCTTTTCTTAATATGATATAACTTTATGCATTGTATATATTGTTGTAGTTTTGACTCACCTCTCTCGAGTAATTAGTTCGAAAAAAATTAATAGAATTAATTTTTTTAAGGGGAGGTAATAAGGGAGCTGTTACGTACATTTATTACCTAAGGGGGTAGTCGTCGGTCCTACCAAATGTACGCACCAGTCTTGAGATAGTTATATTATTTGTGCGTTCGATTGATTCACGCACTGACGTGCACAATGCTGTGTGAGTTGCTTTGGACGCACGTGTAACCTAGTTGAGTAGTTTGTGACGTCAGGTTTTGAAGTGGAAACATGGAACTGGCTTGTGTCCATGATTGTAATTTTATATTGTGTATCCAATGGCATGTTGAAGGAAGCCATTTATTATTGTGATTTGTATTGGTCTTCAGGTCGAAGCCAATCGCAGTTATGTCACGTAAGTTATCGCCCACTTCTTATTTTAATGCTGCATAAAAAGGCCGCTCTACTACTAATCTAGCGGGAATTTTATCATTCCTAGAATGGATCTACAGAGTCGCTTGCCTTTTAGATTTGGATCGTAGACGGAGAATTCCTACGAGTAGAAGAAGTTATATTGTTTACCTTATGCACATGTTTTAAATGCCGTACATGCTTCAATGCCAAAGTCGTGGCATGGATGTAAAGAGAGGGTAGCCAACTGAAAGCCTTTAACTGATAGGATTATCGTATATGACTTTGTGTGAAATTATATGATGTACAACGCTATGTAGGATGAACGTCTGGGAATTTTAATAAATGTAATATGGAAGATTTCATCCCAGAGTATGAATACGTTACCATGATAGACGTCCTTGAAAGAAGGTCAACGGTCGTGACTGAGAAGGATATTATACGGTAACAGTTTTGTAATCCTTAGTCTATGGACAGAGGTCTTTACTAGAAGAGAATCTTCAGGAACTTTAGCAGCAATAATTAATATGTTGTCGTGTGATCTTTGCGCCTGTGACGATGTCCGTCTTGTCCACTTCGTGTCCTGGTGAATAAAATCTATGTAAAGTTACCAACGACTTGTGTGCTGCCAATACTTGACCAGTTCACCCAATTCAAGATACTTGTTGGTTTTCGTTTGAAAAACATTGTTGACATTTATTCCGTTGTAACCATTCGCGTTTCAATTCATCACTATGAAAACGACACCAACAGAAACACTCATCTAGGCTAATGAACACAAATTCTGGACACGTACAAACAGGAATAAAAGGTTTGCTGCTGACAGCATTGTTTCCTTACCCACTGGGAAGTCGCAGTAGAGCTACTGCATTACTCGATAACTTGAGAAGATCAACTGTGGTGCTTGCACCAACCTGAAACATATGAAGACACCAACTTATAATAGCACGTGAAAACTGCCCAAAATGTGGTCATTTTAAAATGCTTTCAATGTAAGAGCGCCTGAACACTTTGATGTGTACAGATTTGTCTAACAGGGCTGTGTATTACAAGGCACACTGTCCTACAACAAACCATAGATCCTGATTAGTGTGTTTACATTTAGCATAATTTCCCACCCTCCATGGTAAGAACATATTGCTTATCATTAGGGACTCTTGTCTTTATCTATTTTACCTGTGCAAGGTGTGGTATACTGGAGGCAAATTCCTTTACTTTTTAATGCAGCTTCTCACAAGTCTAACCTATCAGTCATTTATTGGGTAGTTTGTGAACCTTTTACATTTTTCTGCCTGTTGTGGTACTCTGTAGTCTCGTCTGTCAATCATCGCTTGTAGTTCTGCCATCTTGTTAATTTCATTTACTGGATTTGATTTCATTGTTTCAGTAATGACTTTCTGAGCCTTATCTTGCATTCTGGCCGCCCTTTCAAAGTTGGATTTTGAAGCAGTTGCCCAGGCTAGTATTCAATTCTAGTTAATTACTGCGCTCATTATAGTTTTTGTTATATGTAGTTTCTCTTGTAACGAAAACCCCGAGGGAACTATCAGGCACAAGGGGAAATGCAAGGTTTTTTTTTAAAAAAAAAACAGATCTTCACACTTGAGGTATTCAGAAACCAGTGATCTCCTTCTGCATTCAGTTTGTAGTCTGCAGGTCTGTCGCCAGGACAAAGTCCAGTCTTTTCCAGGTCAGCATGGCAGCCCCATAGCTTTTACCTGAGCTCAACACCCTCTGGCCAGGTCAGGCATTGTGTGTCATCACAGGATGGGCAGTTTTGGAGAATGTGTTCAGGGGTGTGTATCATCCGGTTCCACATGGACATTCATACCTCATGGACATTCATACCACATGGACATTCATACATCATGGACATTCATACCACATGGACATTCATACCTCATGGACATTCATACCTCATGGACATTCTGAGATCTGAGATATCCTAGGGCTATAGAGGTGATCTAAAAGAAGAGTACTTTGATAAGGAAGGAAGTAAACAAATATTTGATGTGCATGTTCTCTACAAGACAGAACTTTGGTCTCTACAAGACAGAACTTTGGTCTCTACAAGACAGAACTTTGGTCAGAAAGTTTAGTAGTACATTTAACTGTGCATGTTCTCTACAAGACAGAACTTTGGTCAGAAAGTTTAGCCGTACATTTAACTGTGCATGTTCTCTACAAGACAGAACTTTGGTCAGAAAGTTTAGCAGTACATTTAACTGTGCATGTTCTCTACAAGACAGAACTTTGGTCAGAAAGTTTAGCCGTACATTTAACTGTGCATGTTCTCTACAAGATAGAACTTTGGTCAGAAAGTTAGCAGTACATTTAACTGTGCATGTTCTCTACTAGGTGTTGTCACGTGCTGGCCTTCAAAGTATGTATACTCTTCTTAGACAGCGCAGACTTCGCTGGCTTGGCCATGTTCGCCGCATGGAAGATGGTCGCATCCCAAAAGATATCTTCTACGGACAATTGGCAGATGGCAAGAGAACAGTTGGGCGACCACAGCTGAGGTTCAAAGATGTGTGCAAGAGAGATATGAGGGCACTGGACATGGATCCAGCAACATGGGAGGATGAAGCTGCCGATCGCACTAAGTGGCGATGCTATTTACGGCGCCACCTCAGATTGGGCGAAGAGAGGCTCACACAAGAAGCAGAGGTGAGGAGAAAACGTCAAAAGGAGCACCAGGAAAATAAGCAGCTGAGGGCTGTCACCTCAGGGGCGCATTCCCATAGTCAGTTATGACTGAAGGGGCTATTATTATTATTATCTCTACTAGACAGAACTTTGGTCTCTACAAGACAGAACTTTGGTCTCTACAAGACAGAACTTTGGTCAGAAAGTTTAGCAGTACATTTAACTGTGCATGCTCTCTACAAGACAGAACTTTGGTCAGAAAGTTTAGCAGAACATTTAACTGTGCATTTTCTCTACAAGACAGAACTTTGGTCAGAAAGTTTAGCCGTACATTTAACTGTGCATGTTCTCTACAAGACAGAACCTTGGTCAGAAAGTTTAGCCATACATTTAACTGTGCATGTTCTCTACAAGATAGAACTTTGGTCAGAAAGTTTAGCAGTACGTTTAACTGTGCATGTTCTCTACAAGACAGAACTTTGGTCAGAAAGTTTAGCAGTAAACTGTGCATGTTCTCTACAAGACAGAACTTTGGTCAGAAAGTGTAGCTGTACATTTAACTGTGCATGTTCTCTACAAGACAGAACTTTGGTCTCTACAAGACAGAACTTTGGTCTCTACAAGACAGAACTTTGGTCAGAAAGTTTAGCAGTACATTTAACTGTGCATGTTCTCTACAAGACAGAACTTTGGTCAGAAAGTTTAGCAGTACATTTAACTATGCATGTTTTCTACAAGACAGAACTTTGGTCAGAAAGTTTAGCAGTACATTTAACTGTGCATGTTCTCTACAAGACAGAACTTTGGCAGAAAGTTTAGCCGTACATTTAAATGTGCATGTTCTCTACAAGATAGAACTTTGGTCAGAAAGTTTAGCAGTACATTTAACTGTGAATGTTCTCTACGAGACAGAACTTTGGTCAGAAAGTTTAGCCGTACATTTAACTGTGCATGTTCTCTACAAGACAGAACTTTGGCCTCTACAAGACAAAACTTTGGTCTCTACAAGACAGAACTTTGGTCAGAAAGTTTAGCAGTACATTTAACTGTGCAAGGTCTCTACAAGACAGAACTTTGGTCTCTACAAGACAGAACTTTGGTCTCTACAAGACAGAACTTTGGTCAGAAAGTTTAGCAGTACATTTAACTGTGCAAGGTCTCTACAAGACAGAACTTTGGTCTCTACAAGACAGAACTTTGGTCAGAAAGTTTAGCAGTACATTTAACTGTGCATGTTCTCTACAAGACAGAACTTTGGTCAGAAAGTTTAGCCATACATTTAACTGTGCATGTTCTCTACAAGACAGAACTTTGGTCAGAAAGTTTAGCCGTACATTTAACTGTGCATGTTCTCTATAAGACAGAACTTTGGTCAGAAAGTTTAGCCGTACATTTAACTGTGCATGTTCTCTACAAGACAGAACTTTGGTCAGAAAGTTTAGCAGTAAATTTAACTGTGCATGTTCTCTACAAGACAGAACTTTGGTCAGAAAGTTTAGCAGTGCATTTAACTGTGCATGTTCTCTACAAGATAGAACTTTGGTCAGAAAGTTTAGCTGTACATTTAACTGTGCATGTTCTCTACAAGATATAATATTGGTCAGAAAGTTTAGCCGTACATTTAACTGTGCATGTTCTCTACAAGATAGAACTTTGGTCAGAAAGTTTAGCAGAACATTTAACTGTGCATGTTCTCTACAAGACAGAACTTTGGTCAGAAAGTTTAGCAGAACATTTAACTGTGCATGTTCTCTACAAGATAGAACTTTGGTCAGAAAGTTTAGCAGAACATTTAACTGTGCATGTTCTCTACAAGACAGAACTTTGGTCAGAAAGTTTAGCCGTACATTTAACTGTGCATGTTCTCTACAAGATAGAACTTTGGTCAGAAAGTTTAGCTGTACATTTAACTGTGCATGTTCTCTACAAGATATAACATTGGTCAGAAAGTTTAGCCATACATTTAACTGTGCATGTTCTCTACAAGATAGAACTTTGGTCAGAAAGTTTAGCAGAACATTTAACTGTGCATGTTCTCTACAAGACAGAACTTTGGTCAGAAAGTTTAGCAGAACATTTAACTGTGCATGTTCTCTACAAGATAGAACTTTGGTCAGAGAGTTTAGCAGAATATTTAACTGTGCATGTTCTCTACAAGACAGAACTTTGGTCAGAAAGTTTAGCAGAACATTTAACTGTGCATGTAATCTACAAGACAGAACTTTGGTCAAAAAGTTTAGCAGTACATTTAACTCTGCATGTTCTCTACAAGACAGAACTTTGGTCAGAAAGTTTAGCCATACATTTAACTGTGCATGTTCTCTACAAGACAGAACTTTGGTCAGAAAGTTTAGCCGTACATTTAACTGTGCATGTTCTCTACAAGACAGAACTTTGGTCAGAAAGTTTAGCCGTACATTTAACTGTGCATGTTCTCTACAAGACAGAACTTTGGTCAGAAAGTTTAGCCGTACATTTAACTGTGCATGTTCTCTACAAGACAGAACTTTGGTCAGAAAGTTTAGCAGTACATTTAACTGTGCATGTTCTCTACAAGATAGAACTTTGGTCAGAAAGTTTAGCAGAACATTTAACTGTGCATGTTCTCTACAAGACAGAACTTTGGTCAGAAAGTTTAGCCGTACATTTAACTGTGCATGTTCTCTACAAGACAGAACTTTGGTCAGAAAGTTTAGCAGTACATTTAACTGTGCATGTTCTCTACAAGACAGAACTTTGGTCAGAAAGTTTAGCCGTACATTTAACTGTGCATGTTCTCTACAAGATAGAACTTTGGTCAGAAAGTTAGCAGTACATTTAACTGTGCATGTTCTCTATGAGACAGAACTTTGGTCAGAAAGTTTAGCCGTACATTTAACTGTGCATGTTCTCTACTAGGTGTTGTCACGTGCTGGCCTTCAAAGTATGTATACTCTTCTTAGACAGCGCAGACTTCGCTGGCTTGGCCATGTTCGCCGCATGGAAGATGGTCGCATCCCAAAAGATATCTTCTACGGACAATTGGCAGATGGCAAGAGAACAGTTGGGCGACCACAGCTGAGGTTCAAAGATGTGTGCAAGAGAGATATGAGGGCACTGGACATGGATCCAGCAACATGGGAGGATGAAGCTGCCGATCGCACTAAGTGGCGATGCTATTTACGGCGCCACCTCAGATTGGGCGAAGAGAGGCTCACACAAGAAGCAGAGGTGAGGAGAAAACGTCGAAAGGAGCACCAGGAAAATAAGCAGCTGAGGGCTGTCACCTCAGGGGCGCATTCCCATAGTCAGTTATGACTGAAGGGGCTATTATTATTATTATCTCTACTAGACAGAACTTTGGTCTCTACAAGACAGAACTTTGGTCAGAAAGTTTAGCAGTACATTTAACTGTGCATGTTCTCTACAAGATAAAACTTTGGTCAGAAAGTTTAGCAGTACATTTAACTGTGCATGCTCTCTACAAGACAGAACTTTGGTCAGAAAGTTTAGCAGAACATTTAACTGTGCATTTTCTCTACAAGACAGAACTTTGGTCAGAAAGTTTAGCAGTACGTTTAACTGTGCATGTTCTCTACAAGACAGAACTTTGGTCAGAAAGTTTAGCAGTAAACTGTGCATGTTCTCTACAAGACAGAACTTTGGTCAGAAAGTGTAGCTGTACATTTAACTGTGCATGTTCTCTACAAGACAGAACTTTGGTCTCTACAAGACAGAACTTTGGTCTCTACAAGACAGAACTTTGGTCAGAAAGTTTAGCAGTACATTTAACTGTGCATGTTCTCTACAAGACAGAACTTTGGTCAGAAAGTTTAGCAGTACATTTAACTATGCATGTTTTCTACAAGACAGAACTTTGGTCAGAAAGTTTAGCAGTACATTTAACTGTGCATGTTCTCTACAAGACAGAACTTTGGCAGAAAGTTTAGCCGTACATTTAAATGTGCATGTTCTCTACAAGACAGAACTTTGGTCAGAAAGTTTAGCAGTACATTTAACTGTGAATGTTCTCTACGAGACAGAACTTTGGTCAGAAAGTTTAGCCGTACATTTAACTGTGCATGTTCTCTACAAGACAGAACTTTGGTCTCTACAAGACAAAACTTTGGTCTCTACAAGACAGAACTTTGGTCAGAAAGTTTAGCAGTACATTTAACTGTGCAAGGTCTCTACAAGACAGAACTTTGGTCTCTACAAGACAGAACTTTGGTCTCTACAAGACAGAACTTTGGTCAGAAAGTTTAGCAGTACATTTAACTGTGCAAGGTCTCTACAAGACAGAACTTTGGTCTCTACAAGACAGAACTTTGGTCAGAAAGTTTAGCAGTATATTTAACTGTGCATGTTGTCGTAAAAATTAACAGTGATGCAACGTCAAAATATTTCCAATGATACAACGTAGGGATAAAAAACCAATGCGTAAGCTGCTGGAATACATGATCGCCCGCGCCGCGGGTCATCAGGTTTTAAAATTGAAGGCAAAAAGGAACGAGGATCAAAAGACAAAAATCTGACTGAACGCGTACTTGAACTAGCGAGGTTAATGGACGCAAATTGGTGGGGCAAGGAGGAAAAGTCACGTTTCCCCCCCCCCCAAGTTGACAGAAAGTAAGGAATTCGACAGAAGGGACCTTGGATATGATACGCCACAGTCATTTATTGGACGCTTTTGCGATACCAAGCCTTTTATTTGAATTCAGCGGCAAACGCAGATGCTTGAAATATTACAAAATTCAAAAAGTAACTTTTTCTTAATATTAATGTTAGGAATATAAAAATTAGCTGGCCGGATGGCCCATTCTGAGCAGTGAAATAATATACTTTCATTTATACAGACGGACAGATAATAAGAAAGATAATGACAAAAGACGGGGTTGTTCACATCAGCGAAAAACTGCATTGAATCAAACATGCCACTATTTGCACAAAATTCGCAACCTTGAGACTCAAGTGTTCAAATTTAGTTAGAATGCAAGAGGGGGGGAGTAGCGGACAGTAGTGGCTAAAAATAACTTAGGAGGCAGGTTCGTGCAGTTTTACATGTGTTAGTCCAAAAAAAACAAGTGAAATTGTGGGGAAAAGATAAATTGTGACCGACGTACATTTTAAAAATTGAGATGTACTTTTGACTTTTTTGGGAAAAGATAAAATGTGACGGACGTACATTTGAGAAAATAAGATGTAATTTTGACTTTATTTTCAAATTTTGAATTGAAAAGCTTGGTCTTCTGATCTGATTGGCCAACGCATTTTACATTAGCGGGATAGAGACGCACATTTTTGCCATTCGACATAAGTCTGTCCAGTAACACAGTCATTAATTGTAGTGGTGATTTCCCAGAAATAATACATAATATTCAGTGGGACACCATACTATAGCCAGCAGCTCAGCAGAGTTTTGCTAGCACTTATTTACTGTGTACCATATTCATATTTCTGGTAAGACTAAACTTATTTCTTTGTACATTTAATATTTGTTTAAGGTTCGAGTGATTTGATACTGCAATAGCATAATCTGTTCCTTACAACAAGTAAGGGTTCGCTCTAGACCCCCCGCCCCAGTTCAGGGTCTAGAGACAAATAAAATACATAAACTCCAGCAAGGATTAGGAAGGACAGATCAAGTGTTGAGATCAATGAAACATATTATCTATCCTATTTTAGGGGAGGAAACTAATAAACATATTTCAGAATCTGTAGTCTGGGAGAACCTATCTGATGTGAAACCACCATGGTAAAATGTGCTGTATGGTCAGAGAGATCTGACCTGTCTATATGGTGTTGTTGTTGTGTAGTGTTGTGTCCAGACATGGTTAGAGAATGGAATTTTGACACATAGCCAATACTTTGATTGCAGAGCTGTGAGTTTCAGTTGGCACCAAGGTGGTGTCAAACGAGTTGTTGATTTTACCCGAGTGGATCCGTGCAGTAACCTTGTGTCAGAGCAGCCTATTATTGCCCCAAGCACGGAGAGGTGGGGCCACCAGACCACTATTATTGCCCCCAAGCACGGAGAGGTGGGGCCACCAGACCTCAGCACCAGAGCTACATCTTCAAAGTTGAGTGAGCCTCTGGTCTGCTGAGAATTCACCAACTCAATATAGTTACTAACAATCTCATAAAATTCCTGCAATTTACTGGACACTGTGTAGTCAATATAGACTGGAGTGATGAGGCCACCCCAACAGCACAACCATTAAACGGTCTCCCAAATTAGATGACTACTATAAACATTAATAAAACTAAATAGTCTAGTAACATACATATGTACACTCTTGCATTTATTATGTAATATTCCATGCATTTTTTTCATAATTCCTAAATCTTTTATAAGTTCTGGTCAAAATAAAACTTGATCCAGAACAAAATAAATGTAAGAAAATTTCTATCAAAAATTTTACACACTTGAGTTAGTTCAGTGTATTATAACATTTGTTAATATTATTAGACTTAGTAAATATCTGTGTGTGTGTCTATAACTATCACACCACATTACATATCATTACCCTAGACATTTAACGTAGCCACATTCATTAGAACACAAAAAAAGATAAGTGTGAGGTCGTAGTGGTAGCGAGAAGGGCCTTCTGACAATTCACAGTTACATATTATCTCAGGAGCCTTCACAGCTGACCTCATGCATCACACGTAGTACCATCACCACCATACAATACCATCAAACCCACTACACATGTTCTCTACAAGACAGAACTTTGGTCAGAAAGTTTAGCAGTACATTTAACTGTGCATGTTCTCTACAAGACAGAACTTTGGTCAGAAAGTTTAGCCGTACATTTAACTGTGCATGTTCTCTATAAGACAGAACTTTGGTCAGAAAGTTTAGCCGTACATTTAACTGTGCATGTTCTCTACAAGACAGAACTTTGGTCAGAAAGTTTAGCAGTGCATTTAACTGTGCATGTTCTCTACAAGATAGAACTTTGGTCAGAAAGTTTAGCTGTACATTGTGACGAAAGTACTGAGATTCTGTCTTTCAAGTGGCCCATGTCTTTTTCTCCTTGCATTTTGTTCACTATTTTTAGGAGGGATTACAGGAAATCCTTCTCCATGTTTCTTCTCCTTCTATTATTTACGTTTTTTCAAGATGAGATCACGAGGGAGTTTGATCTCATCTGCTTTATGGTTCTTCTTTATGTGTTTAGAATGTCCTTCTATTATTTACGTTTTTTCAAGATGAGATCACGATGGAGTTTGATTTATGTGTTTAGAATGGGGGGTAGGGAATTAGACAGTATTTTTCTAGAAGAAAGATTATAGAGGCTAGATCAGGATTTTCACCAGTGTCCTTTTTTTAAAGATATTGCGTGGCCATATACGCATTTTTCGGGAGTTAAATTATTTGCGGCCATTTTTGCTTCATTTCCGCAGTATAGGGCTAGGACCAATTCCCGGTTCTTTGTCTAGCGGGGACTGGTTGCATCAGAAAGATCTAAGGTTCTGATTGGCGGAGAGCTAACTGCAGTTGAAATGCAGAGCGCCCATTGGCTTTAGAACCACGCCGCGCATATGACGTCATGAAGTCGGCGCGTGGGGGCTCGAGAATAAATACGCCCGAACTTCATAAGTTCGGTCTCTAAAAATTAATTGCCAAGGCCGGGTTGCCAGAGTCAAGTCGATTGCCTTCAGTAGGACATTCGAGATTTGGTAAGCATGAATTTTTGCGTGAGGACTTTATTTAATTTTTCTAGTCCTAGCCGATCATTTAAGTTTCTTGGGAAGTTTTAGTTTAATTTAATTCTTAACTCCAGAGCCATCAATACGATCTTAGTGATAGACTTGAAAATTTATAGGTCCATTTAATTCCTTGTTGAAAGAATAGCGGCATGGTTTAAAAGTTGAGATATCACCGCTTTGTATTATTGCAAAGTCGGTCGGGAGAGAAACTCGCATCTGCGAATCATATGTATTTACAGAATAGTCGGGAGCGTGTGTAATGTGTATTTTCATTTGTGATTTTATTGAGAGTCTTGATGCTCGCTATTTATATAGTTACGCATATATCTGTGGACGGAAGTGATAGAGGTATTAATTGAAGCACGTGAGCGCGTGGTTACGGTATCTTTATTGATACGATGTTCAGAGGGACGAGGGGAGAGAAGCACGTGGTCATAAAATTGTAACCACGTGTTTGTAACTACTGAGATTTAATTGATAACCATTATGTATAACTTTTGACGGCATGTAGATGCTAGCGTAAACAGGGTTATAGGTTATTGATTGTGCTTTGTTATTCTGTGTATTCAGAAGATGGAGATGAAATTTATTTATGTTAAGGGAATATTTTATTTCAATTTTGAGGTGATTAATCATACTGACGGGAATTTTAGGAATTCCTAGAGAGGACTAGTTTTAATTTTTATTAATCCTTACGGCATTAGTGTCAGCGTAAGAAGTAGGCCACGGTACGTCTGCCCAGACGGGCCATTGAAAATATTATTGTTGCTCGGAGTTAGTCAGGCAGAACAAGCGATCTGGGTTAGCCAATGTTTACTTTGTAGGCTCAGGTAGAGAGGGGAGTTACGTGGTGAAGAGTAAGGAAGTTAATTGTTATTTGAAATGTATTATTATGGTTTGTTTAGCTGTTGTTTTGTTTTGTCTAAAACAGCAGGTACCGGCTTTGTGGGAATGAGAGCGGAATTTTGAGACCACAAAATTTCTCCCACGGCAAAGTTGGGGCATTCGCAGAACCGCAAGGGTTTTACGTTAGTTGCCAGTAGTGGAAGGAGAGGAAGAAAATACGTTTTCCCAGCCAGGGGAAGACATTTTCCAGCGAATAGGATTTTTGTGGATAAATCCTGAGCTCTGACGCTCGCTACACACGCAGATTTGGCAGGCTGCCAGCGTTGTGGTAATTTTGTGTTCGTTTCTTCACGGCCATAATAAAGCCGACGGCCCAGTTATAGATACTCGGGCAGGTAATTTCAGAGTGGTAGAAGTCAGCTACAGTTCCAGTCCAGAATCCAGGGGGGTTCTGTTAAACCTCAGTCAAATCCAGAGTAGTGGAGAGAGATAGGGTAAACATTCTCTCTACTGAAGTCAGCACAGATAGGCAGAACTGTTAGTTTTGGTGAATCATAGCAGAGGACAGCTGCTGAAGTTTAGAGGTGCAGTTAGTTGTGTTCAGGAGATTCCAGGATAGGCTGTGTAGAACCGAAGTCTGTGCAGAGATTGTGTAGTCACTTCGCCGTCGTTCCAGCTATCAGTGGACTTAGAGTTAGAATTTAGAACAGCTAGTTTGGAGTGTAGGCGACATCAAGTGCAGTGTAGTTCATTTCAGTTAACCTTACCTTCTTTCTCCATACAGGTTGCAATTGTGGGAGAAGGGTTGGGGTGGATGCATTTTTTTAACTGTGCTTGATTTTGTTTTCAGGAGTGCATCCTCGCACTTGATGTATGGGACATGCATATGTTTGTTGTTTATAGGTGTATAATAAACTTGTATAAATTGTAGCTGGCATCAGTCATTTCCTTTAGTACAGTAGCTATATGTTGTCTGTACCTTGGTGTTTGTGAATCTTAATTGAACCTTATCCCCATAGGGTAGTTAGAGGTGGTTCGAGGCCATAGCAATTTAAACGTCCGAAGTGGCGAGGAAAGAATCAACCTCGGTTCTCAACCTCGGAGCCAATGGTCTCAACTTTCACAGTTTGCACTATATTTCTATCTGAATCTATCATTTCAGTCTTTCTTCTTACTATTGTCTTGTCACTATATGTAGACAGTCTCTAGTCCTAAATCCATTTCGTGACATACATTTAACTGTGCATGTTCTCTACAAGATATAATATTGGTCAGAAAGTTTAGCCGTACATTTAACTGTGCATGTTCTCTACAAGATAGAACTTTGGTCAGAAAGTTTAGCAGAACATTTAACTGTGCATGTTCTCTACAAGACAGAACTTTGGTCAGAAAGTTTAGCAGAACATTTAACTGTGCATGTTCTCTACAAGATAGAACTTTGGTCAGAAAGTTTAGCAGAACATTTAACTGTGCATGTTCTCTACAAGACAGAACTTTGGTCAGAAAGTTTAGCCATACATTTAACTGTGCATGTTCTCTACAAGATAGAACTTTGGTCAGAAAGTTTAGCAGAACATTTAACTGTGCATGTTCTCTACAAGACAGAACTTTGGTCAGAAAGTTTAGCAGAACATTTAACTGTGCATGTTCTCTACAAGATAGAACTTTGGTCAGAGAGTTTAGCAGAATATTTAACTGTGCATGTTCTCTACAAGACAGAACTTTGGTCAGAAAGTTTAGCAGAACATTTAACTGTGCATGTTCTCTACAAGACAGAACTTTGGTCAAAAAGTTTAGCAGTACATTTAACTGTGCATGTTCTCTACAAGACAGAACTTTGGTCAGAAAGTTTAGCAGTACATTTAACTGTGCATGTTCTCTACAAGATAGAACTTTGGTCAGAAAGTTTAGCTGTACATTTAACTGTGCATGTTCTCTACAAGATATAACATTGGTCAGAAAGTTTAGCCGTACATTTAACTGTGCATGTTCTCTACAAGATAGAACTTTGGTCAGAAAGTTTAGCAGAACATTTAACTGTGCATGTTCTCTACAAGACAGAACTTTGGTCAGAAAGTTTAGCAGTACATTTAACTACATTTTCTAATATTTACTACCCTTCCTTTTGCCTCAAAACCTGAGCTTCTTTTTAGAACATGACACAATAAACTCTGTTGCCCTCCTGATTATGAAGAGACACTGTGGTTTTTGTTTGTTACTCATGTTTGCATGATGGCATTCACAGACACACTGAACTGTCACCTCCATGAAGTTAATATGTCATAGTTTAACATCATTGTTCAAGGCATTGAGGATATAAGTTATATTCAACAACTGAATTAAAACAACTGGAAAGCTAACCCAAGGAGCAAAAATTTCAAGTCTTGGCACCAGTGAGACAAAAAAAACTTCTGTCTTAGCTATAATAAAACAATGAAATCTGCAGCTTATCTTCATATTTTTGAAGGCCAATAGAAATCTGGCAACAAGAAATGTTGCTCCATAGCTAAACCATACCACTTTTTCTTTTTTTTAAGCAAGGCTTAAATAGGACAAGTTTTGTTCAGTTATTTAACACAATGTATGTCCAGAAAACATTATACCTGACCAAGGGTTTCCTTGAGCGCCTTCATTATTAAAAACTTGTACTGCACTGGTGTTAACTGGCTGGCATCTTCATCAGCTATAGTTCTGACAAACGAAACAACATTCCACATTTACTTTCAATAATATCCAAAGTGCCTGAATGTTCTACATCAAAAGTTTCAAGCTATTTTTTTTTTTTGGTTCTTTAATCAGTTAGCCAACTTCAGACTCTGATTCCAAACTCCTAGTCTGACTCCACAACCCTAACACAGCTGTGGAGCTGGTGACAAATGTTTCCTAGTTCAACTCTGATTTAAGAAATGTTATATTCCAACAAAATTTAGTTCTGATGTGGCAACTAGGTAAAAAAATAAATAAAACACAACAATAAAATCATTAGCTTCAATTTTTGTTACCAACTTAAGTTTCTGAAATGGTCACCTAGCAACAGAAAATGTCATGCCCAAAGACAGCCAAAGAAAATGACTTGTCAACTTGAAGATCTAACTACAGTCTTAACCAGAATGTAAAGATAACAGCATCTTTGATAATATTCTCATCAAATTAAACTGAAACAGGGAAATACAAAAATATCACTCTGGGATCAGAAATTTCCCATTCTTGATTTTCAAATATTATGTGAAAATGATCGTAAAAATATTGTGTGAAAGTGATTCTAAAATATTACGTGAAAGTAATTCTAAAATACTATGTGATAGTAATTTTAAAATACTATGTGAAAGATCAGCAGACAGAAGGGAAAACATATTAATATAGATAAATAAGGAGCTAAATAAGTGAATAAATTTGGGTACTTAGGGAGCATTTTAAAATGACGTATGCTGGAATAAATTAAAATCTGATCAGAAAAATCTCACAAGACATGACAATGAAATAAAGAAAATCTGATGACAAAAACTTTACATGATGGACTAGATAATAAAAGTGGTTTAACTATCACATGGACTAGACAAGAGAAGTGGTTTAACTATCACATGGAATAGACAACAGAAGTTGTTTAACGATCACATGGACTTGACAAAAGAAGTGGTTTAACTATCCCATGGACTAGACAAGAGAAGTGGTTTAACTATCACATGGACTAGATAAGAGAAATAGTTTAACTATCACATGGACTAGAAAAGAGAAGTTGTTTAACTATCACATGGACTAGATAAGAGAAGTGGACTAACTAATCTAACCACTCAAAAGTCCAACTAAATCTTTTTAAAAAGCTTGACAGAAACTGTCAAACATCATCATCATCATCATTCTGCGAAATGCCAGCTGTCACTGGCGATCATGTCTCTCCATATCCTATGGTCTAGATTGGACGAGCAACATTCGTTCAAAACGACAAAGTATAGTGATCTGGCCGCAGATCTGAGACGCGATGGGTTTACTGCAAGGGTCATGGCTGTTGAGGTGGGTGCAAGAGGTCTCATGGCTGCATCAGTGTATGATTTATTTAAACTGTTGGGGCTGAGGGGACAGGCGAGAACAAGGGCACTGAAGAGGCTTAGTGAAACTGCGGAAAAGGCATCATGCTGGCTGTGGAACAACCGCAATGGGCTATGGAACTCGGGGCAGTAAACTCTAGCCCCACCTGCGGTACAAGAAACATCGGGAATTTTTCTAAGTCCACAATACACTCAGTTTTTAACTGTATTGGTGAAAGGACTGTGGCTCGCAGGCAACACGTGCTGTATTATATGAGGTGTCGAGCGCAGAAGTTCAGTTGCTAGCGCGCAGTGGCTTCGTGTCTTGTCGGCTTCGCGAGGTGTGTCAGTGTCTGTCCCTAGTCGTGGTGTGCTGCGGAACGACCATGATAATTTGTCTTTACTTTGAATAAATGGGTACTTTCACAATTGCCTCCAGCTGGCGGAACTGTGGAGTTTAAAGCTGCTACCAAGGTGGAATGGGTTCATTTTTTACACAAGACAACAGGAGGCTGAGACACTTGGGAGTCATGACCCAGGTGGGCCCGCCCGCCTTAGAGTGTAAAGGAGTATACAGGGCCGAAACATTTATTCGATGGGGGGGAACTTCTTCTGATGATCAAATTGCCTCCTGTTGTATCGCTCTGCATAGAGTTTCCTATCATATCTTGAATCAGCTGTACCTTCTGCTTCCATGCTATGTGGTCAGTTTTTTATAGGTATTTCCCTCTCTTGTCTTCCCCTCTTCACTTTGAGTTGAATTTACCAGTTGTTACCAGTTTCTCTAATTAAACTCTTCTCATGACATAGTCAGCACCTTATCTTGTCGATGGCAACACTGAAGAAAATAAAGACAAGTTGGCAATAATCCTTCTCCTCAGCATGCAGCCACTTAACTCTTTGACTCCATCATTATTTTCCACCCTGTGTCATAATTATTTTTTGAAGAATTCTAAACGGTGAAGTGTACTGACTTTTAGTGTAAATTTTATGTTAATCTTTTTCTGTGAACATGTACGTATTATATACCAAACTGTAGGGAAATGGATAGAGAATTGTAATATATAACGTCTTTGGTAGTATTAACACAAGTGTGTTCGTTATACTTAAAACATTTTGCATGTAAAATTGAAAAACACTAAAAAGTTTAAAAAGTTTACTTTAGAATATGATCTTACCAAAGACAAATTACTGTTGTAGACAATAAAACTTTCTTTTTAGTCTTCAAACGTCAAGTTAATCCATATACAAAGTAAAAAAAACATGCTTATGGGCACAATTAGTACATTTAGTGTTATTCACACCAGTTTTTACTGTGGTCCCTTGTAAGAAAAAAATAAATTATGCAATCGTGCATTACGTAATTTTCAAACAAATAAAGAAGAATAGCGTCATATAAAAACTTTTTTACTCTTGTTTAATGTTTTAATAGTATCCCTAGCTTTATCTTCAACCTAGGACTAGTGATTAGATGTTGCGGTAGGTCTAGTTTTGTTGCTTTTTGATCAGCCAGAATATGACTATGCCCACTCATCAACTAAATCTAGTGTGTCTAGTTTTTCTGCACAGATTCCATATTTTGACAACAAACTGACTACCAAACAATCATCATCAATGTCAGCAATGTTTCAAAGTAGTTTGACACAATTATTTGCTTAGGAGACTTAGAAAATATAAATTTAAAGCGTGACATATTTCTCTAGCAATAACAAAGAAAAACGCAAACATGCGAATCGTCACAAAAATTGTGATAATAACATCAAAACACGCACTTGTGCTGCTTAACTACAGTCAAATTAGTTGTTTAAATAGTAGCGGAAGTCATTCTATGAGTTTTAAAATATGAACTGCATTAAATGGACGATTTTTAGGGTTTATTCGTGATAAACTAAAAACCACACTCTGAGCGTTGCTCTGGCACGGCGCGTTGAATTTTGCAACACTCAGAGCGTTGGTCTGGAGTCAAAGAGTTAATGATTTTCATAACCTAAACTGCCTGACAAAAAATAAGTTATAGAACCCTCTGAGAAAAGAACAGTAAAATAGGGATGACTTTCTCCATTATTCTTCTTCTTATTGGCTGTAGAGTGGTTTATGAAAGCCATAGTGTCAAACACAAGAAAATAGAATGTAGTATACTGCCTCTGGTGAAGTCGCTTGATGATCTGGACTTTACTTCTTGACTTCAATCCTATGATTGAACCAAGTCGCAAGACAAAATAAGAATACTGGATGAGAAGTCACAGCAATAGGTCTACAAATACAGTGAAACTACAATGATCAAGAAAATGTAGTCAATGATAGTCAATTTGCACATGGAGAAACACCGCTACAAGATGTAGACTCAGACATGTATCCTGGCTGAATTCCAGACTGACAATGATACAGAATTATGGGAAATCTAGTCTATCACAAAAATAAGTATTTTCCACACTCCATATGTCAAGGTTGTCCTACTGTGTGGCTCTAAAACATGGAGAACATCAAAAACAACAAACACAAAGTTATAAAACAGCAAAATGAAGTGTTGGCACAGAATAAATGTTTTAACATTTTATGACGGAGCCATCAATGTGGCTCTGAAACATGGAGAACATCAAAAACAACAAACAAGAAGTTATAAAACAAACACAAAAAAAGTGTTTGTACAGAACAGAAGTGTTAAAATGTTATGACATCAATGTGGAACTGATGGAAAGGACCAGGCAAATACCAGTAGAATAAAGAGGTGAGGACATGACACTGGTGGTGTCATTCAGCTGATAGCATGACAAGGCAGTTCTTTCCAGGGTAAAGGAAATCACACGTGACCAAAAAAAAAAATGGATGTAGAGAATTGGAAGCAGACATAAGAAGGATAAAGAAAACACAAACATAACTGGAACAGACGTATGAAGACATAAGAAGGATAAAGAAAACACAAACATAACTGGAACAGACGTATGAAGACATAAGAAGGATAAAGAAAACACAAACATAACTGGAACAGACGTATGAAGACATAAGAAGGATAAAGAAAACACAAACATAACTGGAACGGATGTATGAAGACATAAGAAGGATAAAGAAAACACAAACATAACTGGAACAGATGTATGAAGACATAAGAAGGATAAAGAAAACACAAACATAACTGGAACAGACGTATGAAGACATAAGAAGGATAAAGAAAACACAAACATAACTGGAACAGACGTATGAAGACATAAGAAGGATAAAGAAAACACAAACATAACTGGAACAGACGTACGAAGACATAAGAAGGATAAAGAAAATGCAAACATAACTGGAACGGATGTATGAAGACATAAGAAGGATAAAGAAAACACAAACATAACTGGAACAGACGTACGAAGACATAAAAAGGATAAAGAAAACATAACTGGAACAGACGTATGAAGACACATTGTATGTAGAACAGATGTATGAAGACACATTGTATGTAGAACAGATGTATGAAGACACATTGTATGTAGAACAGACGTATGAAGACACATTGTATGTAGAACAGATGTATGAAGACACATTGTATGTAGAACAGATGTATGAAGACACATTGTATGTAGAACAGACGTATTAAGACACATTGTATGTAGAACAGATGTATTAAGACACATTGTATGTAGAACAGATGTATAAAGACACATTGTATGCAGAACAGACGTATGAAGACACATTGTATGCAGAACAGATGTAGGAAGACACATTGTATGTAGAACAGATGTATGAAGACACATTGTATGTAGAACAGATGTATGAAGACACATTGTATGTAGAACAGATGTATGAAGACACATTGTATGCAGAACAGACGTATGAAGACACATTGTATGTAGAACAGATGTATGAAGACACATTGTATGTAGAACAGACGTATGAAGACACATTGTATGTAGAACAGATGTATTAAGACACATTGTATGTAGAACAGATGTATGAAGACACATTGTATGCAGAACAGATGTATGAAGACACATTGTATGCAGAACAGATGTATGAAGACACATTGTATGCAGAACAGACGTATGAAGACACATTGTATGTAGAACAGACGTATGAAGACACATTGTATGTAGAACAGACGTATGAAGACACATTGTATGTAGAACAGACGTATGAAGACACATTGTATGTAGAACAGATGTATGAAGACACATTCTATGTAGAACAGATGTATGAAGACACATTGTATGTAGAACAGATGTATGAAAACACATTGTATGTAGAACAGATGTATGAAGACACATTGTATGTAGAACAGATGTATGAAGACACATTGTATGTAGAACAGATGTATGAAGACACATTGTATGTAGAACAGATGTATTAAGACACATTGTATGTAGAACAGATGTATGAAGACACATTGTATGTAGAACAGATGTATGAAGACACATTGTATGCAGAACAGACGTATGAAGACACATTGTATGTAGAACAGACGTATTAAGACACATTGTATGTAGAACAGATGTATGAAGACACATTGTATGCAGAACAGACGTATGAAGACACATTGTATGTAGAACAGACATATGAAGACATAAGAAGAATAAAGAAAACATAACTAGAACAGACATATGAAGACATAAGAAGGATAAAGAAAACATAACTAGAACAGACGTATGAAGACATAAGAAGGATAAAGAAAACACAAACATAACTGGAACAGACGTATGAAGACATAAGAAGGATAAAGAAAACACAAACATAACTGGAACAGACGTATGAAGACATAAGAAGGACAAAGAAAACACAAACATAACTGGAACAGATGTATGAAGACATAAGAAGGATAAAGAAAACACAAACATAACTGGAACAGACGTATGAAGACAAAAGAAGGATAAAGAAAACACAAACATAACTGGAACAGACGTATGAAGACATAAGAAAGATAAAGAAAACACAAACATAACTGGAACAGACGTATGAAGACATAAGAAGGACAAAGAAAACACAAACATAACTGGAACAGATGTATGAAGACATAAGAAGGATAAAGAAAACACAAACATAACTGGAACAGATGTATGAAGACATAAGAAGGATAAAGAAAACACAAACATAACTGGAACGGATGTATGAAGACATAAGAAGGATAAAGAAAACACAAACATAACTGGAACAGACGTATGAAGACATAAGAAGGATAAAGAAAACACAAACATAACTGGAACAGACGTATGAAGACAGAAGACATAAGAAGGATAAAGAAAACACAAACATAACTGGAACGGATGTATGAAGACATAAGAAGGATAAAGAAAACACAAACATAACTGGAACAGACGTATGAAGACATAAGAAGGATAAAGAAAACACAAACATAACTGGAACAGACGTATGAAGACATAAGAAGGATAAAGAAAACACAAACATAACTGGAACAGACGTATGAAGACATAAGAAGGATAAAGAAAACACAAACATAACTGGAACAGACGTATGAAGACATAAGAAGGATAAAGAAAACACAAACATAACTGGAACAGATGTATGAAGACATAAGAAGGATAAAGAAAACACAAACATAACTGGAACAGACGTATGAAGACATAAGAAGGATAAAGAAAACACAAACATAACTGGAACAGACGTATGAAGACATAAGAAGGATAAAGAAAACACAAACATAACTGGAACAGACGTATGAAGACATAAGAAGGACAAAGAAAACACAAACATAACTGGAACAGATGTATGAAGACATAAGAAGGATAAAGAAAACACAAACATAACTGGAACAGATGTATGAAGACATAAGAAGGATAAAGAAAACACAAACATAACTGGAACAGACGTATGAAGACATAAGAAGGATAAAGAAAACACAAACATAACTGGAACAGATGTATGAAGACATAAGAAGGATAAAGAAAACACAAACATAACTGGAACAGACGTTTGAAGACATAAGAAGGATAAAGAAAACACAAACATAACTGGAACAGACGTATGAAGACACATTGTATGTAGAACAGACATATGAAGACACATTGTATGTAGAACAGACATATGAAGACACATTGTATGTAGAACAGATGTATGAAGACACATTGTATGTAGAACAGACATATGAAGACATAAGAAGGATAAAGAAAACATAACTAGAACAGACATATGAAGACATAAGAAGGATAAAAAAAACACAAACATAACTGGAACAGATGTATGAAGACATAAGAAGGATAAAGAAAACACAAACATAACTGGAACAGACGTATGAAGACATAAGAAGGATAAAGAAAACACAAACATAACTGGAACAGACGTATGAAGACATAAGAAGGATAAAGAAAACACAAACATAACTGGAACAGACGTACAAAGACATAAGAAGGATAAAGAAAATGCAAACATAACTGGAACGGATGTATGAAGACATAAGAAGGATAAAGAAAACACAAACATAACTGGAACAGACGTATGAAGACATAAGAAGGATAAAGAAAACACAAACATAACTGGAACAGACGTATGAAGACATAAGAAGGATAAAGAAAACACAAACATAACTGGAACAGACGTATGAAGACATAAGAAGGATAAAGAAAACACAAACATAACTGGAACAGACGTACGAAGACATAAGAAGGATAAAGAAAATGCAAACATAACTGGAACAGACGTACGAAGACATAAGAAGGATAAAGAAAACATAACTGGAACAGATGTATGAAGACACATTGTATGTAGAACAGATGTATGAAGACACATTGTATGTAGAACAGATGTATGAAGACACATTGTATGTAGAACAGACGTATGAAGACACATTGTATGTAGAACAGATGTATGAAGACACATTGTATGTAGAACAGATGTATGAAGACACATTGTATGTAGAGCAGACGTATTAAGACACATTGTATGTAGAACAGATGTATTAAGAAACATTGTATGTAGAACAGATGTATGAAGACACATTGTATGCAGAACAGACGTATGAAGAACAGATGTATGAAGACACATTGTATGTAGAACAGATGTATGAAGACACATTGTATGTAGAACAGATGTATGAAGACACATTGTATGTAGAACAGATGTATGAAGACACATTGTATGTAGAACAGACATATGAAGACACATTGTATGCAGAACAGACGTATGAAGACACATTGTATGTAGAACAGATGTATGAAGACACATTGTATGTAGAACAGATGTATGAAGACACATTGTATGTAGAACAGACGTATTAAGACACATTGTATGTAGAACAGATGTATGAAGACACATTGTATGTAGAACAGATGTATGAAGACACATTGTATGTAGAACAGATGTATGAAGACACATTGTATGCAGAACAGATGTATGAAGACACATTGTATGTAGAACAGACGTATGAAGACACATTGTATGTAGAACAGAGGTATGAAGACACATTGTATGTAGAACAGATGTATGAAGACACATTGTATGTAGAACAGATGTATGAAGACACATTGTATGTAGAACAGATGTATGAAGACACATTGTATGTAGAACAGATGTATGAAGACACATTGTATGTAGAACAGATGTATGAAGACACATTGTATGTAGAACAGATGTATGAAGACACATTGTATGTAGAACAGATGTATTAAGACACATTGTATGTAGAACAGATGTATGAAGACACATTGTATGTAGAACAGATGTATGAAGACACATTGTATGCAGAACAGACGTATGAAGACACATTGTATGTAGAACAGATGTATTAAGACACATTGTATGTAGAACAGATGTATGAAGACACATTGTATGCAGAACAGACGTATGAAGACACATTGTATGTAGAACAGACATATGAAGACATAAGAAGGATAAAGAAAACATAACTAGAACAGACATATGAAGACATAAGAAGGATAAAGAAAACATAACTAGAACAGACGTATGAAGACATAAGAAGGATAAAGAAAATACAAACATAACTGAAACAGACGTATGAAGACATAAGAAGGATAAAGAAAACACAAACATAACTGGAACAGACGTATGAAGACATAAGACGGACAAAGAAAACACAAACATAACTGGAACAGATGTATGAAGACATAAGAAGGATAAAGAAAACACAAACATAACTGGAACAGACGTATGAAGACATAAGAAGGATAAAGAAAACACAAACCTAACTGGAACGGACGTATGAAGACATAAGAAGGATAAAGAAAACACAAACATAACTGGAACAGACGTATGAAGACATAAGAAGGATAAAGAAAACACAAACATAACTGGAACGGATGTATGAAGACATAAGAAGGATAAAGAAAACACAAACATAACTGGAACAGACGTATGAAGACATAAGAAGGATAAAGAAAACACAAACATAACTGGAACAGACGTATGAAGACATAAGAAGGATAAAGAAAACACAAACATAACTGGAACAGACGTATGAAGACTAAAGAAGGATAAAGAAAACACAAACATAACTGGAACAGATGTATGAAGACATAAGAAGGATAAAGAAAACACAAACATAACTGGAACAGATGTATGAAGACATAAGAAGGATAAAGAAAACACAAACATAACTGGAACAGACGTATGAAGACATAAGAAGGATAAAGAAAACACAAACATAACTGGAACAGACGTATGAAGACACATTGTATGTAGAACAGACGTATGAAGACACATTGTATGTAGAACAGACGTATGAAGACACATTGTATGTAGAACAGATGTATGAAGACACATTGTATGTAGAACAGACATATGAAGACATAAGAAGGATAAAGAAAACATAACTAGAACAGACATATGAAGACATAAGAAGGATAAAGAAAACATAACTAGAACAGACATATGAAGACATAAGAAGGATAAAGAAAACACAAACATAACTGGAACAGACGTATGAAGACATAAGAAGGATAAAGAAAACACAAACATAACTAGAACAGACGTATGAAGACACATTGTATGTAGAACAGACGTATGAAGACATAAGAAGTCGGTGGGAACTAAATGAAGGCCTATGCTTTACTGGGAGCTGAAAGGCAAAGCAGATGAGGACATTATTTCGATGTGAACAGAAATTGCATCTAGATTTATCTCCCACTACATTGCCAAGTTTCCAAGTCATGTCACGAGCGTAGATAACTCAGTCAGACATTCTAAAGCCATCATCACAGCTGCCATGAGTGTTGTTGATCAGAATCCATATCATCACACTCTGAGCAAACCCATAGGTGCTCGGTCTCCATCAGCAAATGCCAAAGGTTGTGAATGCTGCCTTGAGTGAACATGGTTTAACTCATTTTTAAAAAAAAACAATACTTACAGTGAAACTTTCAGATATAGATATGGCTGTTTCTTGTCTGAGATCAATCTATGTGACTGCATAGCTTCACCAAGCATCTGTGGATTGCAAAAAGGGTACTTTTTTCACCCATGGCAAAGTCTGGTGTTTATCACAAAACATTAACAATCAAACATCTTGAACAAAACCTATCTTGGAAGATTCTCACAATTATGATTTGTCATAAATGCACTTGACTTGGTTCTCTTTAATTCTTTATTTGGTTTACATTGTTAGACAGTATGGTAACCATTCTTCGTGTCTAAATATTTCTCCTTTCTGAACATTGTATTGCAGGACAGAAATGTAAAAAGGCAATTATGCCTATTTCTTTACCCTGATGAAATAAAGATTTCGTTCATTCGTTCCTTTCAAAGCACTCAAATGCTGGAATGAACTAGTATCAACTGAAAAAAAATCTTGGCTTGGGCAATTTGCGAAATTTTTAATAAACACTATGTACATATTCTCAACGTCACAATACAAGAATGGCATGTATGCTCCACATCAATTCTACAGTAGTTCCAAAGGTTGTTATTGCCGGGAGTTGTAGTGAGGATAAGCTCTCACTGCAGATAAAATACTTCTATGGCATGCGCCTCAAACAGCCTCTGACAACCAAGTCCAGCTCCCGGCCTTCACGTGTGGCTTAATTTGAGCCCGGCGGAACTGTTTCCACTGACGGGAGAAGGGGCAAAGGCGAGCGACTGGCGCCTTAAAACCAGCAGCTTCAGGCAGATAGGGCTCGTGATCCTTGGTTGGTAGCTTATCTAAGAGAAGGAACTCTGAATTCAAACCACCGCTGCCTTGCGGGAATATCCATTTGTGGAATTGGCTTCGGGAGTAAACCCTGAGGATAAATCCGGAGTCGGAGTCCCTAAGGCAGTCTAATGTCGATTCGACATTATTCTGGCAACTCCTGCGACATGGCTATAACCAAACTGTATCGGCTACTGCCGTTCCTTTGGATCTACCGGCTGTGTGGAGAGGGGGAACATGCTGCATGGGCAACAGCTTGATCTCCATATAACTGTGCCCAAGCTCGCACCCTGGAGAGGACACTCCAGCTTCACCCTATAGGTGTCGGCAAAACACGGGAAGTAGCAGTTACCGGTTATAAGCATTTTGCCCAATTGGCGTAGGGCATAGCACCAGGGGCTACTTCCGACAGTGGGAGAGGTTCTAGGATCTCACTGGACAGCTACCGCCCGCTTCAAGCTGGGCAGCCCCCAGTCAATAAGGTGTTGTCCCGCCACTGTCTGCTTTCCCCATTGGGTGCATGGGGATTAGGGTCAAACCCGAACTGTGGACAGAAAATTTTGCACCAAGCAATTATCGAAAAAATAGAAATAAGCAAACTCTCAGATTGGGATGCTGGAACGTCCGGACTATGTTGACTGGACTATCCGAAAACCTACAGGATGTAAACGATGTAAGGAAGACAGCCATAATTAATGATGAGCTTAAACGACTTCAGGTGGATATAGCTGCACTTCAGGAAACGCGCCTGGCGGGCTCTGGAACGGTAAGCGAGAAGGACTACACATTTTATTGGCAAGGGAAAGATCTTAATAAAGCTAGAGAACACGGAGTAGGTTTTGCGGTCAAAAAATCGCTAACTAAAATGGTTGAACCAGGCGAGAATGGATCAGAACGCCTGTTAACGCTCCGCCTGCAAACTAGCACAGGTCCCATCACCCTTGTCAGTGTGTATGCTCCTACTCTGTACTCTGCCTCAGAAGCTAAAGATGAGTTCTACGAGAATCTAGCAGCAGTTATCAAAAGCATACCTAGGCAAGAACAGCTTGTTCTCCTTGGTGACTTTAACGCTAGAGTGGGTGCTGATAATGTTTCATGGCCTTCATGTCTGGGCAGGTTTGGTATTGGCAAGATGAATGAAAATGGACAACGGCTCTTAGAGTTGTGCGTCCACCATGACCTCTGCGTGACCAACACCTACTTTCAGACAAAACCCCAGCATAAGGTGTCATGGAGACACCCACGATCCAAGCACTGGCACCAACTTGACCTGATTCTCGTCAGAAGGCCACTCCTCAGGTCTGTGCTCTCCACGCGCTTGTACCATAGTGCAGACTGTGATACAGATCACTCCTTGGTTTGCTGCAAAATCAGAGCACAACCCCAAGAAAACTCTATCGTGTCAGACATGAAGGGAAACCACGCATTGATACCAGCAAGATGTCAGACCCTTTCATGATCGCTCAATTCACTGCGACCTTCAAGAAAGTGCTCAGTAGCCCTCAGCATGGTGATACTATTACAGAGAACTGGGAGCATCTACGGAACACCATTCAAAGTACTGCACTTGCCACCTTTGGTAAGAAAACAGCAAAGTCAAATGACTGGTTTGATGCTTCATCAGATGTGATGGCACCTGTCATTGAAGCTAAGCGCAGTGCTATGAATGAATACAAACGTTCACCGAGTGCCAGAACCCTACAGATCCTGAGGGCTACGAGAAGCAAAGTTCAACAAACTGCTCGACGCTGTGCAAATGACTATTGGCTCCAGCTCAGTGAGAGCATCCAGATCGCAGCGCAAACAGGCAACATTAGACAAATGTATGACGGTATAAAGAAAGCACTTGGCCCCCATAAAAGTAAGACGGCACCGCTAAAAACCATCAGCGGAGAGAAGCTAACCGATAAGGGTAAGCAGATGGAGAGGTGGGTCGAGCACTACTCTGAGCTTTACGCTAGAGACAATACCGTTACGCCTGCAGCCCTTGATGCTGTCAATAGTCTGCCAACTATGGAAGAGCTGGATGCCGAACCAACATTAGAGGAACTCAGCAAGGCCATTGATAGCTTGGCCTCTGGCAAAGCACCAGGCAGTGATGGGATTCCTCCTGATTTAATCAAATGCTGTAAGAGCACGCTATTACATCCCCTGCATAGGATGCTGTGCCAGTGCTGGGAAGAGACAACTATTCCTCAAGACATGCGAGATGCCAAGATTGTAACACTGTATAAAAATAAAGGAGACAGAAGTGATTGCAATAACTACAGAGGCATCTCTCTTCTTAGTATTGTTGGTAAGGTTTTTGCCAAAGTCATCTTAATGCGACTACACAAGTTAGCTGAGCGCATATATCCAGAGGCACAGTGTGGATTCCGAGCTGGCAGATCAACAACAGACATGATCTTCTCTCTCCGCCAGCTTCAGGAAAAATCAAGAGAGCAGAAAAGACCATTATATATCGCCTTTATAGACCTCACAAAAGCATTTGACCTGGTTAGTAGGGATGGACTCTTTAAAATCCTCCTGAAAATAGGCTGCCCTTCTAAAATGCTGGAAATGATAAAGTCATTCCATGACGACATGAAGGGAACAGTCCAATATGCTGGAAGCACGTCACAGCCCTTTGATATACGAAGTGGCGTTAAACAAGGCTGTGTTCTGGCTCCGACCCTCTTCGGAATCTTTTTTGCCTTACTCTTGAAACATGCATTCAGAGATGCAACTGAAGGAATATGCCTTCACACTAGGTCAGATGGCCGTCTGTTTAATCTTTCAAGGCTGAAGGCAAAAATAAAAATCAGAAAGGTCACTATAAGAGACTTGTTGTTCGCTGATGATGCTGCAGTCGTCACTCAAAGCCAACAGGAGCTTCAGAGCTTGATGAATCGCTTCACTAAAGCATGCAAGGACTTTGGCCTCACAATAAGTCTAAAGAAAACGAATGTGCTGAGTCAGGATGTGGGTGCTGCACCAGTTATCACTATCGATAACTATGAATTGGCAGTGGTGCACCACTTCACATACCTAGGGTCTACCATCAATGACAAACTCTCACTGGATACAGAAATCGACAGCCGCATTGGCAAAGCTGCAGCTACCTTTGCCCGCCTCACATCCCGTGTTTGGGGAAACTCTAAACTCACAATGAAGACCAAAGCTGCGGTATATAATGCCTGCGTCACCAGCACACTCCTATATGGCAGCGAGACCTGGACGACCTATGCTAAGCAAGAAAGAAGGCTCAATACCTTCCATTTACGGTGTCTACGCCGCATCCTCGGCATCTCGTGGAAAGATAAAGTGACAAATGTCGAGGTGTTGTCACGTGCTGGCCTTCAAAGTATGTATACGCTGCTTAGACAGCGCAGACTTCGCTGGCTTGGGCATGTTCGCCGCATGGAAGATGGTCGCATCCCAAAAGATATCTTCTACGGACAATTAGCAGATGGCAAGAGAGCAGTTGGGCGACCACAGCTGAGGTTTAAAGATGTGTGCAAGAGAGATATGAGGGCACTGGACATGGATCCAGCAACATGGGAGGATGAAGCTGCTGATCGCACTAAGTGGCGATGCCATTTACGGCGCCACCTCAGATTTGGCGAAGAGAGGCTCATACAACAAGCAGAGGAGGGGAGAAAACGTCGAAAGGAGCATCAGGAAAATAAGCAGCTGAGGGCTGCCACCTCAGGGGTGCATTCCCATAGTCATGCATATTCATAGATGAAAGTAAATGATATGTCAGGACGCTAAATCCCCTGATAACGGAAGAATATAAAAGAAATATATTAAGGAGAAATAGAATTGGTTATTCTTCTTCTTCGTTCGTCCTGAAAAGGACGGTGGTTGCGTTGTGTCTGTTTACGCCTAAGCTGTGATATCTGCACCTTTCGGTCGACACATCCGACTTCTGCACGGCATTTTTTAGGGACCGGGTTTGCCTTCCCATTTCGATCCACAATCGCTCAGCCAGACTGCACAGCTGCAGACTGTTTCCAGGACCACCACGTAGAGTGAGACACAAAGTTACAGAATCCCCAATATAAGACAGGTAGAGTGAGACACAAAGTTACAGAATCCCCAATATAAGACAGGTAGAGTGAGACACAAAGTTACAGAATCCCCAATATAAGACAGGTAGAGTGAGACACAAAGTTACAGAATCCCCAATATAAGACAGGTAGAGTGAGACACAAAGTTACAGAATCCCCAATATAAGACAGGTAGAGTGAGACACAAAGTTACAGAATCCCCAATATAAGACAGGTAGAGTGAGACACAAAGTTACAGAATCCCCAGGATTAGACAGGTAGAGTGAGTCACAAAGTTACATAATCCCCAGGATAAGACTGGTAGAGTGAGACACAAAGTTACAGAATCCCCAATATAAGACAGAGTGAGACACAAAATTACAGAATCCTCAATATAAAACAGGTAGAGTGAGACACAAAGTTACAGCAACCCCAGGATTAGACAGGTTAAGTGAGACACAAAGTTACAGAATCCCCAATATAAGGCTGGTAGAGTGAGACACAAAGTTACAGAATGCCCAATATAAGACAGGTAGAGTGAGACACAAAGTTACAGAATCCCCAATATAAGACTGGTATAGTGAGACACAAAGTTACAGAATCCCCAATATAAGACTGGTAGAGTGAGACACAAAGTTACAGAATCCCCAATATAAGACTGGTAGAGTGAGACACAAAGTTACAGAATCCCCAATACAAGACTGGTAGAGTGAGACACAAAGTTATAGCATCCCCAATATAAGACTGGTAGAGTGAGACACAAAAAAACATGTAGAAGAGAACTTACTTACTTAGTGGTTCCCCTTCTACCGTGAGGTGTAGAGGTTTGGAAGAGAGAGCGCCAGACTATCCTATCAGCTGTCTGTAGAAGAGAAGTGGAAACTTAAATGAAAGGGATCAAGAAGACACGGAAGGACTTTAGTCACATGACACTGGACAGGAAGCACTTGTTGTGTATTTGTTTTAGGCCAGAGTTACCTCTACACCTCACGGTAGAAGGGGAACGACTAAGTAAGTAAGTAAGTTACCATATAAACTTCTACACCTCACGGTACAAGGGGAACGACTAAGTAAGTAAGTAAGTTACCATATAAACCTCTACACCTCATGGTAGAAGGGGAACGACTAAGTAAGTAAGTTACCATATAAACCTCTACACCTCACGGTAGAAGGGGAACAACTAAGTAAGTAAGTTACCATATAAACCTCACGGTACAAGGGGAACGACTAAGTAAGTAAGTAAGTTACCATATAAACCTCTACACCTCACGGTAAAAGGGGAACGACTAAGTAAGTAAGTAAGTTACCATATAAACCTCTACACCTCATGGTAGAAGGGGAACGACTAAGTAAGTAAGTTACCATATAAACCTCTACACCTCACGGTAGAAGGGGAACGACTAAGTAAGTAAGTTACCATATAAACCTCTACACCTCACGGTACAAGGGGAACGACTAAGTAAGTAAGTAAGTTACCATATAAACCTCTACACCTCACGGTAAAAGGGGAACGACTAAGTAAGTAAGTAAGTTACCATATAAACCTCTACACCTCATGGTAGAAGGGGAACGACTAAGTAAGTAAGTTACCATATAAACCTCTACACCTCACGGTACAAGGGGAACGACTAAGTAAGTAAGTTACCATATAAACCTCTACACCTCACGGTAGAAGGGGAACGACTAAGTAAGTAAGTAAGTTACCATATAAACCTCTACACCTCACGGTAGAAGGGGAACGACTAAGTAAGTTACCATATAGCTCAACATAAAAATGAGGACAATATACATTTTTTTGTCTTGAAAATGAGGACAATGGAGGACAATATAATGAAAAATTAGGACGCCTTTATTTTGGTTCATAAATGACAGTGAAACTTATTTTGGTTCATAAATGACAGTGAAACTTATTTTGGTTAATAAATGACAGTGAAACTTATTTTGGTTAATAAATGACAGTGAAACTTATTTTGGTTAATAAATGACAGTGAAACTTATTTTGGTTCATAAATGACAGTGAAACTTATTTTGGTTAATAAATGACAGTGAAACTTATTTTGGTTAATAAATGACAGTGAAACTTATTTTGGTTAATAAATGACAGTGAAACTTATTTTGGTTAATAAATGACAGTGAAACTTATTTCTGTACAAATCAAACAATAATGTCATAAAATAGCCTTGCTTTTGTGTCTATTGCTATATTAAGATACAAATCTTTTTTAACAAAGCTGAATTATTTGTTAAATACACACAGAAATACGTTTTTACTATATGCATTACGCCCAGGCCTAAATAATATTTTGTTGTAATTATCAACACATTTCTCTGAGGAAGTCATATTTTACAAGTGTTTCAATTATACATTTTGAAATTGTTTCTACCTCTACACCTCACGGTAGAAGGGGAACGACTAAGTAAGTAAGTAAGTAAGAAATTGTTTCTGCTAACTTATTTAGCTTATCTGCACCTTAATTAATGTGTGTCGTAAATTCCAAACTCAAAGTACTGAATGATTATTTCAAACATTTTGCTCCAACTGTGTTTGTTACCATAATAAGCAATGCTGTATTCTTCCAGTCTTTCAATACACTTTGTATCAATTGAGTGCTTTGTAGTCTAAGAAATTAAAATCACAATTGCTTTGGTTCTGGTGCATGCCAATTTGTTGGCTATTTCTGAATGTAGAACAGTGTTTTGAATTATAACCCACTGATTTAAAACTATTGTCATGTTTCACATTATGAAAAGCAAAGGGGCCTTCTGTAGCAGCAACTTCATTCTTTTCCGCGCTTGTTTCTTTTGTTCAAAAAAAAATGTCAGTTTTTATTGCTCACTTTCATAAGCAAGTGCATTCTTGTGGCTTTTCTATTTCCATGTTTGCGTGTGTGTGTTTGTTTTTTTAATCAGCAGCACCTTTACTTGCTACTGACACAATTGTGCCACCTCTGCACACGAGACATTCTGCTTCTGAATCTTATTGACCACTGGCAAAACATGGAAATTACTTTTTAATTCATCTGCGAATACACACTTTCATTTTCGTACTTTGATTCGGTTTGTATAAAAAATATATAATGTCAAATGTTTAATTCAATATTAATGTAAAAATTATTGCCCATTTGCAATAGACGATGAAGTTTTAATTGACTAAACCTAATACTGTCCTATCATTCAAAATGCTTTTTCGTAACAGGTGGCGATAAATAAACAGAGAGAAAATGACAAAACCTGGATTAAAATATAATGATAATCTACTTAAACAATCCAACAGCATGAAAGATTACGGGATTTTTTGTTTTGAAAATTTTTTTTGCTCGATTATGCGGAGCTGGCGACTTTAAGTCAGTTGTCGGAACTTAAATTCTTCTCCTTCGTTCACCCTCAGATGTCAACTTGAATAAGTTCAAAGAAAGCAGTGGTCAGCCTGAGGCTGTTGATATCTCCGTAGATTTTCTCCAGGAATGGTACTGGTGATGGCCATATGCGTTTTCTCTGTTCCTCATATGTTGGGCACCTTTGAAGCAGATGTTTGGCAGTCATTTTATCGGTGCCACAGTCACACTCATCAGTAGTTCCTATCTTTAATTTGTTGAATAGATGGTATCTCAATCTGTTATGACCTGTGCGAAGTCTGAAGATTACCACTTGTTCACTTCTGCTGAGCTGGTAATATGGATCATTTTTTGTGTGGCCTGGATGCTCTGCTTCCCACTTGTGCCTGTACCTGCGCTTGATGAAACTCTTGGCCTCCTCATAAGTTATGTTTGTGTCAAGTTGAGGAAGCTTTCCCCCTTCCTTTGCCAATCTGTCAGCCTCTTCATTTCCAGGGATGTTGCAGTGAGAAGGGATCCACTGTATCACGGCTCTTTTGTATTGCTGACATAGTCTGTGAAGTGTTACTCTCAGGTCATCCAGTTCAGCATTACTTTGACTTTTCAGCATTGTAATTACTGACAGCGCACCTGAGAAGATAGCTACTGGTCTCTCTGAGCTTTCTTCTGTCATTAGAATTTCTTATGCAGTTTATAAGGCCTCTGCCTCTGCTCTGAAGTTACCTGAAAATTTCCCTATTGCGACTGCTATCTTTTTTTTGTGTGCCATTGCTTAAGCTCAGGAAGACTCCTCCACCCCCATCTTCTGTTGCATTAGTTGCTGATCCATCTGTGTATGCATGGATCCAGGTGTTGCTTGGAAATGTTTCTCTATATATTTTGTGGTTACGACCTTCCTTTTTGTTTCATTTTGGTTGTTCTTTCTCTCAATACCAGGAACGTTTTCTATCATTTCAGGGAAGCACTGTTGTTTCCAAATTGGTAGCTTGTGTGCAGTACATATTGGCTTAGCTGTTGATATTGCGTTTATGGGGTCTGCTCTCATCTTTGTTTTGACTGTCTCTACAAAGTTGCTTCGCTTCAGTCTTCCCCTTCCAAGTCCATTTATTCTCTGGTGCATTGGGTGGTCTATCAGCCTCCTGAATTTCTCAGCTTGTTGCTGGGCTCTGCTATCTCTTCTATCCTCCACAGGCTGGAGGTGAGTAATCTTTACCAACTCTTCAATGGGTGTTGACTTCATGCCCCCTGTTATGATTCTCAATACTTGGTTTTGGGTTCTGTTTATTTTGTCAAAGTTCGACTTAGCTGCCGTTGACCATGCTGCAATGCCATATTCTAAAACTGGTCTCACTCGCCCAGTACATAGCTTCTTTAGTACTCTCTCATCTGCTCCCCAACCCTTTCCAGCAAGTTTTTTCAAGATTGCCATTCTTTGCCTTGCTCTTGTCCCGTTTTTTCAATCTGGGTTTTCCAAGTCAAACGGCGATCAAAGGTAATGCCTAGGTAGTTTGGGTTTTCATCCAGATGTAGATTTTTCCCATTTAGCACCAATTTGGAGATCTGTGGTTTGTTTGAGAGAGAAAACACTGTGTATGATGTTTTCCCTTCATTTATCTTTACTAGCCATGCCTTGGCCCACTCCTCCAATGATGTTAGGGCTTGCTGCATCCGAATGCTTGCCGTAGTGATATATTCCTCTGAGATCCACAGGGCTAAGTCGTCTGCAAAGGAGGAACTTAAATTCAAATGTGTAATTTTCGAAATAGCATCTTTTATGCCCTCAATTTATTAAAATCTCAAGAAAGCCGGACATTTCAACATTTAAACAAAAATCAGGCCGGACGCACAGTTCAGTCATGAAAAGCCGGACAAATGCGGACGTATGGTAACCCTATTTTAGGCCTATGCTAAATCTGGGAGTTGAAGTTTAATGGGCAATAGAAAGAAAGAAAATGTGATAAACCTAAGGGAAGTTACCCAAATAATGTCCAGATTAATCTCAGCCTTAATCAGCATTTTCATTCAACCTCGGCTAGGTAAACTATTTTTTTTTAACCGATGGTGACAAATCTATCCTGTTCAACCTCTGAAGGGTTATAATTAGGATATACAGTATTTTCAAGTCCAAATAATATGTTCAATTGCCAATATATGAATGTCGCATCATACATCCTGTCCAATTTTTGTAAATAGAGCTAATCAAAATTACCAAACTGTGTGTGTGTTTGTTTATTACTCTAAAATAGTAGTTTCACAATAATTGCAAATAATATAAACCAACCAAAAAATTAAAAAAAAAACCAAACAAACAACAATAAACAAACAAAAATTTAAAAAAAAACAGGGAAGGAGTGTACAAGTCTGCAGTGTTTAGTTTGATATTTAACTGACTTTTCTTTCGTCATAAGTAATCAAAATCTATAATTCTCGCCGTTTGTACGTCGGTCACATCTAAGGGATACAACTGTGGTTGAAAGTTAGACATTAATTGTATTGTTTCCCTTATATGTACTCTCCTGAAAATAGTAACACTCAACGAAGAAAAGTCGGTGTAGAACGCAGTTTCATTCTGGAAACAGATTTAACTCATCATTTTGTTAAAAATAACCATAAAATGTAAGTTTTTGATTGTTTCTTCAAGACAAAATTTTAAGTTAAAGTATTGCAGACTTATTTTTATGGATCAAAATGATAAGATGGCTGCAAAACGAGCTGCAGATGCTAAGAGGAAGAGACGAAGGCGCAAGGACAATTTTTGATCACGTAGGAGTTTTCCTTTCTGAACCTGTTTTCGGACACAGCCAGCTCTATGTCGCCCTCACCCGTTGACAAATCATGAAAACTTGAACGTTTTTGTTAAAAACACTTTTTATCAGGGAACATTCTTTGAAACAAATCCATGCACTTTCACAAAAAAATGTTGTCATCAAAGAACTTGTATATTGAATTAAAAAATATATTACAGTTTTTGATTTACTTCCGTCATTATTGACAGGTTATTACTAGTTTTTTTTATAAGAACACCACTAGACCTTCACTTTCCTTGCCATATCCCAATTATCATTTTATATTAACTTTTGTTCTAGTTAAATACTGCTAGAACTCCGCCTAGGCCGGTCCCAAGCCTGGCTGAAAAAGGAGGAGGGCGGCCTGCATGGAGGCCGTAAGGAGGCAGCCCCTCCACCATGCAAAGGCACAACAGGCCAATCACCTGTTTGCTTTAAAACACGATTACGCGAACTACAAGAGAGAAAACCGCACTGATTCTAAAGGCGACGAACTGGAATGGACTACGACTTATGGAACACAAGAAGTATAAATGGGAAAGAAGAGGAGCTGGTGGGAGAGATGAGGAAAGCAAAATTAGAAATCCTGGCTATAACGGAAACAAAGAAAAAGGGACAAGGAGTCATGGATCTTGATGGCAACACGCTGCTCTACAGTGGTGTACCCACGTCTGAAAGAGCTAAAGGGGGCGTGGGTTGCATTGTGGCCAAAAACCAGAAAGATAGTATCAAGGGATGGAACTTTGTCTCGGAGCGCATTATGGTTGTAAAACTAAAAGAAGGAGAAACCATAGTCAGCCTGGTCATAGTGTATGGGCCAAATGAGGATGAGAGAGCAGAGGTCAAGGAGGAATTCTTCGAGCTGCTTCAAAGGACAGTGGATGACTACCTAGATGAAATTATCATGCTCGGAGATTTCAATGCCAGAGTTGGAAATGACCATGCTAGATGGGGTGGAGTTATCGGAAGATATGGAAAAGATACTCTCAATGACAATGGAAAGCGACTCCTTAGATTCTGCAGTGAGCAGAATCTGATCATTACAAACACAAAGTTCCCCCATAAGCGCATACATGCATACACTAGATGTGAACCAACAAAGAATGAGAAGTCAGTGATCGACTATGCCATTGTTAGGAGGAGCTCATTCAAATATGTCCGCGATGCTAGAGTCTGGAGGGGGCCAGAGATTGGAAGTGATCACTACGTTCTTACAATTAAAAGAACTGAAAGAGTTGCTCAGCCTAGGAACTGCCCAACATCACGCAAGAAACCAAGTAAACAAACGGGAGAAATGAGCATTAATACCTACAAGCTGAGAGAGCCAGAAACTAAGACCAGATTTCAGGGGCTTATTGCTACAGCGGTGAGAAACACAGAAGAACAACCTGATGACTTGGAAACCCTCTGGCTTAAATTCAAGGACATCATAAAGACAGCTGCTGCAGAAGCATGTGGTGAAGTCCGACTTGGGAACACGAGAAAGAGGACACCTTGGTGGACAGAGGAAGTCAAAGAGAAAATAAGAGAGAAGAAAATGGCATGGAAACAATACTTAGGAGCTAAAAACACAGCAAGACAAATAGAGAAATATAGAGAATATGTGATACTCAGAACAGAAGCAAAGAACAAGGTGCTAGCAGCAAAACAGAAGTCCTGGGAAGAATTTGGAGAAAAGCTAGAAAAAGATGCACAAGAAAACCAGAAATTGTTCTATAAGACCCTAAAGAACTTGAGGAAGGAAAAACAATGCCCTCTCAAATTTATAAAGAACAAGCAAGGCAAATTGCTTACTGCCCCGAAGGAAGTAATGGAAAGATGGAAAAACTCCTTGATGGTGAGCAAGGTCAAGCATCAGAAATGATAACCACTAGCACAGAAGAGGAAACCAATGGTGATGAAGATGACATAAAGATGGAAGAACTGAAGGCAGCACTGGAGAAAATCAAGATGGGCAAAGCAGCAGGGCATGATGGTATAACACCAGAAATGGTTAAGTACATGGGAGCATCAGGCGACCTATTACTCTTAAGGGTCCTACAGGCAGCGTGGTGCAACTAGACCATACCAAAGGATTGGGAGATTGCCATCATAACACCAATTTTCAAAAAGGGTGACAATCCACAATGCGGAAACCATAGAGGCATATCACTTCTCAGTGTCCCTGGTAAAATCTACTCTAGAATCCTAGAGCAGAGACTCTGACGCCTAGCTGAGCACCAATTGGATGAGGTCCAGTGTGGATTCCGAGCAAACCGAAGTACTCAAGACCTAATCTTCACACTCAGACAGCTGAGTGAAAAGGCTCTTGAGTATAAGAGTGAGCTCCATCTTTGTTTCATAGATCTGGAAAAGGCGTTTGACAGGGTCCCCTGGAGCAAACTTTGGGACTGTTTGGCAAGGAAGAATATTCCAGCACCTCTGATTCATGCTATACAGAGCTTCTACAAGTCTTGCAGAAATTATGTGAGGACAGCAAACCATAAGTCAGAAGAGTTCAGGACCACCACTGGTGTAAGACAAGGTGATATCCTGTCACCTTATCTTTTCATACTCCTCATGGACGATGTTATCAAGGCATGTAAAGAGAGAACAAGAAAGTATTCAGTGGGGTACTGGAAGATGAGACAGGTATGTATTTCAGAGCTGGCATTTGCTGATGATGTTGCCCTGATTGCTAAATCAGAGGCACATCTCCAATCCAACCTGCAAGTATGGAAGGAAGAGCTGGAGAAGAGAGGGATGGTCATAAGCAGCTCTAAAACAAAATCCATGGTGATATCACGAGAAGAAAGAAGACATCAGATTAAGCTGGGAGAACAGGTCCTGGAGCAGGTCGACCACTTTAAATACCTTGGAGCTATTATAGACCGAAAGGGAGGCATCAAAGAAGAGTTGGCAACTCGAAAAGCAGCAGCTGGGAGACTTTTTCAGGCCATAAATCAAGGATTCCTCAGCAAGAGAGAGGTTGGTAAGAAAACGAAGATGGCTGTATACTGCTACACCTATGTCCCAGTCTTGACATATGGATGTGAGTCATGGGCAATGACTACAACCCACAAAAGCCAGATCCAAACCTCAGAAATGAGGTATCTGAGGAAGGTGGTTGAAGTAACAAGAAGAGACATGGTACGCAACCAGACGATACATCAAGGCCTAAAATCCCACCCCCTGCAGACCCAAGTAGAACAGTCCCAACTAAGATGGTTTGGCCATGTCTGCGGAATCTGAGAAGATCGGCTACCACGACAAGCATGGGAAACAAAGAGCCAGGGATCCAGACCCCCAGGACGACCCAGAGTTCGCTGTG
Source organism: Oreohelix idahoensis (assembly GCA_024509875.1). Taxonomy (NCBI): domain Eukaryota; kingdom Metazoa; phylum Mollusca; class Gastropoda; order Stylommatophora; family Oreohelicidae; genus Oreohelix; species Oreohelix idahoensis. The sequence goes on along the minus strand of JAMPIV010014049.1, from coordinate 203,860 downwards.
AGGACAACATTAGACAATCTTTGAAGGACCGAGGACTAGAATGGAACCAGGCCAGGAGGAAGACAGCCAATAGGATAGTCTGGCGCTCTCTCTTCCAAACCTCTACACCTCACGGTAGAATGGGAACGACTAAGTAAGTAAGTAAGTAAATACTGCTAGACTATATTGTAAATATTATACACATAAAGGTATGTTTCAGGCGCTCGTGAGAAATAAAGAAGCAGAAAACTTGTTGGCAGGGAGAATAGTGTGATTCGCTTCTGTAACTAGGCGGGGGTGCCATTCGGAAGGTCCTGGTTCAATTCTCTGGTAAGTCACTCACTTCTGTTGTCTAGTTTTCTACTTCTTTATTTCTCACGAGTGCCTGAAACATACCTGTAAGTGTATAATATTTATTTATTTACTGTTTACAGGCCGCGGGTTTCCCCTCTTTATTTGTTTAATTGACTATATTGTGTAGTTCCCCAGATCTATCTATTTTTAACACCTGTTCTATATTTATGGGTCAATTTGATGCCAGCAAATAATCTAATATTGGGATTCTCAGTTGCTCATACCTGTTACATTCTAACAAGAAATGCTCTATATTATTGTCTCGAAGACATCATGCACAGTAATGTTCTTCTGTTCTGAAATAGCCATTTCCAGCTGTAGTCTGAGAAGTTTCTTGTTACTAGGAATTTTCAATTCCTTAGATATCTGACATTTTCTTGCTGGAGCCTTGAACAGCTTATATGCATATCTTCCTTTCAGATTTTTACCCCATTCTGCTGTCCATTCATGTGTTATTATTTCTTTAATTAACCTTTAAATCTTTGATTTGCTTATGCCTACATTTATTGGATTTTTAAAAATCAGATCTACCTTTCTTGGCTTCTTTATCTGCTTTTTCATACCTTAGCTATTAAAACTGAACATCATTTGGAATAGGCCTATAGGTAGGCCTATGTAGTAGCCAGACATATCTCTTCCGCTATATTATGTCTACTATTTTATGTTTGACTAGCCCATCAAAGAAAGATTTTTCCTATGTTCACAGGGGAGTAATACTGCATTAGGCCCTATCGTGCGTGAATTGTTGATAGTTAGTTTATAAGCGAATTCGTGGTTTGGGTTAGAAAAAGAATTTTTTGCGATAACTCATTAACCAAATAACTGTCAGACTATTAAATGCTGGATTGAAACTGTAATTTAAAAAATAAAACAATTACTCACGTTAACCAGCTTTACCGTGGTAAACTTATCCTCTTTTCTATATTTGCTCTCAACAAACCAACTATCGCGCACTGCGTTATCAATTATTTTGTCCTTGTATCGGATGTGTACACGGAAACAAGATGGACGAAGATGTCTGGAGTCAGTTGGACAAAGATGGTAAGATCAATACATACACAGTTATAAATGTGCAGTCATTAGCAAACTAAAAAAAGTGATCAAAATTTTGATTAATATTGTCACTGTTTAAGCAATACAAGGCGGAAAATTTTTAGGCCACAAACGGCTCCTGGGTCGACCCAGCCCCAAATGGGTACCAGAGCTACTCTGGGAAGGTTAAGGCGGCCGGCGTGATGCCGACCACATCACCCCTCGTGTGCCGACGGTCAAGATAATATGGGCCTAACACCATATTCCCAATATGCCTCAATGGGCGTGTAACGGGTTCCTTTACCTTTTTTTTTTTTTTTTAAGCAATACAACAGTCCCAACCGCCTTACATAGCAACCAAGAATCACGAGTCGACCGGCAAAGATTTTTTTTTCAACTTCTGATTGGTTATCATTAGGATAAAGGCTAGACCTATAGTCTAGTGTAGTTAAATCAAAATAATAATTTTGATTTCCGATATCAAAATTAGTTTATCATCTCCACACTCTACACAGTTAAGATAGAAAAAAGGGTAATTTCCTAATACTCGTGCTTTTTTGCTCCGCATAGAATATGTTGAGTTGTGTGTTGTTTCGTAGCATTTACAGTTAGGGTTGGGGTTAGGGTTAACCTTAATCCTAACCCAAAACTACACATATTCTGTGCAGAGCAAATGCTACGAAACAACACATATCTCAACATATTCTGTGCGGAGCGAAAAAAGCCAAGAGTATTAGGAAATTACCAAAAAAAAGCATCTAAAGAGTTATATAAGGTAGACGTAAACTTCAGCATGTCATGTTATTCATTCACTGTTTTATAATTTATTTTCAGCATAGAACAATTTAAAAAAGACTAGCAAATTTGGAAATTGGTCAAGTTGATAAATATGTCACTTGGCAAAAGTCGCTGCACAAACACATAACAGAGAATAACTATGGCAGCAGATAATTGCCATTACAAGTAGGCCATCAGTACTCACGAGGTGCACAGTAATTTCAAACAAGAAATGATAGGAAACTCTATACAGAGCGATATAACAGGAGGCAACCTGATCATCAGAAGTAGTCCCCACGTCGATCAAGTGTTTCAGCCCCTTACTGTCCTTTAAACTCTGGGGGGGGGGGGGGGGGGGGGGGGGGGCCACTTGGGTCATGACTCCTAAGTGTCAGCCTCATGTTGTCTCTAGTAGAAAATTGAACCCACTCCACCTTGGTTGCAGCTTGAAATATCCACCATTTTCCGCCAGCTGGGGCAATTGTGAAAGTAACCCCTATGTTGAAAACAAATTACTGCCCCGAGTTCCATAGCCCATTGCGGTTGGTCCACAGCACACCACCACCAGGGACTGATATTGAATCACCTGCGAGGAACCGACGAGGCGTGATGCCACTGCGAGCTTGCAACTGAAATCTACCTGCACCCGACACCTCATATAATACACAGCGGGTTACCTGTAAGCCACCGTTCTTTCGCTAAAACAACATTAATATCGTGCGGACTTAGAAAAAAATTGCAATTTGCTGGTTGTTTTCTGTATCTCAGGTGGGGCTAGATTTTATTGTCCAGAGTTACATTGTCCGTTGCAGTTGTTCCACAGCCAGCATGATGCCTTTTCCGCAGTTTCACTGAGCCTCTTCAGTGCCCTTGTTCTTGACTGTCCCCTCAGACCCAACGATTTAAATAGATCATACACAGAGGCAGCCACAAGTCCTCTTGCACCCACCTCAACAGCCATGACCCTTGCAGTGAACCCATCGTGTCTCAGGTCCGCGGCCAGATCATTATACTTGGCCACCTTGAAAGAATGTTGTTCGTCCAATCTGGATTCAAATGGCATGGTCAGTTCAATCATTATAACCTGATGTGATGATGGAGAATGCAGCACTATATGTGGCCATCTTCGAGCTTTTCTGATACTCTCTGGATATGCCCCTAGCCCAGGTAGGTTTACCGCCATCTCCTAGTCATTTGCACAGTCAAGAAGAGATGGTAAATTGCTACCTGGTTTACTCAGTTTGGGGTGTGCTTACTTACCTGCTCTCAGAAAGTATATGTTTGCGGTGCTCTGCCTGACTTTGCTATTCCCCTTCACCCTTGCCAGGTCTACCGTTGCAGCCAGCTCATTAAGCACTTTGTTGTGGCGCCATGTGAATCGCCCTTGCCCCAATGACACCTTGCAAACTGAGAGCACGTGCTCAAGTGTCTGCCTTTTATGGCACAGGGGGCACTGATCGTCATCCGGCTTTCCCCATCTCACAAGGTTTGTGGCCGATGGCAGGAGGTCATACATTGCTCTAATAATGAAGCTGAGCCTCAGAGGTGCCATATGCCATATATCATTCCATGAAAAGGTCCTTTGCAGGGCTCCTTCCCTCGTAGTCCATTGACCTTATTGGGCCTGCTGCACCGCTTTTTGCAACCTCGAAAAATAGTAGCACACCACAGACGTCGAATCATTATCTGTCCAAGTGATAATCAGTGTTGCCATTAAAAAAGAGAGAGAGATAGAGAGAAACAAAATGCACCACATGAACAGTATCTAGAATATGTCTGCTGACTGCTGGTAATTTACTTGCCTTCGTGATCATTTGTTCCTCTATTTGTTTTGTGATTCAAAACTTCAAGTTTTTAAGATCTGGTTATATGCATGTCTTAGCAGATGTTTGTTGTAATATCTGTTTTATAATTCACTATCTCAGGATTTCGTTGATTTCCAAGTACTTATTATCTACATGTTTCATGCAGTGTTTTGTTTTTTGATTAACAAATTCAGGATTTACTAGGTTTCCAGGTTCTTATTATCTCCGTGTCTTTAGTTTTTTTAATTTTTAATTTACCCTACAAAGGGCTTGAAAAATAGTCTATAATCTTTCTATATAGCTCCTGTCCATGGAAATATTTAATAAGTGGTGGAAAGATTTATTCTTTGTGAAGAGAAACTAGAGTTAACTCTTTACAGTTCTTTGTTGCAATGTTTGTTTTGTGATTTACAAGCACATGTATCACTGTTGTTTTTACTTCACACAAACACAGATGAAAATGAAACCTTTAACTTGCTCTATTTTCTGTACTTTTTTATGTTGTCAAGACATTTATCTGCAAACACTATTATTGTTCCTTGTCTTTGAGTGTCTACTAATTTTATTTCTAGTTCTTTCATATGCATTTTTGTGCTTTCCATTCCTCATCTCAAGTGTCCTAGAATGTCTTATTCAAGTGAATTCCTTATACCTCTATGTTAACAATCTTTTCAAATAGCAATTATTTTTTTTCCTGTATGAACAGATATATTCAGCAAATTTCTGGATGAGAGCTTTGATGTTAAAGCTCATGCCAATAAAGCCATTCAAGGAATGGTCATTTCAGAACAGCTAGGAAAGCTAGCAGAGGGCATAAGTTTGTTAGACAAAGAAATCCACTCACAGGTAAAGTGTATATATTGTAGTCATTCCTGTCATGGAGGAAAAGTGATTGGAGAAATCATAATGTCTTTACTGATTTTTAGTTTTAGTTAGAAAGTTATTTGAGGTGCTTCTTTAGTGTGTCTAGTTAGCAACATATGTAGGTTATCCTAAAGTGTGCACATCCTTTGCTATATTTGTGGTCAGTAACCATTCTTACAAATATTATTTTCCTGATGGTGTACTTCATAAATGTACTGTTAACAAGTTTTTCTGTACTACATAAATATAAAGTTAAAAACTTTTTCTAACAGAAAAAAACATGAGACAGGACTTCCAAATGGTCGTGACTACTTAAGTTGGCTGCAGAAATAACAAAATATATGATTTTAGCCAGCAGATTTTTGTCCTGTGTAAGATTGTCTGTAATTTATTTCTCTGTTCGTTTTTAGATTTCCCTTTATTTCTTGTACCCAGGAGATTCAGAACTAGGATGGCCTTGTTATGTTTAACAGCTGGTTTCCTAATTATATGTTCTATCGCATGTCAATGTAATTTCATCACCTCTTATGTCTCTGGAATTTGCCTAATTCTTTTCATCTGTTCTACATCGGTGATCCTGTCATGTCTACTTAATTCTTTTGTTCTGTGCAGGCACCGCTTTATAAAAGTCTGTCACTTTTTTGTTGTTGTATTTTTATTTTTTTTTTATTTTTGTCAGAACCATATGAAAGAACTCGACCAAAAGCAACTTGGCGTAGGACTGTGGAGGCTGAGATGCAAAGAATGAACCAGAATTGGGGCACTGTACGAAGGATGGCCGCCGACCGAGCAAAGTGGAATCAATTTGTTGTTGCCCTACAAGACGCCACCAGGTGTAATGGCCACTGACTGCTTTGACGGTTGACGGCTAAGGATCAAAGAAGAAGAAGATATGAAAGAACTACTTAGACCTTTGAGTTGAAAATTCTTATATTTATGTTGGACTTTTGTATTTCCGATTACAGTAACAGTTTCTTCTAATCTTATGTACATGCTATTTCAGATCTTTCTTTCCTTTGTGTCTTCCATTGCTTGCTTTATCCTCAATCTTTCCTGTTATCAAATGTTAAGATCAATGTTTTCTGTTTGCCCAGCAAATGTTTCCTGCCTTCTGTAGACTTTTGTTTAGCATCATCTGTGATATGGCTGTGATGTTCTCATGTGATGTTCTTGCTGTACACAACAACTATAGTGAGGCTGTCATGTGATGTCCTTGCTGTACACAGCAAATGTCATGGTGCTGTTCTCATTTGATGACCATGCTGTACACAGCAAATGTCATGATGCTGTTCTCATTTGATGACCATGCTGTACACAGCAAATGTCATGATGCTGTTCTCATGTGATGAATGTGCTGTCCTCATGTGATGACCTTGCTGTTCTCATGTGATGACCTTGCTGTTCACAGCAAATGTCATGGTGCTGTCCTCATATGATGACCTTGCTGTTCTCGTGTGATGACCTTGTTGTTCTCTTGTGGTGACCTTGCTGTACACAGCAGATGTCATGGTGCTGTTCTCATGTGATGACCTTGCTGTTGTCATGTGATGACCTTGCTGTTCCCATGTGAGGACCTTGCTGTACACAACAAATGTCATGGTGCGGTTCCCATGTGATGACCTTGCTGCACACAGCAAATTTCATGGTGCTGTCCTCATGTGATGACCATACTGTACCCAGCAAATGTCTTGGTGCTGTTATCATGTGATGACCTTGCTGTTCTCATGTGATGACCTTGCTGTTCTCATGGGATGATCTTGCTGTACACAGCAAATGTCAGTGTGCTGTCCTCATGTGATGACCATGCTGATCTCATGTGATGACCTTGTTGTTCTCTTCTGATTACCTTGCTGTACACAGCAGATGTCATGGTGCTGTTCTCGTGTGATGACCTTGCTGTTCTCATGTGATGACCTTGCTGTTCTCATTTGATGATCTTGCTGTACACAATAAATGTCATGGTGCTGTTTCCATGTGATGACCTTGCCGTACACACCAAATTGTATCATGCTGTTCTCATGTGATGACCTTGCTGTTTTCATGTGATGACCTTGCTGTACACAGCAGATATCATGGTACTGTCCTTGTGTGATGACCTTGCTGTTCTCATAGGATGACCTTGCTGTACACAGCAAATGTCATAGTGCTGTTTTTTGTGCTGACCTTGCTGTACACAGCAAATGTCATCATGCTGTTCTCATGTGATGACCTTGCTGTTCTTATGTGATGTCCTTTCTGTATACAACAAGTGTCATGATGTTGTTGTCATGTGATGACCTTGATGTTCTCATGTGATGACCTTGCTGTTCTCATGTGATGATCTTGCTGTTCTCATATGATGCCCTTGCTGCTTTTATGTGATGTCATTGCTGTACACAACAAATGTCATGATGTTGTTCTCATGTGATGTCATTGCTGTACACAACAAATGTTATGATGTTGTTCTCATGTGATGTCATTGCTGTACACAACAAATGTCATGATGTTGTTCTCATGTGATGTCATTGCTGTACACAACAAATGTCATGATGATGTTCTCATGTGATGTCATTGCTGTACACAACAAATGTCATGATGTTGTTCTCATGTGATGTCATTGCTGTACACAACAAATGTCATGATGTTGTTCTCATGTGATGTCATTGCTGTACACAACAAATGTCATGATGTTGTTCTCATGTGATGACCTTGATGTTCTCATGTGATGCCCTTGCTGCTTTTATGTGATGTCATTGCTGTACACAACAAATGTCATGGTTCTGTTACAGATTGTGAGTCATCATGAAGACTTGCTGTCACAAGCAACTGGAGTGGAAACGTTGGAAGGTAAAGATGATGTACATCTTCTGATATGTCTAGTAATTCTTCTTCTTCTTCTTCCATCCTTAGCCACCAACCGGCAAAGCAGTATGTGGCCAGTACGCCTAGTGGCGTCTTAGGGCAACAACAAATTGATCAATCTATCGCTGTTTCCACCACGCCTAGTGACGTCTTTGTGGAACAAAAACAGACCAAACAATCTATCATTGTTTCCGTAATCAGATTGGTTGGCAAGCAGGTGATCAGCCCACTGTGCGAAGTTTTTACGGGATGGGGTAAACAGCCCCATGCCCATACCCTCCTTAGTCGCCTTTTACGACATGCGTGGTAGGGTGCAGTGTTACTATTCTTTGCTCCCCTTTCGGGCCCCGGTAACACACGGGTGATGTCTAGTAATATTTAGTGTTAATTTGCCAGTTCTTTCTGTCATTGTTCAAGTGACAGTCACAGTGTGATATCACATACAAGTTTCAGTTTATCATTTGTTACCTAGTGCCAGTATTTTCACCAAGTTAGGCAGGAACTGATTGACAATGAAGACATGAAACTTATAAATTACTATTCATTTTAAACAAGTACCTAATTATTATTGTTCTTATTGTCAGGTGTCTTGCAGATGATGCAGACGAGAATTCAATCCTTGTTATCAGCAATGGACAGGTTTGTTTTGTGGGATCTGTTGTTCATCTAAACTGGTATTAGCACTACATCCAAATTTGCATCAACACTACTTCCAAACTTGCATCTAAACTTCATCCAAACTTGCATCCACTTACTTCCAAACTTGCATCAACACTTTATACAAACTTGCATCCACACTTTATACAAACTTGCATCCACACTTCATCCAAACTTGTATCAACACTTTATACAAACTAGCATACATACTTTATACAAACTTGCATCCACACTTCATCCAAACTTGCATCTATACTTCATACAAACTTGTATCAACACTTTTTACAAACTTGCATCCACACTTTTTACAAACTTGCATCCACACTTCATCCAAACTTGTATCAACACTTTATACAAACTTGCATCGACACTTCATACAAATTTGTATCAATACTACATCCAAACTTGTATCAACATTTTATACAAACTTGTATCAACACTTTATACAAACTTGTATCAATACTACATCTAAACTTGTATCAACACTTCATCCAAACTTGCATCCACAATTTATACAAACTTGTATCAACACGATACAAACTTGTATCAACACTATACAAACTTGTATCAACACTTTATACAAACTTGTATCAACACTTTATACAAACTTGTGTCAACACTTTATACAAACTTGTATCAACACTTCATCCAAACTTGCATTCACACTTTATCCAAACTTGTATCAACACTTCATCCAAACTTGCATCCACACTTCATACAAACTTGTATCAACACTACTTCCAAACTTGCATCCACACTTCATCTAAACTTGTATCAACATTTTATACAAACTTGTATCAACACTTTATACAAACTTGCATCCACACTTCATCCAAACCTGCATCAACACTTTATACAAACTTGTATAAATACTAGGGACCCAAGACGCATCAAAAGTGAGGAATGCAGTAAGCGACCCATAGCTTGACTGCCTGCATCAGGGTCAGCGAACCAGAGCTGACCAATGTGAAAGGTGGTTTGGGTTTTGGTAGAGAAAGTGAGTGCAGAAAAAAATGGTTTGAGAAAGTTGAATGGAGTTGGTAAAAGACTGTTCGTCTTTGTTGAAGGGAAGTGATATGAGTAGAGGAGTGCTTTGAGCAAAGGGAGGTAAATCTGTGGATCCTTTTTGGGAGATGCAGTGGTTGTTTTAGGGTTAAGCATATCAAGTGAGGGAGCCGCGGTAGCATAGTGGTTAGTGCACTGGCTTCCTAGCGCAGTGGTCTATGGTTCGATCCCCAGATGAGGTGGGAAGTTTTTAGGCCACAAACGGCTCCTGGGTCGACCCAGCCCCAAATGGGTACCAGAGCAACTTCTGGGAAGGTTAAGGCGGCCGGCGTGATGCCGACCACATCACCCCTAGTGTGCCGACGGTCAAGATAATATGGGCCTAACACCATATTCCCAATATGCCTCAATGGGCGTGTAACGGGTTCCTTTACCTTATATCAAGTGAGTTCTAAATTATGGTGGAGCTAATTTGCATATAATGTTTTGAAAAAAGGATTAAAGAAGATAGTATGGGATTTGAGTGCACTCAGCAAAGGGAGTTAACTTGGAATTACGTCCCTTGAAATGTTTGGTGAGCGAGCAAAAGTAAACACGTACGAGGAAAGTTTTGGTAAGTGAACACATTTTGGGAGAGAACTAGAAAAATTTGCTTTATGGTAGAGGTTCTCCATCCATCAATTGTATCTTCGTGTGATGTACTATCATCTAGAGCTATAGTGCCGTAACATCATCAACACCTAGCTGCCTACTGTTTTGGGTAGTGAGACGAGTCACGCTATACAAACATAAACACAACCATCAACCACACCATCACGGCCACACCAAGACCCTACTCCACCTCTACGTGGTGGTCCTGGAAACAGGCTGCATCACTGAAGTCTGGCTGAGGAGTAGGGATCGAAGAGGGAAGGCAAACCTGGTCCCAAAAAAATGCAGCGCGGAAGTCGGATGTGTCGGCCGAAAGGCGCAAATACCGCAGCTTCGCTGTAAACGGACACAACGCAACCAACGTCCTTTTCAGGATGAACGAAGAAGAAGAAGTATCAATACTGCATCCAAACTTGTATCAACACTTTATACAGACTTGTATCAACACTTCATCCAATCTTGCATCAACACTTCATCCAAACTTGATCAACACATCATCCACACTTCATACAAACTTGTATCAACACTACTTCTAAACTTGGCATGGGGCTGACAAGATGGTTTTTTTTTTCACTTCTATAGAATCCGTGCAAAAGTTTCTGAACCTTATGCTAAAATACTTGCAAGGACAACTCAGCTGCGACATTTACAGGTAATTATTTATTTCTCCCTTACTTATTCATATTAGTGACAAAATCAATTCCTTGTCTGGCTTGTGACAGATCAATATATGGCTAAATATCAGTAAAACTTTCTTTATGTTTGTTTAAAACAGAAATATTCAGTTTTGTCAAAAAATATATTTGACAAAAAAAAAATGAAACATTCATTGAAGGAACAACTGAAAAGTGATTTCGATGCTGTTTTCTGCTTGGATTAAGCTTGTGAACTTGACCTGTTGGTTATTAGATATTAACATATGGAACACCCCAACATTCAAGAAATGTTTGCTGATTGCTGTTCATTAAATTTACAGTTGAGTTTTCTGTCAGGAAAATACATTCTTGTCTCAAGTAGTATGATGTTTGCCTTTGGATGTTAGGGTTAAAAGTGACATTTCTTTTCATGTCGGGAAGAATATCATTTTTTAAAATGTACTTGCTTTCCTTAGCAAAGAAGCAGTTTTGAAATAAAGAGATGTTTGCTTTGCATAAGGCTGAATAATTACGAATATATATATATATATATATATATATATATATATATGTATATATATATGTATATATATATATATATATATATATATATATATATATATATATATATATATACTGAGCGACTTTAATTACGCATCACTATACGAGTGCCTGGTAAAGTATCTTATGGTCATGCAATTGTTACCGAAATTAGTACACAGGTTCACAAGGTCACCGCCCAGAGGCCAGCATAGTCATTTTGCGCCAGCAAAGCTGGAGACAAGAGTAGCACGTGAAACACATAAAACATGATTTAAGTGCCTAATAAAAATTCTGCACGGAAAACATTAATTTCTTTTCACCTAGAGCTCAGCCTAGAGCCCTACGGACTGGAAAACAGTCAATATTTCAGTCCACAACCATAAACATGTCGTCAAACCATGCCTAAACTGAGCGCTGCAGGGAGAGAAAGAGCGATAGGAATGACAACAGGCGGGATGTCCACCAGAGAAGCATCCAGACGCTTGAATTGCAACCAGTCCACCATCGTCCGACTGCAACAATGTTTAATGGCCACTGGATCCATTGCAGATCGACCCCGTCAAGGTCAACCCAGAGTTACGACACCTCAACAGGACGCGTATATACGGCAGCTTCATTTGTGGAATCGGTTTTTGGCGGCAGCTGTAACAGCAAGAGATGTTGGGAGACGTGGAACCATTTCAGAGCACACCGTGCGACGTCGACTGCAGGCGGCAGGACTCAACGCCAAACGTCCTCGAGTCGGCTCAATCCTCTTCCAGTATCATCCCGAGCTCCAGCTGTACCAGCATGATAACGCACGACCACATACAGCTAGGGCCACCACAGCGTTCCTTCAGGCCAATAACATCGCTGTCATACCATGGCCTTCATTGTCCCCAGATATGGCACCCATTGAACACGTCTGGGACGAGATTGGATGCCAACTCTACCGGCACAGACGACAGCAGACCCTGGATCATTTGCGACGCGATATAACCGAAGTATGGGATCAATTCCCCCAGGATTTTCTACGCACACTGGTTAACTCCATGCTGAGACGCTGCCAGGCTTCCCTTGATGCCAACGGTGGCCAAATGCGCTACTGAACGCGTTACAATGACAACAACGACATTTGTGACTTTTCAAATTGACCCCTACCTTACATTTGTGACTGTAGTTTTTTTAACCCTGCACGCACTGCTACTCGGATTGCGGGAATCGGTCGGTCAATGGATACTGTTTCCAGTGATATCAAACATGTTACCATTATTTTATTCTCAGACATCTTGGTGAGTGATTCATGTAGTGATGCGTAATTAAAGTCGCTCAGTATATATATATATATATATATATATATTGCATTAGTTGCAAAAATGTTTATTCTAGGAGTTAACACAAGTAAATTTATCAAACTCTGACAGTATTTCCAACCTGCATATTTTATTTCTTTTTCATTTCAATGAAGTATTTGACAGAATATCTTTTTGGTAAATCAGAAATGTCCATGTTTATCCACTAGGACACCTGTGACCTGCTGAGACGCATTATCCGCATGATGTATGTCAGTAAACGTCTTCACAGTCAGTTGGAAGGTGGAGCAAGGGAAATTACTAAAGCTGCTCAGAGTTTAAATGAACTTGGTAAGGTAAATAACTGTTGCTAGACAAGAAGACAATGAGAAATATAGAATCAGTAATCTCCCCGTGTAGTTCCCTCTTATGAGAGACAAAGAAATAATAGCACCACTGCTCCCTCAGGTTGTACATGGGGTTGGTAACCTTCTCTGGTAGAACAAAAACCATTGCTGCAAAGATCATGTGACTGTTTGATGCAGGCTTCCAGCAGAAGTGGTGACTCCATGTTTCGTTGGGGGCAAAAATGGCTGATGATGATGATGAATACAGTAATACCCCAATTACAGCTAGCCTGCACAGCGCTGTTTTGCTTAGCAATCTTTAATTTTGAAGACCTTTTTTTTAAAATAAAGGTGAAAGTTGATAATAGTTGGCAAAATTAGCAAATTGTAATAACCCTCTGACAGCAGCCATAACATTTTTTTTACTTTCAGCCAGTTAAGTGCATCACTTGTATGCTCACACCCAGTGAGCGACCTTCTCTATTCAAGCTCTCCCAGAATCAAGCATATTGTGGGTTTGAAAGTGGGTCAGCTGATAAAGCGAACTCTCTTTCACATTATTCCACATTCCACCAAACTTTTCTAATCATCTCTTCTCTTCTTCCCCCCAGTAAATCAGGTTTACTGTACATGTAAAGCGGTTAGTCAGGGACTTGTTGTTGTTGTTGTTGTCATTGATCCAGTGGTGTTTTGTCTTTGGCCCAATGCCATGTAGTGGTATCTGCATGTGTTGGCAAGTTGTGTTTTTCGCTCCATATAAGGTGTTCCATTTATCTGGCCTTATAGGAGGGAGCATTTTTCTAACATCATCGAGTGCTGGGCACTCAAAGAGGTGGTGGTCAACAATTTCATAAGGGTAGATACATAGTTGGCACACTGGAGTGTATTGTGGTTGGATTCTGTTCAAATGATTGTTGAGTGGTATATGTTGTGTTTGGAGCTGAAAAATGGTTCTCTGATCCCTCCTTGTGAAATGGCTGATGTCATTAGAATCAGGACCGGCCATATGTATGTAAACCTCTCTACCTCTGTAGTCAGGGGCCAGTGACCATTTATGACCAGGGGCTCAGATCACAGTCAGTCTACCCCAATTGTTGCACATAAACTTAACTTTCCTCATTGCTCGTAACAGTTGTTCAACAGCTAGCATGAGGTCTTGCCAGAAACTACAACAAGTCTTCCAAAAGCTCTTGTTCTTGTCCGTCTGCTTGCTTGTTCTTGTCCGTCTGCTTGCTTGTTCTTGTCCGTCTGCTTGCTTACAACTGTTTTAATAGATCTATACTAAGGTGACTACTTTTAAACTGTTATCATTTTGTTGATGAGGCTGCTTCATAAACTGGGAAGAAGACAGTGTGCCTTTTACTTGTCCTCAGATTATATCTGTGAAGGCGTTGACCTGGGAGGAGTGGAAGTTATTGAGCAGGACCGAAGGTTTCTGAAGCAAGCCAGGAAAGAGGTGGAGACTCAGGCACAGAAGATGCTTGAACAAGGCATGGAAACACAGGTAACCTGATGATGATGAAAGATCAGTGATGCAATGTATGTTAAACAGTGGAGCATGGGTCTTACAGCAACTGTTCATTGGGTTTAGTCTAGGGCCAGTGTTAGCATACCAAGTACTGTAGAGGTCAGATGTTATTAACAATACTACCAACATTACTGTAAAGGTCAGATGTTATAAACAATACTACCAACAGTATAAGACCTGATAAAAGAATCAAGATCTGATATAAGACACAACATCAAGACCTGATATAAGGCATAACATAAGGCATAACATCAAGACCTGATATAAGACACAACATCAAGATCTGATATAAGACACAACATCAAGATCTGATATAAGACACAACATCAAGACCTGATATAAGGCATAACATAAGGCATAACATCAAGACCTGATATAAGACACAACATCAAGATCTGATATAAGACACAACATCAAGATCTGATATAAGGCACAACATCAAGATCTGATATAAGACACAACATCAAGACCTGATATAACACAACATCAAGACCTGATATAAGACACAACATCAACACGTGATATAAGACACGACATCAAGACCTACCTGATATAAAACACAACATCAAGATCTGATATAAGACACAACATCAAGACCTGATATAAGACACAACATCAAGACCGATTATAAGACACAACATCAAGACCTGATATAAGACACAACATCAAGACCTACCTGATATAAAACACAACATCAAGACCTGATATAAGACACAACATCAAGACCTGATATAAGACACAACATCAAGACCTGATATAAGACACAACATCAAGACCTGATATAACACAACATCAAGACCTGATATAAGACACAACATCAACACGTGATATAAGACACGACATCAAGACCTGATATAACACAACATCAAGACCTGATATAAGACACAACATCAACACGTGATATAAAACACAACATCAAGACCTGATATAAGACACAACATCAAGACCTGATATAAGACACAACATCAAGACCTGATATAAGACACAACATCAAGACCTGATATAACACAACATCAAGACCTGATATAAGACACAACATCAACACGTGATATAAGACACGACATCAAGACCTGATATAACACAACATCAAGACCTGATATAAGACACAACATCAACACGTGATATAAGACACGACATCAAGACCTGATATAAGACACAACATCAACACGTGATATAAAACACAACATCAAGACCTGATATAAGACACAACATCAACACGTGATATAAAACACAACATCAAGACCTGATATAAGACACAACATCAAGACCTGATATAAGACGCAACATCAAGACCTGATATAAGACACGACATCAACACGTGATATAAGACACAACATCAAGACCTGATATAACACAACATCAAGACCTGATATAAGACACAACATCAACACGTGATATAAGACACGACATCAAGACCTGATATAAGACACAACATCAACACGTGATATAAAACACAACATCAAGACCTGATATAAGACACAACATCAACACGTGATATAAAACACAACATCAAGACCTGATATAAGACACAACATCAACACGTGATATAAAACACAACATCAAGACCTGATATAAGACACAACATCAAGACCTGATATAAGACACAACATCAAGACCTGATATAAGACACGACATCAACACGTGATATAAGACACAACATCAAGACCTGATATAACACAACATCAAGACCTGATATAAGACACAACATCAACACGTGATATAAAACACAACATCAAGACCTGATATAAGACACAACATCAAGACCTGATATAAGACACAACATCAAGACCTGATATAAGACACAACATCAAGACCGATTATAAGACACAGCATCAAGACCTGATATAAGACACAACATCAAGACCTACCTGATATAAAACACAACATCAAGACCTGATATAAGACACAACATCAAGACCTGATATAAGACACAACATCAAGACCTGATATAAGACACAACATCAAGACCTGATATAACACAACATCAAGACCTGATATAAGACACAACATCAACACGTGATATAAGACACGACATCAAGACCTGATATAACACAACATCAAGACCTGATATAAGACACAACATCAACACGTGATATAAAACACAACATCAAGACCTGATATAAGACACAACATCAAGACCTGATATAACACAACATCAAGACCTGATATAAGACACAACATCAAGACCTGATATAAGACACAACATCAAGACCTGATATAACACAACATCAAGACCTGATATAACACAACATCAAGACCTGATATAACACAACATCAAGACCTGATATAAAACACAACATCAAGACCTGATATAAGACACAACATCAACACGTGATATAAGACACAACATCAAGATCTGATATAAGGCACAACATCAAGACCTGATATAAGACACAACATCAAGACCTGATATAAGACACAACATCAAGACCTGATATAAGACACAACATCAAGACCTGATATAACACAACATCAAGACCTGATATAAGACACAACATCAAGACCTGATATAAGACACAACATCAAGACCTGATATAACACAACATCAAGACCTGATATAACACAACATCAAGACCTGATATAAGACACAACATCAACACGTGATATAAGACACGACATCAAGACCTGATATAACACAACATCAAGACCTGATATAAGACACAACATCAACACGTGATATAAGACACGACATCAAGACCTGATATAACACAACATCAAGACCTGATATAAGACACAACATCAAGACCTGATATAACACAACATCAAGACCTGATATAAGACACAACATCAACACATGATATAAAACACAACATCAAGACCTGATATAAGACACAACATCAAGATCTGATATAAGACACAACATCAAGATCTGATATAAGGCACAACATCAAGATCTGATATAAGACACAACATCAAGACCTGATATAAGACACAACATCAAGACCTGATATAACACAACATCAAGACCTGATATAAGACACAACATCAACACGTGATATAAGACACGACATCAAGACCTGATATAACACAACATCAAGACCTGATATAAGACACAACATCAACACGTGATATAAAACACAACATCAAGACCTGATATAAGACACAACATCAAGATCTGATATAAGACACAACATCAAGATCTGATATAAGGCACAACATCAAGATCTGATATAAGACACAACATCAAGACCTGATATAACACAACATCAAGACCTGATATAAGACACAACATCAACACGTGATATAAGACACGACATCAAGACCTACCTGATATAAAACACAACATCAAGATCTGATATAAGACACAACATCAAGACCTGATATAAGACACAACATCAAGACCGATTATAAGACACAACATCAAGACCTGATATAAGACACAACATCAAGACCTACCTGATATAAAACACAACATCAAGACCTGATATAAGACACAACATCAAGACCTGATATAACACAACATCAAGACCTGATATAAGACACAACATCAAGACCTGATATAACACAACATCAAGACCTGATATAACACAACATCAAGACCTGATATAAGACACAACATCAAGACCTGATATAACACAACATCAAGACCTGATATAACACAACATCAAGACCTGATATAAGACAACATCAAGACCTACCTGATATAAAACACAACATCAAGATCTGATATAAAACACAACATCAAGACCTGATATAAGACACAACATCAAGACCTGATATAACACAACATCAAGACCTGATATAAGACACAACATCAACACGTGATATAAGACACGACATCAAGACCTGATATAACACAACATCAAGACCTGATATAAGACACAACATCAACACGTGATATAAAACACAACATCAAGACCTGATATAAGACACAACATCAAGATCTGATATAAGACACAACATCAAGATCTGATATAAGGCACAACATCAAGATCTGATATAAGACACAACATCAAGACCTGATATAACACAACATCAAGACCTGATATAAGACACAACATCAACACGTGATATAAGACACGACATCAAGACCTACCTGATATAAAACACAACATCAAGATCTGATATAAGACACAACATCAAGACCTGATATAAGACACAACATCAAGACCGATTATAAGACACAACATCAAGACCTGATATAAGACACAACATCAAGACCTACCTGATATAAAACACAACATCAAGACCTGATATAAGACACAACATCAAGACCTGATATAAGGCATAACATAAGGCATAACATCAAGACCTGATATAAGACACAACATCAAGACCTGATATAAGGCATAACATAAGGCATAACATCAAGACCTGATATAAGACACAACATCAAGATCTGATATAAGACACAACATCAAGATCTGATATAAGGCACAATATCAAGATCTGATATAAGACACAACATCAAGACCTGATATAACACAACATCAAGACCTGATATAAGACACAACATCAACACGTGATATAAGACACGACATCAAGACCTACCTGATATAAAACACAACATCAAGATCTGATATAAGACACAACATCAAGACCTGATATAAGACACAACATCAAGACCGATTATAAGACACAACATCAAGACCTGATATAAGACACAACATCAAGACCTACCTGATATAAAACACAACATCAAGACCTGATATAAGACACAACATCAAGACCTGATATAAGACACAACATCAAGACCTGATATAAGACACAACATCAAGACCTGATATAACACAACATCAAGACCTGATATAAGACACAACATCAACACGTGATATAAGACATGACATCAAGACCTGATATAACACAACATCAAGACCTGATATAAGACACAACATCAACACGTGATATAAGACACGACATCAAGACCTGATATAACACAACATCAAGACCTGATATAAGACACAACATCAACACGTGATATAAGACACGACATCAAGACCTGATATAAGACACAACATCAACACGTGATATAAGACACGACATCAAGACCTACCTGATATAAAACACAACATCAAGACCTGATATAACACAACATCAAGACCTGATATAAGACACAACATCAACACGAGATATAAGACACGACATCAAGACCTACCTGATATAAAACACAACATCAAGATCTGATATAAGACACAACATCAAGACCTGATATAAGACACAACATCAAGACCGATTATAAGACACAACATCAAGACCTGATATAAGACACAACATCAAGACCTACCTGATATAAAACACAACATCAAGACCTGATATAAGACACAACATCAAGACCTGATATAAGACACAACATCAAGACCTGATATAAGACACAACATCAAGACCTGATATAACACAACATCAAGACCTGATATAAGACACAACATCAACACGTGATATAAGACACGACATCAAGACCTGATATAACACAACATCAAGACCTGATATAAGACACAACATCAACACGTGATATAAGACACGACATCAAGACCTGATATAACACAACATCAAGACCTGATATAAGACACAACATCAACACGTGATATAAGACACGACATCAAGACCTGATATAACACAACATCAAGACCTGATATAAGACACAACATCAACACGTGATATAAGACACGACATCAAGACCTGATATAACACAACATCAAGACCTGATATAAGACACAACATCAACACGTGATATAAGACACGACATCAAGACCTGATATAACACAACATCAAGACCTGATATAAGACACAACATCAACACGTGATATAAGACACAACATCAAGACCTACCTGATATAAAACACAACATCAAGATCTGATATAAAACACAACATCAAGACCTGATATAAGACACAACATCAAGACCTGATATAAGACACAACATCAACACGTGATATAAGACACAACATCAAGACCTACCTGATATAAGACACAACATCAAGACGTGATATAAGACACAACATCAAGACCTGATATAACACAACATCAAGACCTGATATAAGACACAACATCAACACGTGATATAAGACACGACATAAAGACCTGATATAACACAACATCAAGACCTGATATAAAACACAACATCAAGACCTGATATAAGACACAACATCAAGACCTGATATAAGACACAACATCAAGACCTGATATAAGACACAACATCAAGACCTGATATAACACAACATCAAGACCTGATATAAGACACAACATCAACATGTGATATAAGACACGACATCAAGACCTGATATAACACAACATCAAGACCTGATATAAGACACAACATCAACACGTGATATAAAACACAACATCAAGACCTGATATAAGACACGACATCAAGACCTGATATAACACAACATCAAGACCTGATATAAGACACAACATCAAGACCTGATATAAGACACAACATCAAGACCTGATATAAGACACAACATCAAGACCTGATATAAGACACAACATCAAGACCTGATTTAACACAACATCAAGACCTGATATAAGACACAACATCAACACGTGATATAAGACACGACATCAAGACCTGATATAACACAACATCAAGACCTGATATAAGACACAACATCAACACGTGATATAAAACACAACATCAAGACCTGATATAAGACACAACATCAAGATCTGATATAAGACACAACATCAAGATCTGATATAAGGCACAACATCAAGATCTGATATAAGACACAACATCAAGACCTGATATAACACAACATCAAGACCTGATATAAGACACAACATCAACACGTGATATAAGACACGACATCAAGACCTACCTGATATAAAACACAACATCAAGATCTGATATAAGACACAACATCAAGACCTGATATAAGACACAACATCAAGACCGATTATAAGACACAACATCAAGACCTGATATAAGACACAACATCAAGACCTACCTGATATAAAACACAACATCAAGACCTGATATAAGACACAACATCAAGACCTGATATAAGGCATAACATAAGGCATAACATCAAGACCTGATATAAGACACAACATCAAGACCTGATATAAGGCATAACATAAGGCATAACATCAAGACCTGATATAAGACACAACATCAAGATCTGATATAAGACACAACATCAAGATCTGATATAAGGCACAACATCAAGATCTGATATAAGACACAACATCAAGACCTGATATAACACAACATCAAGACCTGATATAAGACACAACATCAACACGTGATATAAGACATGACATCAAGACCTACCTGATATAAAACACAACATCAAGATCTGATATAAGACACAACATCAAGACCTGATATAAGACACAACATCAAGACCGATTATAAGACACAACATCAAGACCTGATATAAGACACAACATCAAGACCTACCTGATATAAAACACAACATCAAGACCTGATATAAGACACAACATCAAGACCTGATATAAGACACAACATCAAGACCTGATATAAGACACAACATCAAGACCTGATATAACACAACATCAAGACCTGATATAAGACACAACATCAACACGTGATATAAGACACGACATCAAGACCTGATATAACACAACATCAAGACCTGATATAAGACACAACATCAACACGTGATATAAGACACGACATCAAGACCTGATATAACACAACATCAAGACCTGATATAAGACACAACATCAACACGTGATATAAGACACGACATCAAGACCTGATATAACACAACATCAAGACCTGATATAAGACACAACATCAACACGTGATATAAGACACGACATCAAGACCTACGTGATATAAAACACAACATCAAGACCTGATATAACACAACATCAAGACCTGATATAAGACACAACATCAACACGTGATATAAGACACGACATCAAGACCTACCTGATATAAAACCCAACATCAAGATCTGATATAAGACACAACATCAAGACCTGATATAAGACACAACATCAAGACCGATTATAAGACACAACATCAAGACCTGATATAAGACACAACATCAAGACCTACCTGATATAAAACACAACATCAAGACCTGATATAAGACACAACATCAAGACCTGATATAAGACACAACATCAAGACCTGATATAAGACACAACATCAAGACCTGATATAACACAACATCAAGACCTGATATAAGACACAACATCAACACGTGATATAAGACACGACATCAAGACCTGATATAACACAACATCAAGACCTGATATAAGACACAACATCAACACGTGATATAAGACACGACATCAAGACCTGATATAACACAACATCAAGACCTGATATAAGACACAACATCAACACGTGATATAAGACACGACATCAAGACCTGATATAACACAACATCAAGACCTGATATAAGACACAACATCAACACGTGATATAAGACACGACATCAAGACCTGATATAACACAACATCAAGACCTGATATAAGACACAACATCAACACGTGATATAAGACACGACATCAAGACCTGATATAACACAACATCAAGACCTGATATAAGACACAACATCAACACGTGATATAAGACACGACATCAAGACCTGATATAACACAACATCAAGACCTGATATAAGACACAACATCAACACGTGATATAAGACACAACATCAAGACCTACCTGATATAAAACACAACATCAAGACCTGATATAAGACACAACATCAAGATCTGATATAAAACACAACATCAAGACCTGATATAAGACACAACATCAAGACCTGATATAAGACACAACATCAAGACCTGATATAAGACACAACATCAAGACCTGATATAAGACACAACATCAAGACCTGATATAAGACACAACATCAACACGTGATATAAGACACAACATCAAGACCTGATATAAGACACAACATCAAGACCTGATATAAGACACAACATCAACACGTGATATAAGACACAACATCAAGACCTACCTGATATAAAACACAACATCAAGACCTGATATAAGACACAACATCAAGATCTGATATAAAACACAACATCAAGACCTGATATAAGACACAACATCAAGATCTGATATAAGACACAACATCAAGACCTGATATAAGACACAACATCAAGACCTGATATAAGACACGACATCAAGACCTGATATAAGACACAACATCAAGATCTGATATAAAACACAACATCAAGACCTGATATAAGACACAACATCAAGACCTGATATAAGACACAACATCAAGATCTGATATAAGACACAACATCAAGATCTGATATAAGACACAACATCAAGACCTGATATAAGACACAACATCAAGACCTGATATAAGACACGACATCAAGACCTGATATAAGACACAACATCAAGATCTGATATAAAACACAACATCAAGACCTGATATAAGACACAACATCAAGGCCCGACTTCCTTCTTGCTTTTTGCCCCTTGTGGAGCATGAGACCACCATAGCAGCAACCTCCATGCAGGAAGCTTGCTCCAAAACATGTGCTCCAATAGTGGTAGTTTATGTAGCAGTTAATTTTACATTGTGGAGTTGCTATTCTGTGGAGTTGCTATAACATCACCTTAAGAGTGCTTCTGTTTTGTCTTTGTCTGATCAGGGAACTAAACGACTGAAGGATTTTAAATCATGCTGAGAGTACAGTAAAAGTCCAGAACTCCGGATCCCCTGAGAATCCAGACTTTTTGAAAACTCAGACTTTTTAAAAATTTCCGTGCTTTTGTAAATGTTCCTTCCACAAGCAGTGCAGCAGACGCAATGGAAGTTGTGGAAATGAACATATAAATATACTCATTTTGATAAATGAAGCATTCTGTATTTATTAATGAATAAACCAACAAAATTTGCCTGTTTATCTCTTCTTTATTCTTCCTTAAATTTGAATTTTAATAAGTTACTGCCCAAGAATCTGGAAAATCTGAACCGACCAAATCCCCAAGCAGTCCAGACTGTATGTTTGTGTAGTTACACATCCATTTGGCTGTCTGTACTTGGATCTATTGTTTTTTTTATAGTTCAAGAATATTTATTTATGAAAAAGAATTTTACTTTCTTAATTCTTTAATCATTTGTATTTTCCCTTCTTTAATGATATATTTAATTAAACTACTTTTGTTGGGTTTATATATATATATATATATATACATTTTTCTTTTCCTGTTCTGACTGGATACTGTTTAATGTAATGATGTTCCTGCAGCAGTGTCTGACTGTAACACTTTGTTGTTGTTGTTGTTGTTGTTAATGATGAGGTTGCCAGCCTCATGTGCAGCCTTATATTAGTTGCCTTTTACAATATGTCTGATGGAGCAGTGGTGCTGTTCTGTCTATGTCTGATGGAGCAGTGGTGCTGTTCTATGTCTGATGGAGCAGTGGTGCTGTTCTGTCTATGTCTGATGGAGCAGTGGT
Source organism: Oreohelix idahoensis (assembly GCA_024509875.1). Classification (NCBI taxonomy): domain Eukaryota; kingdom Metazoa; phylum Mollusca; class Gastropoda; order Stylommatophora; family Oreohelicidae; genus Oreohelix; species Oreohelix idahoensis. The sequence goes on along the minus strand of JAMPIV010014049.1, from coordinate 179,222 downwards.
GCTGTTCTGTCTATGTCTGATGGAGCAGTGGTGCTGTTCTGTCTATGTCTGATGGAGCAGTGGTGCTGTTCTGTCTATGTCTGATGGAGCAGTGGTGCTGTTCTGTCTATGTCTGATGGAGCAGTGGTGCTGTTCTGTCTATGTCTCCACAGAGATTCCCCAGGCTATTGTATAAATCTGGCATGGTGAGGGAAGGTCAGTAACTTGTTGACTTATCTGACGTCAAGAGAAACACTAGAACCCTTTAATGCAGCTAGAACTTGTCATTATTGAACTTTATATGTAAAACTGGAGATTCTCTGCTGTCAAAAAGTGTAGTTTGATTTTGTGTGATTTTGTCTCTCTTTCACTTTCCGTCACTCTTTCTCACACATGCAAGCACACCACCCACATACACACACAGATATATGCTTTCCAAATATCACCACCCTCTTGTATTTTGTGTGTGTGTGTGTGGCTTATTTTTTAGTTTCTGACAGTCTAAATGTGTCTTCATGACTCTGTAGAGGTCATGTCAGTTGTTTTACGAGGCGTTGAGGGTAAAAATATTTTTTTCTTCATTTCTTTAGAACCAGACTGCTGTAGCCACTTCACTGCAGGTATTTTATAACTTGGGCTGTCTTCATAATGTGGTTGACCGTGTCGTGGATGGTTGTCGTGCAGCTCTGCATCAGCAGGTCAGGACATACTTGGATGTCCAGGCCCTAACCATGGCTCATGGCAACTCTGGAAGAGGTTTGTTAAATGCTTCATGGTGATTTTCAAGGTCACACAGATTAAAAAGGAAATTTTTAACCCAGTTTAAAATGTGAGTCTGGTGTTATAAAATAATTTATTGATTGATTCACATCTGCTGAGGGAGCCGCGCTAGCGTAGTGGTTACAACACCGCTCTGGCGACCGGGTGATACAGGATCAAACCCGGGCGACGGCATTTGAGGATTTTTCGTCGACCGGGATTTGGACTGGATTAACTCGAGACCTGGCGAGAACATTTGAAGGAGTGTCGTCGACCAGAGACTGGCGGCTCCTGAGCCGACCCAGCTGCAATGGGTACCTCCGAAATCGGCGAGTATTTGCCTGAATGGCGAGGGACACCTGTCTCTGTACAAGAAATAAAGGGATACTCACGTAAAATCAATGTCAGGTTGGACATAGAAGTAATAGCCTGAGATTTCGCCTCGAGTGTTAGCGGGCGAACGCAAAAAAAAAAAAAAAAAAAAAACATCTGCTGAACGTTGTTCAACAGCTTTTCCTCAGCATGAGAATAATTTAAAAACTATGTTCTTTTATTATACTTATACTAATGTTTATTATACTAATGTTTATTATACTTATACTGATGTTTATTATACTTATACTAATGTTTATTATACTTATACTAATGTTTATTACACTTATACTAATGTTTATTATACTTATACTGATGTTTATTATATTTACACTGATGTTTATTATACTTATACTGATGTCTATTATACTTATACTGATGTTTATTATACTTATATTAATGTTTATTTTACATATACTAATGTTTATTAAACTTATACTAATGTGCTACATGTGTATACTGTCAGGTGCCCCAGGAAGAGCAGCCATGCCAACACCTGGTAATGCAGCAACCTTGAGAGCCAACCTGTGGACCAATATGGAGAAACTCATGGACAATATCTATTCAGCGTGTGCTCAGGTGATGAGAGTGTATGACTTAGTGAATTTCATCACATTAACATTTCAGATTATTTCAAAGTACATCCCTGGTTATTTCAAGTACATCCCTTGTTATTTCAAGTACATCCCTGATTATTTCATGTACATCCCAGATTATTTCAAGTACATCCCTGATTAATTCAGGTACATTCCAGATTATTTCAAGTACATCCTAGATTATTTCAAGTACATCCTAGATTATTTCAAGTACATCCCAGGTTAATTCAAGTACATTCCTGGTTATTTCAAGTACATCCCAGGTTATTTCAAGTACATCCAGATTATTTCAAGTACATCCAAGGTTATTTCAAGTACATCCCAGGTTATTTCAAGTACACTCCAGGTTATTTCAAGTACACTCCAGGTTATTTCAAGTGCAATCCAGGTTATTTCAAGTGCACTCCCGGTTATTTATTTCAAGTGCACTCCAGGTTATTTCAAGTGCATCACAGCTTATTTCAAGTACACTACAGGTTATTTCAAGTACACCCCAGGTTATTTAAATCACACTCCAGGTTCTTTCAAGTACATCCCAGGTTATTTCAAGTGCATCTCAGATTATTTCAAGTACATCCCTTGTTATATCAAGTACATCCCTGGTTATTTCAAGTACATCCCTTGTTATATCAAGTACATCCCTGGTTATTTCAAGTACATCCCTTGTTATATCAAGTACATCCCTGGTTATTTCAAGTACATCCCAGGTTATTTCAAGTACATCCCTGGTTATTTTAAGTATCAATTAGGCAACAATTCAAGCATCACAAATTTTCATCAGCATATTTATTTAAATTGTAAGATCAAGCTATACAAGTATCATTTTAGAATTTATTCAAATCTTGACTTGATTCAGTCAGATATTAAACAGTTAATCCAGTGGTTTGCCAGCTGACTGCACTGCTCTTGCATCCACACATCTCCATAGAGATTCTGCAACATGTGATAAATAGCATATTCACACTAATGCTCTGTTTTCAGTGTCAAACATAGTCAGTAGTTAAAGCACAAGAGTGGCAGATGACAGCATGTGATATCTGATGTCTGAGATATGCCACACATGGCATCATAAGAGACATAAGTGAAGACGTCAGGAACTTCATGGGAAAGGTCGCCATGCTGCAGTGGCTTAGATGGAAATTAAAATGATATGGACAATTCATCAGAATACAGACAGATCATCAACTATTACAGCAACAGAAAATATGGCTAAAGGCAAATGGATGCTTGAGAGGAAAGTGGATTGACATTATTTAAAAAAACGATGGTGAAAAAACTTGATATGGCCAAAGAACAAACTTTACACAAGAACAAAAACTACTTGTCTCTATGAAACTTGACAGCACAAGTGGACAGAGTTAAGTCAGAGTAATTAAAGTATTAATTTGTTCAGTAGCTTTAGTGCTCATGGCTTGGCACGTAGGGCTTTATGAAATGGTCTTCAACAGATACTGGTGTGTAACTTTCTGGTGTGTAACTTTCTGCTGTTTTACATCCCAAGATGCTTTATTTTATTAACATTTTTCTGTCAGGTGGGTTTCCTGTATCTCTGGATCAACTGCTATCTGCCCTGTGATAGCCATACCTGTACCTCTGGGTAAACTGCTATCTGCCCTGTGATGGCCATCTTAATGCTGTTCATCACACATATAGATTATCATGTAGCCAGTGTAATTTTTTTCTACAACTTGAACTGGTGGCTCCCTCTGTTTAGTTCTTTGTCTTTCAGTTTCTTTTGGAGAATAGGCCTTCATTCTATTCTCACATGCTATCCTGTCTTGGACAGTCTATTCTCACATGCTGTCCTGTCTTCGACAGTCTATTATCACAAGCTATCCTGTCTTGGACAGTCTATTCTCACATGCTATCCTGTCTTGGACAGTCTATTCTCACATGCTGTCCTGTCTTGGACAGTCTGTTCTCACATGCTGTCCTGTCTTGGACAGTCTGTTCTCACATGCTGTCCTGTCTTGGACAGTCTGTTCTCACATACTGTCCTGTCTTGGACAGTATTCAAACATGCTATCATGTCTTGGACAGTCTGTTCTCACATGCTATCCTGTCTTGGACAGTCCATTCTCACATGCTATCCTGTTTTGGACAGTCTGTTCTCACATGCCGTCCTGTCTTGGACAGTATTCACATGCTATCCTTTCTTGGACAGTCTGTTCTCACATGCTATCCTGTCTTGGACAGTCTATTCTCACATGCTGTCCTGTCTTGGTTAGTCTGTTCTCACATGCTATCCTGTCTTGGACAGTCTATTCTCACATGCTGTCCTGTCTTAGACAGTCTATTCTCACATGCTATCCTGTCTTGGACAGTCTATTCTCACATGTTATCCTGTCTTGTACAGTCTGTTCTCACATGCTATCCTGTCTTGGACAGTCTTTTCTCACATGCTGTCCTGTCTTGGACAGTCTGTTCTTACATGCTGTCCTGTCTTGGAAGTCTATTCACACATGCTATCCTGACTTGGACAGTCTGTTCTCACATGCTATCCTGTCTTGGACAGTCTATTCTCACATGATATCCTGTTTTGGACAGTCTGTTCTTACATGCCGTCCTGTCTTGGACAGTATTCACATGCTATCCTTTCTTGGACAGTCTGTTCTCACATGCTATCCTGTCTTGGACAGTCTATTCTCACATGCTGTCTTGTCTTGGATAGTCTGTTCTCACATGCTATCATGTCTTGGACAGTCTATTCTCACATGCTGTCCTGTCTTAGACAGTCTATTCTCACATGCTATCCAGTCTTGGACAGTCTATTCTCACATGTTATCCTGTCTTGTACAGTCTATTCTCACATGCTATCCTGTCTTGGACAGTCTTTTCTCACATGCTATCATGTCTTGGACAGTTTATTCTCACATGCTGTCCTGTCTTGGACAGTCTGTTCTCACATGCTGTCTTGGACAGTCTGTTCTCACATGTTAACCTGTCTTGGACAGTCTGTTTTCACATTCTATGCTGTCTTGGACAGTCTGTTCTCACATGCTATCCTGTCTTGGACAGTCTAATGTCACATGCTGTCCTGTCTAGGACAGTCTATTCTCACATGCTATCCTGTCTTGGACAATCTGTTCTCACATGCTATTTTCTCTTGGACAGTATTCTCACATGCTATCCTGTCTTGGACAGCCTATTCTCACATGCTATCCTGTCTTGGACAGTCTGTTCTCACATGCTATCCTGTCTTGGACAGTCTGTTCTCACATGCTGTCCTGTCTTGGACAGTCTGTTCTCACATGCTATCCTGTCTTGGACAGTCTATTCTCACATGCTGTCCTGTCTTGGACAGTCTATTCTCACATGCTATTCTTTCAGGGACAGTCTGTTCTCAGATGCTATCCTGTCTTGGACAGTCTATTCTCACATGCTATCCTGTCTTGGACAGTCTGTTCTCACATCCTATCCTGTCTTGGACAATCTGTTCTCACATGCTATCCTGTCTTGGACAGTCTGTTCTCACATGCTATCCTGTCTTGGACAGTCTGTTCTCACATGCTATCCTGACTTGGACAGTCTATTCTCACATGCTGACTTGTCTTGGACAGTCTATTCTCACATGCTATCCTGTCTTGGACAGTCTATTCTCACATGCTATCCTATCTTGTACACTCTGTTCTCACATGCTATCTTGTCTTGGACAGTCTGTTCTCACATGCTATCCTGTCTTGGACAGTCTATTCTCACATGATGTCCTGTCTTGGACAGTCTGTCCTCAAGCTGTCCTGTCTTGGACAGTCTATTCTCACATGATGTCCTGTCTTGGACAGTCTGTTCTCACATGCTATCCTGACTTGGACAGTCTATTCTCACATGCTGTCCTGTCTTGGAAGTCTATTCTCACATGCTATCCTGTCTTGGACAGTCTATTCTCACATGCTATCCTATCTTGTACACTCTGTTCTCACATGCTATCTTGTCTTGGACAGTCTGTTCTCACATGCTATCCTGTCTTGGACAGTCTATTCTCACATGATGTCCTGTCTTGGACAGTCTGTCCTCAAGCTGTCCTGTCTTGGACAGTATATTCTCACATGCTATTGTGACAACTTGCCCAATCTTCTCTTCATTTTTTTATTATTTACGTGACATCGTTTTTTTCTCATCCTCAATGCATGATCGCAAAGTCCCGGGAAGTGTCACTTGCGGAAATTCTCCTAGTATTCAGTATTTTCTCCTCGCTATTTTTAGATACGACGTCATTGTTGACCAATGACCTCGGTAGCTAGGAACCTGTTTTAATTTAAGACTGCTTAAGCTGATAAAACCAGTTTATGCCACTTTAGGAAGACCCCACGTGACTTTTAACGCTATTGATTGGAGCGTTTATTTGACGCTAATGTCACATGATGCACGCTATGGATCACGTGTCCAAGCGGAAATGTCCCGCTAAAAGTGCGCCAAACACGGGCAATCTTCACTTGCCCGGAACCCTTGAGACAGCTAGGTCTAACCCAATTATCGGCGAATTCTCGCATTAAAAGCACTGAAGCCACGTGTCTAATTGCGGGTTAGCGTCCATCTTTGAGTAGGTAAGTGAAATCTCGCTAGAATATAATGTGATGAAATGTGTAGTACATTGCAAAATCGACGCAAGATTGGTATGTTTACTTTATTCATATTTTTGTTTTACGATCACATCCAGCCACATGTGATCGGGTATATTTTATGATCCCACGGGATATGTACATGTTCATAATAATGTATAACGGGAATATATATATATATAGCTATTAATTTCCATATTATTTGATTATTTTCGACCCGACGTTTAGACTAACGGAAATTAATATTAACGATAATGTTGACCGACCGTGACATATATTCATTATAAATTATATGACGAGGCGACCAGACATGAAGTGTGTGATAATGTTGTCAGACAATTCTAAAAACACGGATGTCCAATTATTTGTTAAATTCATCATAATGACATGACGATTAGGCTAGAGGCACAGAACTAGAATACTGTTGCCGACATTTCTATGATAAATTGGGTGGGTTTAACTGACATTTATAATAATTCATCGGGTTAAGCTGACGATAAATCAGTCTAAAGAATTATAATACTGCCACTGGGGCAGAGAAATATAATAAAGGACAGACAGGAGAAACTTGAATTCAAGATTAGACTCTAGACATATGATGTTAGAGACTAAAATCTGAGGTGACGGGCAGAGGGACGGCTTAGGGAAAGACTGCTTTCTAAAGCTAGAAAATTAATGGAGCCGTCGTATTTGTCTTCAGTCTATGGTGGAGCCTTGCACGACAGTCCAATCTCAGCGCAGAATACGGAGTCGAGCACAGAGAAGGCAAATCCGAACCATTCAAGACCTACCGGGGCAACGTCAGGAGACCGGAGAACTAACCACACTTCACTATCAGCCGGGGGCTGAAAAGCTAAGTCCACGACAAAGGAAACTCACCTAATCAATGCCACAAAGTTTAGTCATCCATGATGAAAAACACGTGAAGTGTGAGACACATAATACATACAGCAGACACTAATTCCATCGACAATACTATCATTCACCATCTATTCACTTTATTGCAATAAACCAATTGGGTGTATATACTGTACCCCACGCTTTGTTCCTTCCATTAGATGTTGAATATTGTCTATGTTTATCTTCCTTTATAAGGGAGGGGGGGCTCGTAAAATATAATATAATTTAAAGAATAATAATAATAGATAACTGAGAAGGGGACGACGGTAGCGAGAGACCAAATATCTCCTTACAATCTTTTCCAGACCTGTCGAGTTAGGAGAATTTACCCTCTTCGTCACCCTTTGGAAGTGGGAAAACCCAGCAGGGATTCCTTGAGCCAAATCTTCCACATCAGATCTATTATTTCCTCTAAATAATTCTCTTATCCTTTAAACGCTACGTGACAGCTATCCTGTCTTGTACTGTCTGTTCTCACATGCTGTCCTGTCTTGGATAGTCTATTCTCACATGCTATCCTGTCTTGGACAGTCTGTTCTCACATGCTGTCCTGTCTTGGGCAGTCTGTTCTCACATGATGTCCTGTCTTGGATAGTCTATTCTCACATGCTATCCTGTCTTGGACAGTCTATTGTCACATGCTGTCCCATCTAGGACAGTCTATTCTCACATGCTATCCTATCTTGGACAATCTGTTCTCACATGCTATTTTCTCTTGGACAGTATTCTCACATGCTATCCTGTCTTGGACAGTCTATTCTCACATGCTATCCTGTCTTGGACAGTCTGTTCTCACATGCTGTCCTGTCTTGGATAGTCTATTCTCACATGCTATCCTGTCTTGGGCAGTCTGTTCTCACATGATGTCCTGTCTTGGACAGTCTGTTCTCACATGCTATCCTGTCTTGGACAGTCTGTTCTCACATGCTATCCTGTCTTGGACAGTCTATTCTCACATGCTATCCTTTCTTGGACAGTCTGTTCTCACATGCTATCCTGTCTTGGACAGTCTGTTCTCACATGCTATCCTGTCTTGGACAGTCTGTTCTCACATGCTATCCTGTCTTGGACAGTCTATTCTCACATGATGTCCTGTCTTGGACAGTCTGTTCTCACATGCTATCCTGTCTTGGACAGTCTGTTCTCACATGCTATCCTGTCTTGGACAGTCTATTCTCACATGATGTCCTGTCTTGGACAGTCTGTTCTCACATGCTATCCTGTCTTGGACAGTCTGTTCTCACATGCTGTCCTGTCTTTGACAGTCTATTTCAGTTTTTTTCCATGTCTTTATTATCCATCATGTCTGTCTATGGTTCTCTTTTCCGTGTAATTTTGTGTCTCCCATAATTTCTTCTACTTTGATGATTACAGAACAAGAACTGCCATGTGAGGCTTATAGATGATTTCTTCAGTGTTTGGCATTATTGATTACAAGTGTTTTTTCCTCACCACTTGTTCCACTGATATTTGTCTCATTATTTCCATATTAATGATCCTGTCACACCATTTTAATCATTCCATTCTTAGCTAGCACCCATTTCTTGGCTATTGTTCTTGTTATTCATCGACTTTCAGGGTCATACAGGAACTGACCATTCACATAAACACATCCAGGAAAAAACAGATAGACTTAATAAATTTAGCCAGCAGGTGGGCTTGAACATCAATTTAAAGAAGTCTGAGGTCATGACGCTCAATGTGAGCAACCCTGAGCCCATATCAGTAAGGAATCAGCAACTGGTACAGACAGATACCTTCACATATCTAGGAAGCATAGTAACACCAGACGGTGGGGCAGGCAAAGACATCAACATCAGAATGAATAAGGCAAGAACAGCCTTCTTTAGCCTAAATAACATCTGGAAGTCCTCCCAATACAGCACAAGCACAAAATTAAGATTATACCAGAGTTGCGTGCTTTCTGTGCTTCTCTATGGTGCAGAATGCTGGAGAGTTACAGAGAAGGAAATGTCAAAATTGTCCTCTTTTCACACAACATGCCTAAGAAAAATTCACCGAATCTTTTGGCCGAATACCATCACCAACCAAGATCTGCTTACTCGTAGCAAGCAAGAGGACATGCATACCATCATAGCTGGCAGACGCTGGAGCTGGGTTGGTCATGTCCTCAGAAGAGACCCCGATGCCATCACAAGAACAGCTATGCTTTGGACCCCTGAAGGAAAGCGAAAGAGAGGCCGACCAAAAACAACTTGGCGGAGGACTGTGGAGGCTGAGATGCAAAGAATGAACCAGAGTTGGGGCACTGTACGAAGGATGGCCACCGACCGTGCAAAGTGGAATCAATTTGTTGTTGCCCTACAAGACGCCACTAGGCGTGATGGCCACTGACTGCTTTGACGGTCGGTGGTTAAGGATCGAAGAAGAAGAAGACAGGAACTGACAGTTTTAATAGACTCACTTCAAGCAGTTCAAGCTCTCAGCAACAAACAAGAATACAGTAGACCATACATAGCAGAGAATACATTTCTAACATATATGTATACATACTAGAGAATGTGCTGTTCTGATAGCATCAGTACCTTGGCGTGTTTGCGCAGGAGATGAAAAAGCAGATAAAGAAGCCAAGAATGGTAGAGGTACTACAAACCAAGTAAATGTAAGGCTAGGCAGAACAGTAATAAAAAACATAATTAAATGAGTAGTAATAAAACGATAGACAGAACCATGGGGTCACAGCTTACAAGGATGATGTACATATAAGCTGTTGAAAGTTCCAACAAGGACATGTCAGGTAACTAGAGAACTGAAAAACACCAGGCAGTTTGAAGCTGTTCAGGTTACAACTTGGAGCAGGATATTTTATGATACAAGAATCTTATTATCATCATCAGGTCCAGCACTTACAGAAAGTTCTAGTAAAGAAGAGAGACCCCGTGTCTCACGTCTGTTTCATAGACGAGTTAACAAAGGTAAGAGAAGTGGTAGCCATTAAAATAGTTTATAAATAGATATTATCATCATTTATCACAGTCAGGTGACCACAAGTAGGTAGTAATCTCACTTGGATGAAGGACTAGATCTACAAAAACTAGTACAGGAGAGAAAGTGGGAACTAATGTAAATATATTCATACCTGTCAACCTCCTGAGACAAAAATCTGTATGCTGGACCAAAAAAAATCCTTACGCAAAAAATATATTTAAAAATTATACGCAATACAGTTTTAAAATGAGAAATGACATATACAAATCTATTAGCATTTGAATTATTGTGATATAAAACATGCTAATAGTCTCATGCTGTTCTTTACATATAAAAAAACTTAGTGATCATGAGGTACACTATTCTTTCGATGTACAGTGTTTTGTATTATAATCAACACATACACTTTTAGCACTTTGCAGAATTGCATTTGTGGGCTTAAAGTCTGCACAGCATGTATCAATGTTAATCTTACACTGTAAAAGTCCGCATTCATGGACCTCCTGCAATCTGTGTTGATTTTTTTCATCATTGAAAATGATTTTTCGCAGTCAGCTTTTCTTTCTTTGAATTAGGCTCAGCCATCATTCAGTGGATGAAATATTTCAACTAATACTCTTTGTAGACGAAGAGAATGATTAAAAAATACAATGAACAAAGCAAACGGCTAACAGCAACAACAACAACAAAAAAATAAACAAAATTATGAACAGAATATCAAATCTAGGAAGAAAAAACGTACCACCAAAAATTTGCAAAATTATTATTTAAGAGTTGGTAGCCTAGACCAGTGATAACAGATTGCCACTTTATTAAAAAATAAAGCAGCGAATCTCGAGCGCTGGCATAAAGTAGGCCTACTAAACGCAAACAAACTTTTTTTTTCTAGTTATGTAGGGCCTAATATTATGACAATTTATCGGAAATATATTGAAGGGCAAGATATAGGCCTAACTGGAAAGATTAAGGCAGTGATTAAATTGAAACAAAGCAAAACAACAGCAATATTTAACCAAGTTATAAGTACTTAGCTTTTTTAAACAAAATGGCGTCGAAGTGTGGTGGCAGGCAAGCGTCGTTGTTGATAACAGGTAACTTTAAAAATACGTCATGTCACGCTGAAAACCGAAAGCGTTTGCCGAATTGTTGGGTATAAATGGATTTGATTGGTTGCTGGGAGAGACCTCAGTTTAAAAACGAACGCCAAGATTTCCGGAAATAAAAATAATAAAAAATGGTTTAAAAAAAAACCTGTGCTAGAAAATATTTTCTGATTTAAAAAACTTGGGTTGGAAAATATTTTGGGGGGGGGGGGGGGGGGGGGGTGAGAGAAAAATATGTACAACAAGTCTGTATGGCCATACACTGCTAAAAATATCAAAAATCCGTACATTGTACGAAAAATTCGTACAGGTTGACAGGTATGTATATTACATATAAAAAAGGATGAAAATAAAGAAGTACTGTATATGAATTGTTGGAAATAACTTTTTCTGTGAATGTTGTTCACATGTCCATACCCTGATGAAGACCTTGAGGTTGTAATGTGGACGGTTTTTTCCCTTTTCTCCTTCCCCAAGACTCCTTTTTCTACTTTTTATTGACCTCGCTATTTCTTGTAGTTATCGTCTTGTATGAATGATTTCTGAATAAACGTTTGTTGTCACATGAGTAGTTTCATCATTGTTAGTAAATATTTATAATGTTATTAGTAGCGCTGTCATTTACACTAGAGCAGACGTCACTTTCAGTTTTTACACGGGAAGTTATCTTACATATAATAATTCATTCTGAATTGTCTTACCCTTCACCTTCTGTTGTCATCTTTCTCCAGATAAAATCTCTATTCTTCAGTTCTATCCTGAAATCACTCATTTTGCTGTTAATATGAAGGAAGAAGTCACAGTTTTGTTTTTCATCAGACTAAGATATTGAGGTGTGAACAAATGAAAGTGTACAACTTGTGTCATTTCTGAATGCAGTGATTGTTATGAGGACTGCCCCTCATTTTGGGAACCACTGTGCTCGGGTCAGCTTCCTCATTATATGCCCAGTCCATTTCAACTTGTGTGTACTCATCTGCTGCTTAATGTACAGTTATTGGGTTATGTCCTAAATGTTTTTGTTTACATCTCCCTCAGACCACCCAGTTGGCAGGACCCCTCATATTTATCAGTTTATGACAATCTGTGCAGCTTGTCATGTCTTACCGGCATTTTAACTTGTGTGAACTCGGCTACATGCGCTTGTCTGGGGAACAAATAGTGAACAACCAATTCAAATCACATCAGTAATTCAGCACTGCTATGTCAGTTTTGTTGTTAGATGAATATGAATTAATTCTTGTGTCTCAGAGTTGTATGTACATGTCAATGCAGAGTATCTATGCCTGTTATATACTCCATTAAGAATTACAGTTCAGCCGTATGTAACTGAAAATAAACTTTTCTGTACTCTTATTTATGACCAACCTATACTCCCTTCTGTATTTACAGTCTTTATCTGCCCATATTTCCTGTCTGAATCAACCCTGTACTAGTTATGTCTACCTGTCACATCAGAAACTCAGCATAACTTATATTTTATAATGACAGTGTCAGGGCTAGTGTTGTTGATATTATTTTCAGCATCGACATGGTGAAGTGAACATCATTCATGACTTCTGGGAGAATGTCACCAAAATGCTGACAAAAGAATTCAGTGAAGCTACAGAAAGTAAGTGTACTAGGATGCCATTTTCTTCATTGTCTGCTGTCAGTGGGTCATTTTGATGACTTATCAGATTGTTAGTCAGCACACATTGGTGATGTAAACTTGTCAAATCTCTGATGAATATCTATCATAACTGAATCAGTTGGATTATTTTGGTATTGGTGGATGGACAAAACATGTGCCTCACAATATTGGTAAAAATTGCCCTTGTGCAAGTAACTGATTATGAGTTTTCTGTTGCTGCACATGCTGATAGAAAAAACAATTTAATGCAGCAAACAATTATTGAATGCTTCCAAATGGGGAAAAGAACAAAGACTGTCATCTTGTGTATTTGATATCTAAGTGGCTCTGTTTCTCTTGCAGTCTACTTTCAAAGAAAAAAATCATTCTGATTCACAAAGGCTTCACATGAATGGAAAAGCATTATAGCATCTGCATGAAACAATCAATTATCATGTATGTTGTTTTAGAATGTGCAAGGGTCTGATCGGATGACTGGATTGTGGGTCAGCTATAGATTCAGTATGGTAGACGAACTTGAAAAAAAGTGCTAAGCACTGGAGAGTAATTAAAATGTCGGAAGCCTTTTGGAATAATTTTGGGATAATCCTTTTGGGATAATTTGAGAGCAGTTATTCTCCCACAATAATTTTATCCCAAAATTAAAGTATGTCAGAAGCTGCTGGAAGAAATTGAGAGCAATTATTGTCCCAAAATAATTTGATCCTCAAATGATTATTACTAAGCACTGCCTCGTGTCATTGCAGTCGGTCTCTGAAGAGGCTATCAAAGAATAGGACTACTGTATGTTGTACAAGGTGACTGATACGAGGTTGTTTTTGGGGCTTGCAACCTTATCATATAAAACAGACTGATACGAGGTTGTTCTTGGGGCTTGCAACCTTATCATATAAAACAGACTGATATGAGGTTGTTCTTGGGGCTTGCAACCTTATCATATAAAACAGACTGATACGAGGTTGTTCTTGGGGCTTGCAACCTTATCATATAAAACAGACTGATATGAGGTTGTTCTTGGGGCTTGCAACCTATCATATAAATCAGACTGATATGAGGTTGTTCTTGGGGCTTGCAACCTTATCATATAAAACAGACTGATACGAGGTTGTTCTTGGGGCTTGCAACCTTATCATATAAAACAGACTGATATGAGGTTGTTCTTGGGGCTTGCAACCTATCATATAAATCAGACTGATATGAGGTTGTTCTTGGGGCTTGCAACCTTATCATATAAAACAATTTGTGACAGAAACCACTGCTGCAAGAGTATATGTGAATGTTTGGTGTAGGGAGACCAACTACAGTCATGGCTCCATGCTCTCTACAGAGTGGATAAGAAAATTATGATGAGTGATTCTCCCAGAAAAGTTTGTGTGCTAAACTGTCTGACTGTATCATTGCCAAAATTTCTTGTAGCCCTAAGAATTTCTTTAACATTGCCGGTATCATGGGCTAGTGCAGAAACAGAACTTTGCAATGTTCATATTAACACACACACAAATGTGTTGTTGTATGTAGAGTGTTAACTAGACAATATTGGCTGGTTGAGTTCGCAGTCTGCCATCAATGGTACCTATACCTTGTAGCGGTATGGCAGCTTGCATACCCTGACAACCCCCAGAGCTATGCCAGCGGGAGTATTACTCCTGGCAGATTCAACCAAGCTGGACAGGTCTGCGTGGGTAGGGGTCAGACAAAAGCTGGTACTCTGGTCCTCCAGGTTGGGGGTTTTAGCACAGGGCCGACACCCCTGCCTATGTAAAAAATCTGAACAGTTACGGAAACAGCAACAAAATGGAAAAACTTTGATGCAGGACAGACATCCGGAGTCTCAGGCTCGTATGACTGTTAGTGGTGAAAGCCGAAAGGAAGCTATTGGCATGAAAACCGATGCCCCGACCGCAAAACACGAACCTAGAATTGGATTCTGGAACGTCAGAACCATGAATGAAACAGGAAAGCTGAGGCAGATCACAGCAGAGATGAGGAACTATAGGTTACATATCCTTGGAATAAGTGAGAGTAGATGGACTGGGACGGGGGGAATAAAAACAGTACTTTCATCTGGCAGAGAGGATGGTCAGCACAATGAAGGCTTAGCCATTATCCTGAAGAAAGGAATAGAAAGGTCATTACTGGAATGGAAACACATCAACAACAGACTGATAAGAACAAGACTGAGAGGGAGATTCACCAACACCACAATTATACAATGCTATGCACCAACAAACGACAGTGATGAAGAGGTCAAGGACAACTTCTATCAACAGCTACAAAAGGAAATCTAAACTGCACCTAGGTACGATCTTATCATAGTAATGGGAGATCTCAATGCGATCTTATCATAGTAATGGGAGATCTCAATGCAATCTTATCATAGTAATGGGAGATCTCAATGAGAAAGTTGGTACACACAATACTTATAATGAAAGAGTAATGGGGAAATGGGGCAGTGGAACAGTAAAAGAGAATGGTGACAAACTAATAAGCTTCTGCAGTATTAACAACCTGGTCATTGGAGGAACACTTTTTCCACACAAAGAAGTGCACATGTTAACATTGGAATCACCAAACGGACGGGACAGAAACCAGATAGACCACATTATGATCAATGGTAGACATGAAAGTAAGAAGAGGTACAGATGTGGGAAGTGATCATCACCTTGTAGTAGCAAGACTGAAGGTGAAACTCAGAGCTGCTGGACCAATTGCAATCAAACAGAAGAGATATAACATCATGAAACTCAAGGACTCCTTCACCAGAAAAGCTTTTGTTGATATCAAATTGCCAAAAGCCAGGAAAGTCCAGCGACTTATGATGTTGACCAGAAATTCAACATCATTTCAACAATATACAAGGAAAGCAGCAAATCATGCTTGGGATTCCAGGAAAGAAAGACAAGATTGGATAACACCAGAAATGTTAAACACCATAGCGATGATAAAAGAAATGAAAAGAAAGAAAACAGAAGCAAAGTCTCCCAGGTTAAAGGAAATATATAGTGAACAGTACAGTCAGCTAGACAAAGAAGTAAAATGTCAAACCCGTGCCAACAAAAGGAAATGTCTGGATGACCTTGCAAGGCAGGCAGAAGAGGCAACACTGAGAAATGAACAAAGCACAGTTTATAAAATAACTAAAACTATCAGCGGAAAACAAGGTGCAAACAATATAATGTTAGTATGAGACAAACAAGGAAATCTCATCACCACAGCACATGGGCAGAGAAACACTGAATAAGGATCCACCAGAGATGCAGCTGAATGTTCCTGAGGCTGAAAGTGACCTAGATGTATATAAAGACATTCCACGAAGAGAAGAAATCATCACAGCTATCAAAAGGTTAAAGAATGGAAAAGCGCCTGGTCACGACAATTTAAATGCTGAGTTATTCAAGGCAGACCCTGAATTAGCAGCAGAACTATTAGAACCACTATTTGCACAAGTCTGGAAAACAGAGACAACACCAATGGAGTGGAGTAAAGAAATAATTGTCAAATTGCCCAAGAAGGGTGACCTTGCAGACTGCAACAACTGGAGAGGAATTACTCTCCTCTCAGTTCCCAGTAAAATACTAGGCAGGATAATTATCCAGAGAATTTCAAAAGCAGTAGACCATAAACTGAGGAAAGAACAAGCGGGATTCCAAAAGAACAGAAGATGTGCAGATCATATATTCACCCTCAGGAACATTATAGAGCAATGCATTAACTTTGTTGATTTTGAAAAGGCTTTTGACAGCATACACAGGGACAGCCTATGGAAAATACTTAGGGCTTATGGAATTTCTAGCTGCATTGTTTCCATTATAAAAAGCCTCTATTCTAACTTTACATGCATGTTGGGTTGAGCAACCTAACTTTTGAGGTGAAGACAGGAGTACAACAGGGATGCCCCTTATCAACAACTTTATTTTTGACAGTCATAGGTGATGCGCCAGACAACAGAGGGCAGTCCAAGAGGAATTAGATGGACAACATTTTCGACACTGGAAGACCTGTGCAGATGACATTGCACTACTTGCACATTCACATCAACACATCCAAGAAAAACCGAAAGACTGAATAAGTATAGCCAGCAGGTGGATCTGAACATCAATCTGAAGAAGACAGAGGTCATGACACTCAATGTGGGCAATCCTGAGCCAGATCACAATAAGGAACCAGAAGCTAGAACAGACAGGCACATTTACATACTTAGGATGCATAGTAACATTAGACGGCAGAACAAGCAAGGACATAAACAACAGAATGAATAAAGCGAGAACAGCCTTCGCTAGTCTCAACAACATATGGAAGCATTCCCAGTACAGCACAAACACCAAATTAAGATTATATGAAAGCTGTGTACATTCTGTGCTTCTCTATGTTGCGGAATGCTGGAGAGTAACAAAGAAGGAAATGTTGAAACTGTCCTCTTTCTGTGTACCTAAGAAAAATTCATCGAATCTTTTGGCCGAATACCATCACCAACCAAGAACTACTTATTCGGAGTAACCAAGAGGACATGCACACCATCATAGCTGGCAGACGCTGGAGTTGAGTTGGCCACGTCCTCAGAAGGGACCCTGATGCCATTACAAGAACAGCTATGCTATGGACCCCCGAAGGAAAGCAAAAGAGAGGCCAACCAAAAACAACTGTGGAGAACTGTGGAGCTGAGATGCAAAGGATGAACCAGAGTTGGGGCACTGTACGAAGGATGGCCACCAACCGAACAGAGTGGAAGCAATTTGTTGCTGCCCTACAAGACGCATCAGGCGTGATGGCCATTGACTGCTTTGACAGTCTGCAGCTAAGGATCAAAGAAAAGAAAGAGTTAGCAGTGTTTATTAGTTTATTCATGTGGAAATAATACAGTATTTTTTTTTTTTTAAATTAAGGTTGGAAGACAAGCACAGGGGGAATAACTTTTCTCTACTTACACAATAGCTTGATGTGCAGCAAAGAAAAGACACTAAGTCTGTGTACAAGCAAATAAATGAGTTAATAGGCGGAGGAACTGTTATAAATCAGAAGAATGAACAATATTCTTGGGTCAATAGAAGGTAGCAGAAAGGTGGACAATATTCTTAAAGGAGTTCTATATTCAAGACAACTGTGAAAGACCAAAAGTGAAGAGTAGAACAACCCAGGCAAAAACATTGTTCAATAAAATAAAAGTATAATCCAGCAAATCTTTGTCAATGGGAGTTTGTCATTGTTATATAGGGCCAGCGCTAACATATGGAAGTGAGTCATGGGCATTTAGTGCAGTAAGTACACAAATTCGAAAATCCCTGGAGACCACAAAGATATGGTTTTACAGCAGAGAATTAAGAATACCAAGGATAACTGACAAGAAAATAGAGTAATGAGGATGCCCTGAAAGAGCCTAGTGAAAAAATGAAGCTTATTACTCAGAAGGAAGTAATCTAATTTCTGTGTACATGTGATGAGAAGTGGAAGACTGGAATATATTGAGACAATAGGAAAGACTGAAGGACAAAGAGAGAATGACAAAGAGAGGAAGTACTGTACATTTAACATGGCATGGAAAAACAACAAAATTGATAAACAGTACTGGGTATAGTAAGTTATGGAGAAACATGATCACATATGCCAGCTGGTACTTGAAGAAGAAGACTCACACAATTGAGACTTGGGGAGGGGGGTGTATAATCAA
This sequence comes from Oreohelix idahoensis, assembly GCA_024509875.1. Lineage (NCBI taxonomy): Eukaryota > Metazoa > Mollusca > Gastropoda > Stylommatophora > Oreohelicidae > Oreohelix > Oreohelix idahoensis. The sequence continues at coordinate 160,707 of JAMPIV010014049.1, read as the reverse complement.
AAGTTAGATCAGGGTGCTTCAACCCCTATCCCTGGCCCTGTATTGACAGAGATATGAAACAGTTGTGTCAGCATAAATATCTATTGTAAGGTAAAGGTAAAGGATCCCGTTACACGCCCATTGAGGCATATTGGGAATATGGTGTTAGGCCCATATTTTCTCACCCGTCGGCACACTAGGAGTGATGTGGTCAGCATCACGCCGGCCGCCTTAACCTTCCCAGAGTTGCTCTGGTACCCATTTGGGGCTGGGTTGACCCAGGAGCCGTTTGCGGCTTAAAAAGATCCCACCTCATCTGGGGATCGAACCACAGACCACTGAGCTAGGAAGCCAGTGCACTAACCACTATGCTACCGCGGCTCCCCTATACATATCTGTTGTACTTTTGTAAAAGAAATAAACTGCACAACTTTAGGCCTAGTCAGATGTACACGTAACAGATTTGTCTGGGCCGTTCTTGTTATAGATTCTTCATTCCTGAAGCAAGCTTTTGAAGGTGAATACCCAAAGCTTCTCCGTCTCTACAATGATCTGTGGCGCCGTCTACATCAATTCAGTATCAACCTGACTGTAACTCCTAGTGCTGGAGCTGTTGAGTTGACAGGAGCTAAAGATAATGATGAAGATTTCTTTGTTCAGACAGAGAAAGCTGGCCAACGTTATGAGTAAGTTTGTTTAGACAGAGAAAGCTGGCCAACATTATGAGTAAGTTTGTTTAGACAGAGAAAGCTGGCCAACGTTATGAGTAAGTTTGTTTAGACAGAGAAAGCTGGCCAACATTATGAGTAAGTTTGTTTAGACAGACAGCAAAAAATCACAGCAGTTTGTTTTTGTCTGGTCAATTTTTTTATTGATTGTTATATTACTGATGTATATGACGATATTGATTTTATGTTCTGCAAGAGACAGTCATATCGCCCAGATACTTTGAGCAGCCATCCAAGCCATAGTGAGTTATTTGTTGAATCACTGAAATATTGTAGGGGCAGTGACTATTCCAAATGGTCTTCTTCTTCTTCTTGCGATCGCATCTTTGATGATTACACCGTCAGACGAGTTCTCATGATGAATTCGACTGTTGTTTGAAGTTCCTCTTTAACTCCATATAGCTTTGAGTTTAGTGTTGAGTCATTGGGCCAGTATATCTTTCTTAACTGGTCATACAGAGGACAGTCCTGTAGAACATGCTCAGCAGTTTGTTCGTTTAATCCACATGTGCACAGTGGTGAAGCAGACAATCGTAGCTTGTGCATGTGTTTATTCAGTTTGTTATGCCCTGTCCTGAGTCGAAAAATAGTTGTCTGTCCCTGCCGGTCGAGAGTGTGATAGTCGTCTTTGGGTTGGTTCTGTTCTCTTCTGATAGTCTGGATAGCTCTCTTTTTCTCAAAGTATGTGACTTCATTATCTTCTTGTTCACATTCTCCTCCCTTTTTTGCAAGTTTATCTGCCTTTTCATTTCCGGGTACACCACAATGAGATGGTACCCACTGAAGTATGGTTCTCTTTTTGGCAGCTACCTTGTTTAGTTCATTTCTCAGATGCGGGAGTTTACCACCCTTGAGAGCTTGCAGGACAGACAGTGCATCTGTGAGGATGACTACCTGGTGGCAGTCAGAGTTGGTGTTATAAATCATATTTGCAGCTTGCTCTAGAGCTTGAACCTCAGCTGTATAGTTGGAACAGAATTTACCAGTGGGAATGTGCCTAGTCTCATAGTGGTTGTCAGGATATGAGATAAAGATACCGGCACCTCCATTCCTAACAGCATTAGTTGCTGATCCATCTGTATAGGCATGTATCCATGATTGATCGGGATAGCTTTCTTGGATCATACTCAATGTAGCAGTTCGTTTTTGCAGATCATTATACTCACATCCACTTGTGAGACCACTGACTGATGTATTAATTTGGAGGGCACTGCTGGCCTGCTCCCATGGTACAGGGTATAGGGTGGGCTTCAGTGGTGTTGTCTTCATGGATAGGTCTTCTTGATGCTGTCTTATAAGTCTTTTCCCCGATGCACAAAGCTGCTACGCTTTAGACGTCCCAATGCCAGATCATCTAGTCTTGCCTTCATTGGGTGCATTGGCATACTGTTGTACTTTTCCATCTGGATCATGGTTTTTGTGTCTCTTCTATGGGACAATGTCTGTAATCCAGCAACCTTCTGCATCTCTGTTATTGGTGTAGTTTTCATGGCTCCTGTAATGAGCCTGAGAGCTTGATTTTGCACCTTGTCCAAAGACTGCAGATGTGAGTTAGCAGCTGATGACCATGCTGCTGAGCTAAACTCTAAGTGTGGTCTTATTACTCCATTATAAATCTTCTTTAGATTTCGTTCATTTGCTCCCCAGTTGGTACCTGCTAATTTTCTGAGTATGCCTAGTCGTCTTCGGGCCTTTCCTTCTGCATTTTCAATATGCTTATTCCATGTAAGCCTTTGGTCAAATGTCACCCCAAGATAGGTGGGGTAGCTTTCTTCCTTGATCACGGTTGTCCCTAGGTGTATGTTAGCTGATTTGTCCTTGGGGGCGAGGGAGAACAGTGTTGTGGAGGTTTTGTCTGTGTTTATTGTGATAAGCCATTTCTCTGCCCATGACACTAGCATGTCTGCTGCCCGCTGCATTCTATAATTTGCTGTGGTGACATTTTCATCAGCGCACCAGAGTACTAGGTCATCTGCATATAAGGCAGCTTTAACTCCTGCAGGGAGATCTTTCACCAGGTCATTGATGTAAACAAGGAAGAGTGTTGGGGAAATTACTCCTCCTTGAGGTACCCCCTGATGGAGCAACACTTTTCTGCTCTGCAGACCGTCAAGAGTGACTCTAGTTCTCCTGTTATGCAAGTATGACTGGATCCATTTCATCATGTTGCCTTGGATTCCACTTCTCCTAAGTTTTGCAATGAGGCCATCTTTCCACACCTTGTCAAAGGCCTGCTTGAAGTCGACCCAGATCGTTAGGACCTTTTTCTTCTCCTGGAAGGCATCTTCTATTGCTTGAGACAAGTAAGTAACTTGGTCTTCTATACTGTAGCATTCTCTAAATCCAGCTTGTTCCGGCACCAGGATCTGCTCAGACTCTAAATACCATTTCAATCTGTGGTTGACTATTCGCTCCATAGTCTTCCCAACACAGCTTGTGAGACTGATTGGCCGGTAACTTGCAGCCTCGGTCTTACATTTCCCTTTCTTTAGTATGGGTATTGTGATGGCTTCTCTCCATACTTGGGGTACCGTTCCTTTCAACCAGCTGTGGTTGAATATCTCAAGCAGTTTTGTCTTTGCTGCTGAGCTCAGATTTACTAGCATTTCGTTGCTGATTTTGTCTGGGCCGGGTGACTTTTGAAACTTAAGCTTGGAAATAGCCTTCTGTAGTTCTCCTAGTGTGATGGGTTCCCTCATTGGGGCAGGAGTATCTGTCTGTCCCATGGTTGCCAGTATTTCTTTTCTTATCTCTCTCTGATGATCTATGTTAATGGGTAAGTTGCTTTCTGAACTGTATCTTCTAGCAAACAAGTCTGCAGCTTGTTTTCCTCTGAAAAGTTTGCCACCTTCATCCAATGTGATAGTCTGCCTTGGTGAGGAACGCTCTTCATTTAGAGACTTGACTAATCTCCAAAGTTTCCTGCCGTCTTTCTCAAGGTTCAGCGATGCCGTTTTAGTTCTCCAGCTTTTCCGTTTTTCTTCTAGCTTTGTTCTCTGAAACTCTGCTACAGCCTTTTTCCATTTGTTGTGAGTTTCAAGTGAAGGCTGAGACTCTGCGTCCTTTCTAGCCTTGTCCATAGCTTCCTGACGTTCTTGGAGTGTGCTGGACCAGTATGGTATGTAGTTACGCCGGCATCCTTTGGGAATGGTTTCTTTTGCAGCTTGTAGTATGCATCTGTTGAAGTCTTTTACCACTTCATTAATGTCTCTGTTCTGTACCTTGAGGGTAGACAGCAGCGTGTTCACCTGATGCCTGAATAAACCCCAGTTGGCTTTTTTGTAGTTCCATCTTGTAATGGCTGGGCCTGTACTGAGAGTTGCACTCTGGACAGTAAGAAAGATTGGGCGATGGTCGCTTCCCCCTAGTTGGTCTCCTACTTCTCTACTAATAGATCCAGCTATATCTGGTGTGGAGAAGGCAAGATCTGGTGTTGAAGTTGTGTGCCATCCTCTGGAGTAGAAGGTAGGAGTATCTGTGGCATTATTGACTAGGATTAGGGAGTGATCATCTTGCCAAGTTTCAACCTCTTCACCTCTGTGATCCAGATGGTTATAGCCCCAGCTCTGGGAGTGGCTATTAAAGTCTCCAACTGCTATAAAGTTGGTGGCTGGTACCTGTATAGAGCTGAGACTCAGGGGTTTGTTGTTCGGACAGTAATAGTTCAGGAGTTCTATTTCCATCTTGTCTACCTTTATCTGCAACAGCTGATATTCTGCTCCATCCATGAAGGTTTTCCTTTCGTGTGCAGGAATGTTATTCCTTACAAGAGTAAGTACTCCTCCTTTTCGTCTATCTTTTCTGTCGGATCTGAAGCATTGATATCCCCTTATTTTAAAGGTTTGATCTGCTTTCAAGTGAGTCTCTTGGATACAGCAAACACTGACTTGCTTCTCATACAAGATGTTTTCCAGCTCTGTCTTTTTGCTGTATCCAGCCTGCTTGCTGTTCACTCCCTCTGCATTCCAGTGCATCATGACAAGTGGCACTCTGGGTTTCTCTTTTTCTGTTTTGTTTTGGTCAGTAGTTCTCCTCCGCCGTCTGCTGACTCCACAAGACGGTCTAGAGGGTCCTCCAGTAGCTGAGGGTGGGCTCTGTCGAGGCTCAGAGCCCGGCACTGCACCTGCCTGGTGGAGCTCCACAGGGCGAGCACCAGTATGAGATTTATTTGACGGTGTACTCTCCATAGAAAAAAAAAAGCGAGTTGCGTGATACTGTGGTTTCCGGTGCGCCTTCTGGCCCAGTATCTACGACTTTAGCACCTGTTCAACGGGAGAGTGGGCTCATCCCTAATCTGTTTATGTTCCCAGTAGTAGACTATTCGCAAGCAGCCTGGGGGTGTCACTGCTCTGCGCGGACCTTGTTTACCGAGGCGGCGTCCGAGCTCGTATGGTGAAAATATGGTTGCGTTATCTTCAAAATAGCCCTGTCTTTCCCGTGGCTTTTCTGCCATCCTGCAACTTTGAGTTAGGGAGTTCTGAGCTCCAGTCTCTTTCCCAGGCATTTTATCCTGGCCTGGCACGCATACAGAGGACCCCACTTCTGGTTCTAAGTTAGCAGTTGGGGATAGGTGGGGTAGCACACTGTGCATTCCCCGTCATCCAGGGGGCTCTCCAACTATGCAGAGCTTGCACAATGCTGTGCTCTGGTTCTGGGCTCTCCCAAGGAATCCTCACGTCCTGCACAGAGCCACTTCCAGATACCCACCACCTGCCAACCCTCCATTGTAGAAATCTCCTGCATGCGGCCATCCAGTCAAGAGCCAGTATTAAGTCTGGTGCCCAAGTGATCCCCCCAAGCTCAGTGTGCAATGCTGGGTTCTCATCATGCTGCAACACAGGAGGGATTGTGATGCTCAGCCATCTCTCTCAATTCTGCACCGATAAGTGACATCGGGGACTTAACTTTGCCTCAGTACTGGGAGGCCCCGTTTCCGGGTACACCACACACAGCCAATTGAGGCAACGGTCGCCGTGGGCGTGATAGACGACAAACAGTGAAGAATGAGGCAAGAAAGCATTTAACCCATGAAGTGGGGGTGGATTGGTGCAGACCAGAGCATGTACCACTCGCCGGTGGGTTCTGCATCTACACCTATAGGGTTCCACCCACTCCTCAGCCCATTTAGTCTGGCCCCTCACCCAGGACCTGTCCGGCTTGGGTGACCCTGCCAGGAGTAAAACTCCCGCCGGCATAGCTCCCGGGATCATTGAGGCGCTCAAGCTCTCCAACCACGGCAAGGTAGGCTTACATGTGGAGAGTTCCAAATGGTAAACTTTGATATTGGAAAAGTCCATGTTGGGCACTGATGACGGCAAGTTGCGGGAATTTATTATTCAACTCAATCTGTAATAGGCATAGGAGAGATCAGTTTTTTGAGGCAAGCTACAGTATAACATTCTCAAGGAAATACTAAAATACTCACAATGCATGAATCATAAACTACAGTGAACACTGCTGCCAAAATTGGATAACAAAAAAGTTTACACCACAACATATACTCCAGGACTATCAAAATAACTGCAAATAATCACTGTCCCGCCTTTTGGCCGAAAACACGGTCTCAGTTTACCGGCTTCCTACAGCACGTCTATACTTGACCACTGCTTTGACTCAAGTCTTTAAAGGCTTCCTGTTTACGCCTAAATTCAATCTTGTCATGTGACATCACAAAACTGGTTGTTTAAGCCGTCGTAATTCAAGCATATTGAGTTTCGTTCATGGCTCAGGAAAAACAGCTTGGCTTCCGACCAAGCATATGAGTCAAAACAGCAGCAAAAACATGCTGTGAAAATTGCCCATTTTGAAACTTATGAAAAATCTCATTATGTCTAGATAGTGCACACTGTTCCACATTTAAGTAAAGGTGATATGTGGCTGGATACAAGTTCCCAAACTAGTGAGGATGCGGAATAGCAGGGTATTGCTGTGAATATAGGTGGTCAGGAGTGGCGAGTCTACAATTTATATGCTCATGTCGACCATCTTACAGCAGAGAGTGATTGGAATTTTCTGGCGGAATTGTCTGAAGATTCTAACATAAGGTGTTAATTGCTGGCGATTTCAATGCTAGATCCAAGGAATGGGGGAACATCACGGAAAATAGGCAGGATATAGCTTTGAGCCAGGCATTACTTAACATGAACCTTGCCATTCTGAATGATGGATGCCCAACTAAACCTGTGGATACAAATGGTGTCATAGATCTGGCATTCATCTCTAGTGCTGCCACCACCATGGCATGTTGGGGTGTATTAGGTGCACTGGAAAGTAATCACCTACCTTGCGTCATACTCATTGCAAAGGGTAGGACCGCTAGACACAGGAAACCTAATCAGACCTTCAAGTATCCTACAGGCCCACTCGACTGTAACAACCCTTTACACACATGACGTCACAATGCCAAACAAAAGACAGCGAGAACACCTTTCACCCAACCTCCCTGGTGGAATAAGACAGTGTAGCAAGCATGGATAGAAAAGGATAGAGCAACAAAGGAATGGCGAAAAGCACAAAAATGATGAATGAGGGAGAGGTTGAAGAGATGAAGGAGTGTGGCGTAGCGTAGGAAAGATAAGAAACTTATAGTAGTAGAAATAATAGATATAAATTAAGTGAAGTTTTGCCTGGATCACCCAGAGGAAGATTTGGCTCAAGAAATCCTGTTGGGTTTCTCCACCTGCTGAAGGGAGACAAAGAGTGTAAATTCTCCTAACTAGACAAGGTCTGGAAAAGTTTGTAAGGAGATATTTGGTCTCTCGCTACCGTAGTCCCCTTCTCAGTTATCTATTATTATCCTTAATTATTACTGGGATTATATGTTATATTTTACGAGCCCCCTCCCCCCCATAAAGGAAGATAAACATCAGACAATATGTAACATCAAATAGAATAAACAAAGCCTGGGGTACAATATATACACCCAATTGGTTTAATAAATGACTTTTAGCATGTTTGTCAAATATTTTAATTTTTTTTATTTTTTAATAATTTTTTTTTTTCCCCCTTTTTTTTAAATTTATTTTATTTTTTTTTTTTTTTTTTTTTTTTTTTAATTTATTATTTTTTTTATTTTTTTTTTTTAAAATTTTTTTATTTTTAATTTTTTTGTTTTTTTTTTTTATATAATATTATATTTAGTTTTATTCTTATTTATTTTATTTTTTTTAAATTTTTTTTTTTTTATTAATTTTTTAATTTTTTTTTTTTTTTTTTTTATTTTTTTTTTTTTTATTAATTATTTATTATTTAATAATTTTTTTTTTATTTTATTTTTTTTTGAATTTTTATTTTTTTTTTTTTTTATTTTTCCCCCCTTTTTTTTAAGATTGTCATGTGGATTATGCTGGGCGGGTCTTAGATTAGGTCTGACCCCTTCGGCTCCATGTATGCAAGTAAATTTTGCCTTATTGGGCGCACTTTTAGCGTGTTATTTCCGCTTGGGCACGTGACCTGAAGCGTGCCTCATGCGACTTTGGCGTCCAATAGACGCTCCAATCAATAAAGTTAAAAGTCATGTGAGGGGTTCCCTAGAGTGGGTTTAGACTGGATTTAGCTAAGTCTAAGTAGTCTGCCCTAATTCATAACCGGTTTCGGGCCACTGAGGTTAGGTTTAGAATGATGTCATAAATCTAAAAATAGTACTAGACACTAGAATTTTTATCAACGAGCGAAATTTGCCGCGTAGTTTTACCGGCTTTTCGATCATGCATTGAAAATGAATTAAAAAAATGGTGTCTCGTAAATTAAATGAAGAGAAGATTGGGCCAGTCGTCACAAGGAGAAAAAGCAAAGAGCCGTTAATAGATTCAAGAGCTTGGCATGAGAGGCCAAGAATAAAGTGTGGGAGGACTTTGTGACACAGGTGGGCATGGAAAAAACCCTACAGAAATTCTGGTCCTTACATTGAAGAATGAATAGGAAAAGTGCAAGTCAACCCATCCTTAATATCAAAAGCTCTACAGGACTAAGTCTGAAGACAGACGAAGAGAAGGGAAGGGCATTATACAATCAATATGTGGAGCAAGCGGATAAAGGTGACAAAAGTTTCCGCCTGAAAATAAAGGACAGTGTGCTGGAAAATGTACACCCCATGAGCCCCGGCCCCGCTTCTGTCCAAATCTGCCCTCCCGTCTCTCCTGTCCCCTATCTCACCAATAGCCTCCGTTGCCATCCATGCCCCGTGCTGATGCTCTCCCCTTCTCAGCACCTCCCAACATGCCTCGCTCCATACATTTTTCACCTGTCGCCAGTGGTCTTCTGCACCCGCCTCATCCTCCAGCTGTCCAAGCACTTGGCATCCGCTGGACACTGTGATTGAAAATTCATCTCCCACCTCCTGACCTCCCAGACATCCCACACCATACTGCCGTCTATAGCCACATGCTGCCGCAGATCTCTTGAGTTCCAATTTTGTTTCAGCCAACAGAAGACGGTGGTCCGATACAACATCTGCTCCTCCACATACCCTCACATCATGCAATGATGACCCAAACTTCCCGCTGATGCACACGTGATCAATCTGACTCTCAGATCTGTGGTCTAGCGACACCCATGTTGCCCCATGTATTCCTCTATGTGGAAACATGCTTCCTCCCATAGCCAGCTGATTTGAAGCACAGAAGTTTGCCAATAGTTCCCCATTCTCGTTCATCACACCCAATCCCCCCCCCCTCCCCATGATCTCTCCAAAGCCAGTGCCATCTGTTCCCACCCTCGCATTCAGGTCCCCCACCAAAACTGTGATGTCCCCTCTTTTCCCACTGTCCAAGACACCCTGTAGTCTGGTGTAAAAGTCTTCCCCCACAGATTCCTCCCTATCGTCCGTTGGCGCACAACACCGAACGACGTTTATATCTACTTTCTCCTTGGCTGACTGTTGCTGTCATTTTTGACGGAGTCATCTGTCAAGTTATTTGCTTATGTTTTTATCATAAGAATAATTGTGTCTTTACCTGCGATGTCAGGTTGATTAGGGGTTGTCTTCCCTTGTTTATTCATTCATTGTGTTTGACCTTTAGAATCAAAGGTAGACAGTTCTGGCGTATGCCCATAGGCAGGGTTTTTTAAGCGGGAGTTGAGTTAGACTTCCGGCAAGCCGTGAAGTGTCCTGGTTTCTGAAGGGACGAGAGTCCATTGTGTTTTCGGGGAGAATCTTTGAAGTGACTGCGATGGCAGTTTTCCCCAGTGAATCTCTGTGCGTTGGAATGACAGCAGAGTTCCTTGTTATATTCTGTGGATTCGGTTACAAGTAATACCGACTTTTTCCATTACTATGCTTTCGGTGGCAGAACATGTTAGAAGATTGCCTAGTCTGTGAACTGCAGCTCACCGATCCTCCATTTCAGAACTTATATTTTGTGCTCGAGGTAGCCATCCAAGACTATTAGTCTTTATATTGTCCAGAAATCCAGTGACGAAGATATATTGTGGGAACCGCAGATTGGCGGTATTTATGTCTACAATAAGCATTACTGCAGGGTTGATGGTAACCTGCTTATCAGAAGTACACAGCTGACGTCAGAACGAGGACTGTGTTTTCAGCTAATGTACTACAGCCTAATACAGTGCAATTGGCGGGGAATGCCAAGTTGCACCTATGTGTCAAAGTGATTAAGGTATCTGACGCGTTTAGTCAGTGATACCAGGGCGACGCCACGAACTGTCATTATTGAAGAACATTGTATTGACCATGCACGAATATTCAAATGTTTACCAGCTTGTTGAATGCCTAATGTATACCTATCGATTTCCGGTCAGCATGACCTTGTTACACTGACTGTTCCTGTTGATACCATGTGTGTTCTCGTCAATAAATGTTTTGAAACGTGCCTGCAGTGTCCAAGCATCCTTGACTACTGCATGTGAGTGTATGGGTTGCAGGGTCTACATATATACGAGCCTAAACACATTCGCGCCTTCATTCGCACCCACACTCAGTTCATCATACGCTCGCACTACACACCTAACAACATGTATACTGTCTTGGGCCAGTGATCACCTCAACAAGAGAAAAAGACAGTTACATTTTTGGTGGACCAGATCTGTGGGTTTAAAAAGAACAGAGCGAGCAATTAACATTATTGGTGACATTAATGGATCCAGAAATTTACATTTCTGGGTGACCAGCTGATGGGGCTATATAAATCATCCTATACAGCACTCCAGCCTTAAACAGCCACCCCACCAGGCTATTTACAGTTGCTGTTACATGTATGATGTCTCCAGTGTTGTCCAGAAATTTACAAGAAGGACAAGTACACATTACATTTCTGATCTGTGGGTCTAAGCTACACACTGGACAGCTGTAACACACATCGCTAATTCTACACTTGCAAGTTTTGGCTACAACAGGACAGAAATAGGTCATCAACTGTTGACCCAGATAAACAGTGCTAGCATTTATGTTATAATGCTGCTTGAACAACAACAGGACAAATACTGAAGTTGGCATCGAGGCGTTTGCTACGTGGACCATAGCTGCATAGAAGGCGAGTCCCTATTGTGAACAGTACTGCTGGTTGTTACACGTTGCAGTCAACAACAGACTTTTCTATGTCCGAGCATTCAAGTTACATTGTTCGAGGTCAAGTGTTTGTAAACAGTACGTGGAAATTGTAAACATTCAATGTGCAAGTCCTAAGTCGAGAAGGTCATAGTAACTTGTGTTCGTGAATACCACTTTATGCTACAGTGGATTTGACATTCAGTGCGCGCTTGACATTTTGTTTCTGTGTTCGCAAGGAGCACGAAATTTACTTTAGTTTCAGCTGTGACTGAACTTGTTCTGCAACACATTGAAATACTGATTGCTATATATATGTTTATGTTACTTCTACTGTTTTTGTGTATTTTTCTTGTGTTTTTCTGCAGGTTTTCGGTTGGTGGGTCTTACAGTAAATATGCCACTTAATCGAGGGTTACTGTAAGCGTTCTGTAGGGATTGCAATTTTCTTAATTGAAATTTGCTAGCGACTTTTGTTGCTATTTTTTTTTTTAGCTGTGACGACATGAGTTAGTGTTGTTTTCGTTATTTTTCCGTTCTTTGATTTTCAATTAGTTTTGTTTGTATCTGTTCTTCTCTCATTCCTTCCGTTTATTTCTTTACACCTTTTCGTTTATAACAGTGTTGCCATTTGTCTTGTTTATTTTTCGCGGTTATCATTACACATTTGTGTAACATTTTTTTTTACTTTTTGCTGTATTGTTTATTTGACTTCCGCGAACGTTTTCGGTCATTGTTCTGTATTGTTGTCTTTGTATTTATGATTGTACTACATTATTGTCATACACAGTCTACATGCATACACTTGGTCATGTATTATTATTATTGATAAGGTATACTCTTCATATAGAGATTGTTAATAAAATATTATTATATGAGATATTTATACAAGTTCTTGGCCAAAAGACTTGTTGTCCACAAAGATTGAGACAAGGTGAAATACATATTCAAGTTCTTTATAAAAAAGACTTGTGCCCACAGTGATTGGGATATAAAGGTAATTTAGTTAATTTTTTTCAGGTTTCTGATCTCATTAGACAGAATGTCTACATTGGATTTCTTCATCCAGCAAGGGTTAACCCTTGGTAAGTCTGGTAAAGAATTGGAAGAATATTCATCTGCTCAATTCGCCATTGCATTGAAGTCAGAAGAAAAGAAACAAAAAGAGGAAATTAAATTGAAAGCAGAAGCTGAACAAAGGAGAGCAGAAGCTGAACTAAAGAAGCTAGATGCTGAGAATAGAAGATTAGAACTTGAAGAGAAAAGGTATCAAAGAGAAGCTGCTGCTGAGGAGAGAAAAGCTCAAGCTGCTGCTGAGGAGAGAAAAGCTCAAGCTGATGAAAGAAAATTCCAGATGGAAATGGAAGACAAAAAACTTCAAGCTCAAGCTGCTGCAGAGGAGAGGAAAGCTCAAGCTGCTGCTGAGGAGAAAAAACTCCAACTTCAAGCTGCTGCTGAGGAGAAAAAACTCCAACTTCAAGCTGCTGCTGAGGCTGAAATTAGAAAAATGGAACATGAGGAAAGAAAACAGAAAATGGAACTTGATGAAAGACTCGCAACTTTGGAGTTAGAGAAATTGAAATTGGCGAGTCCAGGTGCTCATCAAACAACTTTGAGTACGACAAAGGAGTTTGTAAGTAGGATCAAACTACCTCATTTCAATCCTTTAAAGGATGACGTAGCAGATTATCTAGATAGATTCCAATTTTTATGCGATACGCATAACATAAAAAAGGAAAAATATGTTGAACAACTGATGGAATTTTTTACAGGTGACACAGTGACTACTCTTATGACAATAGACGAACATGACAGGACTAATTATGATGTTGTCAGAGCAGCATTGCTAAAAAAAATACCAACTAAAAGAAGAAGACTATCGTCTTCGTTTTAGGAAAATGTTGCCAGAAAATGGAGTAGATTTCTCTGATTTTGTTACAAAAATACGTCGTACATTTACACGATGGGTTGAGTTGTCTCAGACTGAGAAAACATATGAAGGTCTAATGGACTTATTATTGCGAGATAAGGTTTTGTCATCTGTTAATGATTCTTTTCTTGCATGCCTTCATGAGCGTAAGCCTAAAAACTTAAAAGATATGGAGGAATACTGTTGTCAGTATGCCACCGCGCATCCCCATGCTACAGTTAGCAATTCTAAAGTGAAAGAAGGGTTGCCAGCTGCTTCGGCAACACCATATGGCCATAATTTCAAAAAAAAATTTCAGGGTGCTCAACAAAACTGGAATAGGGGAAGTAATCAGAATTACACTCAGAAGCGGAGTAATCCAACACATGATGGTTCTTCGTCTATGAATTGGAGACAAGATGGTAGTTCTCGTAATTTTAGTGGTAATAATTTGAGACACTTTCGCAAAGGCTATCCAAATAATAACTATTCGAACTTTCGAGGTAATCATTCTCGACGTCAAGATTATGACGATGGTGAATTTAGAAACCGGGATTCAAACCGGAATGATGATTACAATAGGCAATATGATAACAATTACAGGGGAAATGATAGTCGAAATAATTACAGGGGAAATGATAATCGAGGCAGACCTAGATTTAACAAAAAAAAGACCTTTCCAACAGGCAAACTCTGCACAACAAGAGTTTGATGGAGCCTGTAATACAGTAAATGATAGTGGTAACTCTAGGGCTATCACTGGTTGTGCTTTCGATTTTGGGAGAGCAACTGAATGCCCCCAATGCTTAACATTGTTCGACTCATCGACTGTATCTACTCTAAGTTGTGGTCACCCTCTTCCTGCTCTATCTGCTACAGTTGCGCATGATGGGAGAGGATCTCTCATCTTACATAAAGGTCTAATAAATGATAGGCTAGTCTCAGTACTTTTCGATTCGGGATGTACTACCGTCGGGGTTAGGGAGTCTTTGATAGATCCTTGCTGTGCCACTGGAAAAACAATCAAATGTGTTACATTTGGTGGTACTATGGAAAGTTATCCTACTGCTATTATTAGGATTGACACTCCCTTCTTCACAGGAGATGTCCATGCATGTCTTCTTCCTAAACCTATTGCGGATCTTATAATCGGTTGTATTCATGGGGTTAAGGAATGCACCCCGCAACAAATTTCTAGTTGGGAAGAACGAAACATTCAAGCGGTCAATGCAGTGGTGACAAGAGCTCAAGCTCTTAATCCCCCAACTTCATCGGATAATAGTAATGAAGTTGATAGCCAAGACGAGCACTTGGTGATTTCCCATGACTCGTTTGTTAAACGTCAGAGGATCCTTCTTTGAAGAAATTCTTCCTTCTTGCAAAGAAAGGGGATCCCAATCAAAATACTAATCATAATAATAATAGCCCCTTCAGTCATAACTGACTATGGGAATGCGCCCCTGAGGTGACAGCCCTCAGCTGCTTATTTTCCTGGTGCTCCTTTCGACGTTTTCTCCTCACCTCTGCTTCTTGTGTGAGCCTCTCTTCGCCCAATCTGAGGTGGTGCCGTAAATAGCATCGCCACTTAGTGCGATCGGCAGCTTCATCCTCCCATGTTGCTGGATCCATGTCCAGTGCCCTCATATCTCTCTTGCACACATCTTTGAACCTCAGCTGTGGTCGCCCAACTGTTCTCTTGCCATCTGCTAGTTGTCCGTAGAAGATATCTTTTGGGATGCGACCATCTTCCATGCGGCGAACATGGCCAAGCCAGCGAAGTCTGCATTGTCTAAGAAGCGTATACATACTTTGAAGGCCAGCACGTGACAACACCTCGACATTTGTCACTTTATCTTTCCACGAGATGCCGAGGATGCGGCGTAGACACCGCAAATGGAAGGTATTGAGCCTTCTTTCTTGCTTAGCATAGGTCGTCCAGGTCTCGCTGCCATATAGGAGTGTGCTGGTGACGCAGGCATTATATACCGCAGCTTTGGTCTTTATTGTGAGTTTAGAGTTTCCCCAAACACGCGATGTGAGGCGGGCAAAGGTAGCTGCAGCTTTGCCAATGCGGCTGTCGATTTCTGTATCCAGTGAGAGTTTGTCATTGATGGTAGACCCTAGGTATGTGAAGTGGTGCACCACTGCCAATTCATAGTTATCAATAGTGATAACTGGTGCAGCACCCACATCCTGACTCAGCACATTCGTTTTCTTTAGACTTATTGTGAGGCCAAAGTCCTTGCATGCTTTAGTGAAGCGATTCATCAAGCTCTGAAGCTCCTGTTGGCTTTGAGTGACGACTGCAGCATCATCAGCGAACAACAAGTCTCTTATAGTGACCCTTCTGATTTTTGTTTTTGCCTTCAGCCTTGAAAGATTAAACAGACGGCCATCTGACCTAGTGTGAAGGCATATTCCTTCAGTTGCATCTCTGAATGCATGTTTCAAGAGTAAGGCAAAGAAGATTCCGAAGAGGGTCGGAGCCAGAACACAGCCTTGTTTAACGCCACTTCGTATATCAAAGGGCTGTGACGTGCTTCCAGCATATTGGACTGTTCCCTTCAAGCCTTCATGGAATGACTTTATCATTTCCAGCATTTTAGAAGGGCAGCCTATTTTCAGGAGGATTTTAAAGAGTCCATCCCTACTAACCAGGTCGAATGCTTTTGTGAGGTCTATAAAGGCGATATATAATGGTCTTTTCTGCTCTCTTGATTTTTCCTGATGACATATTCATATGTCAAAATACTAATCACAAATCGTATATTACTATGAAGAATGGTATATTGGTACGGATGGTACAACACTCGGACAAGTCTATGCACTCGCAAATTCTTGTGCCTAAGTATATGAGAGCCTTAATTCTTCAGCATGCACACGATTCTCAGTGTGCTGGACACATGGGGTTTTCCAGAACTAAAACTAGAGTCCTTGCGTCTGTCGCAAAATTGGTTTCAAGTCATTGCAAATGGGTTCAGTTAGATTTATAAACCCATCTACGATCGAGTGACCGCTTTCAAAATGGCGGCGTATCAGCGAAATGTATATCGGACAGAGGAAATCGCCAACGATAAATAAAAGCAGAAGGGAATCAGTATGAAAAAGATTTTACATTTCAGTGCAGGGAAGGATTGTGTATAACTGCATATAAGAAGGAACGGTAGGAAGTTCTCATTTTCGGAGATATATGCGTATTTCGGCTGCCCACAGTTACGCTAACAGCTGGTAAACCCACTTCTGTTCGAAATATTAAAATCAACAAATAACAGTTTGGGAATTTACATGGATAGGAAGATAGAGTTTTATCAGCTGTATAAAACTAGATAGATGGAACAATATGGATATTATATATGCCGAGAATGATAAAGGCAAAATTTCAGTCGACGCACAGTTCGGCCGAAATCACTGTTCGGGAAGGATTTTTCAGGCTTAGGTTTAAGCTGTGACGTCGGTACTCTCCGATACGTCCGCGCTATACGTATTTAAAGCGTATCGGTAACTGAGCTACAGACAACGAAAGAGGGTTCAGACAGACTGGAGGCAGAGTTTCGCCACGACCCATGAATTGTGAGCGGATCGCCAGAAACATTTTTAAGTCCAGTATCTGAAGTCTGAGGGTTCCATGAAATAACTCAAACCAGACTGTCCAGTATCAGAAGCCGGTGTAGTTCATCAGAGGCAATCCCACAAAAGTGCAGGACCCCAAAGAGTGAACTTCAACTGGTCATTGGCATCCCTACTGTTGGGTCTACCAAGTCTGATATCAGCAAAGGACAGTTCCGTGTCAGCAGTATCAAGTTGAACAGATAAGTGTCACTTAGGACACTGACTACCACAATATATGAAACACAATAAATAGTCAAGTGATGACATTTATCAGAGGACTAAAAACCGTGATATATTTAAAATGAATGAAGTCTAAACAGACAATAATAGTAATTGTGTTAATACTACAAAAGGTTCCTTCTGGGGCGCGCATTTCTTATGGAAAACCGACCAAAAAGCTGTTATATATATAAGAGCTCGATGTGTATGCTCTCTTCCAACTAGTAGAAATAGAATATTAGTGTAATTATTAAACTATTTTAACTATACCTGAGGATTTATTCACTTTTTCCATTTTGTGGGTTCAGTGAATGTACATTTTACTTATCCCCTAGAATATAAGTAATCATAAGATAGTCACAGGGAGGAGACGCCTTAAATCCTGGTACTACTTCTTACCAACCGGGCCAGGGTTTTCACAGTCTGACTATTTTTATGATAACAATACACCAGTGCTTATTTCTAAGACTGGGGTATTACTTGTAAGGTCAGAACTCTTTACTGGCATACTCTTACACATATAATAATTTTAAATAACCTTCCGCCACAGTGGGGGCTCGTCTCCGGGATATATCTTTGATATTCCTGAGCCAACTTTCTATTTCTGCTGTGTAGAAAATTTTTTTTTTTTTTGTAAATTTTTTGGAAAGAGTAACATAGTAGGAAATAATTATATTTTTAGGAGTACCATTGAGTACAGATAAAGAAAGCTGTTTCATATATGGTGAAGTCAGTTTAATTAACTTTAATTTTAATTAAGTTAATTATATTGTAGTAAATTAGTTTGAGTAAGATCACTTGCCCTACTAGACTACAGATACATCATGGCTGACTTGGTCAAATTTAGGTCTGCTACACTGCAGGTGGGAAAAGAGCTTGGCATGGATGGTGACGCTCTGATCCGGTATGTCACGACGGAATGTGAAAAGTACACCGAGAGAGAAGCAAAGCAATTAGAAGCAGAGAGAGAAGCCAAGAAATTAGAAGCAGAGAGAGAAGCCAAGAAATTAGAATTAGAAGCAGAGAGAGAAGCCAAGAAATTAGAAGCGGAGAGAGAAGCCAAGAAATTAGAAGCCGAGAGAGAAGAAAGGAGGTTACAAGCAGAGAGAGACCATGAGCTGAAAATGAGACAGCTTGATCTTGAACTTCAGGCTGGGACTATCACCCATGGTAATAGCTCACCTCATTCTGCGAATAGCTCTTTTCAGAACACAGCAAATGGAGCCATGAACTTCCACCTAGATCCATTTGTTGAAAAGGAGGACGCAATTGAGTCATACCTGGATAGGTATGAAAGGCTAGCCTCTACATATGGACTGGAAAAGGAAAAATGGAGTCTAAAGTTATCCCAGGGATTGAGAGGTATTGCATATGATGTGTTTCTGAAACTCCCGAAAGAAGATCAGGAAAATTATGAGATACTAAAGCAAGCCTTACTGATCTGCTATGAAAAGAACTCAGAGGCATATAGGAAGAAATTTAGAACATCTAAACCTCTACCTGGAGAAACATAACCAGTTCTCAGCTAGGCTAGAAACGTATTTGTTGAAATGGAGTAGTTTAGGTAAGTATCAGAAAACATACGAGGATCTGAAAGAAATGGTTATGTTAGAGCAAGTGAAAGATTCCATGTCTCAAGAAATGAGGAAATTCCTTATGGAACAAGGAGCGGAGAGGCTGGAAGACATTTTGAAATGCGCAGAGAGATACCAAGCAGCTCAAGCTGAATTGGTAGGAACAAAAAGGAAGCAGGTAGAAGGATATAAGCCACCACCGCAGAATACCCAGTTTGACCAGAAGGATCATCCACACAGATACAAGCAAAGATTTGATAATAAGGACAAGAACCCTCAGACTCAGGAAAAGAAACCCTACAAACAGGGAGATAAGTGGTGCAAATTTTGTAAGATGAGCAACCACAACACTGATGAATGTGGGAGGAAAAAACCCCTTCATCATGCTGCATGTCTACAGGTGAGGACTTCTGTTAGGAAGGAACTGACTGTGAGTCAGAATAGCCTCCATCACCCACCTACCCAGGAGATAGTGACTGTGAATGGCAAACAAGTCACAGGAATGTATGACACAGGTTTGTCCTATGACGCAGTCGTGTGTGCATCCTTGGTGTGCCCTGAACAAATCACCACAGAAACAGTAGAGATTCAAGGGCCACTAAAAGGAACATCACCCCTTACATTACCCATAGCAAAGATTCATGTCAGTTGTCGCTATGTGGAAGGGGAGATAAATGCAGCTGTGATAGATGATCCCTTTTACCCCCTAATGTTGGGGCGTAAATATGTTTTCTTAGGAGACCCTGTAAAACCTATGGTTATGGCAGGAATCCAGACCAAGGCTGACTCCAGGAACATAGAGAGGGACACCAACGTAAAATTTCATTCAACTGAAATGAAACGGGCTCAAGAAGCAGACAGCACGTTGAAGCCTTGTTTTGGCAAATTATCAAAAACACATAAAGCTCCAAGGAAAGGACATTTCTATATGGAACATGGACTCTTGTACAGGAAAGCTGGAAGAGGGACGAAAAGTCATGGTCAAATCGTTGTACCATCCACCTATAGGAATAAGGTTATAGGCTGGGGACACATATCAACTTTGAGTGAACACCTGGGTAATGGTGCCACAAAACAAAGAATAGCCACCCAGTTCTACTGGCCAGGTATTACGGAAGACATAAATCAGTATGTAAATTCCTGTCCAGAGTGCACCTATGTAGATTCAGAAAGTCGACGGAAGAGTCTTCATCAAAAATCTACAAGCAAACCAGCAATCAGGGGTACTCCCGAGATTTGCACGGGAGGGGAAAGGAAATATCCCATACAGGTTCAATTGCAGTCTGAACCCCATGCGCTGGAAAAAAGAAACAAATCACATAGCGAAAATCAAACACCTACGGATTTGCGAGGGAAAACCACATCCAACTATCAATGAAAAGAGGGCGGTAAACTTCATGGGAAACCTACCGACCCCGTTTCACCAGCAGTAAGAGCCTGGATGAAAAGCCGAACCGGAAGGAGAGAGATAGTAAAGGATGAATATATTATTGGAAAACAGAATGTGGGCGCAGATTTTCTTAGTCGCCATCCCACAGAGCTTGAGGAGGATAGAAAGAAGGAAAACTAACCTCAGAATGGTCGATTTGCAATTGTCTTGTACCCAATAGTTAAGCTAGATATCATCCAGCTTAAAATATGGGGGAGCTATGTCGCAAAATTGGTTTCAAGTCATTGCAAATGGGTTCAGTTAGATTTATAAACCCATCTACGATCGAGTGACCGCTTTCAAAATGGCGGCGTATCAGCGAAATGTATATCGGACAGAGGAAATCGCCAACGATAAATAAAAGCAGAAGGGAATCAGTATGAAAAAGATTTTACATTTCAGTACAGGGAAGGATTGTGTATAACTGCATATAAGAAGGAACGGTAGGAAGTTCTCATTTTCGGAGATATATGCGTATTTCGGCTGCCCACAGTTACGCTAACAGCTGGTAAACCCACTTCTGTTCGAAATATTAAAATCAACAAATAACAGTTTGGGAATTTACATGGATAGGAAGATAGAGTTTTATCAGCTGTATAAAACTAGATAGATGGAACAATATGGATATTATATATGCCGAGAATGATAAAGGCAAAATTTCAGTCGACGCACAGTTCGGCCGAAATCACTGTTCGGGAAGGATTTTTCAGGCTTAGGTTTAAGCTGTGACGTCGGTACTCTCCGATACGTCCGCGCTATACGTATTTAAAGCGTATCGGTAACTGAGCTACAGACAACGAAAGAGGGTTCAGACAGACTGGAGGCAGAGTTTCGCCACGACCCATGAATTGTGAGCGGATCGCCAGAAACATTTTTAAGTCCAGTATCTGAAGTCTGAGGGTTCCATGAAATAACTCAAACCAGACTGTCCAGTATCAGAAGCCGGTGTAGTTCATCAGAGGCAATCCCACAAAAGTGCAGGACCCCAAAGAGTGAACTTCAACTGGTCATTGGCATCCCTACTGTTGGGTCTACCAAGTCTGATATCAGCAAAGGACAGTTCCGTGTCAGCAGTATCAAGTTGAACAGATAAGTGTCACTTAGGACACTGACTACCACAATATATGAAACACAATAAATAGTCAAGTGATGACATTTATCAGAGGACTAAAAACCGTGATATATTTAAAATGAATGAAGTCTAAACAGACAATAATAGTAATTGTGTTAATACTGTTATATATATAGATGTGTATGCTCTCTTCCAACTAGTAGAAATAGAATATTAGTGTAATTATTAAACTATTTTAACTATACCTGAGGATTTATTCACTTTTTCCATTTTGTGGGTTCAGTGAATGTACATTTTACTTATCCCCTAGAATATAAGTAATCATAAGATAGTCACAGGGAGGAGACGCCTTAAATCCTGGTACTACTTCTTACCAACCGGGCCAGGGTTTTCACAGTCTGACTATTTTTATGATAACAATACACCAGTGCTTATTTCTAAGACTGGGGTATTACTTGTAAGGTCAGAACTCTTTACTGGCATACTCTTACACATATAATAATTTTAAATAACCTTCCGCCACAGCGTCCTTCTTTTGGCCATTCGTGAATAAAGACATCCGAATTTATTGCCGATCTTGCAAAATTTGTCAAGAGGTCAAGTCTAGAGGTCCGAGACATGCTGCTTCTATTCAGGCTGCAGATATTCCGATTCGGCCGTTTCAGAAAATGGCTATAGACATCATTGGTCCGTTCAAGATTAAGTCAGCCAGAGGACACCAATTTATCCTCACTTGCGTGGACATGTGCACGCGTTGGCCAGAGGCTATTCCTCTGAAGAGCATATCAACTGTCGATATCGCTGATGCTCTTTGGCTCATATTTTCTCGTCTGGGATTCCCCGGAGAAATACTGTCGGACCACGGCACTCAGTTAATTTCGGACGTTATGTCTCAGGTAATGGCTACGCTGGACATTAAAAGGTCTCTCAGTAGTATTTATCATCCAATGTCCAATGGATTGGTAGAACGGCTTAACAGGACACTAAAGAACTTACTTGGCAAGATAACGGAGGATCATCCTGAAGATTGGGACAGGGTTTTACCTGCAGCTCTCTTTGCCTATAGAGAGGTTCCCAACGAGCATACAGGGTTTTCTCCTTTCGAACTTGTCTTTGGCGCGCAAGCGTGCGGTCCGATGTCCTTCTTACACGATTTGATAACTTCTGATAATATTGACGATGATACACAATCGTCATATGAATATGTCATTGCTCTTAGAGAAAAGATTATCGAATCGTGCAGGTTAGCAACTTCATCTTCCGAATTTGCGAAAGAAAAAGCTAGGCGATTTGCTAACAAGAAAAGACGCCTACGTCAACTTTGTCCTGGAGACAAAGCATATGTCTTACTTCCCTCAAGAGAGAATAGACTTCTCATTTCATGGAAATGTCCATACACTATAGTCTCCAAAATTTCCGATGTCAACTATATTGTCGATGTGAATGGAAGGCATAAAACCTTCCATATAAATATGCTAACAGAGTTTATTGAACGTCCAGACTATTTGCAGCCTATTTTCCAGGCGACGGACGACTCTCCAGTCCAACATGGTCACATCTCATCCCTGTCCGTTATACAGGATGAGGAAACAATTTTTTCTGACGTTAACTTACCTCTTCCTGCGATTCCACTTACTTCTACGGAATCATGGAAAAACGTTACCGTCTCTTCGAACTTGTCTTTTGAGGAGCAACGTCAAGTATCCTCTACGCTACAATCATATCAGGATGTCCTTACCGACATTCCTGGACACACAGATGTCATAGAACATGACATCATACTTACTGATCGTAATCCGATCAGAGTAAGACCATACCCAATACCTATTCATTTTCAAGCACAAGTCGAGAAAGAATTGGATGAAATGATTCAACTGCAAATAATTGAACCATCCACTTCAGCTTATTCTTCATCGATAGTTATTGTTCGAAAGAAAGACAATAACATACGTCTTTGCGTTGACTATCGCAAATTAAATCAAGTTACGAAGTTCGATGCGGAACCTATGCCGTTATTAGATGATCTACTTATTAGACTTTCTAAAGCTAAATTCTTTACTAAACTAGACTTGTCGAAAGGTTATTGGCAAGTCCCACTGACGGAACACGCCAAACCTCTCACTGCTTTTTCGACACCTAGGGGTCTGTTTCAATGGAATTTTATGCCTTTCGGGCTTATGAACGCCCCAGCGACTTTCGTGCGCATGATGCGACGAATTCTATCAGATCGTGCAGATGTCATCGCATATTTAGACGACATCTGTCTTTTCAGCGATACTTGGGAAGAACACTATTTGGGTCTAAAGGAATTGCTATCTACTCTACGTGAGCATAGTTTGACTGCAAAACCCTCTAAAGCTTTTGTTGGGTTTAGTGAAATTTCCTTCCTAGGTCATCGAGTTGGTCATGGTCTGTTGAAGACAGAGGACCAAAACATTTCGAAGATATTAAATATCTCGGTTCCGAAGACAAAAAAGCAAGTGCGTAGTCTCTTGGGATTGATACAATTCTATGGAAGATTCATTGAGAATATGTCCTCCATTATGGCACCACTTTCATCGTTATTGAAAAAAGGTTCTCCTAATATGGTGCGTTGGTCCCAGGAATGCCAATCTTCATTGGATCAGGTTAAGAATTTGTTCTCATCTCATCCTATCTTAAGACTACCAACGATTGATAAGACTTTTGTTCTTCGTAGTGATGCCTCTTCCACTGGGATTGGAGCGGCACTAATGCAGGAATATTCAGGAACTCTGCATCCTGTAATGTATATTTCTAGGAAGCTAAATGCGGCAGAAAGGAATTACTCGGTTTTAGATCGTGAATTGTTGGCTATGGTTTGGTCCATTCTTAAGCTACAAAGGTTCCTTCTGGGCGCGCATTTCTTTATGGAAACCGACCAAAAAGCTCTTACGGCTATGCAAAGTAAGGATTTGAAGAGCTCGAGATCTACTCGTTATGCTATTGCTCTTCAGCCTTTCCATTTCACGGTGCGAGCTATCCGTGGTTCGGATAATGTGATGGCGGACATATTGTCCAGATGCCCACATGATTCCAGTTAAATCTTGTGTCCTAGTTTTTCCTGATACACTTTCGGACTTAGGTCTGTCCTTAATATCCTAATATGTTGTAATACAAATGTATTTGGATGATGTTTAGATAATTTAACAAATTTCATTTTGTCCATCCATCAGTGATATGTTGCTAATATAGCATTGTAATTCATGACATTTGTATATTGCTATAATTATAGTATTTAGTAATGTTTGATATATGATTGGTATTGCCATCAACTTAGTTTTCTTTAATGGTACCCCCTTAGTTTGTTTGGCTTAAAGGAAATAATTTCTCCTATGTTGGGAGATGATTTGTATCCTCTTCAGACGCTTTGTTTATGCGTCTATTGTACCTGATATTAGGTTCATTTTTTCATGAGCACATAAGTGATACTTGTGCAATCTTGCTCATGGACATTTAAAAAAAAAAAAAATTTCATTTTTTTTTTACAGGGGGGTTGTAGTAATATGTTGCTGTCATTTTTGACGGAGTCATCTGTCAAGTTATTTGCTTATGTTTTTATCATAAGAATAATTGTGTCTTTACCTGCGATGTCAGGTTGATTAGGGGTTGTCTTCCCTTGTTTATTCATTCATTGTGTTTGACCTTTAGGGTCAAAGGTAGACAGTCTGGCGTATGCCCATAGGCAGGGTTTTTTTAAGCGGGAGTTGAGTTAGACTTCCGGCAAGCCGTGAAGTGTCCTGGTTTCTGAAGGGACGAGAGTCCATTGTGTTTTTCGGGGAGAATCTTCGAAGTGACTGCGATGGCAGTTTTCCCCAGTGAATCTCTGTGCGTTGGAATGACAGCAGAGTTCCTTGTTATATTCTGTGGATTCGGTTACAGGTAATACCGACTTTTTCCATTACTATGCTTTCGGTGGCAGAACATGTTAGAAGATTGCCTAGTCTGTGAACTGCAGCTCACCGATCCTCCATTTCAGAACTTATATTTTGTGCTCGAGGTAGCCATCCAAGACTATTAGTCTTTATATTGTCCAGAAATCCAGTGACGAAGATATATTGTGTGGGAACCGCAGATTGGCGGTATTTATGTCTACAATAAGCATTACTGCAGGGTTGATGGTAACCTGCTTATCAGAAGTACACAGCTGACGTCAGAACGAGGACTGTGTTTTCGGCTAATGTACTACAGCCTAATACAGTGCAATTGGCGGGGAATGCCAAGTTGCACCTATGTGTCAAAGTGATTAAGGTATCTGACGCGTTTAGTCAGTGATACCAGGGCGACGCCACGAACTGTCATTATTGAAGAACATTGTATTGACCATGCACGAATATTCAAATGTTTACCAGCTTGTTGAATGCCTAATGTATACCTATCGATTTCCGGTCAGCATGACCTTGTTACACTGACTGTTCCTGTTGATACCATGTGTGTTCTCGTCAATAAATGTTTTGAAACGTGCCTGCAGTGTCCAAGCATCCTTGACTACTGCATGTGAGTGTATGGGTTGCAGGGTCTACATATATACGAGCCTAAACACATTCGCGCCTTCATTCGCACCCACACTCAGTTCATCATACGCTCGCACTACACACCTAACAACATGTATACTGTCTTGGGCCAGTGATCACCTCAACAAGAGAAAAAGACAGTTACACTGACTCAAACCCTGCTGTTACAATTCGGGGTCCCATTGCTTCCCATTCTATAAGTGCCTTCTGTGCTTCCTTGGACAGCATTAGAGCCACCCCTTCACTGTGGTGGGCCCCCCCCCCCCATGCCTGAGGACAACCCCCCCCGCCGCCATAGGCGGCTGAGTTGACCTATATTCTCCATTTGACTTGTCCATATTTGTTGAAGTTTTTGTGGTAAAAAGTTTTTTTACAGGATGGGGTAACCAGCCCCATGCCCAACCCTCCTTAGTCGCTTTTTACGACATGCCTGGTAGGGTACAGTGTTACTATTCTTTGCTCCCCTTTCGGGCCCCGGTAACACATGGTGTACATGGGGGCGGGCAAAGAAGTGGGA
This sequence comes from Oreohelix idahoensis, assembly GCA_024509875.1. NCBI lineage: Eukaryota > Metazoa > Mollusca > Gastropoda > Stylommatophora > Oreohelicidae > Oreohelix > Oreohelix idahoensis. Next base: position 134,635 of record JAMPIV010014049.1, on the reverse strand, counting down.
GGAGACATCGGGAGAGACAAGATGAGATATATTGGTGGTTTGTCGGGGGAGGCGGAGGAGGCTGCGGCAGAGGGAGATGTGAGGGACCTGTACGGCAGCACAGGGGAGCTGGCAGGGAGGTATAGGCAAGCGAATGGCCTAATAGAAGATAGGAATGGAGGGTTGCTTGATGGTGTGCGGGAGCGGATGGGGAGATGGACAGAGCATTTTGAGGAGCTTCTCAGTGGACCATCTCCAGCTGGTCACCCGGACGTCCAGCCAGCGGGGGAGGAGCTGCGGGTCAGCTGTGGACGACCAGGTGGAGAGGAAATGGGGAGAGCCATGGGGCTTCTGGGGGATGGGGGGACGGCTGGTCCGGGTTGCATTCTAGCGGGAGCCATCGGGACAGATGTTGATGCCTCTGCAGAGATATTGTACAGGCTGCTTGGCGGCGTCTGGGAGAGAGAGGAGGTGCCGGCAGAGTGGAGGGAAGGTTATCTGGTCAAGTTGCTTGAGAAGTGAAACTTGCAGGAGTGCACAAATTGTAGAGGAATAGTGTTACTATCGGTGCCAGGAAAAGTATTGAACAGAGTCATCCTGGAGAGATTGAGGGAGTCCATGGGCAGGCGGCTGAGAGATGAGCGGGCAGGTTTTCGACAGAATAGATCCTGTACAGACCAGATAGCCACATTGAGAATGATGGTTGAACGGGGTCTGGAATGGAGTTCGCCGCTGTGCATCGGATTCGTGGACTGTGGAGGGGCATTTGACAGTGTGGACAGAGGGTCGCTTTGGAGGTTGATAAGGCATTGTGGAGTTCCCATGGGGATCATTGGCTTAATAAAGAGGACCTGTGGGGATATGACATGTGGAGTTCTTCGTGGGGGACAACTTACAGAGCCGTTTGGGATTGTGGCGGGAGTGGGACAGGGATGCCTCTTGTCTCCATTTCTTTTCTTGCTAGCAGTGGATTGGGTTGTGAGGGCATCGACATTGCACGGCAGAGGTGGGGTCCAGTGGAGTCTGACTGGACGGCTTGATGGTCTGGGTTTTGCGGGTGACTTGGCTCTTCTGTCTTGTGGCCATAGTCGGATGCAGGAGAGGGTGAGAGTTCTTGATGGGGGGTCATGGCGGGTGAGCCTGAGGGTACACAGGGAGGAGACAGGGATTGTGAGAATAGATGCAAGAGGTGATGGCAGGGTTGAACTTGGGGAGGCACCACTGAAGGATGTGGAGTCTTACGCATATCTTGGGGGTAGTGTGGACAGAGTTGGAGGGACGGACAGTGATATCAGGGTGGAAATACAGGGGGCTAGAGGGGCTTTCATTGCGTTGGGAAATGTATGAAGAGCGGGAGAGGTCGGGCCCAACGCGGGGGTAGGAGTCTTCGGCTCAGGTGTAATGTCGGTCCTGTTGTGTGGCTCTTGGGCATGGAGAGTGACAGGGGCAGCAACCAAGGGGCTACGGACTTTTGTAGATGGGTGCTTGCGTGGAGTGGAGTGACTGGGGTGGTGTGACGGGATCTCGGGTGTGGAATTGATGGCGGGGGCCAGACGGGTGCCGGTGGTGTGGGGGTTGAGGGGAGGACGTTGGCGATGGATGGGACACGCATTGGGGAGGCCTGTTGATGGCATTGCAGGGCAGTCCTTGTTCTGGGGTCTGCAGGGAGGGAGAGGCAGAGGTGGACCAGAAAACACATGGAGAAGAGAACTGGAAACAGCGGTGAAAATGATGAGGAAAACATGGAAAGAACTTGGGCGGATGGCACGTGACAGGAAGACTTGGCAAGTGTTTGTTGAAGGCCTATGCTCCTTGGGGAGCTAAAGGGTATTGATTATTGATTGTGTTGAAAAATGCCCTAAGGGGCCAGATATACTTCGATCTCATTTCTGAAGAGGACGTGGCGTACACATTGAAAACCAGCAGAAACACTGCTCCGGGTCCTAATGGTGTACAATACCATCGCATTAAACAGCTCGATGACCCGGCCATTATAAATATGGTGAGCGATTTCAATACCAGCATGCAGAATGCTGAGGTGCCGGAAGACTGGCTACACAGTTACCTTCGGTATCTTCCTAAATCTGGCAAAGACCCCACACTGCTCAACAGCTATCGAATAATCACACTACAGAATGTCTATGGTAAATTACTTGAAAAGATAGTTGCAAGACAAGTAATGAGCCACCTCGAAAATGCACACGTCCTTCCTGATACCCTGGGTAGCTATAGGCCTATGAAAACAACATGGGGTAACACTGGAACGTTTGCGTACGATGTGTACGAGGGATTCCAGGGTAAAAGAGAAACGGTGGCTGTTGCAATTGATCTAGAGGATGCTTATAACAGTGTGGACTTTGCAACCCTAATAGACTGTATAATGGCATGTGGTGTAAACCCTTGGATAACAAGGTGGATAGCAGCTGCCTTAATGGAGAGATCAGTTGCATTTAGCTTGTGAACTTGGACATCAGAACCAATATGCATTTGCCCAGGACTACCCCAGGGTTCTCCACTGTCATCAGTGCTGTTTAACATCTACACAGCAAAAGTAGCAACCTTTCAACCAACAGGACTGGGACTAACCTTAACTTTCACAGATGACATACTCACATCGCTGAACAGAGTTGAGCCTACATGACAACAACCTTCAGCATGAGAATGGAAGTAGAGGCAGTTACTGCAGTACTGAGGTGGCTGTCTGAAACTCCATCAACCAGGGCAGTTATATTGTCAGACTCTCAAGCCATGCTTCGGAAAGTTCAGAATGGATGACTGCGGCAGGAATGGAAAACATCAATAGAATCCTCAAGTCTTGAAGAGCTGGTCCTGCACGGGTATGTGGCATTGAGAGAGCTGACAGACTGGCCTCAAGAGCACCCATAGTGGGGACACTGGACATGGATAAGGGAGAGATACTAAGGGCTATTAATGATCACCTGCTGGATAGTGACACTGCAATTGGATGAATCAACAAGGCTGAGGCTGTTGGAGTTTGGCATCAAACGTGGTACTTGCAGAAATGGACGTGAGAGAGGATGCATCCGTCGTAAGTACAACCAGTGTGCAACAGGTACAATTAGCATTCATACTCTTCGACATTTGCTGATGGAGACTGAGCACCTATGGGTTTGCCCGGGGTGCAGTGACGTCGATTCTGATTAACAATAACAATAAGTAAGGGTTGATAGTGGCCTTGTAATCACCACATAGTCTGACAGGTCCATTTGGCTTTGGCACAGTTAACGATAGGTGCTGACCAGTTGCTTGTCTGAACTGGCTTGACAATTTCTGCTTGAGAAAGCTGGTCAGTTTCTTTCCTGCTTCTTTTTGGAGTAAAAGGTACTGGGTTTTTACTGTGGAATTTGTAAACTGTATTTGCTTGAAGATACAAACATGCTTTGAAAGTAGTGCATTTTCCTAGATCTTCTGCAAAGGCATTTGGAAAGGTTTTGCAAAGTTCATTGACCTTCAGTAAAAGTTGACTTGCATTGAGTGGCTCAACAGCACTGATAATCTCAGGAGTTAAATGGTTATAGTCAGGAATGGTTAGACCAAAAGCCTGAAACCTCCGTATCACAAAGAAGGTTTCTACCACTGTATGTGTAGAGTCTGTGGTATTTTAAAGTGTAGCAGTTTCAGTTATCTTCGCAGACAAAGGATTTTCATTGGTTAATGCTGGCCTTTCTTCTCAGACAAAGGATTTTCATTGGTTAATGCTCGCCTTACAAATTAGTTTATGTGTTGTATGGTTTAGTAACATGGCACTGCTGATTGTCTTCCATCTTCCATGGTGAGGAGGAAAGCTATGTGTATATTTGTTAATTACTAAAATAATTTTTTTTTTTAAATAAATTTTTGTTCAAGTAGCTTGACATTACAGTGGCTTCAAGAAAACAAACATGTATCAAGTGGCATTGTAGATACATCTAAAACTAAGAAGTGTAACTAACAATAGTCCTTTATGTATGATGAGGTCACGGGCCCCTGCTTAGTCACCTGTTATGACACATTTGGACGGTCATGGTTGTATTGTCTCTTGTTCCCAGTTATTAGTTGTCAGGTTCCACACAGAAGAAATAAAAGGATCCTGTTACACGCCCATTGAGGCATATTGGGAATATGGTGTTAGGCCCATATTTTCTTGACCATTGGCACACTAGGGGTGATGTGGTCAGCATCATGCCAGCCGCCTTAACCTTCCCAGAGTTGCTCTGGTACCCAATTCATGAGGCTGGGTTGACCCCGGAGCCATTTGCAGTCTAAAAAATCCCGCCTCAACTGGGGATTGAACCATGGACCACCGAGCTAGGAAGCCAGTGCACTAACCACTGTCCTACCGCAGCTTCCAAAGAAATATAAACTGTAGTAAATTTTTTTGTTTTGTAAATAGACTTTGTAACTTTAACATAGTGACACCATCTTAGATTGTTCAGAGCATGTACCACATGTTATAGCATAGTGATAGCAGTGAGTCTAAGCTGCACACAAGCATAATAAAACAAAACAGAAAAAGCACATATGACTACAGCAAACACTAGCCTGGGACAAGCTGTTTAGTGGCTGAAAAACTTTTGAGGAGTTGAATTTTGTATGAAGGATATTTGTACTGGCATACGACCCTGTTAACTTAAGAGGAAAATTATATGAACAGGGCTGCCGTACTTGGTGTTAATTGTTTAACAGCATGTTGTGTGTTTTAAAGAAATGAAAAAATAACAGAACGTACACTGCTGTGAGTGTCAGTTAAAGGAACTGTGTAATAGAAATGTGACTATCTTTTATATTGAAATGTATATTGTCGTATGATAACCTTGTTATGTTTTAATATGTATTTTTTTCAATAGCGCGGTAAGTCATTACCTGAGTGCTAGAAAGGTAAAAGGGCTGAAATGCTAGTCTAGTGGGAGGAAGAGACTTTTTCTGATGATCAGATTATCTCCTATTGTATGCTCTGTATAGAGTTTCCTATCATCATCGCTTAACACACACAGTTCTAATTTATTTGTTTTGCTGCTATATTTACCCAGTTCTGAAAAGGCGTTGAGAGAAACTCTAGCATCCTTTGAAAATGCCTATCTATCTCGTTCACTGTCCCGGTTATTTGATCCAATCAATCTTGTGTTCACACCAACCACATCAAACCCTCCCACATCTGAGGAAGTTGACAACATTGTCAAGACAATTTCCAGGTTAGTTGTGTATCTTTCAGTTATGTTTTTTTTTTTAGCATTTTAAGTTTCATCTGAATGTTTTGTATCCTACATAAATGGACTTTTAAATCTTAAATTTAATTGTGTATTGAAATTAAATAGTTGTCACAAGTTGTCTCTTTCTCAACTCTTTACAGACCTACATAAAAGTGTAAGGATAATATATTTTCTTCCTTATTAACATTTTTGTTATTTTACAATATTCTGTAGTTATTTCCTGTCCCTGTTTCTGTCTGTTGTGTTTGTTACCACATTGTCTTCTTAGTTTTCATTTCTCAGTAGACTGTCCTGCTGTGATCTTTGCAATGATATTCTTACACTTTAGCCTGTCAGGACATCTATACATTGTTCTTAGATTTTAGCCTCTCAGGACATCTTTACATCGTTCTTACACTTTAGCCTGTCAGGACATCTTTACATTGTTCTTACATTTTAGCCTCTCGGGACATTTTTGCAATTATGTTTGTACACATTAGCCTCAAAGTACATCTTTGCAATTGTATTCTTACACTTTAGCCTCTCAGGACATCTTTGCAATTATATTCTTACACTTTAGCCTCTCAGGACATTTTTGCAATTATATTTGTACACTTTAGCCTCTCTGGACATCTTTGCAATTATATTCTTACACTTTAGCATCTCAGGACATCTTTGCAATGGTGTTTTTACACATTAGCCTCTCAGGACATCTTTGCCATATTTTTACGCTTTAGCCTCTCAGGACAGCTTCATTAATTGTTAAGCTGTCAGTGGAATTCATAGCACCTTCTATAAAACCACCTGTCAGTGGTGTACAGTTATATTGTTCCAGAATTCACTTAAATATGATAGTATAGTTTCGGTGTAACACAGGAGAGTCTTCTTTTTTGTTGATAATGATATCGGCCAATGCCAGTGTTCTAGTGTTATCTCAAAATGACTAATTCATATTGCTAAATATTTATTGTTAGCACTTCAAATGACAGTCTTTTATTGTGACCTTTGTAGTTACTCATCTTTTGTTTTTGACATTTTTTTGTGACAAATCTTTCTTGTTAATGTTTAGTTTAAGATGTACTGTACAAGCCAACGAGAGTTTATTATTTGTCTGTAGCGAGTTAAATGTGTCAAGTGTAGACAACAAGCTGAGCATCACAGTAGCCAAGAATGTGGCCAAGACTATCAAACTTTTCTGTGTCAAGAGTGAACAGCTGGTGAGACATTTGTTCAAGTCATTTATTTCAAGTTTTATCAGATCTGACAGGAATATAACAAACAGGAAAATAATGATGGTAATGTAGCTATTGCATGGTCAGTAATTATGTAGATTCTGTTACATAAAATACATAAACAGCTAACAAGGTACCACCACACTGAAAGTCACCTGTTTCATTGATCTTGATAATCTCGTATAATATAGCATAAATACCTGACTGATTGCAGCAACATTACACACAAAAATCACCTGTTTCATTGTTCTTGATAATCTCATGTATAATATAGCATAAATACCTGACTGATTACACACAAAAATGACCTGTTTCATTGTTCTTGATAATCTCATGTATAATATAGCATAAATACCTGACTGATTACACACAAAAATGACCTGTTTCATTGTTCTTGATAATCTCATGTATAATATAGCATAAATACCTGACTGATTATACACAAAAATGACCTGTTTCATTGTTCTTGATAATCTCATGTATAATATAGCATAAATACCTGACTGATTACACACAAAAATGACCTGTTTCATTGTTCTTGATAATCTCACGGATAATAAAGCATAAATAACTGACTGATTACATCTTACAGCACAACTACACACAAAAATGACCTGTTTATGTGTTCATATTTTGTTCTGGGCAGCTGTCTACTGATGGAGAAGCTAGCCAGGTTATTGGACCTCCATCTCAAGGACAAATCCGCAATGTTGGGGTGGTCAACACCTTGTACCAGTTCCATCAGGCAGTGTCTAAGGTCAACACTTTTCTTGTATTACTTGTCACAATCAAATAAATTCTTGTATTACTTGTCACAATCAAATAAATTCTTGTATTACTTGTCACAATCAAATAAATTCTTGTATTACTTGTCACAATCAAATAAATTCTTGTATTACTTGTCACAATCAAATAAATTCTTGTATTGTCACAATCAAATAAATTCTTGTATTACTTGTCACAATCAAATAAATTCTTGTATTACTTGTCACAATCAAATAAATTCTTGTATTACTTGTCACAATCAAATAAATTCTTGTATTGTCACAATCAAATAAATTCTTGTATTACTTGTCACAATCAAATAAATTCTTGTATTACTTGTCACAATCAAATAAATTCTTGTATAACTGTCAAGACATTCATTTATTCCTTTGTAAGCTGCTTGAAAATAGAAGCTTTTTTTCTTTTCTTCTGCAACAAATTGGATACTATTGGTTTCTATTCCAGCTCATGGGATAAGGCTTGACTTGTTGTCATGCACTACTTCCTTAATGTCTCTGCTACCACCTCATGCCATTTTTCTTGGGTCATCCTGACCTCCTCTGTTTTACTAATTTATGTCCACGATTGTTGACGCAGTATGCCAGATCACTTTATCTTCTGTCATATCTTGTCATACATCCTAATGTTATTCTAACAGTGTCACTGTTCTTGTCAATATTTTATGAGATGTTTTTGCGGAACAAGCTAATTGACCCTCTCCATGACGAATAAGTGCAAGTGTTCTACTTCAGCACTTTGTTTTTAAACTGTTAATAATTTGTTTCATTTAATTTAATTCTTTTTTTTTTAATTACTAAATGATATTGTATTAATTCTAGAGGTAATTTTGCACTTATTTTTCCTTGATGAAGACCTTTTTTGATAGATTGTATATAAATCTGACCTTCACCTGTATCATACTAGCATCTATATAAATCTGACCTTCACCTGCATCATACTAGTATCTTTATAAATCTGACCTTCACCTGCATCATCCTAGTATCTATATAAATATGACCTTCACCTGTATTATACTAGTATCTATATAAATCTGACCTTCACCTGCATCATCCTAGTATCCATATTAATCTGACCTTCACCTGTATTATACTAGTATCTATATAAATCTGACCTTATCCTGTATTATCCATATTAATCTGACCCTCACCCACATTTTCACATTAACCTTCTCCACCCCCGTCCCCTCTTGAAGTCATAAAGTATTTGCTAGTGCTGGAGTGTGTTTACCACATGAATGTTTTTAATGAAGCACATTGTCATACTGCTGTGGTAGATATACATGTGATGATGATGAAGCTGTTTGTCATGTAACACTCAAGGGGTTTATAGTAATGAGCATGTGTATTGTGTTTTAGATCACATGTGCATGACAAGTTTCATTGAATTCAGGTTCTGGTTGGCATCTCCCACTTTCCTGAAGAAGCCAAACAAAGCATAGAAGTGGCCTTGGAATCTGTTGTTCAATTGATGGGAACAGCCATCCAGCCACTGCTATCTTCCATATCAGACGCCCTAGAAGCAATTATCCTGACCATTCACCAAGAAGATTTCTCTGGGTGAGGTTCTAGAAAATGATTTGTGCAGTTTATCATATATGTAATGGTAGTCTGGTAGCCGTGCTGAGATCAACTATGTTAGGCCATGAGGCACAGATATCACAGCTGAACTATAAACTATATATCACTTATGGTAATTACAATGTCAGAAGAAGTATTCTGACCAAGCAGTTCAGCCAGGTAGAAAAAACACTGGGCCCCCAAGCCTCAGAGAAGACACTGAAGACTACTGGTAGACACTGTTTTAGTGTCCTAGGGCCAGGAATGTCTGCTCTGTGAGGGATTCAGATCTACAGCACATCACAACCATCTTGAGATACAAACTGTATGACAGTGAGGCAGACCCACTCACTTTATTAGTGGGAAAGATTTGCTTTTATTAGAGGGTAAATGGGGAAGAAGCAAAAAAGGAACAGCCAGGGAAGCTAAACCAAATGAATGTCCAGTAGGATATAATAAATATATTCATGATAATTCACAAACGGACAATGGACAAACACCATAGACAATGGAAATAACAGCAGGACCACCTGCAGAATGGAAGAAAAGACCAACCATCATGAAGAGGCATGTACAGCTGGCAACCTCCATGGTGCTGTAGTTATAACATGTGACTAAGGTGAGGCTGTGCTAGGGGGGTTAGTGAACCTTATTATATAAAACAAATAGCTACAGAGACCACTATTGTACACATCACATGGCACAGTCTTTCTGACAGGGGACCAACTCCAGTTATGGTCCAGCCATGTTAAGGAGCAGAAACAGGGAACATTCATTCATTTTCTTCTTTTTCACATTTTCCACACACACAACATTGACAAGAGCATTATCTGTTACTTGCACCATTTTCTTCTTTTTCACATTTTCCACACACACAACATTGACAAGAGCATTATCTGTTACTTGCACCATTTTCTTCTTTTTCACATTTTCCACACACACAACATTGACAAGAGCATTATCTGTTACTTGCACCATTTTCTTCTTTTTCACATTTTCCACACACACAACATTGACAAGAGCATTATCTGTTACTTGCACCATTTTCTTCTTTTTCACATTTTCCACACACACAACATTGACAAGAGCATTATCTGTTACTTGCACCATTTTCTTCTTTTTCACATTTTCCACACACACAACATTGACAAGAGCATTATCTGTTACTTGCACCATTTTCTTCTTTTTCACATTTTCCACACACACAACATTGACAAGAGCATTATCTGTTACTTGCACCATTTTCTTCTTTTTCACATTTTTTTCCACACTCGCACACGCTCACATACTCTCAATCACTCACTCACTCACGACAAGATGGGCTGAAAGGACAACTACGTCATCTGCTGACTCACACAGTATCATTGCGATCCTTGCCTTTCCTACTTTGTATTCTTCGACAACTGACTTGAAAGGAAGCACAAGCTGTACCTTCTTGCAGTACAGTGCTACATCTGACAGACCTGGTGGTGCTCCTAGCTATTTCCTCATGAACTTGACCTTTTGCTCTGTAGCTTCCACTGTACTGGTGCTTATTTCACATATTAGCAGTGGCCATAGCATTCAGCCCACACTGAAAACTGGAAGGAAGTGGATGTAGCTGTTGGTGCTGCCCAAGAGTCACTCAAGCTGAGGGAGGTAATTGGAAACACACAGACGAATAGATTGGGATTTGGCCATGGTGACATCCGCTGGTGGTCCAAGGCATCAAATAGGGAACACAGAAACATGGTCATTCAGGAGATACAAGGAGCTGAGAATGATAAGGATGCAAAATGCGGTGCAGCAGGCCCAACAAGTCCAATGGACCACATGGGAAGGAGCCCTGCAAAGGTCCTTGACATGGAATGATAATAATAATAATAATAGTTGCCCATCGCAAGCGAAGATAGTGACAGCTTCAGTCTTAAGTTGTGACACATCTGTGCCGTGATCTCATGTGGCTAATTAGTCCTTAATGGCCTTACAGGCCCTGCCACATACGGGGCACACATGGTTAGAGTCAATAATAGTGTTGCTGTGCATTCTGACCTTTCTTGCAGCACGCTTGCCTTCTGCCTTATCAGCTAAATTCTGTTCTGCAATGCGAGCGCCTTGAGTAATGTTTGTCGCCAGGCAGAGCGATCCTGTGCGATAGTCTCCCAAGAGGAGACATCAGTTTTGAAGCTGGGTAACGATGCTTTCAGTGTGTCTTTGAAGCGTTTCTTTTGTCCCCCTACTGTTCGCTTACCCATGGCAAGTTCGCTGTACATCAATTGCTTTGGGAGGCGTTTTTCGGGCATGCGAACAACATGCCCGGCCCTTCTAATTTGGGCCCTCCAGCAATGTGTAGATGCTTGAGATATGTGCTCTGTTGAGGACCTCAGAATTAGATACTCTATCATGCCACTTGATCCTGAGAATCCTGCGAAGACAGCTCATGTGGAAATGATTAAGCTTCTTGGCATGTCTGCTATACACTGTCCATGTTTCACAGGCATACAGGAGGGTAGTGAGCACTATTGCATGATATACTTTTATCTTGGTGGCGGCACTAATTCCTTGTCAATCCCAGACATTTACTCTTAGTCTTCCGAAAGCTGCACTTGCCTTGGCAATTCTGTTGTTGACCTCGAAGTTGATATTCGCATCTTTGGTAAGGGTACTGCCAAGATAAGCGAAGCTGTCCACCACTTGGAGACGTTGGTTCTTTACTGTGATATTTGGTTCACAGTAAGGTTTCCCAGGAGCAGGTTGCAACATTACTTCAGATTTCTTCGTATTGATATTAAGACCAAAGTCATCACACGCTACAGAAAGCCTCCTCATATTGTTCTGCATGTCTAGTTCTGTGCAGGTGTTGAGGGCACAGTCGTCCGCAAAGACCAGGTCAGAGAGCATTGTTTCATTCACCTTCGTAAAGGACTGTAATCGTCTCAAATTGAATAGCTTCCCATCTGTCCTATATCTGATGTGTACGCCGTCAGTACTGCCATGCGTAACGTTAGAGAGCATGGCAACAAATATCATACTGAATAGTGTCGGGGCGACCACACATCCCTGTTTGACACCGTTTGTGACGGGAAAGGGTTCAGAAGGTTCTCCATCATTCAATACGCGAGCCATCATACCTTCATGAAACTGGCGGACAATTGAGATGAACTTATCGGGACAACCTAATTTCGCCATAATTTTCCATAGTCCGTCCCTATTGACAGTGTCAAAGGCCGTGGTCAAGTCAATAAATGTTGTTTATAGGTCATTGTACTGTTTCCGGTATTTCTCCTGAAGTTGGCATGCGTCAAATATCATATCGACTGTCCCGTGCCCTGCTCAGAAACCACACTGACTCTCTGGGAGTAAGTCCTGCGATTCGAGATAAACAGTTAAGCGGTTGAGCAGGACCCAAGCCAGGATTTTGCTCGCAATAGATAATAGGGAGATTCCCCTGTGGTTATCACATGATTGATGATTTCCCTTTCGCTTGTACAGGGTGTTTATAAAGTCGCTGGGCAGTGAAATTTACGCCCGGGCGAGACTATGTCACCAGAAATGTGGTTTTCAATTGGGGCTTATTGTGTAATGCTGCACACGGGATTGTGGAACACAGCATTGGAACACAGAATATCATGACGTAAATATGCATCATTCGTGACGTAATTTCTAAAATATTTTTCAAATTCACTGCACAGCAACTTTATAAACAACCTGTATATGGGAACGATGGTGGCATCTTTCAATTCCTGTGGTATCTGTTCTTCATCCCAGACTGAGTGGAAGTCTGTTAGTCTCTGCAGCAGCATGCTGCCTCCAGCTTTATAAATCTCAGCAGGAATGGCATCTGATCCAGGGGCTTTGCCGCAGGACAGTAGACTGGCTGCTTTCTTTACCTCTTCCACGCTGGGTGGAAGGTCAAGTTTGACATTGACTTAACTTGCAGTATGCTTGCAATGGCTTGATGGTTGATGGATAATTTAAGATGACATTGAAGTGTTCTGCCCAGCGTTCCAAAATCTGCGTTTTATCAGTGAGCAATACCATGCCATCAGCATTTAGGACCGGTGATGATTGATTCAATTGAGGGCCATAAATTGCTTTCAGGGCATCATAAAAGCACTTTGAGTCATTTCTGTCTGCATGTTTCTGTATCTCGTCTGCTTTATTGCTGAGCCATGCATCATGCATCTTCCTGAGCTTATTCTGGACAACTCTGGGTATATTGGTAAAGGCTGCCTTTTTGGATGTTGAGGAAAGGTTGCTTTGATAGTCTCTACAAATGATATTTTTCAGCCAGCAGTGTTTTAATATTTACGTCATTCTCATGAAACCAGTCAGGGTTCTTGCATGTTGTATATCCCAGGCTCTCAGAGGCTGCAGAGTACCCATTTTTCCTCTATGGTGGTTTGACCGAGCTCAACATCCCTCAGACGGCTGTCCAAGTCCCTTGAGAAGCTCTCTGCGGTTGCTTCGCTTTTAAGTTTTGTTCACGTTGAGCCTCTTTGTGGGTTTCTGACTCTGGTGTCTTCTTGAGTTTTGATACAATCAGCCTGTAGTCAGTCCAGCATTCGGCACCACACATGGCCTTGGTCGCTCTCACGCCACATCTGTTGCTCCTTCTCATGACGACATAATCAATGAGATGCCCTGTTTGGTTTGAGTGGGGATGCGAAACATGGTGTTCGTGATGGACAAATCATGCATGGCACACAGGCTGAGTAATATGAGCCCATTACTATTACATTAGCCTATGCCATGTTTTCCAAGTATTCCATCCCAGGTGTTGTGGTCAGTGCCTACTCTGGCATTAAAGTCGCCGAGAATAATAACTTTCTCAGATTTAGGAACTGATGAGATAATAGAGTTAAGTTCGTCATAGAACTTTTCTTTTGTTTCCTCGGGATTTGTCATTGTTGGGGCATATGCACTGATCAGTGTGGCACTTCTGTTGCTTGCTAGTGGGACATGAAGGGTCATTAGGCAATCATTAACGCCCTTAGGAGATTTGACAAGTTTACGTACAATATGAGATTTAATGGCGAATCCAATGCCAGCTTCATGCCGTTCCTTGCTGTCCCGCCCACTCCAATAAAATGTGTAGCCACCTTCAGTTTTAGTAATCTGACCTTCTTCTGGTAGTCGCGTCTCGCTTAGGGCTGCTATATCGACATTATAGTGCACTAGTTCTTTGGCCACAAGTGCAGTCCGTCTTTCAGGTCTGTTGGCCAGGGTATTGTCAAGTAATGTTCGCACGTTCCACGTGCCGAAGGTAGGCACCTTCATTTTTTTCTTATTTTTTGTTTGAACGCATGATTGGGATACCCTCCAGCCATGTCAAGCTGGTCAGACTAGGCTGAAGCAGGCTATGTTCAGGGCACCTTTTCTATCCCCTTCCTCATGCCATGGAGGTGAGCAGAGTGATCCTGAAGAAGGCTGCTCAGGGGGCTGCTGGATCTCGCCGCTGCTTCAAAGTTCCAACGAGAAATGACCCTATGGCCTGAGCCGCCTGTGTGCAGGATTGTGGCTGCAGCTTGAGTGTATTCACACTTTCTGGTTCGCCACTCCCCCATCGCCACAGGTCTTTGAGTGTAGTGTCTGTATGTTTCTGTCTGAAGCTGTGACTTGCGCTGTAATTGGATTTAAGTGAGGAAGAGTTGGGCTAGTCGTCACTCTCACTCTCTCGTCTTGAATTATCTGGTCCAGTGGCAAGATATTATCGAGACGACTGGAGACAACACAGGATGCAGTGGTGAATCCATATATGGAATGATATATGGCATGTGGCACCTCTTAGACTCAGCTTCATTATCAGATCAACCTGCCATTGTCCACAAACCTTGTGAGATGGGGTTTGGTTAAGTTTTTAAGGACTATCTTCATTGCACACGGACAACTCCATCAGTGCTCCGATCTCCTCCCTTAGATCACACAAGGAGGATCTCAGCGCAATGCACGAACTCCGTAGCACCGGCAAGAATCCCAATGTGTGTATATAATGTATAGGAATCACACATTCTATAAATATTTTTTGTGGTGGGTAGGTTTCCTAATTTTTAAATTTAAAAATTTGTGAGATGGGGAAAGTCTGATAATGCTCAGTGCCCCCTGTGCCATGAGAGGCAGACACTTGAACATGTGCTGTCAGCTAGCAAGGTGTCATTAGGGCAAGGGCGATACACGTGTGGCACCACAACAGATTACTAAATGAGCTGGCTGCTACAATAGACCTGGCAAGGGTGAAGGCGAACAGCAAAGTCAGACCGAGCATGACAAATTCATACTTTCTGAGAGCAGGAAAGCCAGCACATCCCAGTTTACCATCTCTTCTTGACTGTGCAAATGACTGGGAGATAGCAGTACACCTACCTAGGCTAGGGGCATATCCAGAGAGTATCAGAAGATCTTGAAGATGGCCAGATATAGTGCTGCATACCTCATCATCGCACCAGATTATAATGATGAACTGAATGTGCCATTTGAATCCAGATTGGACGACCAACATTAGTTCAAAGTGGCCAAGTGTAGTGATCTGGCCACGGACTTGAGACACGATGGGTTCACTGCAAGGGTCATGGCTGTTGAGGTGGGTGCAAGAGGGCTCATGGCTGCCTCATTGTATGATCTACTGAAACTGTTGGGGTTGAGGGGACAGTCAAGAACAAGGGCACTTAAGAGGCTCAGCAAAACTGCGGAAAGGGCTTCATGCTGGCTGTGGAACAACCACAATGGGCTATGGAACTCAAGGCAGTAATTTGTTTTCAACATAGGGGTTACTTTCACAATTGCCTCCAGCTGGCAGAAAATAGGAGTGAATTTGAAAGCTACAACCAAGGTGGAGTGGGTTCAATTCTCTGCACAAGACAACAGGAGGCTGACACTCGGGAGTCATGACTCATTCCCCCCCCCCCCCCCCTTTAGAGTGTAAAGGAGATTAGCGGGCCAAAACACTTGATCGACTGGGGTACTGCTTCTGATGGTCAGATTGCCTCCTGTTGTATCGCTCTGTATAGAGTTTCCTTTCATCTTACTTTACCGTTTTCCTCTTTTTCACACTTTCCTCACACACCATTGACAAGAGCATTATCTGTTGTGACCAGATGGCCTACTACTATAACATTATTCGTGCTAATAGTTATCGTTTAGAATAAGTAAAGCAGTTACGACGTTTCCTCAGATAATTATGCAAGTTACGCTAGTATAAAATGAAACTGAAACTAATTATTATTGACCTAGGTGGGCCGCCCAACGCTTTCTTTAGGTGGGAGTTGCTATAGCAAATAGTGACGTAAATTGGAAGAAAATTGACTTGGAAGAAAAAGCAATAATAACCCAAAACTACCAATATACCTGGATGCTTGTAGTTTCATTTAACTTCTAGGATGTATGTAGTCAACGTGTTAATAGTCTGTTTCTGAAACAATAAAATGTCATTCGAGAGGCACTTACGTTGATTACAAATTTTGACAATCTGTATTCTAACAGATTTTTATCACATATAATATTTTCTGCTGAACTGCATTCTTTTGAATTCCTGAGGAATTTATTAGTTGTAGATCACAAACGTTTCTGTGTCTGAGATAGTATCTTGAACGTGGGAGCCGGACTTTTGTGGCAATCTGGGTGAGCGCCAGGTTACTGCATCGCCCAGATAGAACCATGTCCTAGTGCTAGGGCTCTCTAGATACTACTGACTTCTAGTTTATATGATTCTGCTAACCCAAAGTGGTGCATGATCTTGCCACCTTTTGATTGGTTATCTATATTTTATAATTTATTTCATTGGGCTCAGCTTCGCTGTTCTATAGACAATCTTGGCTATTCCAATTTACGTCACTATTTGCTATAGCAACTCCTGCCTAAAGAAAGCGTTGGCCGGCCCACCTAGGTCAATAATAATTAGTTTCGGTTTTATTTTATACGTCATAACTGCTTTACTTATTCTAAACGATAACTATTAGCACGAATAATGCTATAGTAGTAGGCCATCCGGTCACACTGTTACTTGCACCATTTTCTTCTGTTTCACATTTTCCACACACAAACACACACACCATTGATAAGAACAGTATCAGTTTGATTAATCAATACCCTTTAGCTCCCCAAGGAGCATAGGCCTTCAACAAACACATGTCCTGAAAGAGACAGATAGTAGTATCAGTTAATTGCACTATTGTCTTCACAGCCCAGCACCAAGCAAGTCAGAGACTGAGCCACCTTGTTCATTGTACATGAGAGAGCTTCATAGTTTCATCACAAGATGTCAGACAGATTATCTGTCCCAGTTCAAGTGTCAGGATTTTATAATGGACAGGTTGGTTATTTTTCATTGCAAAATGTCTGAGCCTTTATGTTGTCTCAATTCAGAATACAAGCATATCATGTGACTACATTTAGTTATAAGCAGGGTTCGTAGCGACCTGGAAAAACCTTGAAAAACGAAAAAAAAAATTGCAGGCCTTGAAAAGCCTGAAAAAATGGCTATAAGCCTTGAATTTTCCGCATCGGACCTTGAAAAATAATACGAAATCGAAAGTTCGTTACTTTGTGTCCATTTTTTGGTAATTGATGGTATTTTTCGCAACAACAGACGCGACGAGTCTAAAAATAAATCTACGTTTACGCCATTAACGCAAAGCGCCGAAAACGAAACCGCCGAAAACTTCTGGAAATGGAAGTGCGCAAAGGGAAGTAAAATTGTAAAGTTACCCGTACAATTTTTACTTCCCTTTGCGCAAAGTTACCGTACAATTTTTACTTCCCTTTGCGCATTTCCAGAAGTTTTCGTTAACGACATAAACACAGATTTATTTTTAGCACTCGTCGTAAGTAATAAATTCATTTATCTCATTTATAAAACCTATTTAAATAAGTCCAGTTTATAGATAGACCTACTGTACTTGCGTCTGTATTTACAATGTAGGCCTATTTACAGTTTAATTTTTAACCATGGCCAAAATTAGCCTATAAGCAAGCGTTTAAACAAAATTTCTTGGTTTACCTCTGCATACGGGAATATATTTGACACAGTTTAAGATGGTCAGGAATAGAAATTGATGGCGATTTAATATCCTATAGCCTACCCTGTTATCAGACCCATGTCCCACTGTTCATTTCACCACAGTTTTTGGAAATATATATATTTTGAATGCTTTTTTATTATATTTATGATGAAAAGACTTATCCCGTTCTACCTCTGAAGGGTTATAGGCTAATTAGGATAGGCCTAGGCCTACATGTTTTCAATTTCAGATAACATGAATAACCGCCGATACACGAAAGTGGCATCACATCTGTCAAATCACTGTAATTGGGATAAATGAAAATCAGCAATTTTGTGGATCATCATCATCAGTTGCCATCTCCACAACGAAGGTTGGCTGTAATGGATCTCCAACGTCTTCTGTCTCTTGTCTTGGTGGTGCACTCTGATAGACTCTTTCCTGTCCATCTTTTGATGTTATCTTCCCACTTATAGCGCTGTCTTCCCCTTGCACGTTTGCCTTCAACTCTCCCTTCTGTTATGGTCTTCTTTGTGGATAGGCCTATGTTATTTAAAATTTTTAAATTAAATTTTTTTTAAAAAATCTAAACAAACAAACGAAACAAAACCCAACAAAAATAGTAAAGATGTGGGGGGTGTGGGGGGGGGTGGTAAAGGTCTCCAGTTAGATATTTAATAGATTTTCACTTATCATAAGTATTACCCTCCCAATTACTATATATATTACCTTTTGTTCTAGTTAAATATTGTTTGACTATTATGTATGCGTTTAGAATTTTGAATTGGTAAATATACAGTAGTAGCAGCAGTAGCGACCACCGGATACCTAGTACATAAAAAGAAAAAATGGATGAGAGAAGATACTTGGGATAAAATACAAGAAAGGAAAACAGCAAAACTTAAACTACTAGCGGCAAGTACACATAATGCAGTTGAATCTTGCAAACTAACTTATAACTTGTTAAATAAAGAAGTGAAGACAAAAACTCGAAGAGATAAAAGACATTTCATCAATGAACTGGCCGTAGAAGCTGAAAATGCTGCAAGAACTGGTAATAGTAGGTGCCTTTATCAAATTACAAAACAACTATGTCACCAGCCTACTGCTATGGAAACACCTGTTAAAGGTAAATTAGGGAATTCAATACCAACAGAAAAAGAACAAATGAAGAGATGGGCTGAGCACTTCATGGAGGTGCTAAACAGACCACCACCAACAGTAACACCTGATTTTAATAATGAAACACCCACAACCACCTTGCCAATAACTTGCGATGAATTCACGCTGGACGAGATCAAACAAGCCGTTAAAAGATTTAAAAATTTTAAAGCTGCTGGAGTTGACAAAATTTCAGGGGAAATGATTAAAGCAGTTAATGACAACAACCTCTTGAGAATTTTAGATATTATAAATGAAGTATGGAGAGAAGAACAACCACCACAACAATGGAAAGACAGTATTATTGTAAAGTTACCAAAGAAAGGTGATCTATCAGACTGTAATAACTGGCGTGGTATATCTCTATTATCAGTACCTGGAAAATTATTATGTTGCATGATGTTAGAAAGACTTAAATTGCATGCTGACAAAAAGATCAGAGAAGAACAAGCGGGTTTCAGGCCGAAACGATCATGTATTGATCAAATATTCACACTAAGAACAATTATAGAAGAATCAGTGGAAAGGCAATCGCCACTTATTATCACCTTCGTCGATTTTCAAAAAGCCTTTGATAGTCTACACCGCCCATCATTGTGGAAGATACTTACAATCTATGGTTTTCCAACAAAATATGTGAATATAATCAAAGCGCTATATGACAATGCAAGATGCTGTGTTTAGAACAAATAAAGGGAATACAGAATGGTTTACAGTAGAAACAGGGGTGAAACAAGGCTGTATTATGTCACCACTACTTTTTGGAATAGCTATTGATTGGGTTATGAGAAACTATACCCACAATGAACAATTGGGTATAAAATGGACAAATGGAAAATTCCTGGGGGACCTGGATTTCGCAGATGATGTAGCATTCTTAAGTTCAACACCAAGACAATTCCAAGAAGCAATAAATAATTTGTGTCATCTCTCGGTTAAAATAGGTCTCCAAATAAATGCCTCTAAAACTAAAGCTATGAACTTTTCTAACGAGACTTTTGATATCATCTTGAACGGGGAAAAACTACAGAAAGTTGAAAGTTTCAATTATTTAGGCAGTAAAATGACTCAGGATGGTGACACAACAAGAGAAATCCATACTAGAATTGCTTTGGCAGCTAGCGCCTTCAATAGATTATCTAACATTTGGAAATTACGATCATTGAATATACATACCAAGCTTCGTCTGTTTAATTCAAATGTTATCTCAGTGTTAACATACGGCTGTGAGAGTTGGAAAATAACAAAATCATTGGAGAACAAGCTGAATACATTCGAGAACAAATGTCTTAGAAAACTCATGAACATCAGTTGGAAAGAATTCAAGACTAATCGACAAATAAGAGAAGACTCTAGGCAGAAATATGTCTCCGACTATATAAGGAAAAGACGATGGTCATATATCGGTCATGTCCTACGAATGCAAAACAACAGAATACCACTACAGGCGCTCACTTGGGTTCCTGAGGGTAAGAGGAAAAAAGGAAGACCAAAAGAAACACTCAGAAGAACAATAATAAGAGAAGGAAGAACGTTGGGCCTAAATAATGTGCAAGAGCTAAGAGGAGTGGCGTCACAACGAACAACCTGGAGAGCACTGGTTTCTGCCTTATGTGCCGTGTTTGGTGCTTAAAGAATTTATTATTATTACAGTAGAACTCCATTTATCCGAACCCCAATTATCCGAACATCCAATTATCCGAACACTTTTTCCAGAAAAAAAAAAAAAATTCAGTCTCCACCAGTCACGTTAGACTACAGTTCTGAATCTTTTGATGCGGCAAGCTTCAAATGTGTGCGAACAATTTGTAGACAATGAGATGGGCTAATGGACGGTCGCTTACGTACATGAAGTCAGTTAGATCATAAAGTCCGTTAATATCTGGTTTACCAATCCAGTATACGTGTGAGTTCTAGGCAGAACACTGGCTAAACAGACAGTTCAACTTAAAATAATTGTGTCTGCTACTACAGCAGAATAATTTTGGTGTACACGTATTTCTCTGTGCGACCTGGCATCTTCCAGTAGGCCTAAAGCATATAAAAGGAACCGCAATGTTTTGTCAATTGAAACGAAAACAGAAATTATCAAGAGACTAGGAAAAGGTGAAACTGTGTCTTCATTTGCGAGGATTTTCAATGTTGAGAAAGCTACCGTCTCTGACATCAAAAGTAACAAGGATAAAATTATGAGTTTTGCATCGAAATTGGATAGTGAAAATGGGTCGAAGAAACATAAAACCATGAGAAATGCGAAAGATTTGAAATTGGAAGAGGCTTTGTATATATGGTTTGTGCAAAGAAGAAGCAAAGGGGAACCTATCTCTGGCTCTCTATTGTGTGAAAAGGCACTTCAGTTCAACAGTCAACTTGACGGTCCTCCTGACTTTAAGGCTAGCCAGGGATGGTTAAGAAACTTTAAATCTCGTCATGGCATACGAGAATTGGAGATTCAAGGGGAATCTTCATCTAGCGATGCAACTGCCGCTGAAAATTTTAAAGAAACATTCTTGGCTTTTTTTGAAGAAGAAGGTTATTTACTCGATGATGTGTATAATGCCGATGAGACTGGCTTATACTAGAAATCATTGCCTCAAAAATCACTTGCATCTCAGCGCGAAGCAGCTGCCCCTGGGTTTAAAAAGTGCAAAGAGAGAGTAACAATTTTGGTAGCCGCGAATGCCAGTGGAAGTCATCGTTTACCGGTGCTAATGATCGGCAAAGCCAAAAAAACACGTTGTTTAAAGAATGTGACATGTCTCCCATTGTGCTACAAAGCACAGAAGAGTGCTTGGATGAATAGTGAAATATTTCTTGATTGGTATACAAATCAGTTCATCCCAAATGTGAAGAGGTTGAAAGAACAAGAAAAGAAAACTGGAAAAGTAATTCTTCTACTGGACAATGCACCATCTCATCCAGAGACGGATACATTGAATGCAGTTGATGCAAATTTTAAAGTAATTTTTCTGCTTCCCAATGTAACAGCACTGATTCAACCAATGGATCAGGGTGTTATAGCAAAGCTTAAAAAGATGTACAAGAAGGAAGTTCTGCGTCGTTTATTGTTGGCTGAAGATGAAGAAAGTGTGGTGGCGTTTTCAAAAAAAGCTTAATCTCAAAGACTGCTGCTATATGTAAGCTGATGCTTGGACCACCCTGTCACAAGATAATCTCAACAAGGCTTGGAATAGATTGCTTGGGAAAAAAGGAGGAATGAAACTACTGCAGTGGACACAAATGATGATTGTATAAATGAAGTTGTGGAACTGTTTCAAGCAATGCCCGGATTTTCGGACTGTGACAAAGATGATGCACACATGTGGCTAGAAGATGATAATGATTCTGGTTTTCAGTTTTTGAATGACGAAGAAATTTTGTCTTTTGTGCAAGAAGAAAACCAAATACATGTAGTGACCGATGATGAAGACTCCTCAGAAGTACATGATGTACTTGTAGATTATGAAGAAAACCCAAAACGTCGACCAAGTCCTGAAGAGGCCTTTATAGCACTAGAAACAGCGATGGCTTGGTACGAGCAAGAAGATGACAGCTGTCCTACACAGCTTCTGCTGTTGAAGAGAATGCGGGACTTAGCAGCCAAAAGCAGACTATCCAGTTTGGCGCAAAAGAGGATTCCTCATTATTTTAAATAGTGGGCTACATCTGTGCAAGTACATGTATACGTAAGTTGCGCCTGGTTTTGAATTGTTTGTAATGTTATTTTGAAAACATTTCTCTTTCTTAACAAAAATAATTAATACAAGTAGTACATGCACTGCAGTGTAATGAAAGATTTTGGTGATACAGTGATCTAATACAGTGTGGGTATTATTATTACAGTACAAGTAAATATGTTTTATAGTGTATTTTCCTTGTGATTGTTAATTATTTTTAGAAATATGTGTACATGTACTCGATACATCATGTAATCCAATTATCCGAACATTTGATTATCCGAACGATGCTCGGTCCCATGGGGTTCGGATAAATGGAGTTCTACTGTATTATTATTATTAAATATACATAGCTTAGGCCTACTCATAAGTTATTTGTGTTCCTTTTTTTTTTTTTTTAAACTAACACTACTAGGAGACCTACAGATGTGACATCATTTGTGACCAAGGAAAAAAAACTCTTGAGAGCTGAGATTATTTGGACTCTTTTTTTTTCAGTGAAAAGTCACCATAGTTTTAATTCAAATTTCATACGCAACAAGGGACATATTCTCTTCTGTGATAGTTTTGATTCAGCCTTCAGCTTTATTTCAAGACCTGAAATTCAGATTGGTGCATTTGGAACAGTAGCGGAAAATAGGAAGCATTTTCCTGTAGCACTGAAGAAAAAACAACTCAAACTGAAAAAGACAAATCATCCTGTGTTTTGTGCGACAGAAGATAAGGCATGCCGACAGTCACCTGGCATAATACGAAAAGATTTAACCTTATATCCACTGTTCACTCCAATGATAATATAAACAAGACAGTTAGAAAGACAAATTCTTTAGGGCAGAACAATTCAGAAGCCAGTGCTTGCAGAAAAATACAGCAAAAGTATGGGAGGTGTGGAAACTTCAGCCAACTAGGTGCAAGCTACCCCTACCCACACAGATCCTATTTTTATATTATTTCTTAGTTTAAACTGCCCTGGTCAATGGGCACATAACCTACAATACTGCCAACTCTACAAAAAAAGATCAAAGCGAAGATCAGGATGTCAGTATGACTCTTATTGAACCTGCTAGGAGCCGCGCTAGCGTAGTGGTTACCACACCGCTCTGGCGACCGGGTGATTCAGGATCAAACCCGGGCGATGGCATTTGAGGATTTTTCGTCGACCGGGATTTGGACTGGATTAACTCGAGACCTGGCGAGGACATTTGAAGTAGTGTCGTCAACCAGGGATTGGCGGCTCCTGAGCTGACCCAGCTCTAATGGGTACCTCCGAAATCGACGAGTATCTGCCTGAATGGCGAGGGACACCTGTCTCTGTACAAGAAAAAAGGGATACTCACGTAAAATCAATGTCAGGTTAGACATTAATAATAACCTGAGATTTCGCCTCGAGTATTAGCAGGCGTACGGAAAAAAAAAAATTGAACCTGCTATTCTTCGACGCAATGTGACACCTTCAAAACCACAGGTCACAACAACACGACTTACTGAGCACCACTTCATTGATAAATATGAAAGGGCAAGGTACAAACCAGACTGTAAAGTGTGTAAGGCTGCAGGGAACAGAAGCCAGACTTGCATGTACTGCCCAGATTGCAATGTACCTCTATGCCTGATACCCTGCTTCAAGTTATACCACACAGTCAAGGATTATCAACGTGGATCGTTGACAAAGACTCTTGCAGAGGCCTACAGCTACAACTTCAACCCCAATTAATGAAAAAAGCAGCTCAGACTCCAACTAGAGGTACTTAACTACTCAAACATTTACAAACGCTCATTGTCAGATGCCACAAATGCAGAATACATTAAAAAAAGACAAACATGAAAAATACAGTTTTTTTAAACATTTTATTCCAATTTTATTAACCTTTTATGTTGATATACGTGGTTAATCGTTAAATCAATACGTCAATCAAGCTTATTTTATTCATTACCATCCATGTCACTAACATTTTATTGCGCTGATGTTGAACAATTTCACTAAAAACTTGGAAAAGATGTCTGTTTTTCAATCTTTTATGAATTTAAAAAAAAAAAAAAAAAGTTCTTTTTAAAGAAATCTGCAAACACCCTTGGTAATGGGAGACGGTAATGCTCCGGATTGCTGATCAGCAAAGTGATAATTATATCTGAGAAAATTAGATGAGGAAAATACACTGGCCAACAACAAAAAAATTTTTTTTTCTTTCTCTAATATTTCTATGTTTTTCTAGTCAATTTTAATGCGCTGTTTTTAAATCTGCAAACGGGAGCCGCGCTGGTGTAATGGCTACGACGTTGTACTGGCGACCAGGTGTTCATGGTTCAAACCCGGCCGTCGGCGTTTGAAGAAATGTTTACGACCGGTTTGAAGAAATGTTTACGACCGGAAATTTGACTGAATAACCTGAACGGCTCCTGCACATAAATCCCGTGTGGATGGGAAGGAGCGAAGCTCCTGACCGGGTTGGAAGGAAAGTCCACTGACCTCCCAGCCTCGCAATGACATGTCATTGGGCCGAAAGAGCTGGAAAGCTCGAGTGCCGCTGGTTATAGAAAAAAAAAAAAATCTGCAAACCGTTTTTCTCTATCAGGTCGGGATCTCTAGAAATACGCAATTGAAGTTTTTTAACAACGCATACAGTATTACAACATCATTCGTACAAGAAGTATAACAGTTATGTAGGCATGAATTTCTTTGCAGTCGACTTTCGTCGGTGAATGGCATGTGGTACATTGCAATGAAGCATCCAACAATAATCGGCAAGCATGGTCACACTCCACTGTCCTTGATAACGTGACTCCATTACGGCGATATCTTGATGGAATCGTTCTCCATGTTCATCGCTGACTTCGCCAAGGTTGTCAGGGAAAAAGTGAAGATGCGAATCGAGCAAATGGATTTTGAGGGACATGTTACAGCCCATAATTCTGTATGCATCTATGCACTGCTTAACAATATGCACATAGTCGACAGATTTGTGATTTCCCAGAAAGTTCTTGACGATCGATTTGAATGCCATCAATGCGCGAAGTTCACTACCATGTAACAAGTTCTCGAATTGTTTGTCTGCAATAACTTTCCTAATCTGAGGTCCTACAAAGATACCTTCCTTTATCTTTGCATCGCTGATGCGTGATGCCATATGATGATGGATGGCATCCGCATGTCTGGTTTTGTGTAGTGTGTAGATGTGTTCAGTCAAAACAATGTTCATGCAACAATAACAGGGCAATCCACATAGGACGTCAGTAAACTCACGACGTATAAAGTCAATGAGTCTTGAAACAGCCGTTGACGTTTTTCTTCATTATTTATTGTGGACGCCACAGTGACAAAATGGTTACGCAAATGTGTAGGCACATCAAACAGTCATTATCACAGCAACATTCAATACAGCAATAAACGGTAGACAGCATTACAATGATGAGTCAGATGCATGTTATATTTCAAAGTGCTGTAAATGTAGTCAGGTGAACAACTCCATCCTTTTCTATAACAGCCAGGAGATAACCAGATGTATGAGATCAGTTCACTCTCCTTAGTTTGACTTCAGCAAGACAGACACGTCTGCCGAAGTATAAATAATGTCCTCAAGAATATCCTCTAGATAATAAAGGTTTTCTAAACCTAGTTCATTTAACAAAGTAGCAAGTAATGGTCCTTGGTACATGCATCAACCGATGCAGTACAATGCAGCGACATGTGAGCTGGGAAAGAACATCTCGTGACGACGACTTTCGGAGACAGGCTATGAATCGAAATCGCTCACGACCCAAAATCGATAGAGTTAATGAAAAAGTCAATTTACCTTGCTTTCATGAAATACACAGAAATATCACGCCTCCCGACATGTGGGAAAACACTAGAGGTATTATCTCGACTAAACGAAATATCCATAAGAGGACTACACATCCCTGACAGAACAAAAATAGCGGAGATCCCCTCTTCAACGAGGCATCTCTTTCGCCATTCCAAATCGCTCACTCCCACTAGTGGTGGGCGGAAACCGATCGACAAACAACAAGACAAGTCATGCGCAGTCCAGCGCAAAAATGACCACAGCTCAAAAGTTAACTGCATTCGATACCAACGCGAGAAGACAAATGCTTACCGAGAAAAGTGACTATAAATTACAAGCAGTTGTTGCCCTTGCGTTATAAAACAGATATTGAAATAAAACGATGTTGCGAGAATTTATCACGCAACAGGAACACAGCATTGATCTCTGGCTGTATAACTCTAGACCAATCTCCCGGACACGTGCCGTTGTTGGAGTGGTATAACGAGCTACTCGCTCTGGATTTATTTAACGATGAACATGTTCCCACCAAAGCAAGGGGGATTCGCGGCATGCGAACTGCTATCGTATTTCTTTCGCTCTAGCGATATTGAGCTCTCGGCTCCTGCAATGCCAACCTTGCCGTTGGAAATTTGTATTGGACAAACTCCACTCTTTCACTGTACCGTGAACCGCTGTAGACAAAAGAAATGCATCTAATGTACAACTTCAACCATAACTCAATCTCTAACATATAGCTCCCATTAATCCTATGCTACCCGCAACTCAATCCAGCTCCCCTTCACCCGCTATGCACAACGATACATAAATATTTCTGACCACGTGTCACTCAATCTCACACTACTTCCCTTCCCCGCTTCAACGAAAATCTTACTGGTACGTAAACAAACTCCCGACACTGTCTGACCTTAATCTTTTGTTACGTGAATCTACCTGGTGTCAAAACATTCAAACTAGGGAAATTTCCTGTCAGAAATTTCTTGGTCTCCTTTTTAACATTTCCCTGCTTAACCCAAAAATTAAATTACTCCTCTTACTGCATTACCAAACATTTAAGGCACAATAAAATAACATACGCACGCACCATTAGATGCTGTTACCAACAGATTACTGGGGACAATGAAGATAGAGATGTATATATAAAGATATTTATTAGTTTGTATACTTGTTATGTTTGGAAATATTTGGTAATATTTTGAGTCTAAGATTAGAACTCTAGTCAAAGGGCGAATACTCATTTTATGCTTCGAGTGAAAGTAAATATATAGTCGCCCCACTTGAATATAGTTGAAAGGTTAACATTAGCGCATGCCCAATGAGACGATGAGTCATCGTTGGGGCTTCCGTGATGATGGATGGATCTTGAAGGCTGTCGGACTAATGAGAGTCTGAAGTTTTTCGATATTGTGATTGATTCTGGGGAAGAGAGGAGTTTTCTCTCAGTATACTATGATGGTCGATACTTCGCCCAGAATATATATGTTAGTGTGCTAGTTACTAGTATTTCATGAACTTAAGGTAAAGAAGGAACATTTTTCTAAAACTTTACCTAGGCCTAACAACGCCATAGATGTCATATCATATATATATATATATTTGATGGATCGTATGTAGACGATTCCTGTACTAGCAGCACTGTGAGTGGACATATGTAACATTCCTTATGGGTAAGGAAAACCCAAAGACATTAGATGAGCAAATGAACGGAACTTTCATTTATAGGGAAGATATCTTTTGGATGAACGTCGCTCACTTGGACCGGCGCCATTTTGAATCCCACTGTTGGTCTATTTGAATTGTCAGTCAGAGAACAGAGATATCTTATTACCTGATGGTGATACCAAGACCTACAATGTATTGAAGTCTACTCATTGTTATTTGAGATTGTCAACCTTAAAAGAAAGACCCTGTTGAAGCTAAAGCCTAAAAGACTTAGCCTGAAAGACATAGTCAGCAGAGGGTCTGTAAGGGAGCATTGTGATGACCATTATTATTGTTAACTTAAACTGATGCTACTGGTCAGTGGAGGTATGAGACGATAGACTATCATAACTATATATTTGCTCCTATCGTCCGATTATATTTACATGCTAAGAGATTGCCAAATTGCTGTTGCCACCCATTTGTCAAGTATCCTATGATGTATTGTGTCAACCTGTTCCAATGACTGTCAACCGTGCTGTCAGAGTGTGTATCATTAAACTGTCTGAAACGTCTACAGTAGTTCCAGTTATCATTGACTTCCAACCGTGAGGGTATGAGTGCATTACTACCAATTTGTCAACTCTACAGAACCATTCATGCATTCGCATATTGACACTCATATTTACACTCATTGTCAACACTACATTCTTGTCGGGGCCTCATTACGTTCCGGGACAAGGTGACCTATATGACCAACACTGTGCCGGGTTTGAGTTGACCACGTACTCTCATCAGGCAGACGAGTACATACAAACATTCATTCCATCAAGCAATATCACGAAAATAAGCATTTATCAGATGCCCAATAGAATTACACTTGTAAATATACAGAAATTAATGGTGGTTTATCCAACACTCTACATACTACAGAGTGCCCATGTATTAATAGCTAACCCTCACACAGTGAATATCTCAAAACTTCATGCACTCCTATATACTGCCAATTATCCTAGAAAGAATTAGGCACACTTTACCTTTACATCATTCTACAAGGATAGTAATGGATGGCACTACGTTTATAAAATATTAGTTAACTTCCCAAAGAACCATTCATTAATCAGGCTATGACTCAATTTAAGAACCCACTAATATTACGGCTCTAATAAAATATGAACATACCAGTTTATCGCGTTTTCTTCCGCGGGCAGCAGAACGATAAATGCTAGATTCACGGTAGTGAATTTCATCAGACAAAGGGGATCTGTTAAAAGACCGCTCGGGTTTATATACAAGAAAATCCCCGCGGACTTTCAGCCTACGTCATAGCTATAGCATCTTACTAACCCAATGGAATCGCTTACAAAATTTATAATGGGGTCTACACCAATAGATTTGAAAGCACGTCATGACCTGTTTATCCCAACCGCGCGCATTTCCCACTTACGTCATATTGCGTGAGCCAAACAACGGAAACTTTCCACCCCGTAAATATCTCACGCGCTGTTAAACAAAGACTTGACCGCGATAATTCTTTAACAAAGAAACTGGGACGAGATCGCGATTAATTTAACAAAGAAAATCCTCGTGATCGCAAATTAACTTTAAAGAAAAGAAAACTGGTGCAAGTATAAACTAAACCTACCGTCATAAAACGCAATAAAATACCTACAGAAAAAGACCAAACACATAATAATTAGAAAGAGAAGAAGACTGGGCCTGTTGAAAAGACAGAATTACAGTACAGCATCACAAAGAGTATGAATGCTAATTGTTCCTGTTGCGCACTGGTTTTATACACGCTGGATTGGGAGCCGCGCTGGTGTAATGGCTTCGGCGTTGTACTGGCGACCAGGTGTTCATGGTTCAAACCCGGGCGTCGGCGTTTGAAGAAATGTTTACGGCCGGAAATTTGACTGAATAGCCTGAACGGCTCCTGTGATAAACCCTCTGTGGATGGGAAGGTGCGAAGCTCCTGACCGGGTTGGAAGGAAAGTCCTCAGGTTCCCCAGCCTCGCAATGACATGTCATTGGGCCGAAGGGCTGAAAGCCCAAGTGCTGCTGGTTAAGGAAAAAAAAAAAAAAAAAAAAATACACGCTGGATGCATCCTTACGTCTATCCCTGCTGGTCTTATGTTTGATGCCAAATTCCAGCAGTCTTAGCCTTGATGATTCTCTAATAGGTGATCATGAATTGCCTTCAGTATTCTCTCTTATCCACGTTCAATTCACCTTCTATGGGTGCTCTTGAAGCTAGTGTGTCAGCTCTTTCATTGCCGTGTAGCCCTGCATGACCAGGACAGTAAATCCATATTAGTTCTTGAAGATTCAATACTTCTATGGAGGTTTTCCATTCATGTTGGAGCCATCTATTTTGGACCTTTCGAAGCATGGATTGTGAGCCTGATACAATAACTGCCTTTGTAAATAGTCTCAGACAGCCATCTTAAGGCAGCAGTAACTGCCTCTACCTCCATTCTCATGCTGGAGGTTGTTATCATGTAAGCCCCCCTATGTTCAGCGACAGTCCTGCGCTTTACTCTAGCAGAGAAGCCCCACCCTGATTTATTACCATGAATATTTCTACCATGAGTTTTCTGTATCCTGCTGTTTAGCTGTATGGTATTAAATAGCTTATGTTCCCTTTTTTGTGCCCATTACTGTCAGTAACAGACTGATTAGTTGTACTTTATGGATCTCAGGACTAACATTAATATTAATCTGTCTCCAGCATCCTCCCTCTAGCCAGTCGTTGTGTTGAGCTGTTTGTTCGGCATGCCAGTCTAGTACGCCCGCTTGGAGAAGGAGGCAAACTCCGAATGGCTGCAGATTTTGCTCAGATGGAACTAGCAATTTCGCCACTGTGCCGTCGACCAGCTGACCTGGGCAAAACTTACAGACTTCTGCGTGCATTCAGGTTTATTGGAATTGTCATCCGTAAATTTTACTTATGATAGTATCTGCCATCCACAGAATTCCAAAATTTAGTCAAGTTTTCATTTGCTATTTTTATACTGATTCTTATTTTGTGTTTACTTTCTTTTCTTTATTGTTTTATGCTTTCTGTTACCACGTTGTCTTGTTTATTTTGAGTTTAATACAAATTTTTTAATTTATGTCTGGTTGTTTCAGTTCTGAATTTTCAACCCTCAGTTCCTTATATTTCTTCTTTTCTGTATTTTTCAGCTTTAGAGGTACATTTATTGCCAGAGAATTGTGATGTGAATTTATTTGAACCTGCAGGAAATGGTTTAACTTTCATAACATCATTTGTAAATTGTTCTTGATCATGATGAAGTCAGTCTGATTTCTGTTTCCTGAGCTTGTTCATGTAAATAATGTCACACTATTACATTTAAACTCAGTGGTTTTCTTCACAGAACTCTGTGTCTCTTTTGTTTCTTTTTTCACACCTGAATATTCTTCCTCTTAAATAATTCTTCCTCTTCCAAGATCTCGTATTTGTACATCAAATTTTACACACCTTCATACTTGCAAACTTTCGCTATAAATACTTCTCATATTTTATTGAACACCTTCATACTTGCAAACTTTGGCTATAAATACTTCTCATATTTTATTGAACACCTTCATACTTGCAAACTTTGGCTATAAATACTTCTCATATTTTATATCTGGCGACCTACTTTTGGACCTTGCAAAACCTCAGACTGACCTCTTCTGAAGTTGCTTTAGTTATGTGGGTGCTTTAACACATAATGCTTTACCCAAGTCTGTCAAAACTAATAATTACACCAGATTCAAAAGAGATCTGCATTCACATGTCATGAAATCGTGTACACACATTTAATGACAATTCTGTTTCAGTTATTACAACATTTCCATGAGCATTTACTTGTCAATGTCATATTTTATATTTTAATTTGAACTTTAAATATGAAGTAGCTTTAATGCTCCCCCCCCCCCTTCTCTCTTCTCTGTGTGCGTGAATGACTGTGAGTAAATCTACTTGTTTGTGCTCAATCACTGAATGTGATGATCTTGATTAATTGTGATTGGAGTTATTAATATTTTAATTTTAATTTATAAAAACATTGAGAATTGTATTGCAGGGCAGAAATGTAAAAAGGCAGTTATGCTTGTTTCTTTACCTTGTTGAAATAAAGATTTTGTTCGTTCGTTTCATATTTTTTAATGCATGTGTCCAATAACTGTCAGCACATCTGTAGCTTTCCCAGACTTAAGAAGATTTTCCTAGTGATCCTCTATTTGCTGATCACTGAATTCTTGGGTTGATGTTTATACACCAAAAGTATATTTAATAAATATGGATCAATGCCTTCTGGTTTGGATGATGGTCTTGGAACTGACTCAGTGGTTGTCTATTTAGCTGTTCACTGCATTCTCATAATTCTCTTGAGGAACCATATATCTGAAATCGAGAGATTGAAGTGAGTGTCTCTGAGAGCTGATTTAATTAAAACGTCTCTCACTGCCAACTTTTTCATCTACAGAATATTAAATATGTGTTCATACTTATTTTTTGTTCAGACCACTGCTGTTCCAGACACCAGAACATATTTCTCAGAGCCCAGCCTTAGGGGAAATACTACCATACAGTGTGACCTTGCACCTACTTTTTGCCAGAGCTCCTCCAGAGCTGAAGTCCCCACACCAGGTAAAAATCTTGATGAGTGTCATTATACCTGACCCACATAATGTAATGAGAGGTAGTCAACAGCTGAATAGTTAAAAAACCATGGGGACATAAAGTTGTGGAGAGACATGTTCACCTACACCACCAGGCGTGGGTGGTACTTGAAGAAGGAAGATGTTTGACAAGTTCAGTCTAACTTAAATTTATTGATAATATCATTGACAGTGACGAGAAATAATCAGATGGACAAGATTAACAGTCTCAAGAGAGAAAATAGAAGAAATATTTGAGGCATTTCATGGATCTTGTTGCGTAGTTAATAAATAGTATTTGTATGTTACACATTTGGTTTGTCTACACGTTTGATTTGTCAGCAATGTGGAAGCCAGCTCACTGTGACTGAGGATCGGTCTGGTGTGACATTTCACATGATCTTGTGTTTTTATTTAACATTATCTGGGACAGAAAAGGTGATAAGAATTATTTTATGTTGAATAGCTTTAGTCTATCTCTTTAGTACAAAACAAGTTGGCATTTGAGTAGGACTTGATCACAACAACTGTTACTGTAGCTTTGTTGACACTTCCTGTCTTGTTACATATTTCAGTATTTTTTCATAAACTCGAGGAAATTGTATAGTAGTTGGAAATCTAATGATGTGAATTTGTTACATGATTAGGTTCATTATTCTGATAAATGTTATCAGCACAGGTCAGAGATTAGTGACATGGGATATCAGAGTTACAGGTGGAAGTTGTAGTAAATTTTTTTTAACTTCATCTGTACAATTAAAAAGAAATTGTTTTAACAGTTTGAACTGTTTTATGTCCGTACAAAGAGACATTTTTTCAAGCCTCATATTAAAGAGCAATTTGTAGGGGGGGCATCCACTCTGGGGGCACCAAGAATAAGGGAGTTCAGATACAGCGAATCTCTGTATTCACCAGCACAACATAATACTCTTTGCCCCAGGTACAGCGAATTATTCACCAGCACAATATAATACTGCTGTTAGCCACAGGTACAGCGAATCTCTGTATTCACCAGCACAACGTAGTACTGCCATTTGCCCCAGGTACAGCGAATCTTTGCATTCACCAGCACAACATAATATTGCCGTTGGCCCAGGTACAGCAAATCTCTGTTTGCCCCAGGTACAGCTAATCTCTGTATTCACCAGCACAACCATAATACTCATGTTTGCCCCAGGTATAGCGAATCTCTGTATTCACCAGCACAACATAATACTGCTATTTGCCCCAGGTACAGCGAATCTCTGTATTCACCAGCACAACATAATACTGCCTTAGCCCCAGGTACAGCAAATCTCTGTATTCACCAGCACAACAAAATACTGTTTGCCCCAGGTATAAACATGTTTGCTACGGCTCCAGTAAAGAGAAAAATCTATTATTCTTCTGTCTCCAGGTGTCTGATTGGTCAGTTAGTCGATACTCACAGTGGTTGGATGACCATCCTTCAGAAACTGACAGACTTAAAGTCATCAAGTAAGTCAAAGCTAAGTTGACTGGAAGTTAAATATCCAGCATACCCATATCGTGAACATGGTATTGTTTAGTAGGGTAGAAAAACTGATAAAGTTATGAAGTGATCTATCATAAAGGAACTGGCCAGACCAGATTCTGTACACTGTCCTAGAACTTTAGAAGATAGAAATTACAGTCAGCCTACAAAAGGAGAAGGCATATGGTTTGATGAGTATAAAAGTAGATACTGATTTTTATATACATCAGAAGGGAGCCGCGCTGGTGTAATGGCTTCGGCGTTGTACTGGCGACCAGGTGTTCATGGTTCAAACCCGGGCGTCGGCGTTTGAAGAAATGTTTACGGCCGGAAATTTGACTGAATAGCCTGAACGGCTCCTGTGATAAACCCTCTGTGGATGGGAAGGAGCGAAGCTCCTGACCGGGTTGGAAGGAAAGTCCTCAGGTTCCCCAGCCTCGCAATGATATGTCATTGGGCCGAAGGGCTGAAAGCCCAAGTGCCGCTGGCTAAGGAAAAAAAAAAAAAAAAAATATACATCAGAATGTTTTTTGTAAATGACGTGAGCACATCAGACATGGACACATAGGTAAGAGTGATAGACCTTTTATATGTACATTCAGAATTGTTGCTCCCGGGAGATCATGTATAACAGATTAATTCAGCATAGTGTGTAGTTGGATGTAAATGTTTATCACTGATCATGCAGACTGGGATTTTCTCCATTTCTCTGTCAGACTGGGATTTATTTTTATTTCTCTGTCAGACTGGGATTTATTTTTATTTCTCTGTCAGACTGGGATTTATTTTTATTTCTCTGACAGGCTTGGGTTTTGTTTTTTTTATTTCTCTAACAGACTTGGATTTATTTATTCTTTTCCCCAACAGACTTGGATTTTTTGTTATTTCTCTGATAGACTTCGATTTTTTTGTTATTTCTCTGAAAGACTTGGATTTGTTGTTATTTCTTTAACAGACTTGGATTTTTTGTTATTTCTCTAACAGACTTGGATTTTTTGCTATTTCTCTAACAGACTTGGATTTTTTGTTATTTCTTTAACAGACTTGTTATTTCTTTAACAGATGTGGATTTTTTGTTATTTCTTTAAGACTTGGATTTTTTGTTATTTCTCTAACAGATTTGGATTTGTTATTTCTCCGACAGACATGGATTTTTTTTTTCTCTGACAAACTGGGATTTTTTTATATTTTTCTGACAAACTGGGATTTTCTCGGACACTTGGATATTTTTTTTTTCCTCTCACAGACTTGGATTTTTTTTTGTTATTTCTCTGACAAACGGATTTTTAGTTATTTCTCTGACAGAGGGATTTTTTTTTTAATAGTTCTCTGACAAACTGGGATTTTTAGTTATTTCTCTGATAGAGGGATTTTTTTTTTTTTTTAATTTCTCTGACAAACTGGGATTTTTAGATATTTATCTGACGGATTTATTTTTTGTTATTTCTCTGACAGACTGGGATTTTTTGTTATTTCTCTGACAGACTGGGATTTTTTGTTATTTCTCTAACAGACTTGGATTTTTTGTTATTTCTCTGACAAACTGGGATTTTTTGGGGGGTTTTTCTGACAAACTGGTTTCTTTTTGTTATTTCTCTGACAGACTGTGATTTTTTGTTATTTCTCTGACAAACTTGGATTTGTTGTTATTTCTCTGACAGACTTGGATGTTATTTCTCTGACAGACATGGATTTTTTTTTTTTTATTTCTGTGACAAACTGGGATTTTTTTTTATTTCTGTGGCAGACTTGGATTTTTTTTTATTTCTCTGACAGACTTTGATTTTTTTTTATTTTTGTGACACTTGGATTTTTTTTATTTTTTTTTTCTCTGACAGACTTGGATTTTTTTTTTATTTCTCTGACAAACTGGGATTTTTAGTTATTTCTCTGACTGGGATTTTTTTTTATTTCTCTGACAAACTGGGACTTTTAGTTATTTCTCTGACAGAGTTGGATTTTTTTTTTTTTATTTCTCCGATAGACGGATTTTTTTTTTTTCTATAAAAAACTGATTTTTTTTTCTTTGACAGACGGATTTTTTTTTTCTATGACAGAGTTAGATTTGTTTTATTTCTCTGACAAACTGGGATTTTTAGTTATTTCTCTGACAAACTGGGATTTTTTGTTATTTCTCTGACGGATTTTTTTAAAAATTTCTCTGACAAACTAGGATTTTTTGTTATTTCTCTGGCAGACTTGGATTTTTTGTTATTTCTCTGACAAGCTGGGATATTTTTTTTTTTTTATTTCTCTGACAGAATTGGATTTTTTTTTTTTTTATTTCTCTGACAGACTGGCACTTTTTTTTTTTTAATTTCTCTGACAAACGGATATTTTTTTTTATTTCTCTGACAAACTGGGATTTTTTATTATTTCTCTGACAAACTGGGATTTTTTTAAAATTATTTCTCTGACAAACTGGGATTTTTTTGTTATTTCTCTGACAAACTGGGATTTTTTATTATTTCTCTGACAGACTTGGATTTTTTTTTTATTTCTCTGACAGACTTGGATTTTTATTTTTTTTCTTTGACAGACTGGGATTTTTTTTCTCTGACAGAGTTGGATTTTTAAAAATTTCTCTGACAAACTGGGATTTTTAGTTATTTCTCTGACAGACTGGGATTTTTTTTATTTCTCTGACGGATTTATTTTTTTTATTTCTCTGGGATTTTAGTTATTTCTCTGACAGACTTGGATTTTTTTATTATTTCTCTGACAAACTGGGATTTTTTGTTATTTCTCTGACAGACTTGGATTTTTTTTGTTATTTCTCTGACAAACTGGGATTTTCTTTTTATTTCTTTGACAGAATTGGATTATATTTTTTTTTAATTTCTCTGACAGACTGGGATTTTCTTTTTTATTTCTCTGACAAACTGGGATTTTTTTTTTGTTATTTCTCTGACAAACTGGGATTTTTTGTTATTTCTCTGACAGACTTAGATTTTTTGCTACTTCTCTGACAGACTTTGATATTTTTTTTTTTTATTTCTCTGACAGACTGGGATTTTTTGTTATTTCTCTAATGGATTTTTTTGGTTATTTCTCTAATGGAGTTTTTGTTATTTCTCTAACAGACTTGGATTTTTTATTTCTCTGACAGGCTTGGATTTTTTTTTCTTTATTTCTCTGACATACTGGGATTTTTATAAATTTCTCTGTCAGACTGGTATTTTTTTTTATTTCTCTGTCAGACTGGGATTTTTTTTTTATTAATGCTCATCGTATAAACTGGGACATCCGCCACTTATCCTGTAGACTAGCACATTTAGTGCTCATCACATAAACTGGGATGTCTGTCACTCATCCTGTAGACTAGCACATTTAGTGCTCATCATATAAACTGGGACATCTGTCACTCATCCTGTATCACGTGTATTATTTTTGTTTTACTGACTGATATTTGTACTCATTCTGCAGACCGGCATATTTACCCCTTATTTAATCAACTTGGACATTTCTTTCATCCTGTAGACACCCAATCTTAGACTGGTACTCAATCTGTAGACTGACACCCAATCTTAGACTGGTACTCAACCTGTAGACTGACACCCAATCTTAGACTGGTACTCAACCTGTAGACTGACACCCAATCTTAGACAGGTACTCAACCTGTAGACTGACACCCAATCTTAGACTGGTACTCAACCTGTAGACTGACACCCAATCTTAGACTGGCACTCAACCTGTAGACTGGTACTCAACCTGTAGACTGACACCCAATCTTAGACTGGTACTCAACCTGTAGACTGACACCCAATCTTAGACTGGTACTCAACCTGTAGACTGACACCCAATCTTAGACTGGTACTCAACCTGTAGAATGACACCCAATCTTAGACTGGTACTCAACCTGTAGACTGACACTCAATCTTAGACTGGTACTCAACCTGTAGACTGACACACAATCTTAGACTGGTACTCAACCTGTAGACTGGTATTGTGCCATTCATCCAACAAACTGGAATATCTGTATTTTTTTTAAAAGAAATATTTGTGTCTTGTCTGTCCCCAGAGGTGCCCTAGAAGCTTATGCAAAACTGGTGCGTCAGAGGCAGAGTAAGGAGTATGCTGCAGTGTATCCAGTCATGTTAGAAATGTTACAAAAAAGGTTGCAGCACTTTCAGAACTCTTAGATTTTATTCTGTAGGAATATAGAGATGTTACAAAAAGGGTTGCAGCACTTTCAGATCCATTGAGTCTGTCATTGTTTAACGATATTACAAACAGGGTTGTGGTAGTTTTAAAATCTATGAGCTGACTTTCTTCTTTCTGTAAGAGTACAGACAATGAGGCCATAGTACTTCTGTTAAAGATCTTGAGATGTTTTGTTGTAGAATGCTAAATCCCTGTTTGTTACCCATGTCTATCACCCCAGCCTTACACCTTCATTGGCTGTTGCCTGTCACTGTTGGTGTCAGCCATCTTGTGTGTATGAACCTGCTCTCTGTACACAAGGTGTCTTACCTTGTTTGGTTTCATGGTGTTATTTTTAGAGATCTTTATAATTGACTCAACTTTGTTCTTACTGCAATTATCCAGTTTTTTTTTTAAAATTGTATCCATGTTCTGATTATCCACTCTTTAATGATTGTGTCTATGTTCTGGTTCTCTAGTGATCCTGTCAGTTACAGAATTGTGATTACCTCTTGCTATGACATTGTAAGTGGGCTGCAGCTAGATGTACATATCAGAGGGCAAATATGAGACTATGTGATACATGTCCACAAAAGTGCCTGGTTACAGAACTGTACCACTGTCATAGGGCTTGCCTAAGCTTGGTTAATTTCTCCTTTTTTATTTATTGTGTGAGGGATTTCAGAGAAGTATTTTTATGGGAGTCCTACCTTTTAAAAATGTTTTTTTTTTTTAAATTGTATTGTATAATAACAATTCATTACTTTCATAACCTAAACAAGAGGCTAAAAGTTGGTGAACATTTGATGTAGAATGTTGTAAACTAAGTGGGCTACAGACAATGTGATATCATGTTTTAACAAATGTCAGAATGTTGTGGTGTCAGTAACATTCATTTGTTGTGAGGCATAGGTCTACAGTTAGTTAATTATGTTGAGCCATCCTGTCCTGAGCCATCCTGTCCTGAGCCATCCGTTCAAGTTCATTCCAAGTCTTCTGTGTCTTGTCTCAAGTTCTCTTCTCCATGTTTTTTAAGGTCTCCCTGTATTTCATTTATCTTGGGGATTGCAGAAAAAGGACTGGCTTGTGACACTATGACCACTGAAAGCTTTGGCTGGCCTGACCAAATCTGTCCAGCAACATAAAGCTGAGCCACATCCATGTCCTGTCTCTCCCCTTGTGCTGTAGACAGAATGTCTGCGTTGTACTGAGCTTTGGCTGGTGGCTAATATTTGGCTGTAGTCTGACAAGATGTCTTCACCATGTAGGGTTGTCGTCAAGTTGCTGATTTCTTCATTTCACCTCCTGTTTATTACGAGGACGTGTCCTTCAGTAATTCCTCCAGCGTTATACATGGAGACAAACATAATGATCATTTCCAAGCATGGTGAGGGAGGAGAGAAGAATGCCAGTTTTTATGACAGAGATAGATATGATTATATATGAGAGTGAGGGGAGGAAGATGATGACAGAGATAGATGTGATATTATATATGAGAGTGAGGGGAGGAAGATGATGACAGAGATAGATGTGATATTATATATGAGAGTGAGGGGAGGAAGATGATGACAGAGATAGATGTGATGACAGAGATAGATGTGATATTATATATGAGAGTGAGGGGAGGAAGATGATGACAGAGATAGATGTGATATTATATATGAGAGTGAGGGGAGGAAGATGATGACAGAGATAGATGTGATATTATATATGAGAGTGAGGGGAGGAAGATGATGACAGAGATAGATGTGATATTATATATGAGAGTGAGGGGAGGAAGATGATGACAGAGATAGATGTGATATTATATATGAGAGTGAGGGGAGGAAGATGATGACAGAGATAGATGTGATATTATATATGAGAGTGAGGGGAGGAAGATGATGACAGAGACAGATGTGATATTATATATGAGAGTGAGGGGAGGAAGATGATGACAGAGATAGATGTGATATTATATATGAGAGTGAGGGGAGGAAGATGATGACAGAGACAGATGTGATATTATATATGAGAGTGAGGGGAGGAAGATGATGACAGAGATAGATGTGATATTATATATGAGAGTGAGGGGAGGAAGATGATGACAGAGATAGATGTGATATTATATATGAGAGTGAGGGGAGGAAGAAGAAGCACCAAAGCTCAAGCCATTAAACTATTTTATTGTTTAAAATTTTAAAAAACAAACAAACATTGTATTACATGCACAAGTTCAGCACAAAGTGTCATGGTCACTAAGTCTCTCACGTTGTTATGGCTACAGATTAGGCACTCATATCTGTTTTTTTTTAAACCATCAAATGTCAAGGCCATTCTGTTGTATGGTTGTGAAAGATGGACAGCGATGACAACCAGAAAGGTACTTGGAGTGTATTTGTTAAGGATGGTGCTTGACGGTCAGCTGAGTTGTAATGAATGTATTGACCAGTTGCCTTGTGAATAAGTTGATACAAGTGCGTTATTGAGTTGCTATGTTTTAACAAAAATCTTCAGACTGTCAGTGATGGAATATATCCATGTAATTCCAATAAAATTGTTGATACTGTCTGTTACAAAGCTGTGTGTTGGTATCACGTATTTTACAATCATCGTTTGGTAACGGGGACTTTTGTTTGTTTATACAACATCCTCTCAAGTCACACACTTGTCATCCTGTCTTTATCTCCTGTAGCTGTCAACTGTTCCTCACCCTCAGTCTTCATCTCCTCCTTAGATCTCAGCAAGTTCGCCAAAACTATTCCTGTAAACACAACAGCTCCGAGATAAAAGTTTTCACGAAAAGCTTGAGCACAGTCATCAGCATTGTTGAGGTTCACTG
Source organism: Oreohelix idahoensis (assembly GCA_024509875.1). Classification (NCBI taxonomy): domain Eukaryota; kingdom Metazoa; phylum Mollusca; class Gastropoda; order Stylommatophora; family Oreohelicidae; genus Oreohelix; species Oreohelix idahoensis. The sequence goes on along the minus strand of JAMPIV010014049.1, from coordinate 93,551 downwards.
AGTAGATCTGTTATAAAGAAAGTTATATTATGTCACCAACAACCAACCAGATGTCACACAGTCAACAATGAGAAACTATAAGGCATTTTCAAGTACAGAAACTTGTCAATCAGCTCAAACAAGATGTCAGCAACAAAAATAAACATGACAGAGAGATAACATGAACATTATTATTTCCCTTTTTGCTTCCTATGGAGTTGCCATCACCACAGCTGTCAATGTCCTAGGGTGGTGTGTGTGTGTTTATGACATTACAGTCTACAACCTTGTCAATGTCCTGCTAAAGGAGGAGGGGTGGGGTGGTGTGTGTGTGTTTATGACATTACAGTCTACAACCTTGTCAAATTGTCGTGGGGGGGAGAGAAGAGAATGGAAGTGGTATTTGTGACATTACAAAAATGGAAATATCAAGAGCTACCACCTTGTCAAAATGGGGGGGAAAGAGGGTTGTGATATTATAAAAATGGAAATATCAAAAGTCTACCACCTTGTCAAACTGTCCTGGGATGTTAATGACATTTGTTTTTTTTTTTCGTACGCCCGCTAATACTCGAGGCGAAATCTCAGGTTATTATTTATGTCTAACCTGACATTGATTTTACGTGAGTATCCCTTTTTTCTTGTACAGAGACAGGTGTCCCTCGCCATTCAGGCAAATACTCTCCGATTTCGGAGGTACCCATTACAGCTGGGTCGGCTCAGGAGCCGCCAATCCCTGGTCGACGACACTCCTTCAAATGTCCTCGCCAGGTCTCGAGTTAATCCAGTCCAAATCCCGGTCGACGAAAAATCCTCAAATGCCGTCACCCGGGTTTGATCCTGGATCACCCGGTCGCCAGAGCGGTGTGGTAACCACTACGCTAGCGCGGCTCCCTTAATGACATTATTTGGCCAGTATGAAATTATCTGAGCTGACCACTTCAGGCCAGAATCTTATCCAAGCTGCATGTATGGACCTGACTTAAGGTTACAGATGTCATCATGACTTTACCCTTAGTTGTGCTCAGGTGTTTGCCTAGACAGTTTCATGGGTCATTAACATCCTACATAATTTGCTGAACAAAATAACACTTTTAACAAGAAAACAATCACACTCGTGGTAACCTTACCTGATGAGCCAGCTTTGTTCCTGTCAGGCCAACAACCAAATAATAGGGCCATGTCATATCGCAGAGATAGCCTGAGAATGTCATGCCTCCAGTCATGACAGCAGTAAATACTGACAGCCAGGGTTTGGTCTGATCACCCAACAGGATGGCAGTTGACTTGATCCCAATTAGCATGTCATCGTACTTGTCCTGACAATGAAGACTTGGTCAATTTTTGAACACAACATTTGTAGTGGTAATGATGATTGGGGGGGGGGGGGGGGGGGGGGGGGGGGGGGGTATAACTAAAAAAATCACATGGAAACTCTTCAACTAAAGACACCTAAGAGAAACTAGAAAGCTAAAAATCCAAAAAAATATAAACCTATTTAAAGAAAGACACCAAAGAGAAATCAGGAAAACAAAAAAAAAATGCTGAAATCACAGAAACCAAAAAATAAAAAAATGTGCAGACAAGCAAGAGAACTATATACGAGGGGCGTTCAGAAAGTAATGCACCACATCGTTTTTCTCAGCTAATAATGAAGATAGAAGCATGAAATTTTGCACACTTCAAATATGGCATGTGCCAATTGTGTGCACTAAATTGCACCGCAACCGCCCAAATAATACGGCTGCCCTAAACCGTTGAAATGGAGCGTGTTAGCAACTTGCGTTATAAGCAGCGAATTGTGATAGAATTTCTCGTTTCAGAGAAGGAAACTGTTGTGAACATTCACAAGCATCTATGTGATGTGTATGGAAGTTTTGAAGTTGACAGGAGTACAGTCAGTCGCTGGGTTCAGAGAATCAAAGAATCAGGAAGTGGAGATACGGAGCTGCTTGATCGGCTGCGCTGTGGACGTCCTGCCACAGCCCCAACGCAGAAATGTTGAAATGCGCTGGGCATTATTCTTACTGATAGACGAATCACTACTCAACAATTGGCCTTACAGCTGTCAGTCAGCATCGGTAGTGCAAATGCAGTTATAAAAAAAACTCGGATTTTCTATGGTTTGCGCAAGATGGGTTCCTCGAAGTCTCACAAATGACCACCGATTGCAAAGGAAAGCAATTTCTTCTGAATTGTTGGAGCGTTTCAATGCTGATGGAGAGAACTTTTTGGCTAAGATCGTTACAGGTGACGAAACCTGGGCATATCATTTTGAACATGAGACAACAAGACAGTCAATGGAGTGGCAACATCCACAATCACCACGAAGAAAGAAATTCAAGACAATTCCTTCAGCTGGAAAGGTCATAATCACTGTCTTTTGGGACATTGAAGGTGTGATTCTTGTGGACGTTATGCCAAGAGGAGAGACAATCAATTCGCAAGCTTACATTAAGACATTGAAAAAACTCAATCAACGTTTTCGCAGAGTTCGGCCGCACAAGAATCCAGCAGACCTGCTTCTCCTTCACGACAATGCACGACCTCACACAAGTCTGGCAACACGGGAAGCAATCACCAAATTGGGTTGGACTGTACTACCCCATCCACCCTATAGTCCCGATTTGGCACCCTCTGATTTTCATCTATTTGGTCCACTTAAAGATGCACTCCGTGGGACAAGGTTTGAAGATGATGAAGGAGTGATTCATGCAGTGAAGAAATGGCTACATGATCAAGACAAAATCTGGTACGGGCTAGGAATACATGCACTTGTTTCGCGCTGGCATAAAGCCGTACAAGTTGATGGGGATTATGTTGAATAATACCAATGTTTACATGACATATCCATGTATATTGTGTATAAATTTCATGCTTTTTGAATAAACAGCTCCTGAGAAAAACGATGTGGTGCATTACTTTCTGAACGCCCCTCGTACTATACCCTGTTGGCCTTGGTGACATATTTTTAAAATTTATTTAGAAAAGATACAAAACACTGAGCTTGATTTGCCACATGTGCCGTCTACGACTTGACGAGTGGAAACTATTAAATGATGATCATCTATCAAATATTTGTTGACAGTTAGTTACTCTCTCACTCCTATTTTAGGGACAAACAGTTCGGACAAGACAAAGAGTAATATAAACGAATGGCCATCCATTATTAACTCCATAAGAAGCATGATAACACTTGACTGGCAGGCAGCCTCCACTATAACACTTGACTGGCAGGCAGCCTCCACTATAACACTTGACTGGCAGGCAGCCTCCACTATAACACTTGACTGGCAGGCAGCCACCACTATAACACTTGACTGGCAGGCAGGCAGCCTCCACTATAACACTTGATACTCTCTTCCAGTGATGGTTTCTGTAGCTATTAGTTTGACATGATGAGGTTACTAGCCCCTTAAACCTGACCTTGGTTGCTTTTATGACACATCTGGTGGTCTCATTATTTGTTCCTAGAGATCCATGGTAACAACAAGAATAACATAACACATAGACAACAGAGACATGGTAACAACAACAAGAATAACATAACATAGACAACAGAGACTTGATAACAACAAGAATAACATAACACATAAACAACAGAGACATGGTAACAACAAGAATAACATAACACATAGACAACAGAAACATGGACAACAGAAACATGGTAACAACAAGAATAACATAACATAGACAACAGAGACTTGGTAACAACAAGATATAACATAACACATAGACAACAGAGACATGGTAACAACAAGAATAACATAACACATAGACAACAGAAACATGGTAACAACAAGAATAACATAACACTATTAACACATAGACAACAGAGACATGGTAACAACAAGAATAACATAACACAAAGACAACAGAGACATGGTAACAACAAGAATAACATAACACATAGACAACAGAGACATGGTAACAACAAGAATAACATAACATAGACAACAGAGACATGGTAACAACAAGAATAGCATAACACATAGACAACAGAAACATGGTAACAACAAGAATAACATAACGCAGAGACATGGTAACAACAAATAATACAACATATAGACAACAGTGACCACATAAACAACAGAAACGCAGGAACAACATAAATAATACAACACAGAACACAGAGACCACATAGAAAACGGAGACATGGAAACAACATAAATAATACAACACATAGACAACAGAAACATGGAAACAACATAAATAATACAACACATAGACAACAGAAACATGGAGACAACAGAAACATGGAAACATAAATAATACAACACATAGACAACAGAAACATGGAAACATAAATAATACAGCACATAGACAACAGAAACATGGAAACAACATAAATAATACAACACATAGACAACAGAGACCACATAGACAACAGAGGCATGGGAACAACATAAATAATACAACACATAGACGACAGAGATCTGGGAGGGAAACACAAATAACATAGCATTTGGACAACAGAGGCCTAGGAGGGAAACACAAATAACAGCACATGGACAACAGAGGCCTGGGAGGGAAACACAAATAACAGTAATGACAACAGAGGCCTAGGAGGGAAACACAAATAACATAGCACGTGGACAACAGAGGCCTGGGAGGGAAACACAAATAACATAGCATGTGGAAAACAGAGGCCTGGGAGGGAAACACTCATAACTGCACATGGACAACAGAGGCCTGGGAGGGAAACACAAATACATAGCATTTGGACAACAGAGGCCTAGGAGGGAAACACAAATAACAGCATGTGGACAACAGAGCCTGGGAGGGAAACACAAATAACATAGCATGTGGACAAGAGGCCTGGGAGGGAAACACAAATAACATAGCACGTGGACAACAGAGGCCTGGGAGGGAAACACAAATAACATAGCAAGTGGACAACAGAGGCTTGGGAGGAAAACACAAATAACATAGCATTTGGACAACAGAGGCTTGGGAGGAAAACACAAATAACATAGCATTTGGACAACAGAGGCCTAGGAGGGAAACACAAATAACATAGCACGTGGACAAGAGAGGCCTGGGAGGGAAACACAAATAACATAGCATGTGGACAACAGAGACCCAGGGAGAAGAACACAAATAACACAGCACATGGACAAACATAAAGTAGAGCAGAAATACTCTGATCACAAGCTAATGTAATCACAATGCTGAATCAAAGAAACTGTTTCAAGAAGCAATTATTGTCCTCGTGTTATGCTCTGATATTCTTTTATTTCCCCAGACACATTTTGCACTGAACATGAAAATCTGATGTCCACAATAAATGACTTCTTCTTCTTTCGTTCGCTTGAAATATATTGTCTATATCTGCAATGTTGTTTCTTGTATAAACTTCACTGTCTTTTGTAGTTCATACAGAGGTCTGTATAGTTTTGCTTCCAGTGTTGTTTCTCTGGGCCAGTGGGTTTGCCTCAAAATATCATATCCGGGGCAATCTTGAAGTATGTGTTCCACAGTCTGGGGTGCCTGTCCACATGTACACATGGCTGAGTTGCCAATCTTGAATTTTGTATACATGTGGATGCAGAGTCGGTTGTGTCCTGTTCTGAGGCGCAGAATGACAATTTGTTCTGATCTGTTCATAGCTTGGTAGTCATCCTGTGTTTGTGTTGGTGGCTTTCTGATTGATTTGATCATCTGTTTCTTCTGATGGTACGTAACTGGTACATCCGGTTGCTCATCTGCAGCACCTTCTTTAGCCAGTCGGTCCGCTCTCTTGTTTCCTGGTATTCCACAATGAGACGGTATCCACTGCATAGCGACCCTGCGCTGGTTGCACAGTTCAGAAAGTAGGGCTTGTATACCTGGCAATTTTCTGGACTGAAGTGCTTGGAGTGCTGATCTTGCATCTGTCAGGAATACTACAGGCTGTGGACCAAGATTGGTGTTCAACAGTTTCTCAGTTGCCACCTTGATTGCCTGGATTTCTCCATCATAGTTGTTACAGAATTTCCCCGTTCGTACTCTGGCCGTATCCCTGTGTTGTTTGGGTATTCTATGTACACTCCTGCTCCTCCATTCTTTACTGCATTCTGTGCTGATCCATCCGTGTATACTCGGACCCAGAGGTCCTGTAGGTATTCATCATCCAGGAAACTGAGAGTAACTGTCCTACGTTGCACACTGTTCTGTTCATCCCTGTCGAATATTCCTTTCACTTTTGTCTGGATGTGTACTGGTAGTCCAGGCTTCTCTCTCCAAGGGGTTTGTTCTGGCACAGACTTTAGGGGGCTGTCAACTTCAGGCAGGTCTGAGGTTTGTCTACGAAATGGTTTGGCCTGGTGGATAAAGCTGCTTCTTTTCAATTGCCTCATTGCTAGGTTTTGGAATCTGTCCTTCATTGGGTGGCTCGGCATACAGAGGAACTTTTCTGCCTGTGTTAGCACTTTCTTGTCTCTGCGTTCTCTCAGTGCTGGTATCCTCCCCATTTTCTCCATCTCCACTATAGGCGTTGATTTCATTGCCCCCGTGATGGGAGCCGCGCTAGCGTAGTGGTTACAGCACCGCTCTGGCGACCGGGTGATACAGGATCAAACCCGGGCGACGGCATTTGAGGATTTTTCGTCGACCGGGATTTGGACTGGATTAACTCGAGACCTGGCGAGGACATTTGAAGGAGTGTCGTCGACCAGGGACTGGCGGCTCCTGAGCCGACCCAGCTGCAATGGGTACCTCCGAAATCGGCGAGTATTTGCCTGAATGGCGAGGGACACCTGTCTCTGTACAAGAAATAAAGGGATACTCACGTAAAATCAATGTCAGGTTAGACATAAAATAATAACCTGAGATTTCGCCTCGAGTATTAGCGGGCGAACGCAAAAAAAAAAAAAAAAAAAAAAAAAATTGCCCCCGTGATGACCCTAAGCGCCTCGTTTTGCACTTTATCTAGCTCTTGTAATGTGGTGTTTGATGCTGAACACCATGCAGCAGACCCATATTCAGGGTGTGGTCGTATGCCCTGCTGGTAAACTTTACTAAGTATTTTCCCACTGGCTCCCCATGTGGTTCCACTTAGTTTTCTCAGGATGGCTAACTTCCTCCTGGCCTTTGTTGCTGCCTTGTTGATGTGCTGCTTCCATGTCAGCCTATTATCGAATGTAACTGACACACCATCTATTTGCCCATGAGGTTAAGGCATCTATAGCTCTTTGTAGCAGTTTGGTGGTCACTGTTGCATACTCATCTGTGTACCATATTACCATGTCATCAGCGTACATTGCCACTTTCATTCCATGTGGTAGTTCAGCAACCAGGTCGTTGATGTAGACTAGGAAAAGTGTGGGGGACAGAACCCCTCCCTGAGGGACGCCATGATGCAGGAGAATTTTCTTACTCTTGAGGCCATCTAGTTGTACTCGGGCTCTTCTGTTAAGCAAATATGCTTTCGCCCATTTGTACATCCTACCATTCACTCTACAGTTTCTTCAGAAGCCCTTCTGTCCAAACCTTGTCAAATGCTCTCCTTAGATCTATCCATGCTGCTAGTACCAGTTTCTTATCTTGGAACACATCATCAATCTCTTGGGAAAGGTAAGTTGCCTGATCTTCGGTAGAGTAACACTGCCTAAAGCCCGCCTGCTGTGGTACAAGAAGGTTTTCACTTTCAAGGTACCACTGTAGCCTGAGGTTGATGATTCGTTCCATTGTTTTGCAGAGACAGCTTGTAAGGCTGATTGGTCTGTAGCTGGAGGCCGTGGAACTGTCTTTTCCTGGTTTTAGGAGTGGTATCATGATTGCTTCCCTCCAGGTCTGTGGAACTCTGCCTGATCTCTAGCCAGTATACTGTTACGATCCTAGTACATTGTCCAGTCTGCCTTCTTGTAGTTCCACCTAGAGAGAGTGCTGCTCTCCTTGACAATTAGGAAGACTGGCAAGTGGTCGCTGCCTCCAAGTTGTTTCCCTACAACGCATGTGGTGTTCCACTCCAGGCCTGGTGAGTGGAATGCCAGGTCTGGTGTAGAGGTGGTGTGCCATGATGTCGAGTAGAAGGTTGGTGGGTCGATTGGCTGGTTAATCAGGATAAGCCCATTATCGTCCTGCCAGTTTTCAAGCTCATCACTTCTGTCCATGTGATCATAGCCCCAGCTCTGTGAGTGGCTGTTGAAGTCTCCGCATTCAATCAATCTTTCTTTTGCTAGGATTGTGTCTAGTGCCAGTGGGCAGTCACTCGGACAGTAGTAGTTGAGCAGGTGGAATTCTATACTTTCTGTCCTGAGATGAAGCATCTGGTATTCTGCCCCCTCCATATATGTTTCAAGCTGACATGCACTGATGTTATTCCTCACGAGTGTCAGTATTCCACCCTTTCGCCTGTCTATTCGGTCGGATCGGTAGCACTGGTAGCCTCTGATTTTGAAGGCTATGTCCTTGTTGAGGTGGGTTTCTTGCAAGCAGCATACATTTACTTGCTTTTCATTCAAGATATTTTCAAGCTCTAATTTTTTGCTGTAGCCGTATTTTTTTTACTGTTGACGCCTTCAGCATTCCAGTGCATTATTTTAAGTGGTCTTTGCTTTGCTTGGCCAGTAGCTCTATTCTCATGCCTCCTGGCTCCACGGGGCAATTGAGAAGGACCCCCAGTAGTAGGGGTTGGGCCCTGTTGAGGCAGAGGGCCCGGCACTGCGCCTACCTGGGTGTCCGTCACAGGGCGAGTGCCATAACATTTTGTAGATATAGGCATATTTCCATTGCGCATGTGCGTGGCATCCTGATTGCTGTGGTGCGCCTCCTGGCTGGTTGCCTCCATCTTCAGCACCTTGACTTGCTAGGGCAGACTGTGGTCTTGCTCGAGTGTAGGAGGGCCTGGCCAGTCTTGGTTTTTCGGCCGCTGATGGCTGTACTTGAGCCCCATCTCCACGTCAAGGAGCTGGCCTCGATGGGGCAATAAATGACTGATTTACAGAACCTAATATAATAAAAGTCAACGGTTGTACCAATCAATTCAAGATAATTCAACTAATTACTTTCTGTTTCTTGTAACTACAGCAACTGTCAACTATTTTTTTTCAAGCAGCCTCACAAACAACTGAAAATGTTAATACACACAAAAAATGATGGTTACATAAAAAAAAGGAACTACCAGCACAAACTTATTCCTAGATGTTAAAGTCTCCATTTTTTTGTTTACTGAAATATGGGGAAATAATAATGCCAACATTGTAAATTTGTGTTAAACATATGAGGTATGATGATGATGACGACATAATGATTATCATGAAATAAGACACAAGGAAGATCAAGATAATGAAGGACGAGTCAAAGCTTTCTGGATATACCATCATTTCTTGTGTCACACATTAGAGGTGAACTCAGAAAATGCAGGTTATCAATAGAACTCTGGAAGTTATTTCTCAGCAATTGTGACTGGTCTATAATATTGTCACCTTATTTATTCCTTTGATTGTAGTTTTATTTATTTGTCTGTTACTCATTCATCTTGTACTCTTAAGTCTTGTTCCTTGTCAAAGACCACAAGACCAGCCATTTCATTCATACATCACTCTTTAACTCCCAGTGCAGCATAAGCCATCAACAACTTCACCCGTGGTCTCCCTATCCTGTGCCATCCATTACAATTCTTTCCTTATCTGCTTTATCTCTTTTAAAGTCTGTCTTCATTTACCTTCTCCATGTGGTTTTGGTCTCTCCCTCTATTTCTCTTCTTGTATTGCCGAGCAGAAATGTAAAGACAATTATGCCTATTTCTTGACCCTGATGAAATCAAGATTTTGTTTCTTCGTTCGTTCCCCTGGGGATTCTTGAAAAAGGACTGTCATGTAAAGCTATCATCTCATGTCCTCAATGTGTGTCCTATCTCATGTCCTCAATGTGTGTCCTATCATCTCATGTCCTCAATGTGTGTCCTATCATCTCATGTCCTCAATGTGTGTCCTATCATCTCATGTCCTCAATGTGTGTCCTATCATCTCATGTCCTCAATGTGTGTCCTATCATCTCATGTCCTCAATGTGTGTCCTATCATCTCATGTCCTCAATGTGTGTCCTATCATCTCATGTCCTCAATGTGTGTCCTATCATCTCATGTCCTCAATGTGTGTCCTATCATCTCATGTCCTCAATGTGTGTCCTATCATCTCATGTCCTCAATATAAATCCTATCATCTCATGTCCTCAATGTGTGTCCTATCATCTCATGTCCTCAATGTGTGTCCTATCATCTCATGTCCTCAATGTGTGTCCTATCCAGTACCAACATCTTTGCTCACCTTTTGTTTAACTTGTACTTTTGATGGCCAGTAGGTAGACACTTTTGTCTCCGAGATTCAACACTGCTCCTTACATATTTGGTTTCACATTTAACAAATCTGGGTAGCATTTCTAACAGAACTATGGAGCTAGCACTCTCATCATTAACTATAGAGCTAGCACTTTCATTATTAACTATAGAGCTAGCACTTTCATTATTAACTATAGAGCTAGCACTTTCATTATTAACAACAGAGCTAGCACTTTCATTATTAACAATAGAGCTAGCACTTTCATCATTAACTATGGTGCTAGCACTTTCATTATTAACAACAGAGCTAGCACTTTCATCATTAACTATGGAGCTAGCACTCTCATCATTAACACATTAACTACTGCAAGCCGCTGTCAGTGGCTCACAAAATAATCACATTTGGACCGCAAGCCGCTGTCAGCGGCTCACAAAATAATCACATTTGGACCGCAAGCCGCTCAGAGCGCCAATCTAATTTTAGTAACAAAACGAATGAAAAATGTACTGAAACACTCTCTGATCTGGTTCGAGATTTTAAGTTGCCACCGGAAAACAAATTCCCAAAGCATGGTTGTTGTAGAACACTGGAAAATTGATATTATGTTCATATTTTTCAGCGTTTTGGGTTAGTTACCAAATCGTGTAAAACTGTTTACCGTGGCAACTAGTGATAGGACTACAAAAAATGCGTGTACATCTCGTCTAACGGCTGAATAGGATAGAAACGTATTTCAACAATTGACTGATAGATCTAGCGACGAGGAAAAGAGTGAAAACGGTGTGCACATTGATTGAAATTGTGATTTTGATAGAGATGGGGTGCAAGCAGTTATAATTGTGAAAATATTGCAAGTCCTCGGCCATCGGAGGGCCGTTAAATAGCAACAACCTCTATTAGAGTTACAAACGGTGTTCATTGTAATAGTGCATTCATTTATCTTTAAAATGACGTGTAATTCATAAAAATCTGTAAACAATTACGAAAACTACAGCTTACTTTGTGCAAACACCTACAGGATGAAAATGGGAAAAAAATGTAATTCGGCCACAGTGTGTTTTTCAATTCGGTAGTTAATGTGTTAACTATAGTGCTAGCACTCTCATAATTAACTATGGAGCTAGCACTCTCATTATTAACTATAGAGCTAGCACTCTCATTAACTATGGAGCTAGCACTCTCATCGTTAACTATGGACTAGCACTCTCATCATTAACTATAGAGCTAGCACTCTCATCATTAACTATGGAGCTAGCACTCTCATCATTAACTATAGAGCTAGCACTCTCATCATTAACTATGGAGCTAGCACTCTCATCACTAACTATGGAGCTAGCACTTTCATAATTAACTATAGAGCTAGCACGCTCATCATTAACTATGGAGCTAGCACTCTCATCATTAACTATAGAGCTAGCACTCTCATCATTAACTATAGAGCTAGCACTTTCATCATTAACTATGGAGCTAGCAAACTCATCATTTAAAAACTAACAGAAATGAGCACTTGAAGCACTATGACATGCTCTGGCAGAAGCTTCCTGCAATGAAGTCAAATGTGGTAAAGTGTGAAAGATGGACAAGAAGAACTGACAGGACTTGAGGAAAGGAGCAAGTTGTCATAATTACAACATACAAGGGGATTGACATAAGTCTTGGGCCTGACCACGAAGGACATGTCACAGAGAGCTGAAATTTTGTATAGTGTTTATTCCTTTTCAATATAGCCACCGTCTGAATTGACACACTTCTGCCATCTCTGCTTGACCTTGAAAAGACCTTGGGAGTAGAACACCCTATTTTTCAAACTAAACCAGTCATCACATGCCAGTATAACCTCTTCATCGCTGTCAAAATGATTTCCTTTTAGCTGTTTTTTAAGATTTGGGAATAGAAAAAAGTCTGATGGAGCCAAATCTGGAGAATATGGTGGGTGTGGAAGAATTTCAATATTCAAATCATTGGCTGCTAAATGCAAAAGCCGTGCTTTGTGAGAGGGCGCGTTGTCTTGAAGCAAAGGATGATTTTGAGTGCGCGTTATCCCTCGTTTCCTGGACACAACCTTTCTTAGTTTGGTGAGAAGATCTGCATAGTACTGTCCATTAACTGTGTTGCCACGAGGCAGATAATCTTTCAAAAGGACACCTTTGCCGTCCCAAAAAACAGTCAGCATCACTTTTCCTTCAGATTTCTGCTCTCTCGGCTTGACAGGTGTTGGGGAGTCCGGTGTTTTCCATTGCATGCTGGCAATTTTGGATTCGGGGTCATAATGGTGTACCCAAGTCTCATCTACTGTCACCATCGTCTCCAAAAAATTTTTTGACTAACACTTTTTGAGCAACTGTTGACAGCAATTTACCCTCGTTTGCTTCTGTTCACGTGTCAACAGTCGCGGAACCCAGCGTGCACACACTTTTCTCATGTTCAGTCTGTTGTGTAAAATTCTATAAACTGTTCTTTCATTTAGTTTTACTCTACTAGCTATCTCCACAATTGTCATTTTTCAATCCTGGTCAATGATTTTCTTCACTCTTGTTGCATTTTCATCGTTGCACTCTGAGGCTGGTCTACCAGATCTTGGCAGATCAGCAACATTTGAGCGGCCGCACTTAAACTGTTGACACCAGTTTTTTATCGAAGTATATGAAGGACAAGAATCACGAAACACTGGTTCCATCTCCCTGTGTATTTCTGTAGGTGTTTTTCCCTGAAACATCAGAAATTTTATCACAGCTCTGGCCTCCTTCTTTTCCATTGTTTTGTCAAATCTTTGGAGCAGCAGATCCGGTCAATAGGGTACATTGCGCCGTGCACCGTAGCGGGAAAACCCATTGAAGAAACAAAAGCGTACTTCACACATTCAGTGCAAATATGATGAACTATAAATGTGCCAAGTTTCATCTTCCTCCTGTGACTCCTTCATGGTCAGGCCCAAGACTTATGTCAATCCCCTTGTATATGATCAAAACAAGCACTCCATGAGAATGTCAAGAGGTGGGTTTTTACTGTCTGAGGCTCAGTGAGACACCAGTCTTACAAGCATTTCATGGGAGTTGAGAATTTATTTTGTTATGATGATACTTTGAATCTAATATTCACTGACCAACAGGGCAAGAGACCGCGTTGGAGACCTCGGGGTATAAAGAGAAGATGACCTGAGAAACAAAAGTAGGACTCACAGGCAGGAAAAAGAAAAACAATACTAACCTGGACAGATACACCTACAAACCTTGTCTCAGGCCCATAAACTAAACAAATTTATATATTCAGAAAAAAGGCTACAGGGCTTTGCTTGACTGATATAATAACAAATTACTAAACAACACATTGTGAATTTCTTTCTCATTATTACATTTACAGCTCTGCCTTTTGTCCGTTCTGTTTTTTTAACAGTAACAAATAATTTGCGACTAAATGAACGGCACAACCTTTGTAACTAATTTCCCACAATTCCCAGTCAGAATAAATAAAGACTAATGAGATCAGTTGTGTTGACTAATGAGATCAGTTGTGTTGACTAATATGAGGTTGGTGCATTAGGGCAGGCAATTCATTATGTCTAACAAACTGCCACATAAACCATCACCACGACGACAAGACCACAGGGACTTCCTACAAGGTGGCCAGGTTTAGTGGTGGGTCCTAGCTCTGTTAGGAGCTACAACAATGGAATGAATGAATTAGATTACTTATCTTGTATTGAATAAACCAAGAACTCTAGTTGAATTACTTATCTTTGTATTGAATGAACCAAGAACTATAATTTAATCAATTTTTGTGTGTGTATGTGACACACTTGAGTTCTATAATTATCTCTGTCATGGCTGAACAAATATTGTTGAGAGGGGGAAGGAGAGCTCATAATTTTGAAGCAATCTTGGATGGAGGATGTAATGGAAAAAGAAACAATCACTATGACAATGTGGCAAGCTCTGGGCTAATATCACACAAGTACTAACTAAAGAATATACAAATACTCAAGACACACTCTATCTTATCATTTCCCCCCCCCCCCACCCCACCCCACAAAAAAAAACTTGTTAGCATTTTATTTTGTGAGTATGAGTACTGGTGGATCACAGGCTACGGGTCCAAGGTCAATCACGTTATGAAGCATATGTATATTATATGATACAATATTCATAATAAGATAAGCAAATGATAGAAGCAAATAAGCAGATACATTGCAAAGGACTGAAAGGTAAACAACATATGGTGCAAGCATGTAAGTGTGCTTCATACAAATGATACAGAAAATAAAGCTTCAATCACACTGTCAGTCATGTTTATTGCTATTACTGCTGGTGTTATTTCACTGCATACCTGTCAATCTGTATGGGATTCCCGTACAACATAAGGAAGAAGACGCTTTTAGCTGTGTGCGTCGGTACAGGTTGTTGTAAGGATTTTCTCGAGGAAAATAACGAAAAATATTCGCTAATCCATGTTTTTTTAACTCATTGTTTAAAATTGCGGGATTTCTCTGCGCCTATTTTTAAAACGAGATCTCTCCCAGCAACTAATCAAATCCTTTTATATCTTATGACTTTGCCAGTAAGTTTGAACTCTCTCAAAAGTTTTGGGGCTCTCGGCTAGACAAGAAGCATTATTATCGCTATTTGTCATCAACCACAATTGCGACTACCGTTAGACGCCATTTTTAAAAAAGCTAAGTATTTGATATTGTATTCATAATTTGGTGGTTGAAATGAAGCATCGTGGGCCGAGTGGTCGTCCTTAGCCCATATTAGCCAAGATGTCTATTGTTTAGTTAGAATTCAATTACGGATTTATCATGGGTAAGTTGGAAGTTTATTGTTCGTTATTTTTAACGTACAATGTTGTCTTGCAGTTTGTTTGTTTGTTTTTTTATTTTATTTATTATGTATCAATAAGATGGGAAAGGGGTAGGATTAGGATTAATGTTAGGCTTCTAGTTCTATCACCTGCTCTATCAGTATAATCACCAGATTGATTCAAATTTTCCACCCCGTTTTCTTGATCCCTTTCTTCATTACTAACCTCTGGTGTTGGTACAAGCGTGGCTCTCCGCCTCGGTTTATTACTTTTTTCGGCATTATGTCTTTCAATGCCAACCCATGGTCAGTAATCATCCTTTCGTAATTGCTGTACATGAGCCTTTGTAGTATGATTTAATTTCTCGTTCCAAATCCTATAGTTAGTAACTGAGTTTCTCTTTCTAGTATCGTATATCCCTTTATCCAATGGCTATCAAACTTTGACGTTCGTACATGTTGCCTTATAATATACTCGGTCCCCTGGTTGGAATTCTTGTAACTTGGCATTTTTATCTGCATAACACTTCTGTCTGTCAAACTCCTTTTTTAAGTGTATGGTTACAAATTTATAGGCTTTATGTTTTTTCTGTAATATAATTTCTGTAAAGTCTTCTCCGTAATACCGCATTCCTGTCTTCTAGCAATTGTTCGATCGGAAACATGGGATCACGCCCACATAACAGATAGAATGGTGACATGCCCCATACTTTCATTTATATTGAACCGTATAGCTACCATGGCCTGCGTTAAAAACAAATCCCATTCCCATGCTTTACCGTGGCTATATTTACTGATAACATCATAAATCGTACTATGCATTCTTTCATTCAACCCATTTCCTTGAGGTATATAATACAAGGTGGTAATGTGTTTAATATTTAATCTTTTTAATGTCTCCTGAAAAGGATTTCCCAAAAATGCCCTTCTGTTACCCGTAAGGGTGGTCTCTGGACAGTCATGTCTCGGAATAATTTCTGTAGTTAATATCTTGGTGATCATAAGTGATCCTCTACAGCAAAACATTCATGCCAACAATTTACTGTCCAGGAAGTGCAATATCATCGTAGCGTGTCGCCATCGAGATCCATGACTCCTTGTCCCTTTTTCTTCGTTTCCGTTATAGCCAGGATTTCTAGTTTTGCTTTCCTCATCTCTACAACCAGCTCCTCTTCTTTCCCATTTATACTTCTTGTGTTCCATGTTCCATAAGTCGTAGTTCGTTCCAGTTCATCGCCTTTAGAAGCAGTCCAGTTTTCTCTCTTGTATTGCTCGTAATCGTGATTTAATGCAAACAGGTGATTGGCATGTTGTGCCTTTGCATGGTGGAGGGGCTGCCTCCTTACGGCCTCCATGCAGGCTACCCTCCTCCTTTTTCAGCCGGGCTTGAGGCCGGCCTTGGCGCTTTTCCATTCTTTAACCCTTTGATTGCCATGATGATTTCTTCCTTCCGTGGAATGTCTGTATTAACATCTAGATCGTTTTCAGCCTCAGGAACATTCAACTGTGTCTCTGGTGGTGCCTTGTTCAGAGTTTCTCTGAAATGCTCTGCCCGTCTTGTTTCCTGTCCCTTTGCTGTCGTGATGAGATTTCATTGCTTATCTCTTACTAATGTAATATTGTTTGCACCTCGTTTTCCACTGATGGTTTTAGTTATTTTGTATACTGTGCTTTGTTCATTTCTCAGTGCTGCCTCTTCTGCCTGTCTTGCAAGATCGTCTAGGAAATTCCTTTTGTTGGCTCTGGTTTGGCGTTTAACTTCCTTGTCCAGCTGACTGTACTGTTCGCTACATAGTTGCTTTAACCTGGGGGACTTCGCTTCTGTTTTCTTTCTTTTCATTTCATTTCTCATCGTTATGGTGTTTAATGTTTCTGGTGTTATCCAGTCTTGCTTCTTCCTTTCCTGGAATCGAAGGCATGATTTGCTACTTTCCTTATATATTGTTGAAATGGTGTTGAATTCCTGGTCTATATCATCAGATGATGTCTTTTCCTGACTTTTGGCAATTTGATATCGTTTCTTTATACGAGGCGCGTTTTTTAAGTAATTCCCGTTTTAAAATAATAAAAAAAACCATCATATATAAAAATGATCTATTGCAGCCAAAAGTGGACCACACATTTACATTATTTCTCAACATAGTCACCATTGACTTCAACACATTTTTGGTATCGTAGCACCAGGTTCTTTATTCCAGTGTCAAGGAAGTCTGCCGCCAGTGTCTTGAACCATTCATTAACGCCTGTCTGCAGTTCATCATCAGTTTCAAACTGCTGGGATGCCAGCCACTTCTCTAGGTGCATGAAAAGGTGGTAATCACTTGGCGTGAGATCGGGGCTGTAGGGCGGGTGGTCAAAAATTTCCCAGTGAAATTTTTGCAACAATTGAAAAGTTCGATCTGCGGTGTGAGGTCGAGCATTATCGTGCAAAAACACAATCCCAGTGGACAGCAACCCACGTCTTTTGTTATGGATGGCACGTCTAAGTTTTATCAGTGTCACAATAAGCATTGGCATTAACTGTCTTTCCACGTTCAAGAAAATCAATAAACATGACCACTTCTTTGTCCCAGAAAACAGTGGCCATGATCTTTTTGACAGAAGGTGCTTGCTTAAACTTCTTTGCTTTCGGGGACCATGAGTGTCGCCATTGCATCGACTGTTGCTTTGATTCGACATTTGTGTAGGAAATCCAGGTCTCATCTCCAGTAACAATGTGGCCCAAAAATTCATCTCCTTCATTTCGATAGCGCTGCAAAAATTTTTGAGCCGAAGCCAGGCGTTTCTGCTTGTGTTCATCGGTTAACATTTTCGGCACCCATCTGGCGGCAGACTTCCTTGACACTGGAACTAAGAACCTGGTGCCACGATACCAAAAATGTGTTGAAGTCAATGGTGACTATGTTGAGAAATAATGTAAATGTGTGGTCCACTTTTGGCTGCAATAGATCATTTTTATATATGATGGTTTTTTTATTATTTTAAAACAGGAATTACTTAAAAAACGCGCCTCGTATCAGACGCAAAAGCTTTTCTGGTAAGGGGGTCCTTCAATTTGCTGATGTTAAACCTTTTCTGTGTAGTTACAGTTGGTCCAGCAGTTCTGATTTTCACCTTCAGTTTTGCTACGACTAAATGGTGGTCACTTCCCACATCTGCACCTCGTCTTACCTTCACATCTTGTAATGCATGTCTCCATCTACCATTAATCATCATGTGGTCTATCTGCTTTCTGTCCCTGCCATTTGGTGATTACCATGTTAATTTGTGAATTTCTTTGTGTGGGAAAAGTGTTCCTCCAATGACCAGGTTGTTAATGCTACAGAAACTTATTAATTTATCCCCATTTTCGTTTGCTGTTCCGTTGCCGCATTTCCCCATTACTTTGTACATTATATGTATTGTGTGTTGGAACACACAAAAGCCATTATTACTAACCTTTTATCTTGGCCAAAAAGGTACTCAACTGTAAGTGATACAATTCATGTCAAAACGGCATCTATGCTTGACTGGCCTTTTCTTGTAACCAAACTTCTATAGTGGAAGTAAGCGCGGTTGTCGATAGTTCCAATTCGAAATTTCCTTCGCAAATCAATTATCACTGAGATGTTCTACATTTGGAACATGAATTCACAATGAAAATCCCATGTAAATTAATTCAGCCCAGGTTGTTGGGGTTCTTATCATTCCTATCACCATCTTGTCTCTAGATGCTCTTGTTGCCTAGTCTGTTATCTTTTACGTCACTCTTTTTCTTGTGATGTACTAATCAGCTACCATCTAATGCATGTAGCTCTGAGAGTATCTCTACCTTTAATTCTTTTGGCAGTCTCAAAAAACCCCTTTTTATGTCATAAAAATAATACGTTACTATCCCTGTGACAGTAGTTAGTTATAGGATTTTATGCAGTGGAAGAATTTCATAATTTAAAACTAACATAATAATGACCGTTTCTTCATTGGAATAATGGTACGGCCTTGCATTCTCAGAGCACATAAATTTACAACTACTAGGACATATATATATATATATATATATATATATATATATATATATATATATATATATATATATATATATATATATATATATATATATATATATATATATATATATATATATATATATATATACTGCTCAAAAAAAGTTAAAGGCCACTTTCAATTTTTAGGTCATTTCAACTATGCTGTTTTTTTAAAAACCTGAACACTCAGTCAAAAAAAGTTTTGCTGCATTTTGTTGCATGCTTAAACAATGTTTGTTAATCTGACAATAAATCAAATCTGTGTTACGTGTGTGTACCTCCAAGGTCAATCAAATGTACGTGGTGGAAAGGGAAATAATGCATGTTTGAAAATGCTTCCTATGGCAAAGCCTGTTGATAACATTGCTGAAATTTGCTTTTCACGTGCAAGTCGTGACTACGGTGAACACATTTCACCCACTTTTCGGAAGGAACGGGCAATGGGTATGTTTGTAACATTTACCATTTTAGCCATGGCTCAGCTAAGACGCTTGACCAATGTTGACAGATGGAGAGCGATGGCATGGCTGCAGGATGATGTAGGGCTGCGAGAAGTTGCTAGGAGATTAGGAGTTGCCCACTCTGTCATACAAACTCTGCGTGATCGTTATAATGCAACCGGCAGTGTCACAGAACAACGCAGGTCAGGACGTCCAAGGTCTACCACAAGACGGCAACACGCTGACCCATGGCTAAAATGGTAAATGTTACAAACATACCCATTGCCCGTTCCTTCCGAAAAGTGGGTGAAATGTGTTCACTATAGTCACGACTTGCACATGAAAAGCAAATTTCAGCAATATTATCAACAGGCTTTGCCATAGGAAGCATTTTCAAACATGCATTATTTCCCTTTCCACCACGTGCATTTGATTGACCTTGGAGGTACACACACGTAACACAGATTTGATTTATTGTCAGATTAACAAACATTGTTTAAGCATGCAACAAAATGCAGCAAAACTTTTTTGACTGAGTGTTCAGGTTTTAAAAAAAAACAGCTTAATTGAAATGACCTAAAAATTGAAAGTGGCCTTTAACTTTTTTTGAGCAGTATATATATATATATATATATATATATATATATATATGCATATATATATATATATATATATATATATATATATATATATATATATATATATATGCATATCATCACCACAGTTATAATCTGACTTTTGTTATAAAGTTGTTGATTTTCTGGTGCGTTTTACAAAACTAACACAAACATCATCATGTTATGAAGGCTGTGATAACTTTAAGGGATATAACACACAGTTTAAATGATAATCACTCACAGCATCTCTAATACAGCATTTCTAATACACATAAAGAACGGCATAAGACTTTATTAGTATGTTTCATATCGCACTATTTGAAATATTAAATTAATTAGTATTTGTCATTTTAAAACCGTATCGCATATAATATACTAACATATTTTTTTTCGTAAGGCTTTTTGGGTGTTTGTACAGATTTTTACTGGTCCGGCATACAGGTTTTCGCCACTGGAGGTTGACAAGTATGTCACTGGTTCTACATCAACTTCCTTTAGCTCTTTCAGTGATATCCATTTTGTCCATATATCTTAGCAACGATCTGATTTTAGGATGCCATTACTAACGTTCAGGCAATTATAACTGTTATTCTACGTATTCTTACTTCACTGTTTATTAGACTAAAAATCCTGGCCAGTAAACAACTGTGCACTCAGTAAAACTATGGCTCTGCATCGTAATTGTGGGTAACTCTAGGCTAGGCTGTTATAAATGTGTGCATATTATTTTATTGTTAAAATCTGCCTTTCAAGCCAGTTTTCTAAAGCTCAGTTTAAACCAAGGACAACACATCTGGATGAATTTGATTAAAATGATTAGTGATATAATGTGTCAACAGTCGAGGGGGGAAAAAATATGTGTTATTGTTATTTCCTGCACAGATTCAGTGGTACATACAGATTTTTTTTAGTTTGGATGAGCGAATATATGTGAGAATTAAAGATTTAAAAAAATGTGAAATGCACTGTACTAGAGTAAGACAAAACAGAAGATACAAATGATACAACTGTTTTATATTCAAATACACAGCGCTAACATGAATTTATGATTAACTAAATAAATGTGTTTTACATAGTAAATAAACAATATGTGTATGAATATGTTAAGATGACCAAAGATGGTGACAGACAATGAAACCATTTAAACAAGCACAAGTTAATATAAGATCGAAATGAAAGCATGTTTTTAAATTTCTCCACAATTTTTCTTGATTTTCTCTTCGTTACTAGCCCAATATATATTTATATTTGTTTAAAACATAAGTGCAGCATAATACAATGTTGAGCTGTATACTGTATGTTTAAGTACATCTTTAATTATATATAACATCTGCTGAACTATGTACTTTCAAAGAACGTACATCTTTATTGTATATATATATATATATTTGTTTGTTTATATTTAAAATCAGTTCATATTTTGAAAGTAAAGGAATAAATGTACCTTTAATCTTGACCTTTTATTAAATCTACATGACTTTATTAAAGCTGATTTTACATCATTGGAGGACATTGAGCATGACAGACCCAGTGATGAAGGGAGCACAGTTTGAGTGAGGGGGAAAAGAAAGGGGGACAGGGGCATAGTCTTACCTGATGTGCATATATCGTATCATAAATTATGGTCCAAGTGATACATGAAAAATAGAAAGGGAGGCATACTGCCCAATCAACGGAGCCCCTGACAGCCGCCCACCCTAATAATGCACCATAGTTGAATGTAAATCCTGGATGGATGGAAAGTGAGGGCAAGCATACATTTCACTTGTCAAATTTCACTTTACAAGGACAAAACAAAAATTTAGTATTTGACCTTTAAACTACCTAGCAGTCAGATCTACGATGATGACTTCCATGCAACTACTATTTCCTCTTCAATAATTTGGGTGGAATTTTGCTGGCACTGGCGTCAAAATAAAAGAAAAATGCTTAAATGTACACTGGATGAAATTCTCATGATAAATGTGTACATGCAGTCAGCTGAAACCTGAACGTGTACTCCAGAATTATAAAATGTTCTGTGAAATACAAAATGTTATATGATCATGTGTACAATATTTATCTTATTGCTTTTTTGTGCATGTTTTTTGTAAGACTTACATCAATCTACTGTCAGTCAATACAACAGAGCTGATAACTCTTTCTGTCTGCATCCACAAGCTAAAATGCATAGATATCTATACATCCACAAGGATGGAAGAGAAGAACAAAGAAAAAATGTAGAAAACTAAATCAGTACCATTGTTGCACAGCAGGCGTGACACAGAAAAACTGAGACATGCTTTTGGGTGAAAGTGGCAGAAATTTACTTTATGCAACAGCAAATGACAGAGGTATAAAATAACTGAGACATAAATGGAACTAAAGAAATTCACACAAACTCAACATACTCAAGTGTTTTCTGAGTGGGTGAAAAGTTGTGAGTAAAATAATCTCAATAAATGTAACAGCCAAACACTGAAAAAACTTCATTAATTTGATAAGACAATAAATCTCCAGATTTTACTGAACATGACTCAAGCTTCTGACAGTGGCAACATATATTGGACAGTGCTACATCAAAATTTTTCCATTCACATTTTTTTTTACTGGCAGATGGAAATTTGAGGGCATCTATTTTTCCATCCAAGAAGTTCATCATCAGTCAGACTCTGCCCTGTGGACTGGATCCTGGCTAAGATTGTTTACCATGTTATCTATAGGCACAGTGAGCTGATGACAGACTGTTAAAGAACTCACACTCAACTTTTCACTTTTTTCATCCTGTGAATTTAAATGCCTCTTTGTGTAAATAATATCTGAATAAAGCTTGCAATGGAACTCACCTCTTGACATGAGATTTATGGACTATGAAAAGGTATTTGACAGCTTAGATAGAGAATCACTTTGGAAACCGATGAGTCCACCTTAAGTTCATTAACCTAATAAAGAAAACATAAAGGCATGAAATTTAAAATTCTTTATGAAGGAGAACTTTGAGAAAAGAACTGGAGTGCAGCAGGTATGCCTTGTCACCATTGCTTCTCCTACTGGCTATAGACTGGATCATGACAACTGCAGCATCAATCAACAGAAATAAAATTTGAGAAACTCCAACAAAACAGCCTGGCCAACTAGATTTTGCTAACAATCTGGCTCTTTTGTCCTGTAACTGCAACTAGATGCAAGATATAATGAAAATGCAGCAATTGGGTCTGAAAATACATAGCGAAAAGACAAAGATTATGAGAATAAATTTGTCAAATGACAACAAAATTCCACTTGGAGACACATCCCACAAAGAAGTGGACTCACACATGAATCTTGGCAGTAATACAAAGTTGGAGTGAGAGGCAGTGACATCATAATAAGAATACAAAAAGCAAGAGGAGTTTTTATTCATGGAGAAATATTTGGAACATAAGAACCTTCAATTCAAATGTCAAGACAAGTGTGTTCCTCTGAAGCATGAAAAACAACACAAATGACAGTCAAGAAGTTACAGACTTTCATGACAGAAGTGATAAACATTTGAAGTAAAGTTCATGTTGACCTTTTCTGTGTGTCCTTGTCTGGAAATGATGGAACACTGGGTTGAGGGACTGGCGTAGGTGATGATGCTGCAGAAGGTGATTTTCACATGATGAAATCTCTTAATAGACTTAACTGTTCTTGCTGCTTGCCCTATTGTTGTTGTCAATTCTTCTGCTGTGTGTCAATGTGTTCTAACTTCAAGATCTGGGTCACTGTAGACTCCTGAATTAAGTGCATGGTTACAGATTCCATGACTTGCTACACAAAGAGAAAGTGGTAATGTGGAAGCTATCGTCATCATCACATGGAGGGTCGGAGTGGCTAATAGGTATGTTGTCCGCCTCTAATTCTAAAAATACCTTGTTTGTTCCATACACATTTTTGTTTACTGGCAGATGGAAACTTGAGGGCATCTATTTTTCCATCCAAGAAGTTCATCATCAGTCAGACTCTGTCCTGTGGACTGGATCCTGGCTAAGTATATGGAACACAATTGATGGAAATATTTTTTTTCCCCAGACCAATGGTTCCTAATGATGTCATACTCCCCCCTGACCTCCTGGGTAGTCAGATCGGATGTCTAGCTTTCTCGGATAAGGGTGAAAAAATAGGAGGTCCTGTGTGCACGTTGTGCATGTTAAAAATCCCACGGTAGTTGGAAATCGTAAAGAGTAGGTCATACGGCCGCTGCCCTGGCAAAATTTAAATATTAGGAAACCTACCCACTACAAAAATATTTATAGAATGTGTGATTCCTGTATACACACATTGGGATTCTTCGCTGGTGTTATGGGGTTGATGCTGTGCTGATATTCTTCTTGTGTGATCTAAGGGAGGAGATTCCAGTACTGATGGAGTTGTCCATGTGCAATGAAGATTGTCCTTAAAACTAAACCATCATTACATGAGGCATCATGGGTAACTACTTAAGCAACGAAGAAGCAGAAGCAGGCTTGTTATCAAAGGTAGCCTCGCTGCCAAAATGAAATGACATGGGTAAGCTGCCAGTGAAGTATTGGCTCCTCAATCATTACCAAAATGAAATTTTTTCCGCGTGGGTAATACGCTATGTACATCAATTCTGAATGAACATTATTGCAGAAAACAATAGAAATGTGCCAGAAAGGCAGATACACCTACAAACTGCTAAAAGATCCAACATGGACATGCCAGATATCTAGAGAACCAAAAATGCCATGCAATAGAACACTGATCAGACTTCAACCAGGAATAGGCTATTTCATGGTAGAGGAACCCTACAGTGGAACATGTCTGGAGAAGAACACCATAGCACATTATGTGATAACCACTCATGGAATACATGAGAACACAAAACTCTCCATCATCATCACTAGAAACTATACTAAAAATTGATTTACCCAGGGAGCTACACAACATAATAACATTTTATATTACCAAAACAACAACCAACATATAACAATCACAAAAGATGAGAATGACAAGTAAAAACAAAACACACACAACTTCACTTCACTGAGTCGTTCCCCTTCTACCGTGAGGTGTAGAGGTTTGGAAGAGAGAGCGCCAGACCATTCTATCAGCTGTCTTCTTCCTGGCCTGGTTCCATTCTAGTCCTCGGTCCTTCAAAGATTGTCTAATGTTGTCCTCCCAGCGGACTCTGGGTCGTCCTGGAGGTCTGGATCCCTGGCTCTTTGTTTCCCATGCTTGTTGTGGTAGCCGATCTTCTCCCATTCTGCAGACATGGCCAAACCATCTTAGTTGGGACTGTTCTATTTGGGTCTGCAGCGGGTGGGATTTTAGGCCTTGACGGATCGTCTGGTTGCGGACCATATCTCTTCTTGTTACTTCAACCACTTTCCTCAGATACCTCATTTCTGAGGTTTGGATCTGGCTTTTGTGGGTTGTAGTCATTGCCCACGACTCACATCCATATGTCAAGACTGGGACATAGGTGGAGCAGTATACAGCCATCTTCGTTTTCTTACCAACCTCTTTCTTGCTGAGGAATCCTCGATTTATGGCCTGAAAAAGTCTCCCAGCTGCTGCTTTTCGAGTGGCCAACTCTTCTTTGATGCCTCCCTTTCGGTCTATAATAGCTCAGAGATATTTAAAGTGGTCGACCTGCTCCAGGACCTGTTCTCCCAACTTAATCTGATGTTTTCTTTCTTCTCGTGATATCACCATGGATTTTGTTTTAGAGCTGCTTATGACCATCCCTCTCTTCTCCAGCTCTTCCTTCCAGACTTGCAGGTTGGATTGGAGATGTGCCAACACACACAACAACAACAATAAAATGTCCATACAATATCAGTACAAGAATTTAAAAATAAAACCAAAAAAAATTACCAATTCAAAAACAAACTCCCAGTAGATACATTTAAAAGAAGATTTAAAAGAAATCAACAGGGCTGCGGCTGTTGGAGTTTGGCATCAAATGTGGGACTAGCAGAAATGGACGTGAGAGAGGATGCATCCGTCGTATGTACAACCTGTGTGCTACAGGTACAATTAGCATTCATACTCTTCGACATTTGCTGAGGGAGACTGAGCACCTATGAGTTTGCCCAGAGTGCAGTGAGGTCGATTCTGATTAACAATAACAATAACATTTAAAAGAATGTCAATAGTGAGAGAGAGCAATGTAGTATCATGGAAGAGAATACATTACAAACACCATAGACATTAAACAATGCCACGAAAAACGGCAGATAAATTACAGCCTGGAAGAGCCAACACACAAGAGAAACAACAACGTAATATGCTATATAGAATAATGAACAATATATATCCTAATTGTAGCCCACATGGGGTTGAACTGGGTATCCTATGCACACGACAAACACCAGTTTTCAAGTCCATGGTCCAAAAATTAAACCGTGGTAATTTGCTTTACGTGATGAGGTCACCAGCTACATTTATGATTGAACACTAGAGCAGATAGAGGAATTCAGTGATAACTTACAACAGCTGAGCAGATAGAGGAATTCAGTGATAACTTACAACAGCTGAGCAGATAGAGGAATTCAGTGATAACTTACAACAGCTGAGCAGATAGAGGAATTCAGTGATAACTTACAACAGCTGAGCAGATAGAGGAATTCAGTGATAACTTACAACAGCTGAGCAGATAGAGGAATTCAGTGATAACTTACAACAGCTGAGCAGATAGAGGAATTCAGTGATAACTTACAACAGCTGAGCAGATAGAGGAATTCAGTGATAACTTACAACAGCTGAGCAGATAGAGGAATTCAGTGATAACTTACAACAGCTGAGCAGATAGAGGAATTCAGTGATAACTTACAACAGCTGAGCAGATAGAGGAATTCAGTGATAACTTACAACAGCTGAGCAGATAGAGGAATTCAGTGATAACTTACAACAGCTGAGCAGATAGAGAAATTCAGTGATAACTTACAACAGCTGAGCAGATAGAGGAATTCAGTGATAACTTACAACAGCTGAGCAGATAAAAGAATTCAGTGATAACTTACAACAGCTGAGCAGATAGAGGAATTCAGTGATAACTTACAACAGCTGAGCAGATAGAGGAATTCAGTGATAACTTACAACAGCTGAGCAGATAGAGGAATTCAGTGATAACTTACAACAGCTGAGCAGATAGAGGAATTCAGTGATAACTTACAACAGCTGAGCAGATAGAGAAATTCAGTGATAACTTACAACAGCTGAGCAGATAGAGGAATTCAGTGATAACTTACAACAGCTGAGCAGATAAAAGAATTCAGTGATAACTTACAACAGCTGAGCAGATAGAGGAATTCAGTGATAACTTACAACAGCTGAGCAGATAGAGGAATTCAGTGATAACTTACAACAGCTGAGCAGATAGAGGAATTCAGTGATAACTTACAACAGCTGAGCAGATAGAGGAATACAGTGATAACTTACAACAGCTGGGGGAGGGGGAGGGGGAGAAAGGAGTGTGTGTGTGGAAGTAAAAATATTTAAAATATTTAGTAACCAATAACCACAAATGAGCAGATGTAACTTGTTTTGGGTGTTATCAAAAAATGCTGTAAAACAACAGAGCGGCAAGAGTTTTAAGGGAAAAACTGCAGATTTATATTTTTGTGTACAGGTAGCAGCAGCTGGAATAACAAAGCTGCTATGGGGGGGGGAGGGGGGGGGGGGGGGGGGGGGGGGCGGGGGCTCAAGTAGAGAATTTCAAAATAAAAAATGCATGCAAAGATCAATTAATAAAGAGCACAAAGACATAAGGAAACAAAAAAAAAACACAGTACATCTGTATGACTGCACAAGCTGACTGAAGTCAAAGGTCATCATTTTGTTTGTCTGACTGTCTCTTATGTTTATTGATTTTTGGTAGATTTTTCATGTCAACAATTTAGCTCAACATGGGATATACCGGTACTGTTGTTGTCTAATTGTGATGGTGTATATAGATAACAGATTTATGGAATTAAATCTGGTAGCTGGATGCTCCTGTAGTCTAACAAATGACACGACTTCACACTTTCCCTCTTGTCAACAAATAAAATCAAGAAAGAAACCTGAGGCTTGTAGAAAATTGGAACTCCTTTAAATAAATTATGATTAAAATATGTGTATACGTTAAATAAGTGTGAAGATGATAGCCCATGTTCAAGCATAAATGGAGCTAGCAGGCATATATGTCAAAAAGATAAACTTTTGGCTTTTCTGTGCTCGATCACAGCCATATATGAGCAAGTCATCTTCTGTAAACATATGAATCTAGTGTTCTATTATATTTATGACTAGACAATGTTAAACCGATCGTTAACTTGTGATGAAGATAAACATTTTAAACAACCGATCATTAACTTGTGATGAAGATAAACATTTTAAACAACCGATCATTAACTTGTGATGAAGATAAACATTTTAAACAACCGATCGTTAACTTGTGATGAAGATAAACATTTTAAATAACCGATCGTTAACTTGTGATGAAGATAAACATTTTAAACAAAAGATAGACATTAAAACAGAACAAAAACTGTCCTCCTATGCTATGCTTGCCATACTGCCATAATGATTACTGTTGCCATCCATATTTCTCAGTGGATATTATAGACATTGTCATGGCAACACTGATGTACATAAACAAATATTTTTTCTTGAAATACACCTATTCCTGAGCAATTATATTATTCTTTTTGTAACTTGTACTTTTTTTGTAGCACAAGTTTGGCTATCATCAAAATATCTTTTTGTTTACTTCACAGGACAAAATTATTTTCTTATTTTCCTAATGTGGAGAAAGAACTTCTATAAATAACACACAACTGAAAAAAAAAAGAAACAAGAAACAGGGGGCTGCTATAATTTAAGTCTGACTAGGAGAATAATAAAACAGAATACTACTTCAGTAATTAGGGCACAGTAGATGACATGCACTAGACAAACAATGGAAATCACCTCTGCTTCTATTAAACACCACAGGTTAAACTATTCCAGATAATTTGTTTCAGAAGCTGGACATTCTGGCACTAACTTGTTTGGGTTTTTTTAACCCAAATTTGTATTTCCTCTATTGCTAAGAAAACTTCAAAGAACACCAATGGCACATAACATCATATGGGAGAGAAATCTTCACATAACACAATAAGTTATAACTAAGCTATTTGTGAATAGATCAGAATTTCTCAACCAGGGTTCCGTGAGAGGTCGCTAGGAGTTCTGAGAGAAATCGTGATTGAAAAAATAAATAAATAAACGGGTTTTTTTCAAAGTCTTGTATAAAACTGTGTCTAAGGCTACATTTTTATTCATATTGCTTGGGCCTACGGTTTTTAGTAGCTTTACTATACAACAATTGTCACAAAATTGTCATGTAAATAACACTGATTAAAATTACCGTGAGCTAGAGATATAATAATTTTTATGCAGAGGTTCCGTGAGACCTGACAGATTATTTGAAGGGTTCCGCCAGGGTAAAAAGGTTGAGAAAGGCTCAACTAGATGATAGTTTAAACTCTTGTACATAAGAGCAGTTACAACAGACATACCCAAGATGTGCCAGGTCATATGTTTAACCCCTCGACTGTGTTACATAACTCTACACCCCATGGTAGAAAAGAAAGGACCAAGTAAGATTGTGTTACAGCAATGTGCATTATCAGCATTGTAGTATCTGCTACTGTAAATACATCATTATGTTATTGTATTTGCCACTGGAAGCTTTCAGATCTACGTGCTGCCTCTGACCTGCAAGGTCAAGCATTTCAGAACAGACTGGTCATGTGACCTGAGCCATGTATAGACATTGTAAATATTGTAAGCACGCTACTTTATTTGTTTTAAATTTAAATTAGCAACCCAATTGTTTTCTATAAAGTTTTCGATCAACTTTGTTCACATAATGATCAGCAAACGTGTCAACATATATTTTTGATGTACTAAGTTTTTTTTCCAAAAAAAAGTGCCACACTTTTGGTTTTGTGGTATTCTCACCACAGAGATACCTACTGATGTTGATATCACGGGGTTAACCCAGTTCACACTGACATGGCTAAAATTGTCTGAGGACAGATACCATGATAGTTTAACCCTGCTCATGTGGACATAGCCTAGTATGTATCAGGAACTGTGATGAATAAATGAACTCTCATAGTCCAACAGCTTAAAAGAACACTGGTAATACATGTCAATATAATGCCCTCTCATTCTGATATATGTATGATTCGTGTCACACTGTCCGCTTGGGCAATAAAAATATCATTTAACATTTTGTATTCTCTAAATGTACAGTTCATCCATATTTTCAAAGAAGTCAAGGAAATATTTTTAAAGAAATCTGTCAAAAATAATGATGCCATCACATGTGGACAGTTATATGTCAACTGACTGCATGTACCTGATGTGAGTAAATGGTATCATATATGACTGTGTGTAAGGTGCATGTCAAATACAAGATGAGGCCTGGAAGTTCTACCGACCCCATGAGTGACGACCAAGCCAATAGAACTCCCCAGTTAAGAGTCAAGCCTGAAATAAGAGCATTTTGTTATTTCCTTCAATTAAGAGCTACCCTGAAACAGGAAGCCATGCATGTATAAGAAAACATTATTTTCATAGTTGTTTGAGTAACCACAAAATAGTTATAGCAGAAAACACTCAAATTATATTTTTTTTTTAAAGAAGAAATTAACATACTTTTACGAGAAGCCACCAGTATATACAAACATCATATTAGCACCTTTCAATGCATACAGTTATATTAATTAGCCATTATAAAGTGTGTTGTTCTTGTTACAATAAATTCTGATGACGCCTGAAACACCATCTCAACTTCTTACTGTGCTGTACTGGCAGAAAGATGTAGAAAGACTAGAAGCATTAGTAGATGGATACACACTGACAACACATGTGCTAGTGGAAGGATACAGAAAGAACATGGGCATTAGT
The DNA here is from genome assembly GCA_024509875.1 of Oreohelix idahoensis. Classification (NCBI taxonomy): domain Eukaryota; kingdom Metazoa; phylum Mollusca; class Gastropoda; order Stylommatophora; family Oreohelicidae; genus Oreohelix; species Oreohelix idahoensis. Next base: position 62,524 of record JAMPIV010014049.1, on the reverse strand, counting down.
TGCAGGATACAGAAACAAAATAGGCACTAGATGAAGGATACACAAAGAAAGAACACAGCTAACACAAAGAAAGAACACAGTTAACACAAAGAAAGAACACAGTTAACACAAAGAAAGAACACAGTTAACACAAAGAAAGAACACGGGCACTAGAAAGAAACTAGCAGAAGCAGACAGAAAGAATATCATCTCATTCTCTCTCTCCAGTCCACACCAATCCAGGGTTTACCTCACTTGTATCCATGGAGATCAGCTGATAATGAATGTGGTTGGGTAAGACCATTAGTGGTAAATGTCTATCATGTCTATCAGATCTGACCAATGTTTTTTGTTTTCACTGCACTTGAACTACCTCAAATACTGCTGACTGTTTTTATCTTCCACTGCAATTTAGAGCTTAAAGTATTGATAATCTCAAAGTTTCACCATTTGTTCCCTCAGTATTTTGTCGATTTTCACAATATCAAAGCTTGAACAATCATCACAATATATCTCCTGCAGTGTATGCATATCTATTGGCTGAAAAGTGTATCAATATACCTAAATTATACAAGTAACCAGAGCAGAAGATGGTAGTGATTACTGGTTTCTTACTATAAGGTTTAGTGTGCTTTGAAACTGTCTTTCTTTTAGACGACTGTCACCACTGTTGAATCCAGTTTCTTCTGGCCTAGCCTCTACACCAGATCTATTCCATTATGAGCTGATATGATGATTGATCGGGATTGTTCCTGACTAGGTGTCCAAACCAATTTATTATGTACACCTAATATTAACTTATTATGTACACCTAATATTATAAACTTATTATGTACACCTAATATTATCAACTTATTATATACACCTAAAATTACCAACTTATTATGTACACCTAATATTATTAACTTATTCTGTACATCTAATATTATTAACTTATTCTGTACACCTAATATTATAAACTTATTATGTACACCTAATATTACCAACTTATTATCTACACCTAATATTACCAACTTATTCTGTACATCTAATATTACCAACTTATTCTGTACTCCTAATATTATCACCTTATTCTGTATGTCTAATATTACCAATTTATTCTGTACATCTTATATTACGAAATTATTCTGTACATCTAATATTCCTAACTTATTCTGTACGCCTAATATTACCAACTTATTCTGTACGCCTAATATTACCAACTTATTCTGCATGCCTAATATTACCACCTTATTCTGTACACCTAATATTACCACCTTATTCTGTACACTTAATATTACCACCTTATTCTGTACATCTAATATTACCAACTTATTCTGTACGCCTAATATTACCAACTTATTCTGTACGTCTAATATTACCAACTTATTCTGTACACCTAATATTACCAACTTATTCTGTACACCTAACATTACCACCTTATTCTGTACACCTAATATTACCACCTTATTCTGTACGTCTAATATTACCAACTTATTATGTACATCTAATATTACCAATTTATTCTGTATGTCTAATATTACCAATTTATTCTGTACACCTAATATTACCAACTTATTCTATACACCTAATATTACCACCTTATTCTGTACATCTAATATTACCAACTTATTCTGTACACCTAAAATTATCAATTTATTCTGTACACCTAATATTACCACCTTATTCTGTACGTCTAATATTACCAACTTATTATGTACGTCTAATATTACCAATTTATTCTGTATGTCTAATATTACCAATTTATTCTGTACACCTAATATTACCAACTTATTCTATACACCTAATATTACCACCTTATTCTGTACACCTAATATTACCAACTTATTCTGTACACCTAATATTATCAACTTATTCTGTACACCTAATATTGGCAAATTATATTGTACACATAATATTAACAGTGATCAGAAGGTACATGCTGAAATAATGCCATGAACAGATGCAGAAAACAGTCCTACTTACCTAAGATCAGCTGTGGCCAGTAGGTGAAGCGTTTAAACAGTGGGTACGTCACAACTAGGCCCATTGATGCAGCACCAAGAATGATGCTATCAGACAAAAAACATATTTTAGCCATCTGTCCAAGCAGTTACAGTTTTATGTCAGCCAGAAGAATATAAGCAGTAACACTGAGTACCTAGATTTCATGTGCAAATCATTAAGCTTAAAGTGTGGGACAGTATGATAGAAAGTGTGGTATAGTAGTCAGAGACAAATTAATAAAGTATGGTATAGTAGTCAGAGACAAATTAATGTTCTATAAAGTGTGGTATAGTAGTCAGAGACAAATTAATGTTCTATAACGTGTGGTATAGTAGTCAAAGACAAATTAATGCTGTAGAGTGCGGTATAGTAGTCAGAGGCAAATTAATGCTGTATAAAGTGTGATATAGTAGTCAGAGACAAATTAATGCTGTATAAAGTGTGGTATAGCAGTCAGAGACAAATTAATGCTGTATACAGTGAGGTATAGTAGTCAGAGACAAATTAATGCTACATAAAGTATGGTATAGTAGTCAGAGACGAATTAATGTTTCATAAAGTGTGGTATAGTTGTCAGAGACAAATTAATGCTACATAAAGTGTGGTATAGTAGTCACAGACAAAATAATGTTCCATAAAGTGTGGTATAGCATTCAGAGACAATATAAATGCTCTATACAAGACATCATAGAATAATGCAGCAGACAAAAAGTTGCTTAGAAATTGCTGCTGAAACAAAATAAGCTGATTATACAGACCACAACATCCAGGTTACAAACTTTCATTAATGGGTGCTTGCGTGAGTACAATGGAAGGATTGAAAGATTATGACAAGGTAACCATCGTGGAAGAGATGACAAGAACCAGACAAGTGCCAGCAGAACAGGAGATGAGAAAAAGATGCTGGTGATGGATAGGATACACAGTGAGAAAACCTGTTGATAGCATTACATGGCAGTCCATATTTTGGAGTCTCCAGAGTAAGAGAGGTCAAGGACGACTGAAAAACACACTGAGAAGAGAACTGACGGCAGACATACAAGGATAAAGAAGACAGGCAAAAATTATGAATAGCTGGCACAGGACATGACAGGACATGACACAGGACAGGAGGACTTGACACAGGACAGGAGGACTTGGCACAGGACAGGAGGACTTGGCACAGGACAGGACTTGACACAGGACAGGAGGACTTGGCACAGGACAGGAGGACTTGGCATAAATTTGTTGAAGCTCTATGCTCCTTGGGGAGCTCAAGAGTAATGAAGATAATGTCTCGGGTTACTTAGAGCCACCATCTAGAACAGTGTTTCCCAAATTGTTTTGTGTTACCGCCACTTTGGTTTCCAGAGCACATTCCCAGTGCCCCCTTGGCTCCCAGAGCACATTCTTCTTCCTCGTTCGTCCTGAAAAGGACGTTGGTTGCGTTGTGTCTGTTTACACCGGAGCTGCGATATCTGCGCCTTTCGGCCGACACATCCGACTTCAGCACGGCATTTTTTGGGGACCGGGTTTGCCTTCCCTCTTCGATCCCTACTCTCTCAGCCAGACTGCAGTGATGCAGCCTGTTTCCAGGACCACCACGTGGAGGTGGAGTAGGGTCTTGGTCAGCTCTGGTTCGCTGACCCTGACGCAAGCAGTCAAGCTATGGGTCGCTGACTGCATTCTCTATTGCTGCATCTTTGGGTCCCGAGCACATTCCAAGCGCCCCCTCCATGTTCCTGCATTACAGAAAAATATTTATAAGTAGCACCGTTGGTTATAGACTTGCCTCTATTGAAACTGACTTCTTGTTTATTAACGTTTCACTGACATAACGTTATCACTAGCTCCCCTAATACTGAGACAATCAAATCTGCAACAAAGCAAAGCTGGTTCTTTTTAAACACCTGCAGATATCTAATTGTGTAAGTTTCCAGCAAATAATACATTCGGATACACCCTGCCAATGGACACTCACCAATATTGAACTGGTAAACACTATTTAGCACTGGCGGTCACATTCCCAGAGATGCTGATTAAATCTTAGTGAGCCGACTGCAGCTTTCTCATTGTTAGTTTCTCTTTCTTCGGGGTTGACCGAGTGAAAAATATGGGCTTCGGTATCCTTCACTCCCATTTTCGCAGCATACGATTATGTTAGACTTTATGAACTATACCTTGTTTATTGATTCTAGTCATTCAGACACTGCACACTGCACTACCTTATCTTTTCTATTTCTATTTCTATTTCATTGATGTTATCTCTCAAATCCAGATTTTTTGTCAATGAACACTGCTACACAATATTTGAATAGGATAATGCAGTTAACTACCAAGTATTTCCTGTAACCCCATGACAAGCTTCTCGTACCCCCTGGTACGTGTACCCAATACTGGGAACATCTGCTATAAGGTGTTTGGGAAACATGTATGAGTGAAGTTAGGGAGAAGCGGTGGGTTAGGATTTGTTTAAGCTATATACTCATTTTAAGTGCTCAGGGCCTTGTATAATCAAAACACTTTTACATGCAAGTGTTTGAGTAATAGTGTTGAATTTAGCCTGTCAAATCCTTAACCACACACTTTGCCCCAAACGTCCCCCTGCTGCCTAATTCTTTCTCTTATCGCCCTCTTGGATCCTTCCAATGTCCCCAGGCGGGCAGTATCGCCCACTTTGGTAACCACTGATCTAGAAGATAACTAAGAGTCACCTGACTTAGGTTTCTTGGAGACACCTTCCAGAAGATAACTAAGAGTCACCTGACTTAGGTTTCTTGGAGACACCTTCCAGAAGATAACTAAGAGTCACCTGACTCAGGTTTCTTGGAGACACCTTCCAGAAGATAACTAAGAGTCTCCTGACTCAGGTTTCTTGGAGACACCTTCCAGAAGATAACTAAGAGTCTCCTGACTCAGGTTTCTTGGAGACACCTTCCAGAAGATAACTAAGAGTCACCTGACTCAGGTTTCTTGGAGACACCTTCCAGAAGATAACTAAGAGTCTCCTGACTCAGGTTTCTTGGAGACACCTTCCAGAAGATAACTAAGAGTCTCCTGACTCAGGTTTCTTGGAGACACCTTCCAGAAGATAACTAAGAGTCTCCTGACTCAGGTTTCTTGGAGACACCTTCCAGAAGATAACTAAGAGTCTCCTGACTCAGGTTTCTTGGAGACACCTTCCAGAAGATAACTAAGAGTCACCTGACTTAGGTTTCTTGGAGACACCTTCCAGAAGATAACTAAGAGTCACCTGACTTAGGTTTCTTGGAGACACCTTCCAGAAGATAACTAAGAGTCACCTGACTTAGGTTTCTTGGAGACACCTTCCAGAAGATAACTAAGAGTCTCCTGACTCAGGTTTCTTGGAGACACCTTCCAGAAGATAACTAAGAGTCTCCTGACTCAGGTTTCTTGGAGACACCTTCCAGAAGATAACTAAGAGTCTCCTGACTCAGGTTTCTTGGAGACACCTTCCAGAAGATAACTAAGAGTCTCCTGACTCAGGTTTCTTGGAGACACCTTCCAGAAGATAACTAAGAGTCACCTGACTTAGGTTTCTTGGAGACACCTTCCAGAAGATAACTAAGAGTCACCTGACTTAGGTTTCTTGGAGACACCTTCCAGAAGATAACTAAGAGTCACCTGACTTAGGTTTCTTGGAGACACCTTCCAGAAGATAACTAAGTCTCCTGACTCAGGTTTCTTGGAGACACCTTCCAGAAGATAACTAAGAGTCACCTGACTTAGGTTTCTTGGAGACACCTTCCAGAAGATAACTAAGAGTCTCCTGACTCAGGTTTCTTGGAGACACCTTCCAGAAGATAACTAAGAAACACCTGACTCAGGTTTCTTGGAGACACCTTCCAGAAGATAACTAAGAGTCACCTGACTCAGGTTTCTTGGAGATACATTCCAGAAGATAACTAAGAGTCACCTGACTCAGGTTTCTTGGAGACACATTCCAGAAGATAACTAAGAGTCACCTGACTCAGGTTTCTTGGAGACACCTTCCAGAAGATAACTAAGAGTCACCTGTCTCAGAGACACCTTCCAGAAGATAACTAAGAGTCACCTGACTCAGGTTTCTTGGAGACACCTTCCAGAAGATAACTAAGAGTCACCTGTCTCAGAGACACCTTCCAGAAGATAACTAAGAGTCACCCGACTCAGGTTTCTTGGAGACACCTTCCAGAAGATAACTAAGAGTCACCTGACTCAGGTTTCTTGGAGACACATTCCAGAAGATAACTAAGAGTCACCTGACTCAGGTTTCTTGGAGACACATTCCAGAAGATAACTAAGAGTCACCTGTCTCAGAGACACCTTCCAGAAGATAACTAAGAGTCACCTGACTCAGGTTTCTTGGAGACACCTTCCAGAAGATAACTAAGAGTCACCTGTCTCAGAGACACCTTCCAGAAGATAACTAAGAGTCACCTGACTCAGGTTTCTTGGAGACACCTTCCAGAAGATAATTAATGTGTCAATAAAAGGAAAGAATTAGCAACAATACAGTTCTCTACAGCAGTGTTTCCCAAACTGGGATATACATGGGTACATGGGTATAGCTGGGTACAGCTGGGTACATGGGTACAGCTGAAAGCATTATCAGGTACTCACAACAAAATGATTTAAGAGCAAATCCTGATATTTAACTCTTAGTATGCTTGCTCAAACCATGTTTTTACGAGCTCATCTTAGAGAGTACATTTTGAGACACAACTGCTGTTACTGATTTTGCCTTAATTTATTTATAATGATAAGATAAAGTTTTATATATCAAAACATGCAGAAATGAAAGTTTTTTTTTTATACAAACATAGTTTAATAGTTCCATAGTTTAAAAAAATATATATACATTAATAAATTCAGAAAAATTAAACAATTTTTTTTAAAATTAACATTTTTTTTTTTTTGCATTTACGATAATATTTCAAGCATGATGCAAGAATGGAACTCCTAAAACCAGTTTCATTTTAAGTTATGCCCATTTTCACAAAATATAGGAAAGTTTCAATTGTGTTTTTATCATAAATACATTTTTTAAGACTGTTTGAAATTTGCTGTCACATGGAAAATGCATTCTGAGTTGAACCCTGATCAACTTCAATAATTTTAGCCTGAAGATCAATATTATCAGTTGTAGTTATTCCTGGTCCAAACTGTGATCTGGAACTATCTTCTGTTTCTTTTATAGGGCCTTTTATCACTTCCCTTTCATTTCTACAACTAGATCTAGCCATCGAAGGTGCCCCCCACCCCCACCCCCAACTCCTAAGAAGCTATTGATTTATCGCCAATAAATTAATCTGAATCAGAACTATCAATGTTAAATAACTGATCATCATCACCATTTTCAATTCATGACTGAATCAGTTGCAAAGCTTGTTCAACCAGTAGTCTTTGTTTACGGCCATTCGAACATGACACCATTTCAGACAGAAAAATCTTTGTTTACAATAAGCAGCTGTTATTTATTTCAATAAAAACTAACATCTTGACACAGATAACAGAAAAATTGGAACACCAGTAAACATGAGGGTTATGGGAAAAGACATAAGAACTCTTTAATTAGAAAAATTTTTGATGAAATTTGTTTAAACTTCAGTTATAGAGACTAACTATGACACGCCACTTGAAGTGGCTAGCTGTATTTTCAAGGCAGAACCGCAAGCCCTCTGACCTGGCATGCCAAGGAGCATGAGGTCATTACTGCAGCTGATTCCTTTATAGCAAATCTAGGTCAAGGACTTCATGTGCTCTTCTGGCAGTGATGGTTTCTGTACCAATTAGTTTGACATGATGAGGCTGTCAGTCCCATAATGAGGCTATCAGTCCCATAATGAGGCTGTCAGTCCCATGATGAGGCTGTCAGTCCCATGATGAGGCTGTCAGTCCCATGATGAGGCTGTAAGTTTCATGATGAGGTTGTCAGTTTCATGATGAGGTTATCAGTCCCATGATGAGGTTGTCAGTCCCATGATGAGGTTGTCAGTCCCATGATGAGGCTGTCAGTCCAATTATGAGGCTGTAAGTTCCATGATGAGGTTGTCAGTCCCATTATGAGGTTGTCAGTCCCATGATGAGGCTGTTAGGCCCATGATGAGGTTGTCAGTCCCATGATGAGGCTGTAAGTTCCATGATGAGGTTGTCAGTCCCATGATGAGGCTGTCAGTCCCATGATGAGGCTGTTAGGCCCATGATGAGGTTGTCAGTCCCATGATGAGGTTGTCAGTGCCATGATGAGGCTGTTAGGCCCATGATGAGGTTGTCAGTCCCATGATGAGGTTGTCAGTGCCATGATGAGGCTGTTAGGCCCATGATGAGGTTGTCAGTCCCATGATGAGGTTGTCAGTCCCATGATGAGGCTGTCAGTCCCATGATGAGGTTGTCAGTCCCATGATGAGGTTGTCAGTCCCATGATGAGGCTGTCAGTCCCATGATGAGGCTGCCAGTCACCTTTATAACCTCACTCTTTAAAACTGTATCAGTGATTCTATTCTTCCTCCATCTCCTCAGAAACTGCACTCACTGCACAAAACAACTGCATCAGAGTAATGTATTCACTGGATTAACTACCAGCAAGTCATCATCAGCCTTGGCAGAGAGTGTAGAACTTGGGGCAATGGGAAAGCACAACTGGAAATTAATCAACTGATACATGATCATGCTGGGGATAAAGATGCCATTGTGTATACAGATGGGTTTGTGATCCATGGTGAGAAATCAGGCTGAGGCTTCTCTGCTAGGGTAAAGGGCAGAATTGTCACTGAACATAGCGGGGCTTACAAGATAACAACTTCCAGCATGAGAATGGAGGGAGAGGCAGTTACTGCAGCCTTAAGGTGGATAACTAAAACTTCATTAACAAAGATAGTCATTGTGTCAGACTCTCAGTCCATGTGAGAGTCCATGCTTCGAAAGGTTCACAATGGTTTGGTACGGCATGAATGGAAAACATTCTTAGAAGCTTTGAGTATGCAGGAGATGGTGTGGATCTACTGTCCTGGTCATGCAGGGGTATGCGGTAATGAGAGAGCTGACAGACCAGCATCATGTGACAGTGAGGCTTGTTACCCTGGCATTATACGTGCCAGTGAGATAGATCATACATTTTTAGTAGACCAATCAAAATCATTGACGGTGACAAGGGCCCACAAGAGGTTAATATTATCATTAGGGCAGTTCCATCTAGACAACCTCGAGGAAGGTTGTGTTTTTCTAAGTGTGAGCTGAAGAGAAGCCATGTTTGAGCTGTCTCAACTTTCGTGGAACCACAAAGACAAGTTTTAAGTTGAAGTTCTTAAAGTATTTCAGAAAGAAGCATACTGAGTGTAGACTTTAATGATATCATTTTTTTCACAACAGAATATAAGCGGTAGCTATATTTCTGTACAAGGAGAAAAGACTATGTTGAGTAGTAACACATGTAAGTACGATCTCAATGTGTATTTCAATCTCCAGATAGGATTTGATTTATGTTAAAGGAAGAAAACCAAGAAAACAGTCACAGATGTATATGAGGACTCATCATCTGAAGAAAATAGTAACTTTAATTATTGTAGATAAAAGACGCCACTACATGTACTGAAGAGTTGAAGAAACAAAGGGAAACAAAGGACAAGGTGACCTAGATCGTGAGTTGCACGAGATTCCTGGGTACTCACACAACTTAGAAGGAAGAAAAGTAAATACGGAGATCTTCAGTAAACTACAATCACTACAAAGAATATTGATTTGTTTTCCAGCTGCATTTGTTTATTTATGTACTTTGTAAATAAATCTTGTTATATGACTCAGCCGAGTTATGCAGATTGGTCGAATGATTTGAATGGGAAAAATTACAACACAGTTAGAAGTACACCACTATAGCACCTTATCACCATCAATCCGAGAGAAGAACGAACCTGCTACATTCCCCAAGAATCTACATCTCTAGCGGGAAGCTAGTAATAACACTTGACGGACATTTATTGAGAAAGAAGATATAAAAAGTAGAATTAGAGAACGCGGTCACATATTATTATTTGGTACCGTGCATTGTCACATAGTGATAATTTGGTACCGTGACCAACTCTCACGGTCACATATAACTCACTAATTGACACCGTGACCAACTCTCGAGGTGCACCCATTACACAGGAAGACGATTACAACGGAAGAAATCAACGAAACTTGTTGATTGAAATGGATCCTAATTATGACCAAGTACTACAACAACAACAACGAAAATTGGCCCAACAGCCGCAACAACAACAAATGTTAGCCCAACAACAAGCCCAACAAATAGCACAAAGGCAACATCAACAACCATTGAAGAGATGTATACAAAGAATTGGTAGAGAGCCCAAGTTCGAACCACATCCTGAGAATGAACCCTTGGAAATTGGCCATTCTCATCAACAGTGGAGAAGGAATGACAGTCATAAACATCACTACAACCACAGACAGGACCACCAACAGTAGGAGCATATAAATATTGATTATACGCCACCACCCAGACCACAACAGATTTATATAGTATCCCAGATACATTGTTACAATTGTGGTAAGCCAAATCACATTGCCAGGGCATGTCGAGCAAGACCCAACAGCAACAAGATAAATAGTGTCCCCAAGCACTGGGATAGCCTCAACAACAGAACAAGACGTATAGCCGTGAGAAATTTCATAGGCGAAATAAGAAAAGGAACAACGTGGCAGATAAACAATGTGACGACAAGAAATGAAAAACACTGTAGAATCACATTAGACAACGGACAAAAAGTACACATATGTCCAGTATGGTGTGAAAAGAGATCCAACTGTGAGCAAAATAAGAATGTCAAACGACCACTTCGACATCTACGAACCGTAAATATCGTACAGCTGAAAGTAGATACAGCAACACAAACAGAGAATAGAGCTACAGTTTCAGTACACAACAGAGACACAATTATCAAGACGAAGAAAGGAAATAGCAATGCAGTGTCAAGAAGAAACAAAGAAGCAAGAACTTATCACAGAAATACCATGAGAGTCTACCAGCACTACACAGAAACAACACATCGGTGTTCGCAACGTTATTCACATGATCACAACCATCATTCCCTACCCCCTCATCTGCCCCCAACATACTCCCTGCGTGACCCCCGTCGCAACCCCAGTGATTATGTGAAGCGGACATTTGATGACAGAAGACATACCATGGAACCCAGAGGACAAGATGACCATAGGCCCATACCGAAACCTAAAGTTACCACGGGCAGACAACGTAGAAAAGCCACCATGTATTATCTACCATCCAGTACGACATCTAATAATACGTTGGATGAGGACGATGTGGAAGCAGAAAGAACAGAGAACATACCAAGTCCATTGGATGACGCTGTTCATCGATTACGAAGATATCGTGAAAACTCCTCAAGTGAAGAAGATATACCACCTGCAGAACTTTGTGAAAGACTGGTTTACCGTGATGATAGATTACAACATGAACTACAAAGCAACTCCGAGACCAGTAGAAATAGTAGCATACAGTCACCCACAACAATACCGAAACAAGTATACTACAGATCTGAACAGCCCGCGACCAGTCATCAACAGTCCAACTCATCTTGGAGTAGTTCGGATGGTATACCTTTAAAGCAACGTCAAGAACACTCACAGTGGAGCAGTACTGATAACGTACCACTTCAACAGTTTTGGGAGAGAATGGTAGACCAGCCGCAAAACCCCCCGAATACCAACGTTCGGCTACAAATAGAAGCAGAATCAGACTCTGAATCTGTGTATCACACTACTGATACAGAGAACGATATAGTACTTTCACCACCACGACAAGAAGAGTCAGATATTGATACTTTAAGCGCACCTAGCAAATCAGACAGTACAGATGGCAAACTCCAAATCGACATCAGGTCGACAGCCAAAAGACCATATACATCATCATCAGATGATTCACCACGTATCGCAAAGTACAGCAGACTCCCGCAGGAGCACGTCCGTTATAAAGTCATGAGAAAGCGACGCCAGACGAAAACGAACAAGTCAAAAGGAACTCTACAACCCATTCCTCCGTCACAGTCTATTACATCCTCTATGCGAGCAACGTGTAACACAGCTACCATTTCATTGCCTACGCAAGCTTACGATAGCAGACTCTCGAAGCGAGCAATTGAGCTTTTAGAAATCGCTAAACTACTATAAATTAGCGAAGGCGTTCCCTCTTCATAACGCCCAACTGATATGATACTTCCCTCATCATAAGTATCTAACGTAGCACGTACTCTTCTCTACATAGTACGCGACAGTGTTTACTAATATTATTTTTTTCCCTTCAGGTACACAGAACAAGAGTTACTCATGCACGTTTCTCGAACTAAGATGACCTTTGAAGCTCACGCAGGCATGCTAAAACTGTAACGCATACCCTATAATTTTTTTTTCTCACACCAGTGGATTTATAGGTCAGTTTCGACCAGCCCATTAACATTCTTTTAAACCCCACTGTGCTGTAACTGAGATTTTCACCACGCTGACGTGCCTGAGTAGAACCATTTGATACATCGCAGTATAATGCTGTAGTGCACAGTGACGATAAAACCCCAGCACTAGAGACTAGAACTTTGTAAACATTTTACTATTGTAGCACAGAACCCCGTGCATCCAAACAGAACATTACTTAAGATTGACTACTTGATGAATAACATTACATTGTTTACAAGCATTTATGGCGGCATGCCAATTGAAGGACACTGTTACTAAATGTCAACACGACACTAAGTAAATTGTGTTGAGCCCTATGAGAACTGATTTAATTATGTTCATTTTCATGATTGTTGTAAATAATATTTTTTTTCCTTTCTCATATATGCAGACTTTTGACTTCTATGAGATTGTTAGGAGGACATCAACATTTTTATTTGTTTTTTGTTTGGTTGAACCATGTTTATTGATTGAACTCATAACAGAGCATTGTTCTGAGAAATAAGAGAGTTGTTCTGACAGACACCTGACTATAACTCAGACTGTAATGTGCATTCACAGCCACAGATCTGTCGGGCACAGTAAAGAGCCAATAATGTCATCTATTTCTTTACCTCTCCCTCGGCATCCAGACTACCATCAGTCGAGTTTGATCGTTAGAATTGCTCTTTCTAGTTCTGTTGTTAACACTTTTGTCTTTACTGACATACACAGTCAAGAGAGAACATTGTAGTCGGGTTCATGATTGATGATTTTTTTTATTTTTAAACCAAGCAGTCCATATATGACAGGTGTATGTCATCTTAGTCAAAGAGTCTGTTATAAATTATTCACCTTCCATAATTAACTGTTAAGATTTTGTTGTACAGTTAATTTGTTTATATTGTATTGATTTTATGAAGGTATCCATTTAATGTATATATACATGCACCATATATCTACGAGAGCTTCTGTGTAACGAACATGTTCGTATAGCGAATATGTAAGGTTTTTTTTTAAGCAGAAGATTTTTTTTGGTGTTGTTAACATTTTATTGTTGGTTGAGCAATTTTTTTTTAGGGTCTTAGATTTTTCTTTGATTGAACGCAAATGTCTACCTACGGGATACATTTGTGTGCCCCGGGACCCATATGTGACAGTGAGGCTTGTTACCCTGGCATTATACGTGCCAGTGAGATAGGTCATACATTTTTAGTAGACCAATCAAAATCATTGACGGTGACAAGGGTCCACAAGAGGTTAATATTATCATTAGGGCAGTTCCATCTAGACGACCTCAAGGAAGGTTGTGTTTTTCTAAGTGTGAGCTGAAGAGAAGCCATGTTTGAGCTGTCTCAACTTTCGTGGAACCACAAAGACAAGTTTTAAGTTAAGTTCTTAAAGTATTTCAGAAAGAAGCATACTGAGTGTAGACTTTAATGATATCATTTTTTTCACAACAGAATATAAGCGGTAGCTATATTTCTGTACAAGGAGAAAAGACTATGTTGAGTAGTAACACATGTAAGTACGATCTCAATGTGTATTTCAATCTCCAGATAGGATTTGATTTATGTTAAAGGAAGAAAACCAAGAAAACAGTCACAGATGTATATGAGGACTCATCATCTGAAGAAAATAGTAACTTTAATTATTGTAGATAAAAGACGCCACTACATGTACTGAAGAGTTGAAGAAACAAAGGGAAACAAAGGACAAGGTGACCTAGATCGTGAGTTGCACGAGATTCCTGGGTACTCACACAACTTAGAAGGAAGAAAAGTAAATACGGAGATCTTCAGTAAACTACAATCACTACAAAGAACATTGATTTGTTTTCCAGCTGCATTTGTTTATTTATGTACTTTGTAAATAAATCTTGTTATATGACTCAGCCGAGTTATGCAGATTGGTCGAATGATTTGAATGGGAAAAATTACAACACAGTTAGAAGTACACCACTATAGCACCTTATCACCATAAATCCGAGAGAAGAACGAACCTGCTACATTCCACAAGAATCTACATCTCTAGCGGGAAGCTAGTAATAACACTTGACGGACATTTATTGAGAAAGAAGATATAAAAAGTAGAATTATTATTATTTGGTACCGTGCATTGTCACATAGTGATAATTTGGTACCGTGACCAACTCTCACGGTCACAATCAAGAGCACCCACAGTGGGGGCACTGGATAAGGATAAGGGAGAGATATTGAGAACAATTAATGATTGCCTGTTAGAGAATGACACTGCAACAGATGAATCATCAAGGTTAAGACTGTTGGAATATGGCATCAAACGTAAGGCTAGCAGAGATGGATGTATGAGAGGACATATCAGCCGTGTGTACAACCAGCGAGTTACTCTTTGACTGAGCACTTTTGGGTTTGCCCGGCATGCAATGATGTTGATTCTGTTCAACAATAACAATGTTTGCTAAACTAACATTATAAACATGTGATAACACTATAAACATGTGATAACACTATAAACATGTGATAACACTATAAATATGTGATAACACTATAAATATGTGATAACACTATAAATATGTGATAACACTATAAATATGTGATAACACTATAAATATGTGATAACACTATAAATATGTGATAACACTATAAATATGTGATAACACTATAAATATGTGACCTGTACGAATTTTTCGTACAATGTACGGATTTTTGATACTTTTAGCAGTGTACGGCCGCACAGACTCGTTGTACGGATTTTTCTCCCCCTCCCTCCCAAAAAAAAAAAAAAAATTTTTTTTTTTTTTTTAAATTCTAAAAATATTTTTCAACCCAAGTTTTTTTAAATCAGAAAATATTTTCTAGCCCAGGTTTTTTTTTTGTAACCAATTTTTTTTATTTTTCATTCCGGAAATCTCGGCGTTCGTTTTTAAACTGAGGTCTCTCCCAGCAACCAATCAAATCCTTTGGCACTCCTCCGAATACCGGTCCCAGATGACTCAATATGGTTTGTGTTAGAAAATATCCCTTACAGGGCCTCATTTTGACATATAATAAAAAATATACGAGGAGAAATGAATGGGAAACTACTCTTGAAACACAGAAATGGGACCCCAAGATGCAGCAATAGTGAATGCAGTCAGCGACCCATAGCTGTACTGCTTGCATCAGGACCAGCGAACCAGAGCTGGTCAAGACCGCACTCCACCTCCACGTGGTAGTCCTGGAAACAGTCTGCAGCAGTGCAGTCTGGCTGAGCGAGTGCGGATCGTAATGGGAAGGCAAACCCGGTCCCTAAAAAATGCCGTGCTGAAGTCGGATGTGTCGACCGAAAGGTGCAGATATCACAGCTTAGGCGTAAACAGACACAACGCAACCACCGTCCTTTTCAGGGCGAACGAGGAAGAAGAAGAAACACAGAAATTGCCAAAAAGGAACTTTTGGCACCTGGTGAAGTGAAGTGAAGTCAATATGTATTAATAATGTTAGAAGGTTATATGTTGAAATTTTCGCACAAAAGTTGTAAATACTGCCAGAAAACATGTTGTTTGTGACTATAGCGCCACTTAAACTCTGCTAAATAAGAATGAAACTTTCCACGACTAGTGCCGCCTTGGTAACATTGTTTCCTCTTCGCTTGCATCCATACACCTTCAATAGTTTGGGTGTGAATTTCACTGTGTACAGGGTCAACGAAATTATTAGCATGAACAACAACCGTATGATCATAGATACCATGGTTTAGTCGACCAACGTTGTTGAGTATTAAAATGTAATTTTAGATTTTTGTTCCCCATTTAATGTCGCCCCTGAACCGGCATTACCAAATGAGGCCCTGTAAGGGATATTTTCTAACACAAACCGTATTGAGCCATTTGGGACCGGTATTCGGAGGATTGCCAATCCTTTTATACCCAAGAATTCGGCAAACACTTTGAATTCGGCCTCAAACGCTTTCGTTTTTCGGCGTGACATCACGTATTTTTAAAGTTACCTGTTATCAACGACGCCATTTTGTTTAAAAAAGCTAAGTACTTATAACTTGGTTAAATATTGCTGTTGTTTTGCTTTGTTGCAATTTAATCGTGGCATTAATCTTTCCAGTTAGGCCTACATCTTGCCCCTCAATATATTTCCGATAAATTGTCATAATATTCTGTGTAGGCCCTACATAACTAGAAAAAAAAAGTTTCTTTGCGTTGAGTAGGCCTACTTTATTCCAGCGCTCGAGATTAGCTGCTTTATTTTTTAATAAAGTGGCAATCTGTTATCACTTTAAGCTACCAACTCGTAAATAATAATTTTGTAAATTTTTGGTGGTACGTTTTTTCTTCCTAGATTTGAAAAGATATTAAAGTAGTAGATTCAGGATTATATGATCTGAAAGTACATTTTAAATCGAAATTGCATGAACAAATGTTTGCAATGAAGAAGGGAGCATCTATTAAGACCTTTTTTGCTCAGCCAAAGCAGGAAGAGGGTGGCATTATAAGGGCTGAAGTTTTATTTGCCAATTTCATTGCCCAGCATAACTTAACTGCATCTGTTGCTGATCACTTTTGTGACTTGGCACCTGTAATGTTTCCTGACAGTGATATTGCCAGAAAGTTCCAGTCGAAGAGGACCAAGACAACACTTATCATTAAAAACTGCCTGGCTCCATCTGCAACAGAACCAGTGATAAAGCTATGCAGGGAAACACCCTTCTCATTAATGGTTGATGAATCAAATGACAAGAAAACAGAGAAGCAGTTAGCTATTATGGTGAGAGTTTTTGAAGAAGGATTGGGACCAAGAACGAGATTGTTGGACATGCCTGTATGCAGTGGTGGAACCAGTGAGGCGATATTCAGTGATGTTGATAATCTGTTCACAAAATTTCATATTCCATGGAAAAATTGCATCGGCTTTGCTAGTGACAACGGCAATGTCATGGTGTGGAAATCAAACTCAGTACTTACTAGGATCAAGCAGAGGAACCCTTATGTTTTTAGTATTGGGTGCATTTGCCACCTTGCAAATTTATGTGCACAAGATGGAATCAAACAGTTGACTGTGCCAGTAGAAGACCTTTTGTTAGACATGTACTATGCTCAAAATGACGAAAGGCTTATAAGGAGTTCCAACTATTCACAGAAGCAGATGACCTGAATATTCTTAAACATTGTCAGACTCACTGGCTGTCATTGCAGAAGGTAGTGGATAGAATTATTAACCAGTATACAGCTCTCTCATCTTATTTTGAAAGCCACAATGATGTTGAAAAGCCTGGCAGAGTCCAAAACATCCATAAACTTTTAAAAGCACCACTAACCCAGCTGACCCTTCGTTTTCTGAGTTTCATTCTGCCACTGTTAAATGAGTTTAATAAACTCTTTCAAACAGATGAGTCGCAGACTGGTGGCATGATGGAGGAGATGGACAAATTGCTTAGAAAATTTTTAGTTAAATTTGTGGAGATGAAGTATGTTAAACAGGTTGTTGACTTGAGGCATATCAAATTTAGTGATCATGGGGTGCAGCATGATGACAGCATACTGGCAATTGGCCTCTCGAACAGAGCATTTATCGAAGAAATGGTGCTTGATTGTGGAGTAAAGAGTTCAATTTTTGAGGATGTCAGAAATTTTTACACATCAGTGGTTAAAAAAATTACTGATAAATTTCCCTTTGACAACCAGGTTCTAAAGGACTTAAAAGTGCTAGATCCAAGCACTAAAGATAATCTCAGGTATCCAAACATCTGCAGATTGGCAGATGCTTTTGCCCAAGATCTTGATCAGGAAGCACTGAAAGATGAGTTCTATGACTACTGTATGTTGTCTGATGTGTGTGTGCCTCTACTAACAGATAGTGGTCAGAAAAAGAGCTTCTGTAGCTATTGGCTGGAAGTTGTTGACCAGAAAACTAGTACTGGTGCCATCCGCTTCCCTAATTTGAAAGTCATCATTCAGCGACTGCTGATACTCCCTCACAGCAATGCTGACTGCGAAAGATCATTTTCAATGATGAAAAAAATCCACACAGACTGCAGGAGGTCCATGAATGCGGACACACTCACTTCTATTTTACAGTGTAAGATTAACATTGATACATGCTGTGCAGACTTTAAGCCCACAAATGCAATTATGCAAAGTGCTAAAAGTGCATGTGTTGATTATAATACAAAACACTGTACATCGAAAGAACAGTGTACATCATGATCACTAAGTTTTTTATATGTAAAGAACAGTTTGAGACTATTAGCATGTTTTATATCACAATAATTCAAATGCTAATAGATTTGTATATGTCATTTCTCATTTTAAAACTGTATTGCATATAATTTATTAATATATTAAAAATATCAGTCTTGTAGATTTTATTTTGTCAAAATCACATAATGGAGTGTTTTAAAACCTCTCAAGAATACCTTTCAAATCAGCTTTTTTATTTGTCATCATCACTTATATATTTTCCATGTGGCTTATAGACTTTTGTTCCATTCATTATAACTCAACTGTCATTTCCAAGCAAATATTCCATTCATTCTATGTGTTAATAAATTTAAAATATTTTAATTATAAATAAATCATTACAGGGAGATAATAATAATTGTACACATTATTATTCTAGCTCAAAGGGAAGTAATTTATATAATTAATAGAACTTTTGCAAGATAAAATAAGTAACAAGTTTTTCTCACAAGAACATAATGCTTTCAGCAAAAAGTTGAGAAATGGGTATTTTGAATAAAATGGTTAAAGTGGATTTGCCCTGTTGTCAAATTTAATAAATATTACCCGAAATATGTAGGAGATGTATACATTCAAGATATAGTTTTTAATTGAACTTGCATTCTAAATATAGGAAATTTGCTGTTTGAAAGATATATAAAGTTCCCTTGTGGAGCATAGGCTATTTGGTTTTTTTGATGGGCACATTACATTGCCTGAGTTGTATGAAGATTCAGTTTTCTTAGATTTTAAACTCTCTCATTCTCTGCCCTTTTCATTTCCATATAGACCAGTGGTGGCCAAGCTAACGTTAGCTGAGGGCCAGATTATGGTAAAGGGTAACACCAGAGGGCCAGACCTATAAAATCCTTAAAAAATAACGTTCTGAGATTTTGTTTTACATATATAATGAACCACGTACAGAAAGCAACGGCAAACTACTGTACTGCACATCTGCCAAGACATGTATACCAATTTTCGGACTGAAATTACTGTAAAAAAAATATAATGAATCTGTTTTAATTTGTTTTGTAATTTGTAATATGACATGTAATTATTTATTTCAAACATACATTTGTGTGTTATTTCATTGTGAAGATTGTGGCTTATCAAAACTTTTCACCAGTGATTTGAAGTCTACTTCCATTTGTGACGTAGTAATTCTGAGAACATGGGATAATTCAGAGTCAGTTAATCTGTTTCTGGTCTTGGATTTGATAAGCTTCATGGCAGAAAATGTTGTCTCACTAAGATATGTGCTACCAAATATAGAGCACACTTTTAGGGCCCATTTTCTCAGAAGTGGGTAACGTTCCTTTGGTAGTAATTTCCACAAATCAGCTCCAGTTGCTTCTGTTGTGTTGATGAATGGGTCACATTGGAGTTCACATAACTGTAATTGTAGTTCTACTGGCTGAGACTCCACTGTGCACTTGAATGGGTTGTTAAAAAGTTCCATTTGTGGACGAAACATCTCAAAATCTTGAAATCGACGATCAAACTCAGAAATCAGCTGTTCAATGTCATCTGTGTACCCCGTGAAGTTAACATTCTCTTTCTCAGACAGCTGTTTACAACAAGGAAAATGAAACAGGTCATTCTTTTGCAAAGACAGACTAAATAGGCTCAGTTTCTTTTTGAAGCCATCAACATAGCCCATCATTTGAAAAATTGTTTGCCTTTTTCCTTGTAACTGCAAATTCAGTACATTCAAATGTTGTATTATATCTGTGAGAAATGCCAAGTGCTGAATGAAATGAATATCTTTGAGTTTATTTTGAAGATCAATTGAACATGGTAAGTTGTCTCGCAGGAAGTCGAATATTTCATCCTTCAGTTCACAAAATCTTATTAAACATTTTCCTCGATTAAGCCATCTCACCTCAGCATGAAGCAGGAGATCACAGTAAACAGAATCTACTTCTTCTAAAAATGCAAGGAACTTCCTGTGAGTTAGAGAACTGTGTCCTCCTCTGATCAAATTCGTTATTTTCACTACAGTAGCCATAGTGTCATTTAGGTTTATGGATTTTGCACAAAGGGCCTCTTGGTGAACTATGCAATGTAATGTAGGCACGTCAATTTTATTTTGCTTCAAAAGTCCAACAAAACCAGTATTTTTCCCAAACATAGCCTTGCAACCATCGGTACACACAGCAGACAATTTTTCAAACCCACCATATTCTTCCATGGCATTTTGAACTGCAGAAAATATGTCATCCCCTTTACTTGTACCATGCAAAGAGCAAACTTTCAGTAATTCTTTAGAAACAGTAAAGTCTTCCTGGATCACTTTAACAAATATAAGAAGCTGGCTAGTGTCTGTGATGTCTGTACTTTCATCAATCGCCAGTGAAAAGTATGGACAATTTTCAATTAAAGATTTCAAGTTCTGGGACAAATGCAAACTAATATCTTCTGTTCTCCTAGCTACGGTTTGTTTTGAAAGAGGTACATTTTGAAATTCTGTTACTTTTTCTTCATTGAACGCTTCTGCCATTTGAACTGCACACTTTTTCACAAACTCTCCATCAGTAAACGGCTTTTTTGCTTTTGCAAGCTCATAACTAATCGCATAGGACGCCATGAGCGATGATTCCTGAATCTTATTTACATGACTAAATATACTCTTTTGCTGATTCAGTTTTTTCTTGAGTTGTTCAATCACAAGCTTTCTTGACTCGCTGCTATGCTCGTCGTTGTTTTTTTTATGATTTGTGATGTAGTGACGTTTCAAGTTATATTCCTTCACTACGGCTAACACTTGGGCGCAAACTAAGCACTGAGGTTTATTATCCTTATTGAGAATGAACAAATAATCGAACTCCCATTCTGGTTTAAATGCGCGATTTTCACTGTCCACTTTTCTATACTTAGAAAACATTTTTACAAATGCAAACTCTTATACACGAAAACGTGCACAACAGCTACAAGCCCAGAAGGGTCACTGGCTGATTTATACTTAACACACTTCACAAGACCAACTGTGCACCTCAACTCCTTCCTATAGAAATGTACCTGCCACCCACCCCCACTCCCACGATCACTTTCCCATACCGATGCTAAAGACAAAGCAACATCATTGGATCTCAGAGATTTCTGACCGCAGAAAAGATCTGTCATTGCTTTTAGTTTCTCATTATCAAAGTAGGTACCGACACTGTCTTCGCCTGTCCACGTGCACGATCAGAGATTTGACGTTATCATTTCCGTTTTGTCGGCACTATCTAGTAGAGCTCAATTGGTATGCTAGAGAGAGAGAGAGAAAGAGAGAGAGAGAGTTTGGGGGTGTTGTGGGAGGTGGGGAGATGTTAATCGTACATTTTGGGTATTTTGGTTTTGTTTCTGGTGCCTGTGCGTGCTATTTTGTAATAATTTTTTAGCACAGTGGTCGGAGTATACAGTAATTTTCAATCAACAATAAGAGGCCGGCCAAAACAGGTTGGCGGGCCAGTCAAAACTGGTTGGCGGGCCGGATCTGGCCCGCGGGCCGTAGTTTGGCCACCTCTGATATAGACCACAAGGCTGTATGTGTTGGTTCCTTCTTCTCCTTTACCTTTAGCCTCTGACCGTCAAAGCAGTCAGTGGCCATCACGCCTGGTGGTGTCTTGTAGGGCAACAACAAATTGATTCCACTTTGTTCGGTCGGTGGCCATCCTTCGTACAGTGCCCCAACTCTGGTTCATTCTTTGCATCTCAGCCTCCACAGTCCTCCGCCAAGTTGTTTTTGGTCGGCCTCTCTTTTGTTTTCCTTCTGGGGTCCATAGCATAGCTGTTCTTGTGATGCCATCGGGGTCTCTTCTGAGGACATGGCCAACCCAGCTCCAGCTATGATGGTGTGCATGTCCTCTTGCTTGCTCCGAGTAAGCAGATCTTGGTTGGGGATGGTATTCGGCCAAAAGATTCGGAGAATTTTTCTTAGGCATGTTGTGTGAAAAGAGGACAATTTCGATATTTCCTTCTCTGTAACTCTCCAGCATTCCGCACCATAGAGAAGCACAGAAAGCACACAGCTCTGATATAATCTTAATTTTGTGCTGTACTGAGAGCTATTATGTTGCATGATGTTAGAAAGACTTAAATTGCATGCTGACGAAAAGATCAGAGAAGAACAAGCGGGTTTCAGGCCGAAACGATCATGTATTGATCAAATATTCACACTAAGAACAATTATAGAAGAATCAGTGGAAAGGCAATCGCCACTTATTATCACCTTCGTCGATTTTCAAAAAGCCTTTGATAGTCTACACCGCCCATCATTGTGGAAGATACTTACAATCTATGGTTTTCCAACAAAATATGTGAATATAATCAAAGCGCTATATGACAATGCAAGATGTTGTGTTAGAACAAATAAAGGGAATACAGAATGGTTTACAGTAGAAACAGGGGTGAAACAAGGCTGTATTATGTCACCACTACTTTTTGGAATAGCTATTGATTGGGTTATGAGAAACTATACCCCACAATGAACAATTGGGTATAAAATGGACAAATGGAAAATTCCTGGGGGACCTGGATTTCGCAGATGATGTAGCATTCTTAAGTTCAACACCAAGACAATCCCAAGAAGCAATAAATAATTTGTGTCATCTCTCGGTTAAAATTGGTCTCCAAATAAATGCCTCTAAAACTAAAGCTATGAACTTTTCTAACGAGACCTTTGATATCATCCTGAACGGGGAAAAACTACAGAAAGTTGAAAGTTTCAATTATTTAGGCAGTAAAATGACTCAGGATGGTGACCAACAAGAGAAATCCATACTAGAATTGCTTTGGCAGCTAGCGCCTTCAATAGATTATCTAACATTTGGAAATTACGATCATTGAATATACATACCAAGCTTCGTCTGTTTAATTCAAATGTTATCTCAGTGTTAACATACGGCTGTGAGAGTTGGAAAATAACAAAATCATTGGAGAACAAGCTGAATACATTCGAGAACAAATGTCTTAGAAAACTCATGAACATCAGTTGGAAAGAATTCAAGACTAATCGACAAATAAGAGAAGACTCTAGGCAGAAATATGTCTCCGACTATATAAGGAAAAGACGATGGTCATATATCGGTCATGTCCTACGAATGCAAAACACAGAATACCACTACAGGCGCTCACTTGGGTTCCTGAGGGTAAGCGGAAAAAAAGGAAGACCAAAAGAAACACTCAGAAGAACAATAATAAGAGAAGGAAGAACGTTGGGCCTAAATAATGTGCAAGAGCTAAGAGGAGTGGCGTCACAACGAACAACCTGGAGAGCACTGGTTTCTGCCTTATGCGCCGTGTTTGGCGCTTAAAGAATTTATTATTATTATTATTACTGAGAGGACTTCCAGATGTTGTTTAGACTAAAAAAGGCTGTTCTTGCTTTGTTCATTCTGTTGTTGATGTCTTTGCTTGCTCCGCCGTCTGGTGTTACTATGCATCCTAGGTATGTGAAGGTGTCTGTCTGTACCAGTTGCTGATTCCTTACTGATATGGGCTCAGGGTTGCTCACATTGAGCGTCATGACCTGTCTTCTTTAGATTGATGTTCAAGCCCACCTGCTGGCTATACTTATTAAGTCTATCCGTATTTTCCTGGATGTGTTGATGTGAATGTGCTAGTAGTGCAACTGCATATTCCAGATCTTCCAATGTAGAAAATGTAGTCCATTTTATTCCTCTTGGACTGCCCTCTGTTGTCTGGCGCATCACCCAGTCTATGACTGTTAAAAATAGAGTGGTTAATAAGGGGCATCCCTGTCGTACTCCTGTCTTCACCTCAAAGGTTAGGTTGCTCTGCCCAACGTTACACGTAAAGTTGGCATGGAGGCTTTTTATGATTGACACTATGCAGCTTGGAATTCCATAAGCCCTCAGTATTTTCCATAAACTGTCCCTATGTATACTGTCAAAAGCCTTTTCAAAATCAACTAAATTAATGTACAGCTGTCTTTGCCATTCTGAGCACTGCTCTGTAATGTTCCTGAGGGTAAATATATGATCTACACATCTTCTGTTCTTTCTAAATCCTGCTTGTTCTTTCCTCAGTTTGTGGTCTACTGCTTTTGAAATTCTCTGTATAATTATCCTGCCTAGTATTTTGCTGGGAACTGAGAGAAGAGTTATTCCTCACCAATTATTGCAGTCTGCAAGATCTCCCTTCTTGAGCAATTTGACAATTATTCCTTTGTTCCACTCCATTGGTGTTGTCCCTGTTTTCCAGACTTGTGCAAATAGTGGTTCTAATAGTTCTGCTGCTAGCTCAGGGTCTGTCTTAAATAGCTCTGCATTTAAGTTATCATGGCCAGGAGTTGTTCCATTCTTTAACCCTTTGATTGCTGTGATGATTTCTTCTATTTGTGGAATGTCTGTATTAACATCTAGATCATTTTCAGCCTCAGGAACATTCAATTGTGTCTCTGGTGGTTCCTTGTTCAGAGTTTTTCTCAAATGCTCTGCCCATCTTGTTTCCTGTCATTATTTAAATTTTTTTACAGCCCCCAATTTTCCATCTTGTTGATTTATTGCCAACACCAGCTGAAAAGCCAGTTAGTTCTTTTTTAAATAGGAGTTTTGGTGCGTCTGCTACAGGGTCTATCGGTTATGGTAGGGTGCATGATAAAATATAAAACACCTTGTGGTCTAGTAATAAGTAATTTATTGATATAACATTTGATCTAACTCACTTGAGATAAATGTAAAACTGACATAGAAAAAAGAACTCATTACAAAACTCAGTGAAAAAGTCACTGAGAATACAGAAGAGTTATCGTATTTAAAAGCTGATATTACAAAGGAGGAAGTGGAAAAT
Source organism: Oreohelix idahoensis (assembly GCA_024509875.1). Classification (NCBI taxonomy): domain Eukaryota; kingdom Metazoa; phylum Mollusca; class Gastropoda; order Stylommatophora; family Oreohelicidae; genus Oreohelix; species Oreohelix idahoensis. The sequence goes on along the minus strand of JAMPIV010014049.1, from coordinate 37,146 downwards.
GTAATAAAGGAAAAAACAAATACAGCACCCAGACATTATAACTTGAGCTATGAAATGCTGAAACATATACCAAGGAGTACCTTGGAAATTGCAACATCTCTATTTAACCGAATTTGGGGAAAATTCACAAGACGTGGAAAGTGGCAGTAGTTACTCCAATACTAAAACCAGAAAAATATGAACATGATGCTAGTTCATACAGACCAATTTCCTTCACATCTAGGTAGAAATATTAGAAACCATAGTAAATAACAAATTAAAGTTTTATTTGGAAAAGAATAAAATACAGGCCCTACAGCCAGACTTAATCAGGATTTAGAAAAAATAGATGCACTATGGATCAGATTAATTAAAATGTAACAAGAAATCTGATTAGGATTTCAAACGAAAGAAAAGACAGTGGCAGTATTCTTTGATATAGCTAGGATCTACATGTACAATGTATAGATACTTAGATAACTTCCTTCAAGATAGATTCAGTACAAATTAACAATGACAGGTCAGAACTGTATGAACAACAGAATGGCATTCCTCAAGGATCAGTTTTATCCCCTTCAAATTTTACTATATACCTTGTATAATGGTTAATGATTTGAATGAAGAATTTTAAGGTATAAAAAAATAATTTCACACAGTTTGTAGATGATGTTGCTATATGGAGATCTGGGGAAAATCTAACAAAATTATATAGTAATCTTCAAAAACAAATTTTAAAAGTCTACAAATAAAAGAATATATGGGATTTCACTTAAATGTGAGTAAGACAGTAGGAATGATCTCCAGAAAAGGTAAGATTGTTAAAAATAACATAATTGACATGATCTTACAGTCCAAACCACAGGATACCTAGGAATGACACTTGATCAACAGTTGAACTGGAACAAACACACACATAGACTGGTAGAGTCTTGTAGAGGACTAACTAACATGATACAATATTTGAAAGGTCATGGATGGGGTGCAGGCACTAAGACCATGATTATGTTTTATAAATCTTTCATTAGAGGCAAAACTGATTATGGAAGCATAGAATATGACTCTGCAGCGCATAGTCACAAGATTAAATTAGATAGAATTCAGCACCAAGCATTATGTACAATTGCAGGTGCAATCATATCAACATCAAGGGGTGCTCTGGAGGTGGCCTTATGAGACCTCCCTTTGGAACTTCAGCGAAAGGAGCTAAGACTAAATTACATGACCAAAATTATGTTGGACAAGTCTCATCCAGCTTTTCCAGCATTTGCTAGGTATCAATTAACAACTCAGAACAGATTCATGAGTACCAGTAGATACCCGACAGGCTGGAAATGCATGGAGGAACTAGTACACTTGGATGCTTTAAATGCATCAATTAATAAAAGTAGTATATACAAGCCGGTGGTACCATCCAGGAGGAGGAGGAAGGGGGGACCTCAAGAAACCAGATACAGACTACCACCTGGCAGGCACAATTAATAAAGCAGCTGATGTGGAAACTATCAAAAACTAAGCCAGGAAATATACTCAACAAACATCAAAGGACAGTATTACAGTGCACATAGATGGATCTAAAGGAGATGATAACAAATTGGGGATAGGAATTTATGTTCCCATGTGGCAAATTGTGAAAGGATATAGTATAACAGATCATACATCTATCTTCCCATGTGACCAAAGGTGAAAGGATATAGTATAACAGATCATACATCTATTTTTACAGCAGAGATGGTTGCAGTTCTGAAAGCTCTAGAAATCTTCTCTAACAACCCTCCTCATAAATTGACAATATTAACAGACTCACATTCAGCTATAAGAAACTTACGAGAATGCAGTCGGCCAGATATAGCAAAATAGTAACATCAGGTTATTCATTAGGCCCACTAGGCACAGGCATAGGGCATCAGGCTTACAGGGGGCCCGGTGTAAAAAGCAAAGGAGAAATATTTGTTCAAGAAAATTTCAAGCCCCCTAAACAATATGAAAACATTCAATGCATTTAATTTTCTGTTCTAAGATAAGGTTAAGACTGTTAAAGTTTGGTAATAATCTGAGTTTTTTTTTTTTAAATAGTTCAAAATTTTTTTTAGTCCTTTTTTTGTTACACACCTAGTGCTATTCAAAACATTCAAGTTGGCAACAGTGTCCCAAATATTAGTTGTTGACGGTTCTGATAAATCCCAAAGTGTGCATTTGTGCAAATGTCTTTTCTTTCTTTTTTGTTTAAAATAACTTGATTGATTGGAATTTTAAATTTGCATTCTTTAATTACAACAAATCCATATTTTATTTATTAAAACCCTCATAGGTCAAACGTGACTCAGGAAACACTAAATTCGCTCGCTTTACTTTGTGTGGAAGCGGACATGCTTCGTCGTATCAATTTTGATAACACAATCGAAAATTTTGAAGTTAAAAAATCAAGAAAACAGTTATTTTAAATATTTCTCTATGATTTTCTGATGTTTGTATGGATTTATTAATTATTTTTTTAACATATTATTATACATTAATAAAAACATTTATCTGAAATCCATTAGTTTTTTTCTAGTTTTACCTTTTAGAAGACTGGACAGGGCCCCAAAATGTCTTAATAGCCTAGGGCCTCTGGAGGTCTTAATCCGGCCATGCAGAAGAGATATTACTGGCAAATACTTACTGTTGAAGGTACAGTGTATATATATGGTGTAAGAGAGGCCACCACTGTTGAATGTTGAAAGTATGGATTGATAGGGGTAAATCCAGGAAGAATGTAAATATTATTATGTGCGCTGATGAAAGCGATCAGCATACATCGGGCTTACAGACGGCCGACTGATGTGTGAGTGAGTAAGTGTCAACAAACGCGAATGTCATGTAGTACAGATAGAGTTAAATAGCAATCACTCACACCATAGCACAAGCTGGAGTCAGGAAATGTTGCAACTCTAAGGAACGTTATACACAGTTTAATATTCCACAGTCACGAGGACATCACCAAAATACACTGTCAATAAGTCACAGTTCAGAACACATCATGGAAATCACAATAGTTCAATACATCCGTATATAGCATAACTGGCACATATATATCTATAAAAGCCTATTCCCGGCTTTGAAATAATGTCACTATTCTCTCTACCTTCTTTGGCAAAATAAGCCGTATAAGTTCCTGGCTTCAACGTAATGTAAATATTCTCTTTATCTTCTCTGGCAATATTAGAAATAAGCCGTATAAGTTCCTGGCTTCAACGTATTGTAAATATTCTCTTTATCTTCTCTGGCAATATTAGAAATAAGCTGTATAAGTTCCTGGCTTCAACGTAATGTAAATATTCTCTTTATCTTCTCTGGCAATATTATAAATAAGCCGTATAAGTTCCTGGCTTCAATGTAATGTAAATATTTTCTTTATCTTCTCTGGCAATATTAGAAATAAGCCGTATAAGTTCCTGGCTTCAACGTAATGTAAATATTCTCTTTATCTTCTCTGGCAATATTAGAAATAAGCCGTATAAGTTCCTGGCTTCAACGTAATGTAAACATTCTCTTTATCTTCTCTGGCAATATTAGAAATAAGCCGTATAAGTTGAAGCCATCATATCCTTGGCTTTAGAAATATAACAGGGAGTCTCCAACATTTCTATCACACAAAAATATCTCCCCGTATACACAGTCAAAAAACATGACTGAACACCTTCCCGGCCAAATGCCCAGGCACCTACTGTCACGGGATTACCGTATCTGGTCCAGCTCAGACAATCACGCATGCGCGGCTAACTGCGAGAGACGTGAGCTGAACTCATCTAGAAGATTCGCGAAAATTCACGATCAAATCTTTTTAAACAAACTAGTAGCTACACAAGGGAGATAAAAAAAATCTGGCCTGTACATACAAGTATATTAATGTTTAATTCCCCTTGACTAAAATTTTACTTAACACTTACCTATACTCCAGAGGATGTTCTGTTGTAATAGGTTGGATACCTTCACTTGTTGACATAGAAGGAAATGAAAAGGCGGATAAAGAAGCTAAGAAAAGTAGAAATAATAGAAACCAAATAAATGTGGGGATGAGTAAAACAGAGAACAAACGCTTAATTAAAAGAACAATAACTGAGGAATGACTGTGCAGAGTGTCTAGAAAAAAATAAATATAGAGCATTTCCTATTAAAATGTAGGAAGTATGAACAATAGATAAAACCAGTTTTAGATTATTTACAGGCATACAATTCATCCATAACTGTGGAACAGGTGTTGAGAATAGATAGACCTTGAGAATTCACAAAATAGTAAAACAGTATATCTTCTTCTTCTTTGATCCATAACCACCAACCGTCAAAGCAGTTAGCGGCCATCACACCTGGTGGCGTCTTGTAGGGCAACAACAAATTGATTCCACTTTGCTTGGTCGGCGGCCATCCTTCGTACAGTGTCCCAACTATGGTTCATTCTTTGCATCTCAGCTTCAACAGTTCTCCGCCAAGTTGTTTTTGGTCGGCCTCTCTTTCACTTTCCCTCGGGGGTCCATAGCATAGCTGTTCTTGTGATGGTATCAGGGTCCCTTCTGAGGACGTGGCCAACCCAACTCCAGCGTCTGCCAACTATGATGGTGTGCATGTCTTCCTGGTTACTTCGATTAAGTAGTTCTTGGTTGCTGATGGTGTTTGGCCAAAAGATTCGGAGAATTTTCCTTAGGCAGATTGTGTGGAAGGAGGACAGTTTTGACATTTCCTTCTCTGTTACTCTCCAACATTCCGCACCATAGAGAAGCACAGAAAGTACACAGCTCTCATACAGTCTTAATTTGGTGTTTGTGCTGTACTGGGAAGACTTCCAAATGTTGTTGAGAACAGCAAAGGCTGTTCTCGCTTTATTCATTCTGTTGTTAATGTCCTTGCTTGTTCCGCCGTCAGGTGTTACTATGCTTCCTAGGTAAGTAAATGTGTCTGTCTGTTCTAACTTCTGGTTCCTTACTGTTATTAGCTCAGGATTGCCCACATTTAGTGTCATGACCTCTGTCTTCTTCAAATTGATGTTCAGGCCAACCTGCTGGCCATACTTATTCAGTCTATCGGTTTTGTCTTGAATGTGTTGATGTGAATGCACGAGTAGTGCAATGTCATCTGCATATTCCAAATCTTCCAGTGTAGAAAACGTTGTCCATCTTATTCCTCTTGGACTGCCCTCTGTTGTCTGGCGCATCACCCAATCTATGACTGTCAAAAATAATGTTGTTGATAAGGGGCATCCCTGTCAGACTCCTGTTTTCACTTCGAAAGTTACATTACTCGATCCAACACTGCACGTAAAAAAAAAACAGTATATAACAACAACTAAAATTAATATATAAGGATCAATGCTGGTGTGAGGATAAGGGGTAGTCTGATGGGGTGCTCATGTGGATGATGGCCGATAATTGGTGGATGTCACGTAGCGTTTAAAGGATAAGAGAATTATTTAGAGGAAATAATAGATCTGATGTGGAAGATTTGGCTCAAGGAATCCCTGCTGGGTTTTCCCACTTCCCAAGGGTGACGAAGAGGGTAAATTCTCCTAACTCGACAGGTCTGGAAAAGATTGTAAGGAGATATTTGGTCTCTCGCTACCGTCGTCCCCTTCTCAGTTATCTATTATTATTATTCTTTAAATTATATTATATTTTACGAGCCCCCCCTCCCTTATAAAGGAAGATAAACATAGACAATATTCAACATCTAATGGAAGGAACAAAGCGTGGGGTACAGTATATACACCCAATTGGTTTATTGCAATAAAGTGAATAGATGGTGAATGATAGTATTGTCGATGGAATTAGTGTCTGCTGTATGTATTATGTGTCTCACAATTCACGTGTTTTTCATCATGGATGACTAAACTTTGTGGCATTGATTAGGTGAGTTTCCTTTGTCGTGGACTTAGCTTTTCAGCCCCCGGCTGATAGTGAAGTGAGGTTAGTTCTCCGGTCTCCTGATGTTGCCCCGGTAGGTCTTGAATGGTTCGGATTTGCCTTCTCTGTGCTCGACTCCGTATTCTGCGCTGAGATTGGACTGTCGTGCAAGGCTCCACCATAGACTGAAGACAAATACGACGGCTTCATTAATTTTCTAGCTTTAGAAAGCAGTCTTTCCCTAAGCCGTCCCTCTGTCCGTCACCTCAGATTTTAGTCTCTAACATCATATGTCTAGAGTCTAATCTTGAATTCAAGTTTCTCCTGTCTGTCCTTTATTATATTACTCTGCCCCAGTGGCAGTATTATAATTCTTTAGACTGAGTTATCGTCAACTTAACCCGATGAATTATTATAAATGTCAGTTAAACCCACCCAATTTATCATAGAAATGTCGGCAACAGTATTCTAGTTCTGTGCCTCTAGCCTAATCGTCATGTCATTATGATGAATTTAACAAATAATTGGACATCCGTGTTTTTAGAATTGTCTGACAACATTATCACACACTTCATGTCTGGTCGCCTCGTCATATAATTTATAATGAATATATGTCACGGTCGGTCAACATTATCGTTAATATTAATTTCCGTTAGTCTAAACGTCGGGTCGAAAATAATCAAATAATATGGAAATTAATAGCTATATATATATATATATTCCCGTTATACATTATTATGAACATGTACATATCCCGTGGGATCATAAAATATACCCGATCACATGTGGCTGGATGTGATCGTAAAACAAAAATATGAATAAAGTAAACATACCAATCTTGCGTCGATTTTGCAATGTACTACACATTTCATCACATTATATTCTAGCGAGATTTCACTTACCTACTCAAAGATGGACGCTAACCCGCAATTAGACACGTGGCTTCAGTGCTTTTAATGCGAGAATTCGCCGATAATTGGGTTAGACCTAGCTGTCTCAAGGGTTCCGGGCAAGTGAAGATTGCTCGTGTTTGGCGCACTTTTAGCGGGACATTTCCGCTTGGACACGTGATCCATAGCGTGCATCATGTGACATTAGCGTCAAATAAACGCTCCAATCAATAGCGTTAAAAGTCACGTGGGGTCTTCCTAAAGTGGCATAAACTGGTTTTATCAGCTTAAGCAGTCTTAAATTAAAACAGGTTCCTAGCTACCGAGGTCATTGGTCAACAATGACGTCGTATCTAAAAATAGCGAGGAGGAAATACTGAATGCTAGGAGAATTTCCGCCAGTGACAATTCCCGGGACTTTGCGATTATGCATTGAGGATGAGAAAAAAAACGATGTCACGTAAATAATAAAAAAAATGAAGAGAAGATTGGGCAAGTTGTCACACAAGCCCCTCCTCAAGTTTGACGTTCCGTCCAACTCCTCTTGTCCTGTCTTCCTCTTCTTTTCCAGTTTCTCATATCTCCTCGGTTGCGTCCGGATGTCTGCTCAAAAAATCTGCCCCTACGTTGTTCTTCCCAGGTATGTATTCTATGTGAAATGAATATGGCTGCAACAGGAGTGACCATCTCATAAGCCGGGCATTAAGGTTCTTCGACGCTGCAAGAAATATCAACGGTTGGTGATCACACTGCACCGTGAACTTTTTCCCGTATAAATATGGTTGAAACTTCTGCACAGCCCATATTAGCGACAGACATTCTCGTTCGATGGTAGAGTAGTTCTGTTCAGCAGGGTTCAATTTCCTACTAGCATATGCGATGGGGAATAGAGTTGCAGAAGGTCTATCACTAGGCTGCAGGAGAGTGGCTCCTATCCCTATATTGCTAGCATCTGTTCGCAGCGTAAAGTTCAGAGTTAAGTCAGGCAGTCGCAGAATTGGCCTAGCTGTGAGTTTCTCCTTCAGCAGCGTGTAGGCATTTTCGCACTCCGCTGTCCAGGTTACTTTGTCCGGGTTCCCATTCTTGGTTAATGCGGTCAGTGGCGCACTCAGGGTATTAAAATCTTTAATATATCTCTGGTAGAAGCCACATAGAGACACAAATGACCTTACATCCTTTTTAGTCTGGGGTCGTGGGGCCCGCTGTAACTTCTCAATATTACGCGCATCTGGGAACATGCATCCATGCGAGATAGTGTGTCCCAGGAATTCTAGTTGCTCGCAGGCAATTTGACATTTTGTAGGGCGAGCGGTGAGTCCTGTTTCTCTAAGTCTTTCGAAGAGTAGGGAAACTGCGTCCAGGTGCTCCTCAAAGGTGTTCGTGGCAATAAGTATGTCGTCCATGAAATTACTTATCCCAGGGTGGTTCAGGGGTTCCAGTAGCTTCCTCATCATACGAGTAAAGACGCTTGGGGCGTTGCTTAGCCCAAATGGCAATACATTAAACTCGTAATGGCCTTCAGAAGTACTAAATGCTAACATATGTCGAATTTCCTCTTTTACCGGGATCTGGTAGTACCCTTTGCTAAGGTCTATCTTCGAAAAGTATCGTGCTCTACTCAGCTTGGTGAAAAGCTGATTCTGATCCGGTAAGGGCTCCGCTTGAAATTCCGTTACAGCGTTGAGCCTTCGGTAGTCTATGCAGAGGCGATGTTCTCCTGTGGATTTTCTAAGCAACACTACACTCGCACTATAAGGCGACTCTGATTTTGAGATAATATTTTCCTTAAGCAGGTACTCGATTTCCTCACCCAATGCCTTTGCTTTAGCATAAGGAACAGGATAGTTCTTAACTCGTACCGGGGCGAGGTCTGTTAGCTTCATATCAAATTCTATCAGGTTGGTCATGCCAGGTTTATCCGTGAGTGTACTAGTGTGTTTTCTCAACAACTGTTGAACCCGTGCCTGCTGATCCTCCGTTAAAGTTGAACTAATCTGAACATCTTGATGAGTTTCGCACTGACGAAGAGGGTATTCACAGGAGGTCAGGGGTTCTGCCTCAGTTTCCGTCGCAATAGCCAGTGTCAGGAAATGTGCTGGTTCTGCACCTGGTCTTTCATAATATCGCTTCAGCAGGTTTATGTGGTAAATTTTCTGCTTCCCCTTTATGGCAATCTTGTAATTGGTGCGCGACATTTTCTCAACAATTTTATATGGACCTCTCCACCCGATTTGCAATTTATTATTGCTACTGGGCAGGAGTAATAATACCTGTTCTCCTACTTCTAGCTCCCTATCCTTCGCAGTGCGGTTGTAGTAACGCGCATGTTTACGACGGGCACGGCGTACATTTTCCTTTGCCAGTTCCCATCCTGTTTTAAGGCGTTGGGTCAACTCCTTCACGTATTGGGATGCAGAGGTGACCGTCTCATCAGCTTTATCATCTGTCCAAGTACGTAACAGTGCCTCTAAAGGTCCTTTTATAGGTCTACCAAACAGCAATGTGGCAGGAGGCATCCCAGTAGAATTGTGGGGTACTTCGCGGTAAGCAAATAGTGCTGCGGGTAAGTATTGATCCCAGCTCTCTGGTTTTTCCTGCGCAAGTTTCCGAAGGATGGAAATAAGGGTCCCGTTAAACCGCTCCACCTGGCCATTTGCCTGGGGGTGGTAGGGAGAGGTGTGGATATGTCGGGCCTGAAATATCCTAAACACTTCCTCGGTGAGTTTTCCTCGGAATTGGGAACCATTATCTGTCAGGATCTGTGACGGAAACCCTAGCCGAGTAAATATGGTGAGCAGAGCCTCAGCAACATGCTTAGAATCACAGGCGGGCATAGCAATTGCCTCTGCCCACATGGAGCAACAATCCACTAACGTGAGTATATAACTGTTTCTCTTTTTGCTACGAGTAAGTGGACCCACAATATCCACCGCTACTCGTTCGAAGGGTGTGCCCAAGATTGGCATTTCTCCCAGAGTGGCTGGGGCCGTCCAGTGTTTCGGCGCTGTCCTCTGGCACTGCGGGCATGATTTCACATATCTCTGGATATCGGCGTTGATACCTGGCCAATAATAATGACATGAAATACGCTGAATCGTGGCACTTATGCCCATGTGGCCACTAAACGGAAGGGCATGGCCCATTTCTAGGACCTGGGCTCGGTATGCTGATGGAACCACAAGTTGCCCATGTTCCTGTCCTCCATTTCCTGCTTTCCGATGCAACAGCCCATTTTTCTTGTAGAAGTCTCCCTTTTGGAGAGGAGTGTGCGCTCTCGGTAGTTTTTTGTAGCAGGGTGCTAGAGATTGATCCTCCGTTTGTGCCTTTTTTAATTCCTCAGGAAGGATGTTGGGTGGGGATTCCAACTCCGTATTCCGTTTGGCCTGTCCTCTAGTGGTGACAGCCGCCACAACCAGAGGGTGAATGGGTTCTCCCAAGAACACATACCTACACCCTAAGATCAAGGGATAAATAGGGTCGTCCAAGATCGCTGCACGGATTTCCCCAGTCACATATTTTGATTTGACCTTAATCTTGGCTATGGCCAAACGCATAGGTGCTGCACTTTTAGTAGGTCCTTGTATTTCTATAGTGTCTTCTGTCATCTGGTCAGGCTTGACTAGGGATGCACAGACAACTGCGTCGAATGCAAGGCCTGTATCATAAAGGCAGGTCACCTCTTGGTCATTTACGAGGACTGTCTCAACGACCGGGGGATGTCGGGGTTTGTCCAGAGGTTCTTCCGGTCCATTTCCCCTTGCGGCACTTTTACGTAAGCAGGCAGCATGATGAGGTGGGTTTTTTTTCCGGTTGCACTCCTGCGTATTGTGGGTGATGGTTCTACAGTGCTTACACCATTTTTCCCCTTGCCTCTGCTGCTGGAAATTAGATCTCTGAGTAGTCTTGTAGTCTGGCTTGTCATGCTTTTTGAAGTTAGTATACGGTGGTTTCACTTGGGGGTCCATGTGTGACTGAGCTGTCTGTCTAGGTACGTAATCTGGTTGTTTCCGTCTGGGTGGTGGATTCTCTGATAGTGCTGCCTGATATCGTTCCGCTAACTGGACTATGGATTCTAAAGTGCTGGCCCCATTCTCTGTCAGGAATCTTCTCATGTCGGAAGTCATGGTGTCCTTCAGTTGTTCGATCATGACCATTTCCTTCAGGCCTTCCAATCATGAGTAAAATTCCCTAGGGCACCCCACTTCTCCACGTAGGAATCCAGTCTCGCAGCAAACTGAGCAAAGTTCTCTCCGACTTCCCTCCTAGAGTTACGGAACCTCTTCCTATAGGCGTCAGCATGTAGCTCATAACGAACCAATAGTGCCTTTTTCAAAGAGTCGTAGTCATCCTGTAAACCTGGAGGAAGCTTGCTATACACGTCATAAGCAGTTCCTCTAAGCCCTTGCGACAGTTTCAGGTTCCATTTGCTCTTCTCCAAACCAAACGTGGTGGCAAACTTCTCAAATTTGTCGAGATACCTATCGATCGAGTCGGCTTGTTCCGAGAAAGCTTCAAATGGAAACGTCAAAGGTCCCAAAGTTGACATGAGTGAGGATGGCAAAGGTCCTGTGCCCCCTGCGTGCAAGGAAGGCATATCATCTGACCGTGGCGATAGGTTGCCTGAGGAGGTAGATGCTGTCGCACCGGCTACCGGTTCAACTCTTTGAGCTTGTCCCTGCATCTCTAACTGCTTCATCTTCAATGCATGCTCGCGTTCATCTCTCTCGCTTCTTTCTCTAGCGTCTACAGCTTTTATCCTCTCATCTATTTCTGCTAACTTTATTCGCTCTTCTCTTTCAGCTTTCGCTGTTTCTCGAGCGTAATACTTATCAGTCTCGACACTGACATAATTTGCAAGGTCCACCCCACTATAACCTAGATCTCGACCGGCCTCCCCTAGTGCTGCCTTAAGCTTAACTATTTCAGCCATCTTTTGCAGTTAAAGTCCACACTGAGTAAGCTAGTGCTACCTTCCAATAGTATTTCTAACAACAAGTAAATACTAATTATTTATCCGACTGCTGTAGAATGAAATTACTACAGTTATGGAGACTTAAGGTCTGTAATTCAATGAAATACAAAATCAAGAACTAACTTAATTAAACACAACATATATAAAGGGATTCACCAATCAATGCCTGAATTTCTAGAAAAAATGTTTTCTGTCTTTCTAGAGCTCACTGTGTGAAAATACATGTGTTAAAATGGTATACTGTAATGACTGAATGGATGATACTATCCCAGAGGTATGATAAAATACATAAGTTCAAATCCCGGACCGAGACACCAGTGTCACGTAGCGTTTAAAGGATAAGAGAATTATTTAGAGGAAATAATAGATCTGATGTGGAAGATTTGGCTCAAGGAATCCCTGCTGGGTTTTCCCACTTCCCAAGGGTGACGAAGAGGGTAAATTCTCCTAACTCGACAGGTCTGGAAAAGATTGTAAGGAGATATTTGGTCTCTCGCTACCGTCGTCCCCTTCTCAGTTATCTATTATTATTATTCTTTAAATTATATTATATTTTACGAGCGCCCCCTCCCTTATAAAGGAAGATAAACATAGACAATATTCAACATCTAATGGAAGGAACAAAGCGTGGGGTACAGTATATACACCCAATTGGTTTATTGCAATAAAGTGAATAGATGGTGAATGATAGTATTGTCGATGGAATTAGTGTCTGCTGTATGTATTATGTGTCTCACAATTCACGTGTTTTTCATCATGGATGACTAAACTTTGTGGCATTGATTAGGTGAGTTTCCTTTGTCGTGGACTTAGCTTTTCAGCCCCCGGCTGATAGTGAAGTGAGGTTAGTTCTCCGGTCTCCTGACGTTGCCCCGGTAGGTCTTGAATGGTTCGGATTTGCCTTCTCTGTGCTCGACTCCGTATTCTGCGCTGAGATTGGACTGTCGTGCAAGGCTCCACCATAGACTGAAGACAAATACGACGGCTTCATTAATTTTCTAGCTTTAGAAAGCAGTCTTTCCCTAAGCCGTCCCTCTGCCGGTCACCTCAGATTTTAGTCTCTAACATCATATGTCTAGAGTCTAATCTTGAATTCAAGTTTCTCCTGTCTGTCCTTTATTATATTACTCTGCCCCAGTGGCAGTATTATAATTCTTTAGACTGAGTTATCGTCAACTTAACCCGATGAATTATTATAAATGTCAGTTAAACCCACCCAATTTATCATAGAAATGTCGGCAACAGTATTCTAGTTCTGTGCCTCTAGCCTAATCGTCATGTCATTATGATGAATTTAACAAATAATTGGACATCCGTGTTTTAGAATTGTCTGACAACATTATCACACACTTCATGTCTGGTCGCCTCGTCATATAATTTATAATGAATATATGTCACGGTCGGTCAACATTATCGTTAATATTAATTTCCGTTAGTCTAAACGTCGGGTCGAAAATAATCAAATAATATGGAAATTAATAGCTATATATATATATATATATTCCCGTTATACATTATTATGAACATGTACATATCCCGTGGGATCATAAAATATACCCGATCACATGTGGCTGGATGTGATCGTAAAACAAAAATATGAATAAAGTAAACATACCAATCTTGCGTCGATTTTGCAATGTACTACACATTTCATCACATTATATTCTAGCGAGATTTCACTTACCTACTCAAAGATGGACGCTAACCCGCAATTAGACACGTGGCTTCAGTGCTTTTAATGCGAGAATTCGCCGATAATTGGGTTAGACCTAGCTGTCTCAAGGGTTCCGGGCAAGTGAAGATTGCTCGTGTTTGGCGCACTTTTAGCGGGACATTTCCGCTTGGACACGTGATCCATAGCGTGCATCATGTGACATTAGCGTCAAATAAACGCTCCAATCAATAGCGTTAAAAGTCACGTGGGGTCTTCCTAAAGTGGCATAAACTGGTTTTATCAGCTTAAGCAGTCTTAAATTAAAACAGGTTCCTAGCTACCGAGGTCATTGGTCAACAATGACGTCGTATCTAAAAAATAGCGAGGAGGAAATACTGAATGCTAGGAGAATTTCCGCCAGTGACAATTCCCGGGACTTTGCGATTATGCATTGAGGATGAGAAAAAAACGATGTCACGTAAATAATAAAAAAAATGAAGAGAAGATTGGGCAAGTTGTCACAGTGGATTTGGTGTCATCCTGGACACCCTGGGCTTTCTCTCCCCTTTCCACCATGTTAATAACAGGGCAGTTATGAGAGACTTTACTTTTATTTGTTGTTGTTAGTATTTGTTTTTTATTTTAATTATTTGTTGTTTTTTTTGGGGGGGGGGGAAGCGGGGGGCACACACACATACATTCACACAATTTTACAGTTTTGATTTACTATATTTTGACTGAGTGGAGGTGGGAGAAGATACTATATTTAGATAACGGAAATCACATTTTATTATCTTGAATTTACTACACTATATATCCTAATTATAACCCATCGAAGGTTGAAAGGATTACTATCTTTAAAAACAAAAAATAATAAAACTGACCAAGACTATAAGCTGGATCCTGTATGCAGACTTTGTTAAATAGTCTGATCCTGCTACTTGATGCAACTGAACAGTCTTTTGTTTTAAAGCTAATAGTAAAAACCAAATGGAAAAACTAATAAGTTACTCTCATACCAACTCCAAAAACTAATAAGTTACCCTCATACCAACTCCAAAAACTAATAAGTTACTCTAATACCAACTTGAAGAATTAATAACTTACTTTCATATCACTAGAAGAACTAATTAGTTATGGTCATACCAACTGGAGGAACTAATTAGTTATGGTTATACCAACTGGAACAGCTAATTAGTTATGGTCATACCAACTAGAAGAGCTAATTAGTTATGGTTATACCAACTGGAATAGCTAATTAATTATGTTCACACCAACTGGAAGAAATAATTAGCTATGTTCATACTAGATCACATACCATGAGATGAGGTGTTTAACTCTTTGACTCCATAATTATTTTCCACCCTGTGCCATAATTATTTTATGAAGAATTCTAAACGGTGTACTGTCTTTTAGTGTAAATTTTATGTTAATCTTTTTCTGTGAACATGTACTTATTATATACCGAACTGTAGGGAAATGGATAGAGAATTGTAATATATAACGTCTTTGGTAGTATTAACACAAGTATGTTCGATGTACTTAAAACATTTTGCATGTAAAATTGAAAAACACTAAAACGTTAACTGTAACGTAATTTTCAAACAAATAAAGAATAACGTCATATAAAAACTTTTTTACACTTGTTTAATGTTTTAATAGTATACCTAGCTTCATCTTCTACCTAGGACTAGTGATTAGATGTTACGGTAGGTCTAGTTTTGTTGCTTTTTGATCGGCCAGAATATGACTACGCCCACTCATCAACTAAATCTAATGTGTCTAGCTTTTCTGCACCGATTCCGTACTTTGACAACAAACTGTGACTACCAAACAATCATCATCAATGTCAGCAATGTTTCAAAGTAGTTTGACACAATCATTTGCTTAGGAGACTTAGAAAATGTAAATATAAAGCGTGACATATTTCTCTAGCAATAACAACAAAAAACGCAAACACGCGAATCGTCACACAAATTGTGATAATAACATCAAAACACGCACATGTGCTGCTTAACTACAGTTAATTTAGTTGTTTAAATAGTAGCGGAAGTCATTCTATGAGTTTTAAAATATGAACATTAAACGGACGATTTTTGGGGTTTATTCGTGATAAACTAAAAATAACGCTCTGAGCGTTGCGCTGGCATGGCGCGTTGAATTTTGCAATGCTCAGAGCGTTGGTCTGGAGTCAAAGAGTTAAGAAAAGCCATTAATGTTACCAATAGACAGAACGAGACATGATGACATCAGAAACATTGTAGGAACTGCATCCTGCATAAAGTATATAGAGAGATAATTAAGAGGTTTGGCAATCTCATGAGAATGGAGCAGGATACATTACCACTAAGCACATACAACAGTAGAAGGTCTGGTTTCAGAGAAAATGGAAGACCAAGAAGCAGATAGCTTGCCAACATCCTACAACACGTGGGCTCACAGCAGCCAAAGCTCCCATGTTTGGCTCAAGACCGCAAACATCAGCTACCCACTACTCTTCTCTGCAATAGTGGAAGTTCATATCAACTGGAAGAACTAATTAGTTATGGTCATATCGACTGGAAGAACTAATTAGTCATAGAAGCTTTGAGTCTGCAGGAGATGGTGTGGATCTACTGTCCTGGTCATGCAGGGGTATGCGGTAATGAGAGAGCTGACAGACCAGCATCAAGAGCACCTACAGCGGGGACACTGGATATTGATAAAGGAGATAAACTGAGAGCAATTAATGATTGCCTGTTAGAGAATGACACTGCAATAAATGAATCATCAAGGTTAAGACTGTTGGAATTTGGCATCAAACGTAAGGCTAGCAGAGATGGAAATATTAGAGGACGTATCAGTCGTGTGTACAACCAGCGAGTTACTCTTTGACTGAGCACCTATGGGTTTGCCCTGAGCGCAATGATGTTGATTCTGTTCAACAATAACAATGTATGCTAAACTAACACTATAAATATGTGATAGAAATGAAACCACGTAAAAAAAATATGCTTCCACCATTTTCTCTTTGGTTTCTATAATTTCATGTATGCTCTGTGGATATATTATAAATATGTGCTTGTCTGAAAGTTGTAAGTAACATTGTAAATAATTGATAACTGTTTTAAAATTGCTTTGTAAATTGTTAGAATGGCCCCAAAAAATCAGTCTTTTAGATTTTATTTTGTCAAAATCACATGATGGGGTGTTTTAAAATCTTTCAAGAATACCTTTCAAATCAGCTTTTTTTATTTGTCATCATCACTTATATATTTTCCATGTGGCTTATAGACTTTTGTTCCATTCATTATAACTCAACTGTCATTTCCAAGCAAATATTCCATTGATTGTATGTTTAATAAATTTAAAAGATTTAATTATAAATAAATCACTACAGGGAGATAATAATAATTGTACACATTATTATTCTAGCTCTAAGGGAAGTAATTTATATAATTAATAGAACTTCTGCAAGATAAAATAAGTAACAAGTTTTTCTCACAAGAACATAATGCTTTCAGCAAAAAGTTGAGAAATGGGTATTTTGTATAAAATGTTGAAGTGGATTTGCCCTGTTGTCAAATTTAATAAATATTACCCAAAATATGTAGGAGATGTATACATTCAAGATATAGTTTTTAACTGAACTTGCATTCTAAATATAGGAAATTTGCTGTTTGAAAGATATATAAAGTTCCCTTGTGGAGCATAGGCTATTTGGTTTTTTTGATGGGCACATTACATTGCCTGAGTTGTATGAAGATTCAGTTTTCTTAGATTTTAAACTCTCTCACTCTGTCCTTTTCATTTCCGTAAAGACCACAAGGCTGTATGTGTTGGTTCCTTCTTCTTTATCCTTAGCCGCCGACCGTCAAAGCAGTCAGTGGCCATCACGCCTGGTAGCATCTTGTAGGGCAACAACAAATTGATTCCACTTTACTCGGTTGGTGGCCATCCTTCGTACAGTGCCCCAACTCTGGTTCATTCTTTGCATCTCTGCCTCCACAGTCCTCCGCCAAGTTGTTTTTGGTCTGCCTCTCTTTCATTTTCCTTCAGGGGTCCATAGCATAGCTGTTCTTGTGATGCCATCGGGGTCTCTTCTGAGGACATGGCCAACCCAGCTCCAGCGTCTGCCAGCTATGATGGTGTGCATGTCTTCTTGCTTGCTCCGAGTAAGCAGATCTTGGTTGGTGATGGTATTCGGCCAAAAGATTCGGAGAATTTTTCTTAGGCATGTTGTGTGAAAAGAGGACAATTTCCTTCTCTGTAACTCTCCAGCATTCCGCACCATAGAGAAGCACAGAAAGCACACAGCTCTGATATAATCTTAATTTTGTGCTGTACTGAGAGGACTTCCAGATGTTGTTTAGACTAAAAAAGGCTGTTCTTGCTTTGTTCATTCTGTTGTTGATGTCTTTGCTTGCTCTGCCGTCTGGTGTTACTATGCATCCTATGTATGTGTAGGTGTCTGTCTGTTCCAGTTGCTGATTCCTTACTGATATGGACTCAGGGTTGCTCACATTGAGCGTCATGACCAGTCTTCTTTAGATTGACGTTCAAGCCCCCCCTGCTGGCTATACTTATTAAGTTTATCCATATTTTCCTGGATGTGAATGTGCTAGTAGTGCAATGGCATCTGCATATTCCAGATCTTCCAATGTAGAAAATGTAGTCCATCTTATTCCTCTTGGACTTCCCTCTGTTGTCTGGCACATCACCCAGTCTATGACTGTTAAAAATAGAGTGGTTGATAAGGGGCATCCCTGTCGTACTCCTGTCTTCACCTCAAAGGTTAGGTTGCTCCGCCCAACGTTACACGTCAAGTTGGCATGGAGGCTTTTTATGATTGACACTATGCAGCTTGGAATTCCATAAGCCCTCAGTATTTTCCATAAACTGTCCCTATGTATACTGTCAAAAGCCTTTTCAAAATCAACTAAATTAATGTACAGCTGTCTTTGCCATTCTGAGCACTGCTCTGTAATGTTCCTGAGGGTAAATATATGATCTACACATCTTCTGTTCTTTCTAAATCCTGCTTGTTCTTTCCTCAGTTTGTGGTCTACTGCTTTTGAAATTCTCTGTATAATTATCCTGCCTAGTATTTTGCTGGGAACTGAGAGAAGAGTTATTCCTCACCAATTATTGCAGTCTGCAAGATCTCCCTTCTTGAGCAATTTGACAATTATTCCTTTGTTCCACTCCATTGGTGTTGTCCCTGTTTTCCAGACTTGTGCAAATAGTGGTTCTAATAGTTCTGCTGCTAGCTCAGGGTCTGTCTTAAATAGCTCTGCATTTAAGTTATCATGGCCAGGAGTTGTTCCATTCTTTAACCCTTTGATTGCTGTGATGATTTCTTCTATTTGTGGAATGTCTGTATTAACATCTAGATCATTTTCAGCCTCAGGAACATTCAATTGTGTCTCTGGTGGTTCCTTGTTCAGAGTTTTTCTCAAATGCTCTGCCCATCTTGTTTCCTGTCATTATTTAAATTTTTTTACAGCCCCCAATTTTCCATCTTGTTGATTTATTGCCAACACCAGCTGAAAAGCCAGTTAGTTCTTTTTTAAATAGGAGTTTTGGTGCGTCGGTTATGGTAGGGTGCATGATAAAATATAAAACACCTTGTGGTCTAGTAATAAGTAATTTATTGATATAACATTTGATCTAACTCACTTGAGATAAATGTAAAACTGACATAGAAAAAAGAACTCATTACAAAACTCAGTGAAAAAGTCACTGAGAATACAGAAGAGTTATCGTATTTAAAAGCTGATATTACAAAGAAGGCTCTCCACATGTAAGCCTACCTTGCCGTGGTTGGAGAGCTTGAGCGCCTCAATGATCCCGGGAGCTATGCCGGCGGGAGTTTTACTCCTGGCAGGGTCACCCAAGCCGGACAGGTCCTGGGTGAGGGGCCAGACTAAATGGGCTGAGGAGTGGGTGGAACCCTATAGGTGTAGATGCAGAACCCACCGGCGAGTGGTACATGCTCTGGTCTGCACCAATCCACCCCCACTTCATGGGTTAAATGCTTTCTTGCCTCATTCTTCACTGTTTGTCGTCTATCACGCCCATGGCGACCGTTGCCTCAATTGGCTGTGTGTGGTGTACCCGGAAACGGGGCCTCCCAGTACTGAGGCAAAGTTAAGTCCCCGATGTCACTTATCGGTGCAGAATTGAGAGAGATGGCTGAGCATCACAATCCCTCCTGTGTTGCAGCATGATGAGAACCCAGCATTGCACACTGAGCTTGGGGGGATCACTTGGGCACCAGACTTAATACTGGCTCTTGACTGGATGGCCGCATGCAGGAGATTTCTACAATGGAGGGTTGGCAGGTGGTGGGTATCGGGAAGTGGCTCTGTGCAGGACGTGAGGATTCCTTGGGAGAGCCCCGAACCAGAGCACAGCATTGTGCAAGCTCTGCATAGTTGGAGAGCCCCCTGGATGACGGGGAATGCACAGTGTGCTACCCCACCTATCCCCAACTGCTAACTTAGAACCAGAAGTGGGGTCCTCTGTATGCGTGCCAGGCCAGGATAAAATGCCTGGGAAAGAGACTGGAGCTCAGAACTCCCTAACTCAAAGTTGCAGGATGGCAGAAAAGCCACGGGAAAGACAGGGCTATTTTGAAGATAACGCAACCATATTTTCACCATACGAGCTCGGACGCCGCCTCGGTAAACAAGGTCCGCGCAGAGCAGTGACACCCCCAGGCTGCTTGCGAATAGTCTACTACTGGGAACATAAACAGATTAGGGATGAGCCCACTCTCCCGTTGAACAGGTGCTAAAGTCGTAGATACTGGGCCAGAAGGCGCACCGGAAACCACAGTATCATGCAACTCGCTTTTTTTTTTCTATGGAGAGTACACCGTCAAATAAATCTCGTTCTGGTGCTCGCCCTGTGGAGCTCCACCAGGCAGGTGCAGTGCCGGGCTCTGAGCCTCGACAGAGCCCACCCTCAGCTACTGGAGGACCCTCTAGACCGTCTTGTGGAGTCAACAGACGGCGGAGGAGAACTACTGACCAAAACAAAACAGAAAAAGAGAAACCCAGAGTGCCACTTGTCATGATGCACTGGAATGCAGAGGGAGTGACAGCAAGCAGGCTGGATACAGCAAAAAGACAGAGCTGGAAAACATCTTGTATGAGAAGCAAGTCAGTGTTTGCTGTATCCAAGAGACTCACTTGAAAGCAGATCAAACCTTTAAAATAAGGGGATATCAATGCTTCAGATCCGACAGACAAGATAGACGAAAAGGAGGAGTACTTACTCTTGTAAGGAATAACATTCCTGCACACGAAAGGAAAACCTTCATGGATGGAGCAGAATATCAGCTGCTGCAGATAAAGGTAGACAAGATGGAAATAGAACTCCTGAACTATTACTGTCCGAACAACAAACCCCTGAGTCTCAGCTCTATACAGGTACCAGCCACCAACTTTATAGCAGTTGGAGACTTTAATAGCCACTCCCAGAGCTGGGGCTATAACCATCTGGATCACAGAGGTGAAGAGGTTGAAACTTGGCAAGATGATCACTCCCTAATCCTAGTCAATAATGCCACAGATACTCCTACCTTCTACTCCAGAGGATGGCACACAACCTCAACACCAGATCTTGCCTTCTCCACACCAGATATAGCTGGATCTATTAGTAGAGAAGTAGGAGACCAACTAGGGGGAAGCGACCATCGCCCAATCTTTCTTACTGTCCAGAGTGCAACTCTCAGTACAGGCCCAGCCATTACAAGATGGAACTACAAAAAAGCCAACTGGAGTTTATTCAGGCATCAGGTGAACACGCTGCTGTCTACCCTCAAGGTACAGAACAGAGACATTAATGAAGTGGTAAAAAGACTTCAACAGATGCATACTACAAGCTGCAAAAGAAACCATTCCCAAAGGATGCCGGCGTAACTACATACCATACTGGTCCAGCACACTCCAAGAACGTCAGGAAGCTATGGACAAGGCTAGAAAGGACGCAGAGTCTCAGCCTTCACTTGAAACTCACAACAAATGGAAAAAGGCTGTAGCAGAGTTTCAGAGAACAAAGCTAGAAGAAAAGCGGAAAAGCTGGAGAACTAAAACGGCATCGCTGAACCTTGAGAAAGACGGCAGGAAACTTTGGAGATTAGTCAAGTCTCTAAATGAAGAGCATTCCTCACCAAGGCAGACTATCACATTGGATGAAGGTGGCAAACTTTTCAGAGGAAAACAAGCTGCAGACTTGTTTGCTAGAAGATACAGTTCAGAAAGCAACTTACCCATTAACATAGACCATCAGAGAGAGATAAGAAAAGAAATACTGGCAACCATGGGACAGACAGATACTCCTGCCCCAATGAGGGAACCCATCACACTAGGAGAACTACAGAAGGCTATTTCCAAGCTTAAGTTTCAAAAGTCACCCGGCCCAGACAAAATCAGCAACGAAATGCTAGTAAATCTGAGCTCAGCAGCAAAGACAAAAACTGCTTGAGATATTCAACCACAGCTGGTTGAAAGGAACGGTACCCCAAGTATGGAGAGAAGCCATCACAATACCCATACTAAAGAAAGGGAAATGTAAGACCGAGGCTGCAAGTTACCGGCCAATCAGTCTCACAAGCTGTGTTGGGAAGACTATGGAGCGAATAGTCAACCACAGATTGAAATGGTATTCAGAGTCTGAGCAGATCCTGGTGCCGGAACAAGCTGGATTTAGAGAATGCTACAGTATAGAAGACCAAGTTACTTACTTGTCTCAAGCAATAGAAGATGCCTTCCAGGAGAAGAAAAAAGGTCCTAACGATCTGGGTCGACTTCAAGCAGGCCTTTGACAAGGTGTGGAAAGATGGCCTCATTGCAAAACTTAGGAGAAGTGGAATCCAAGGCAACATGATGAAATGGATCCAGTCATACTTGCATAACAGGAGAACTAGAGTCACTCTTGACGGTCTGCAGAGCAGAAAAGTGTTGCTCCATCAGGGGGTACCTCAAGGAGGAGTAATTTCCCCAACACTCTTCCTTGTTTACATCAATGACCTGGTGAAAGATCTCCCTGCAGGAGTTAAAGCTGCCTTATATGCAGATGACCTAGTACTCTGGTGCGCTGATGAAAATGTCACCACAGCAAATTATAGAATGCAGCGGGCAGCAGACATGCTAGTGTCATGGGCAGAGAAATGGCTTATCACAATAAACACAGACAAAACCTCCACAACACTGTTCTCCCTCGCCCCCAAGGACAAATCAGCTAACATACACCTAGGGACAACCGTGATCAAGGAAGAAAGCTACCCCACCTATCTTGGGGTGACATTTGACCAAAGGCTTACATGGAATAAGCATATTGAAAATGCAGAAGGAAAGGCCCGAAGACGACTAGGCATACTCAGAAAATTAGCAGGTACCAACTGGGGAGCAAATGAACGAAATCTAAAGAAGATTTATAATGGAGTAATAAGACCACACTTAGAGTTTAGCTCAGCAGCATGGTCATCAGCTGCTAACTCACATCTGCAGTCTTTGGACAAGGTGCAAAATCAAGCTCTCAGGCTCATTACAGGAGCCATGAAAACTACACCAATAACAGAGATGCAGAAGGTTGCTGGATTACAGACATTGTCCCATAGAAGAGACACAAAAAACCATGATCCAGATGGAAAAGTACAACAGTATGCCAATGCACCCAATGAAGGCAAGACTAGATGATCTGGCATTGGGACGTCTAAAGCGTAGCAGCTTTGTGCATCGGGGGAAAAGACTTATAAGACAGCATCAAGAAGACCTATCCATGAAGACAACACCACTGAAGCCCACCCTATACCCTGTACCATGGGAGCAGGCCAGCAGTGCCCTCCAAATTAATACAACAGTCAGTGGTCTCACAAGTGGATGTGAGTATAATGATCTGCAAAAACGAACTGCTACATTGAGTATGATCCAAGAAAGCTATCCCGATCAATCATGGATACATGCCTATACAGATGGATCAGCAACTAATGCTGTTAGGAATGGAGGTGCCGGTATCTTTATCTCATATCCTGACAACCACTATGAGACTAGGCACATTCCCACTGGTAAACTCTGTTCCAACTATACAGCTGAGGTTCAAGCTCTAGAGCAAGCTGCAAATATGATTTATAACACCAACTCTGACTGCCACCAGGTAGTCATCCTCACAGATGCACTGTCTGTCCTGCAAGCTCTCAAGGGTGGTAAACTCCCGCATCTGAGAAATGAACTAAACAAGGTAGCTGCCAAAAAGAGAACCATACTTCAGTGGGTACCATCTCATTGTGGTGTACCCGGAAATGAAAAGGCAGATAAACTTGCAAAAAAAGGGAGGAGAATGTGAACAAGAAGATAATGAAGTCACATACTTTGAGAAAAAGAGAGCTATCCAGACTATCAGAAGAGAACAGAACCAACCCAAAGACGACTATCACACTCTCGACCGGCAGGGACAGACAACTATTTTTTCGACTCAGGACAGGGCATAACAAACTGAATAAACACATGCACAAGCTACGATTGTCTGCTTCACCACTGTGCACATGTGGATTAAACGAACAAACTGCTGAGCATGTTCTACAGGACTGTCCTCTGTATGACCAGTTAAGAAAGATATACTGGCCCAATGACTCAACACTAAACTCAAAGCTATATGGAGTTAAAGAGGAACTTCAAACAACAGTCGAATTCATCATGAGAACTCGTCTGACGGTGTAATCATCAAAGATGCGATCGCAAGAAGAAGAAGAAGACAAAGGAGGAAGTGGAAAATGTAATAAAGGAAAAAACAAATACAGCACCCAGACATTATAACTTGAGCTATGAAATGCTGAAACATATACCAAGGAGTACCTTGGAAATTGCAACATCTCTATTTAACCGAATTTGGGGAAAATTCACAAGACGTGGAAAGTGGCAGTAGTTACTCCAATACTAAAACCAGAAAAATATGAACATGATGCTAGTTCATACAGACCAATTTCCTTCACATCTAGGTAGAAATATTAGAAACCATAGTAAATAACAAATTAAAGTTAAAGTTTTATTTGGAAAAGAATAAAATACAGGCCCTACAGCCAGACTTAATCAGGATTTAGAAAAAATAGATGCACAATGGATCAGATTAATTAAAATGTAACAAGAAATCTGATTAGGATTTCAAACGAAAGAAAAGACAGTGGCAGTATTCTTTGATATAGCTAGGATCTACATGTACAATGTATAGATACTTAGATAACTTCCTTCAAGATAGATTCAGTACAAATTAACAATGACAGGTCAGAACTGTATGAACAACAGAATGGCATTCCTCAAGGATCAGTTTTATCCCCTTCAAATTTTACTATATACCTTGTATAATGGTTAATGATTTGAATGAAGAATTTTAAGGTATAAAAAAATAATTTCACACAGTTTGTAGATGATGTTGCTATATGGAGATCTGGGGAAAATCTAACAAAATTATATAGTAATCTTCAAAAACAAATTTTAAAAGTCTACAAATAAAAGAATATATGGGATTTCACTTAAATGTGAGTAAGACAGTAGGAATGATCTCCAGAAAAGGTAAGATTGTTAAAAATAACATAATTGACATAATCTTATAGTCCAAACCACACGATACCTAGGAATGACACTTGATCAACAGTTGAACTGGAACAAACACACACATAGACTGGTAGAGTTTTGTAGAGGACTAACTAACATGATACAATATTTGAATGGTCATGGATGGGGTGCAAGCACTAAGACCATGATTATGTTTTATAAATCTTTCATTAGAGGCAAAACTGATTATGGAAGCATAGAATATGACTCTGCAGCGCATAGTCACAAGATTAAATTAGATAGAATTCAGCACCAAGCATTATGTACAATTGCAGGTGCAATCATATCAACATCAAGGGGTGCTCTGGAGGTGGCCTTATGAGACCTCCCTTTGGAACTTCAGCGAAAGGAGCTAAGACTAAATTACATGACCAAAATTATGTTGGACAAGTCTCATCCAGCTTTTCCAGCATTTGCTAGGTATCAATTAACAACTCAGAACAGATTCATGAGTACCAGTAGATACCCGACAGGCTGGAAATGCATGGAGGAACTAGTACACTTGGATGCTCTAAATGCATCAATTAATAACAGTAGTATATACAAGCCGGTGGTACCACCCAGGAGTGGGGGGGGGGGGCCCACGGGGGGCACTCAATAAACCAGATACAGATTACCACCTGGCAAACACAATTAATAAAGCAGCTGATGTGGAAACTATCAAAAACAAAGCCAGGAAATATATTCAACAAATATCAAAGGACAGTATTACAGTGCACATAGATGGATCTAAAGATGATAACAAATTGGGGATAGGAATTTATGTTCCCATGTGGCAAATTGTGAAAGGATATAGTATAACAGATAATACATCTATCTTCCCATGTGACCAAAGGTGAAAGGATATAGTATAACAGATCATACATCTACTTTTACAGCAGAGATGGTTGCAGTTCTGAAAGCTCTAGAAATCTTCTCTAACAACCCTCCTCATAAATTGACAATATTAACAGACTCACTTTCAGCTATAAGAAACTTACGAGAATGCAGTAGACCAAATAGTAGCGCCAGGTTATTCACTAGGCCCACTAGGCACAGGCATAGGGCATCAAGCTTACAGGAGGCCCCATGAAAAAAGCAACAGAGAAATATTTTTTCAAGAAAATTTCAAGGCCCCTAAACAATTTGAAAACATTCAATGCATTTAATTTTTCCGTTCTAAAATAAATAGTTAAAGTTCGGTAATAATCTGATAGTTTTTAAAAAGAAATTAGTTCAAAAATTTTTTTAGTCCTTTTTTTATTACACACCTAGTGCTATTCAAAACGTTCAAGTTGGCAACAGTGTCCCAAATATTAGTTGTTGACGGTTCTGATAAATCCCAAAGTGTGCATTTGTGCAAATTTCTTTTTTGTTTAAAATAACTTGATTGACTGGAATTTTAAATTTGCATTCTTTAATTACAACAAATCCATATTTTATTTATTAAAACCCTCATAGGTCAAACGTGACTCAGGAAACACTAAATTCACTCGCTTTACTTTGTGTGGAAGCGAACATGCTTTGTCGTATCAATTTTGATAACATAATCAAAAATTTTGAAGTTAAAAAATTAAGAAAACAGTTATTCTAAATATTTCTCTATGATTTTCTGATGTTTGTATGGATTTATTAATTATTTTTTTTACATATTATTATACATTAATAAAAACATTTATCTGAAATCCATTCGTTTTTTTCTAGTATTACCTTTTAGAAGACTGGAGAGGGCCCCAAAATGTCTTAATAGCCTTCGGCATCCGGAGTTCTTAATCCGGCCATGCAGAAGAGATATTACTGGCAAATACTTACCAATGCTCCAGAGGATTTTCTAATAGCTTGGATACCTTCACTTGTTGGCATAGAAGGAAATGAAAAGGCGGATAAAGAAGCTAAGAAAAGTAGAAATAATAGAAACCAAATAAATGTGGGGATGAGTAAAACAGAGATCAAACGCTTAATTAAAAGAGTAATAACTTAGGAATGGACAGTAGAGTGGGATGGAAATCTGAAGGGCAGACATAAATATAAATTTTTCAAGGCTCCAACAAAAACGTGTCAGGTATCTAGAGAACTAAAAAATTCCTAGCAATAAGAAACTTCTTAGACTGCAACTAGGAATGGGCTATTTTAGAATAGAAGAACCTTATTGTGCAGAGTGTCTAGAAAAAAATAATATAGAGCATTTCCTATTAAAATGTAGGAAGTATGAACAATAGAGAAAACGAGTTTTAGATTATTTACAGGCATACAATTCATCCATAACTGTGGAACAGGTGTTGAGAGTAGACAGACCTTGAGAATTCACAATATAGTAAAGCAGTATGTAACAACAACTAAAATTAATATATAAGGATCAATGCTGGTGTGAGGATAAGGGGTAGTCTGATGGGGTGCTCATGTGGATGATGGGGTGCTCATGTGGATGATGGGGTGCTCATGTGGATGATGGGGTGCTCATGTGGATGATGGCCGATAATTGGTGGATTTGGTGTCATCCTGGACATCCCTGGGCTTTCTCTCCCCTTTCCACCATGTTAATAACGGGGCTTTTATGAGAGACTTCACTTTTATTTCTTTTTCTTGTTGTTGCTTGTATTTGTTTTTTATTTTAATTTGTTTGTTTTTTTTTTTTTTTTTGGGGGGGGGCGGCGGGGGGGTGGGGGAAGCGGAGGGCACACACACATACATTCACACAATTTTACAGTTTTGATTTACTATATTTTGACTGAGTGGAGGTGGACTTGCAGCTTGGGACTTATTAAAGTTAATTTAAAAAATACATTCTGGGAAAAGTTTTAAAATGAAAAGATAAGCTTCTAATTCAAGTTTAGTAAATTTTAAAAAATTAATAAATACAATTTTTAAAAAAGGCTTTTGTGAAATGAAATATAGGATTACATTCCAAATACAGCTACTGCTTCTGTAGCCCCTGTACCATCACAGGCTTTGTTATGCATAGATACTACTGTTGTAGATAAACACCTGTATGAGGGCAGCATTTGACTGTAGCTAATCCTTCCAATAGTTTTATGTACAACTTAAAACATTCACTTGTATTCTTACACCACGTCAGGATATCCTATCTTGTTCTGAGTCTTTAACAAGTACCTCTCTGAGAAGGAATGACATTTTCACAGAAAAGAAAAGGAGAGGATAAAGTGTGCAGCTGAGTGGGTCCTAGAGGGGTAAATAAGCAACATATTTGGGGAAGCGCTGCTTTAGAAAATGTTAGAAAGGCTGGTGTACAAACTTGTACCAAGGAAGGCAAAAATCCCACATACATTATGAGCTCTTGAAGGAGAGAATGATTAATATAAAGTGTGGTCTGGTACCGCTATGCCAGTGGGAGTTTTACTCCTGGTAGGTTCAACCAAGCTGGACTGGTCTGTGTGGGTAGGGGTCAGACAAAAGCTGGTACCCTGGTCCTCCAGGTTGGGGGTTTTAGCATAGGGCTGACACCCCTGTCTATGTTAAAAAAAACAATGAAGTTACGGAAACAACATCAAATGAACAAACTTTGCTGCGGGATGGACATTCGGAGTCTGTGGCTCATATGACTGTCAGTGGTGAAAGCCGAAAGGAAGCCACTGACATGAAAACGGATGTCCTGACCGCAAAACAGGATACAAGAATAGGATTTTGGAATGTCAGGACAATGTACGAGACAGGTAAACTAAGACAGGTCACGGCAGAAATGAGAAACTATAGGTTACACATCCTGGGGATAAGCGAGAGCAGATGGACAGGGGCAGGAAAAGTTAAAACAGCAACAGGAGAAACAGTACTTTACTCTGGAAGAGAGGATGGACAGCACAGTGAAGGCGTAGCCATTATTCTACAGAAAGGGATAGAAAGGACATTACTGGAATGGAAACCCATCAACAACAGACTGATACGATTGAGATTGAGAGGGAGATTCACCAACACTACAATAATACAATGCTACGCACCAACGAATGATAGCGATGAGGAGGTCAAGGATGAATTCTATCAACAACTGCAGAAAGAAATGGAGGACACACCTAGATATGATCTTGTTATAGTAATGGGAGACCTCAATGCAAAAGTTGGTACACACAATACATATAATGAAAGAACAATGGGGAAATGCGGCAGCGGAATAGCAAACGAAAATGGGGATAAGCTGATAAGTTTCTGTAGCATTAACAACCTGGTCATTGGAGGAACACTTTTCCCACATAAGGAAATTCATAAGTTAACATGGGAATCACCAAATGGTCGGGACAGAAACCAGATAGACCACATCATGGTTAACGGTAGATGGAGACATGCATTACAAGATGTGAAGGTAAGAAGAGGTGCAGATGTGGGAAGCGATCACCATTTAGTAGTTGCAAAACTGAAAGTGAAACTAAGAAGGGCTGGACCAGCTGTAACTACACAGAAGAGGTTTGACATCAGCAAATTGAAGGACCCCCTTACCAGAAAAGCTTTTGCGGCCGACATTAAGAAATGATATCAATTTGCCAAAAGCCAGGAAAAGACATTGACTGATGATATAGACCAGAATTTTAACACCATTTCAACAATATATAAGGAAAGTAGCAAATCATGCTTGGGATTCCAGGAAAGGAAGAAGCAAGACTGGATAACACCAGAAACACTAAACACCATAAAGATGAGAAAGGAAATGAAAAGAAAGAAAACAGAAGCGAAGTCCCCCAGGTTGAAGCAACTATATAGCGAACAGTACAGTCAACTGGACAGGGAAGTTAAACGCCAAACCCGAGCCAACAAAAGGAATTTCCTAGACGATCTTGCAAAACAGGCAGAAGAGGCAGCACTGAGAAATGAACAAAGCACAGTATACAAAATAACTAAATTCATCAGCGGAAAACAAGGTGCAAACAATATTACATTAGTAAGAGATAAGCAAGGAAATCTCATCAAGACAGCAGAGGGACAGGAAACAAGATGGGCAGAGCACTTCAGAGAAACTCTGAACAAGGAAATACCAGAGACACAATTGAATGTTCCTGAGGCTGAAAACGATCTGGATGTAAATACAGACATTCCACGAAAAGAAGAAATCATCACAGCAATCAAAGGGTTAAAGAACGGTAAAGCTCCGGGCCATGATAACTTAAATGCAGAGCTATTTAAGACAGACCCTGAGCTAGCAGCAGAACTATTAGAACCACTATTTGCACAAGTGTGGAAAACGGGGACAACACCATCAGAGTGGAACAAAGGAATAATTGTCAAATTGCCCAAGAAGGGAGATCTTTCAGACTGCAATAATTGGAGAGGAATCACTCTTCTCTCAGTTCCCAGCAAAATACTAGGCAGGATAATTATACAGAGAATTTCAAAGGCAGTAGACTACAAACTGAGGAAAGAACAAGCAGGATTTAGAAAGAACAGAAGATGTGTAGACCATATATTCACTCTCAGGAACATTATAGAGCAGTGCTCAGAATGGCAAAGACAGCTTTACATAAATTTTGTTGATTTTGAAAAGGCTTTTGACAGCATACATAGGGACAGTTTATGGAAAATACTGAGGGCTTATGGAATTCCAAGCTGCATAGTGTCAATCATAAAAAGCCTCTATGCCAACTTTACGTGCAGTGTTGGGCAGAGCAGCCTAACCTTCGAGGTGAAGACAGGAGTACGACAGGGATGCCCCTTATCAACCACTCTATTTTTAACAGTCATAGACTGGGTGATGCGCCAGACAACAGAGGGCAGTCCAAGAGGAATAAGATGGACTACATTTTCAACATTGGAAGATCTGGAATATGCAGATGACATTGCACTGCTGGCACATTCACATCAACACATCCAGGAAAAAACGGATAGACTTAATAAATTTAGCCAGCAGGTGGGCTTGAACATCAATTTAAAGAAGTCTGAGGTCATGACACTCAATGTGAGCAACCCTGAGCCCATATCAGTAAGGAATCAGCAACTGGTACAGACAGATACCTTCACATACCTAGGAAGCATAGTAACACCAGACGGTGGGGTAGGCAAAGACATCAACATCAGAATGAATAAGGCAAGAACAGCCTTCTTTAGCCTAAATAACATCTGGAAGTCCTCCCAATACAGCACAAGCACAAAATTAAGATTATACCAGAGTTGCGTGCTTTCTGTGCTTCTCTATGGTGCGGAATGCTGGAGAGTCACAGAGAAGGAAATGTCAAAATTGTCCTCTTTTCACACAACATGCCTAAGAAAAATTCACCGAATCTTTTGGCCGAATACCATCACCAACCAAGATCTGCTTACTCGTAGCAAGCAAGAGGAAATGCATACCATCATAGCTGGCAGACGCTGGAGCTGGGTTGGTCATGTCCTCAGAAGAGACCCCGATGCCATCACAAGAACAGCTATGCTTTGGACCCCTGAAGGAAAGCGAAAGAGAGGCCGACCAAAACAACTTGGCGGAGGACTGTGGAGGCTGAGATGCAAAGAATGAACCAGAGTTGGGGCACTGTACGAAGGATGGCCACCGACCGTGCAAAGTGGAATCAATTTGTTGTTGCCCTACAACGCCACTAGGCGTTGATGGACTGCTTTTGACGGTCGGTGGTTAAGATCGAAGAAGAAGAAGTGGTCACTACCAGGATTACCAAACTGTAGGAAGGAGGAGCGAAGATTAATATAACGTGTGGTCTGGTACCAGGAATTCCAATCTTCGAACATTAACACCAATAACGACCGTCAAAAAGTCAGCTGGGGAAAAGCGGCCATCACGCCTGAATGGCGTCAATTTGTAGGGCAGCATACAATTAGCCACTACAGTCTACAGTGCCCCAGCCACTAGTGCAAAGTGATGGCCACTGACTGCCCTAAGTGGACGTGCCATACCCAAGATGTCCAGCGTCTGCCAGCTATGGGTGTGGGATGTCGATCCTGGTTACTACGAATAAGTAGTTCTTGGTTTGCTGAATACCACAGATTCTGAGCAGAGAAGGGCCACAGGTTTACGACATGACTTGAAAGCACCATGTAGATCATATAGTCTTAATATGGTGTTTTGTGCTGTGTTCTGGGAAGACTAAGGAATGATTCATTCTGTTGTAAAGAAGTGGGTCTGGTACCAGGATTACTGCTTACACAATTTTGACTATGCCTCTCAGTTCCAAAACAGCTGTAGAAGTGATTCACAGAGAGAATATTAATTCAGAAGTATCTTACCCTCTGGTACCAAGATGGCAGAGGACAGCTGTACATTAACCACTTGCCAGATAACCAAGGCTGCATAGCACAGATACAGGCAAAAAATTCTGATATGGAATTTTTTCATGGCACAAACTAATTTTCAGTAGTAGAAGTTATGTAATCTCAGAAGAAAACAAGGATACCGCCAGATATCAAGGCTGCTCTATTCAATTTTATATCAGATGCAAAAATGACTACCCAGAACTGACAGGATGGATTACAAGCTTTATGAGCACTCCCAAACTGTGGTTAGTATTTTTTATGACTAGCTAACTCTTTTTCATTGGGGTACTAAATAAATTGAAGGAAACTGTCAGCAAGCAGTGGTTGGGTAGTACAAAACTGAAACCTGTTCTATTACTTTGGGTTAGTTCAGTAACTTAATCCATCTGTCAGTTATCTGGGTTACATGAATTGGTCAGCAGTATGGAGTAGTCATAATTAAAATTGACAGATCATAATAAAACTGTTTTATTCTAGAATTAGTGCTGACTGGCACCATGCAGATGGAATTCCAAGGCCCTCAGGTAATGGGTGTGTTAATGAAATGAATCAAAGTGTAATGGCTGTCTCTGCCACCAGATCTGATCTTATGTGGGGTTATATGCAGATGATTAAGCTGTAACAGAATGAAACCCACAGCTTACAATTTCTCTGGATGCATTGTAAAATGTGGTTTGCAGACGCTTCATGCAAGGAACCAGCTACAGTGGTACAGACAGATACACATTACTGCATATAAGAAAGGCGGGATAGGGGGATTGCAAAAGACATTAACAAAGATGATGTAACAGAATGCTAATGAAGAGCTGTGTACTTTCTGTGCTTCTAGGTTTACAGAGAAGGAAATGTCGTGTCCTCCTTCCACACAAATGTAAAAAAATTTCACAGAATCTTTTTGGCCACATAAACCAAGAATCACTTATTCGGGGGTACCTGTATGTTTAGCTGTAAACAGCTATGCTGATGGACCCCTGAGGGAAAGCGAAAGAGAGGCCGATGGCTACGAAGGATGCACTAGTTACCTGTATGTGTTTAGCTGTAACAGAATGGCTGGTACCAGGATTACCACACAGACTATGAGCTGTAGAAGGAGGAGAGAATGATTAATATAAAGTGTGGTCTGGTACCAGGACTACCATGTAGCATAGGCAACCAACATCACAAGACTTCAGTAGTAGAAGATATGAATTCAGAGAAAGCAAGATACCGCAGATCAAGGCTGCTCTATCAATTTATATCACATGGCAAAAATGCTAGCCTCGTACTAAACTTTATCTAGTAACCTCTTATAGCTTACTTGGTTGGAGTAGTGGTTCTATTTTTTTTCTACTACTCGCAGACCCTCAGGTACCACCCCCTCACTGGGTTAGATGAAGAATCAAAGTGTAATGGACCAGATCTGATCTTATGTGTTAAGCTGTAACAGAATGAAACCACAGCTACAACAGCATGTAAACGATTGGTGCAGGCTTCATGCAAGGGGACCAGCTACAGTGGTAGCTCTATGCTCCATAGGGATTGCAAAAGACAAAGATGATGTAACAGAATGCTAAAGCACTAGTTACCTGTATGTGTTTAGCTGTAACAGAATGGCTAAAGCACTAGTTACCTGTATGTGTTTAGCTGTAACAGAATGGCTAGAGCACTAGTTACCTGTATGTTTAGCTGTAACAGAATGGCTAAAGCACTAGTTACCTGTATGTGTTTAGCTGTAACAGAATGGCTAAAGCACTAGTTACCTGTATGTGTTTAGCTGTAACAGAATGGCTAGAGCACTAGTTACCTGTATGTGTTTAGCTGTAACAGAATGGCTAGAGCACTAGTTACCTGTATGTGTTTAGCTGAATGGCTAGAGCACTAGAATTAGCTGTAACAGAAGCTAGAAAACTAGTTACCTGTATGTGTTTAGCTGTAACAGAAACAGCACTAACCTGTATGTGTTTAGCTGCAACAGAATGGCTAGAGCACTAGTTACCTGTATGTGTTTAGCTGTAACAGAATGGCTAAAGCACTAGTTACCTGTATGTGTTTAGCTGTAACAGAATGCTAGAGAACTAGTTACCTGTATGTGTTTAGCTGTAACAGAATGGCTAGAGCACTAGTTACCTGTATGTGTTTAGCTGTAACAGAATGGCTAAAGCACTAGTTACCTGTATGTGTTTAGCTGTAACAGAATGGCTAGAGCACTAGTTACCTGTATGTGTTTAGCTGTAACAGAATGGCTAGAGCACTAGTTACCTGTATGTGTTTAGCTGTAACAGAATGGCTAGAGCACTAGTTACCTGTATGTGTTTAGCTGTAACAGAATGCTAGAGAACTAGTTACCTGTATGTGTTTAGCTGTAACAGAATGGCTAGAGCACTAGTTACCTGTATGTGTTTAGCTGTAACAGAATGGCTAGAGCACTAGTTACCTGTATGTGTTTAGCTGTAACAGAATGGCTAAAGCACTAGTTACCTGTATGTGTTTAGCTGTAACAGAATGCTAGAGAACTAGTTACCTGTATGTGTTTAGCTGTAACAGAATGGCTAGAGCACTAGTTACCTGTATGTGTTTAGCTGTAACAGAATGGCTAGAGCACTAGTTACCTGTATGTGTTTAGCTGTAACAGAATGGCTAGAGCACATGACAGCTGTGTACCAAGAAAAACCAATGCCTGAAACTGAGTGATCTCGCCAGCAGCCAATGGTCTCATTCTAGTTCGGGCAACCTGATCAGATGAGAAAAGATGTGAAAGTCCAGGTTATGAATCAGCAGACAAATATAGCAACAACAGTTAAGAACCCCCCGAGGCCAAGCAACTTCATCTTGCACAAAAATAGTTACAGAAACCACCATTGTAAAAGCATATTTAATACTTTGATGCAGACTTCCTGCTCCACAGAGAATGCCATGCCATCCTATCAGCTGTCCTTCTTTTGGCCAGGTTCCAGTCCAGTCCTCGGTCCAGAGATTGCTTGATATTGTCCGTCTAGCCAACTCTGGGTCATCCTGGAGGTCTGGATCCCAGGCTCTTTGTTTCCCATATTTGTCGTGGTAGCTGATCTTCTCCCATTCTGCAAACATGGCCAAATCATCGTAACTGGGACTGTTCCACTTGGGTCAGCAGGGGCTGGGTATCGAGGCTATGACATATTGTCTGGTTACAGACCATATCCCTTCTTGTTACAGACTCCCTGCATGGGAGTCAAATGGAGTGGTGGCAGCAGTGATTATTGAAACATACAGTTTTGTAATCAGGGTGTGAACATTTTATGCTCTAGCTAAACTAAACAAATTCGGTCACCACTTTAGCAAAACATTGCAATCCTTAGCTCAATTTCTGGTTGTCTGCCTAAAATTTCTAGTCGCTTGGCAACCAGAAACTTCACACCCTGCACTAATGCTGTATTTAGCCAACAGAACACATATGAGTATTGTATAAAATTCTTTTGTTGTATTAAACTGATGTTGCTCTTCTTGTGTTGTGAAGGATCTTTATACATACATTTGTCCAGCTTTTCTGTGTGTTGAAACTTGTTTTGTTACGGTGATTTTCTTGGAATTTAAAACAAAACAAAGGTAAACATATGTAAATACATCACAAGTAAGATTTGCAATAGGTTCCGTCTCTGTGTTCAATATTACATTCATAGCTGAACTGTTTATTAACTTAGAGGGAAAAAAAAGGCAACGGAGACACTTACTTTTGCATCGAAATCTTTGTCCCACATATCATTTATAATGCAGCCAGCCCCTCGCATGAAAAATGCTCCAGCACCAAACAGGGCTAAGATTCTTAAGTCTGGCAAACATCCAGGTTGAGCAGCAAGAGCTATACTCCAGGTACATGGCCAGTACAGAAGCCAGCTACCTTTAAAAATAACATAAACATTGGATAAAGTGAGGTCACTGATCACATATTATCACAATTATTTTTATGATGAAAGTTTTAGAACTGCCAAAAGTAGACCAAGAACAATCTATCACTGAAACAAGTAGATTAACTGCCAGCTTCAAATATAAAAATATGCAGGACAAAGATAAGAAAGAAAAGCAGTATCAAATTGCCCAGATTCAAGCCTAGTTAGTCTAAGTGATAACACCTGGCAACTACAAGACAGAACAGGAATGATTGAAGTAAGTAAGATAACACTGGCTCATCTTCAACATGAAGAAGCTCTAGGCAGCTTGCCTAACTATGACATGGTGCTGCAGTTGATCTCCTGACCTATGCCAGCACTCAGTAGCAATCTATATATTTTTAATTGTTAAACAGCATTCTGTGTCAAGTCCCTAGTCCTGAGATTTCATGTCTTTAACTGAACCCACACGGGAGTGAAGAGTGGGAAGGCCAAAAAAATAGAACCTTGTAGGGATTAGAAGAAGCAAAAACCATTGGCAAAATCCAGAGAAAATGGCCCAAAACAAAATATCAGTTGTCAGCATATACAGCATAAAGGACAGATGATGATAACTCTATAATTCATCTTTAACATAAACACAAATAAGTTTTTTTTAAAAATAAGCTTACATCTGACTTTCACAGCAATTGAGATTCAGAATCACCTATATTATGTTTTATAATGATATAACATACACCAAGCTTTGAACACAACAATCAGGCATCAAGTAAGTATGATCTTATAATTGTCACTTACCAATTGGTTTGTCAAATCTAATAAGTCGCAGATATGGCTGAAATGATGGAGGGGATGATTCTAAGATCAGTCGTGTAGGAGAAAAACTGCTGACTTTTATTTGTGATGTATGAAACATGCCCTGCTGTCTTAGGAGCCTGTGACAAGATAGAGCATTGACAGTACGTAACCATCCTTGGCAAGAGATGTGAGAAGCTGTACTCTGATGGTAGAATGAAACCGACTGTTCCAAAAGTGAATAAGATGATGATGCATCTCTTGCTGAATAATATTTATGATGAAAGCCACATGGAACTAACATGGCCGACTGTTTTACATGTCTTCTTGATGAGCATATTATCTTCTGAGAATCACATGCCAGCTTCTGT